>CM060695.1:60227870-61427870 GCA_030686995.1 Artemisia argyi | reverse complement strand
TATGATTATTCACCAACATTCGTGTTGACCGTTTTTCGCAATGTATTTCTCAGGTTATTAAGGTAGCTTATATTGCATACATTTGGACCTTCATGGAGTCGCGGAGTCGACGCGTCTCACCATATTTTCTGCACTTATGAAACGTTTGATCTTGTTGAACTTATTTTAACTATATTGGTAAACTCTTTTGGGGACCTAAGCTTTGTAAACTCTGAATGTTTTAATGATCAAACGCTGTATTTTCTAAACGACACTTTAGGTCGTTTAATATAACTGTAACTATGGTGCTATGACAGTCACCCCCAGATATTCCATTCCGCTGCCATTCAGGTATTTTGGGGGTGTGACAGATTGGCATCAGAGCTAAGGTTATAGCGAACTAGGATGTATCTTGGACCCTAGACTATAACCATATCATCATAGCATCTCATCATTTCATCATAGGTGCATATTCACTATACATGTTGTTTTACGCACACACTGTACGAGTTATTCATACCCATACTCATATATATATATGATTATATTGACCTGGTTTACAAGTGACATGTCTTCAGATACCCACGCCGTTATCCTTTCGTCGGATTCTGACATTGAAGATGCCTTGTCACCTTCCACTACCATTATACCACCAGCTGTACTCACACCACCATTAGCACTATTGAATTGTCATAAGAGCAATGTTCTCATTCAGCCTATACATAGAATGCCGTTTGGTAGAGTATTCAGACTTAATTTTAATGGACTTATTAGGATGCTTATTACAAGGGAGATAGCATGTTTTCTTTCCTTCACTAGTAGGACGCTTACTACTTAGGTACTACCACACCGTTGGTTACTTATTACACTATTGGTCGTCCCATAGTGCGTACTTCAGCTTTACCTCTTAGATGTCGCGAGATAGCGCGAAAGAGGGTAGTATCCCATTCACTATTATCACCATTATCTCCTAACTCATTACTGGGACTTCATCGTCATCAATGTTATTCTCATCCTTTAGAATACCACCATTGTCAGTTTCCTTTCCCATTTTCACTTGCCATGAATTAGATAACGCCTTGTGGATAATACCAAGAATTACGGACTCAACAGGAACATCCGCCGATTCCTCAGGATTAGTTTGGAACCTACACTATCTAGGACTTGATCGATGCACAACTACAGATACCACTTCAGGACTATCTCGACCTTATGATGCCATAAACCTGATTTCACCTAGAAGGACTACAGGAAATCTTTAAACTAGACTTATATCTTGGCTAGCTTTTACTATTATCCTAACCACGGGAAGTGTGACATAGTTAAAGAAACTTGTAGTATTTTGATTGTTGTACAAACGGAATCATCAAGTATTGACTCTCCTATAGGGGAATAGTTGTGCTATATATATGATATTGGTCCATATTGACCGAAACTTTCATGTATTATATTCATGTGTTATGAATATGATGATTGTTATTACCTATAGATTCTCATGGACTCTTATGATTTGATGGAAATAGATTTAAGCAAACAACTCCAAGCATGACGCAAACTACTGTTGGACAATCCATTGCCAGGAACGTAACTACCGCCCTCACCAAGGAACTTACTCACGTGGAATTTATGGGTTGTAATCCCTCCTCCTTTAGCGGAAATATAGACACAAAGGAATTTCTCAAATGGTTCGAAGAATTAGAAACAATCTTTCAAAGTGGTGACTGCCGTAAGGAAGACAAAGTTAAGTTCGCCACTTGCACTTTTCAGAAGCATGCCCAGAAATGGTGGACTAAGTATGTCCAGGTAGTAGGAGTTGATGCTGCTTACTCACACTCTTGTGAGAAACTAAAAAGGATGATGAGTTTGAAGTTCTGTGTGAAAAGCGAATTACAAGCAATTGAACAGGAAACACTAAACCTTACCATGGTAGGAGATGATGTTGTTAAGTATACTACTTCTTTTTATGATTTCGCTCGACTAGGCTCTGCAATGGATAGAAAGCAAGAAACTTGAAAGGTACGTCGGAGGACTTTCTCCTGAAATTCGTAGGTTGGTCAACTCATTGGGACCCGATACCATGCCTAAAGCTATCAGGATGGCGATCGAAGCAAAGGAACGCATAGCTCACCCCATGATCTTAGGAAGAAAAAGTAACAATAAAAGGAAGTGGGATAACAACCGAGGTGAGAATGCCACACAAGGACCACACAAGAGACAAGGAGTTTCTAAACCTAATGCTACAGGTCCAAAGGAAAAGAATGATTACCTTGGTATTTTACCTAAGTGTGAAGGGTGCCAACATCATCATAACCCAGGACGTTGCCCGGAATCATGTGGCAACTGTAAGAAGATCGGACACAAAGCCAAGTATTGCAAGGCTCCCACCCTCGCAATGCATCAGAAACTCACGGTAATCTGCCATGAATGTGGAGTAGTGGGACACTCCAAGAGTGAATGCCCGGTGTTGAGAGACCGGAACTGGAGGAGGCAGTTCATGTTTTAAAACCATAGTTCGAGCCCTCTAGGGTTGTACTTTCTTTTGGTACTTTCCATAAGTACGTTGATGTAACCTAGTTATATTAAGCACTTTCCTATCTAATGTAATGACTATCTTTGTTATCTCTGTGATAATCGTAACCTTCGTTTATTCCATTTCCTATTGCAATTGTGCAATTTTTAATCATTTCGCAACATTATACCATTGTCTTATTTAGGGAATATGCCGATTTAGTATTTGACGGATTAGTAGATTATTACCATTCCATAGTATTTACCCATGTATCCAATAAACCATTCCACGAGTTTTATTTCAAACTATTTTACTACTTTATGGGGAAATTGTTTTTACCGAATTTCTAAAATAAGCCGTTTTGTTACCGTACTATAAACTGATATTTCCGATATTACGCCAAATATTTACTATTATTACGCGAAACAATTTTTATATTACTTTGAAAGGAAATATTTAGTATACCATTTTTAATAACAACGCGTTGAACACCATCTAAAGCTTTTGAGAAAAATAATATTATTTTGACTAAATCAAGCATCGCATCATTAGTCCTCAACTATACATAGCCTGATCACCTATGTATACTTCAGGAAGGATTATGCCATGAAGGAAATAGTTACTTTTTAAAGCATTGCTAATAACAATCTTCATTTAAAAGCGTTTTAGACAAGTAAACTCTTTTATAAGTGTCTTTTTCTGAAAAACTCTCCCTGGATACTTACCTCACCTGTCACCCACTTAGCCATTAAGTTGGATTGTTCCATTGACTTCTCTAGGAGAGACTTTCCATATCAATTACAAGTAGGATTCCTCGATACCAGAAAAGCAAGGAAAGGATTTCAGAACTACTAACCAGGACTAGAAGTATATAGCAAGAAAAATTCATAACTCAACAGCAATCCTAAGATACCACAAGACCATTCGACTCACCATCTCTGACCTAGTTATCCAATTTATTATTCAAAGGTACTAGCTAGACTGAGCTATAAGATCAAACACTTGGTGAAGGTATGCTAAGCAACACTATAGAAATAAACCAAGCCTTCTAACCGATACTGTAGAGTGTTTTGAATTAACATGGTCTCATCCATACACAAACTTCCCTGTAATGAGTTTCCACCAAGGATAATTGATTGAGTTAAGGATATCGATATAGACTCCCTTAAGGCATTGTGTTCTCAGGAAATTCTAGATAACCCCACCTATACATCAAGAGAGGCATCAGACTCAAGAATATCTCCCCAGCTACATGTGAAGACAATACGGAAATTCATCGACAAAGTATCAATTGAAACCCTCATATTGCCAACATGATGACAATTACAACGATAAACCATTTCAGGACTTAAGTTGGTTGAATACCTAGGCTTGTAGTTTTGTCGGATAATCGCCAATAGGCATTTTCTAATATCAGGAACTAAACGTTAGACATCTATGCATTTATGCGAACATTACCTATCCTACTATTTTATCCTTGTTAGTGTTTTCACATTTAAATGACGTTGATTTCAAAAATTGTGTCCATACAAATCACATATCTTGTAGAAAATAATTTTTGAATTGCCTATTTTGAATAAATACGATCCATTTTAATCAATATTTAGCTAAACCATTGTACAATGGGAAATATATAAACATCAAACTTTGGTAAACGGTCCTATTCACAACCTATTTGAAAACCGCGTCACAATTCCTAACTATTGAATTTTGAATCATCAAGAAAGATATTATTTAGTAAACCATTTGCTTCATTTTCTAAATTCGTTTATTCAGAAAAAGATTTCGACTAAAAAAAAAACTCAAAAATCGCGAGATCAATTTTGAAAACCAATCACCATGCTACATCGCTTATGCATTTAGCGCTTTGTGACTTGACAATAAGGAATATTAGAATATGTGATGAAGGAAACTAGGAGGAACACCATAGAACGATTACAAACGTCAGTAATGGAAACCAAGCACAGTAGGCAAAGAATGACACATGTCTTAGCAATCCATTAGACCAAAACACAAGAAATCAAAGTTTGTTACCCATAGTCTATCCCCTTTAAATGACGCTGAGTTCGAAAGACGTAACGTGGTGGAATTAGTCACAAGATTTATTGTACCTATTTCAATTGTTCCTGATAAAGGTAATCGAATCACCTTAGACTTCTAACAATCATTTTAAGATTTCATTCGGAACCCCATTTATATGTAAACACCGCCTATTATCCTCAGAAAAATGGTCAGAACAAGAGAACGATTCAAACATAGGAAAGTTGTGCTCAAAGAGTGAGCGATTGACTCTAGAAATGGTTGGACTAACCATTTACCATAAATCAGATTCGTTTGCAACGATAGTTATCGCACGAGCATAAAGACTACAGTATTTGAGGCACTTTATGGTCGAAGTACCAATTACTCATTTACAGACCGAAATCGGAAAGTTAAATTCACTGGTCTAGAACTAAACCATGGAACAACAAAGGAAATTTCACAAGTCAAGAACCAGTTGCAAGCGACGAGAAACTGGTAGGAGTTAGGTTGGTACATGACGCACATCATACGGATTGGGTATCCTTGAACAACAAACTAACTAGATTCACGTGAAAGAACGAACTAAATTGAAAGCTTTGCCTTGGAGAGGCATGATACGATTTTAGTAACACGAGGGATTTAACCTTTAGTATATTGGACCATTTAAGATTCATTTTAGAATCGACCAACTGACATATAAGATTGGAGTTCTAACATAGTTCAGCAACATATATTACCCATATTACATTATAAACCTGAAGAAGCACTGATCATCTATTGACGAACCAAACTCGGAAAAAGCCAAACTCACTATCCCAGTAGGCATTCATGAGATAACCAGAAATTTCCTACAAGTCAAGAATCAATTACAAATTCTATAAGTTGTAAACCATTAAAACTTCAAGTTGGTAGCCAGATCATGTTGAAAGTTCTGCCTAGGAAAGGCATGATATCATTCAGAAAACTGGGAAAGTTAAACCCGATATACACTGGACCACGTAATATTTCAGACAGAGAAGGCCTAGTGGCCGTCAGACTTGAGCCTTGATAGAGAACAACCGGATTACACAACTATGTTTCACCTATTCAAATCCAGGAAATGACCTGCAGATTAGTCACTCATAATCCCATTTGGAAAGGAATCCAACCCAAAGACAAACGTAAACTTGGTAAGAGAACCAGTAGAAAGCATGGACCGTGAGGTCGAACGGTTGAAACAAAGTCGAATTCCTATCGTGAAAGTACGCTGGAATCCTTGAAGAGATCCCGAATTTACTTGGGAACGGGGAGACCAAATGCAACTCAAGTATCCACGTCTTTTTACCAAACATACTTCAGAGACCAACCAAAACTGAACTTCGGGACAAAGTTCCTGTTAGAAGGGAAGACTGTTACAACTCGTAATTTCCGGTCATTTTCCAAACCTTGACAATTTACTATTCACAAGTTACTATTCATCGATCACTATTCACCATTTTTTAGGTCAATTTGACATTCCGAGAAACATTCAGAAATTTTACTATTCACTTGACACTATTCATTTCCGAGAGAAAACCACTATTCACGTGCATTACTCATTTCATCGTAAACATAGTTTACGGGTATGTTTACGGGTATTCAAAAATTCGCGTAACCGTATTGGTTCAGGAGCGAATTCATGCATTATCATTGGGACACTTCATATAGACTAGAAATAGTCTGCATATCCTCATTATGGCACTCGCATACTATTCCACTCGTAGGATAATTAAATTTATAGTTTTGGTACAATTAACGATTTACGTATGTTTATTTTAAATAAACACTAATACGCGAACTATAAACGTGACTAGCATGTCCGACACTCACGACTATGATCCCAATATAGTTTTATATTCATTTTAATAATATAAAAATTATAATGTTAATTTACCCGGTATTTTGGAAATTTATTTATTACGTATCGTACGTCTAACTTAATAACGACGGTTTTCATAAAAACTAAATAATAATCACCCAAACTCTCCGTACTTGTACCCGACATATTCTTACAATTTTTACGACTTTATTATGTTCCGAATAACTTTGATAAAAATTTATTTCTAACAAACCCGGTACCCGATTACACCTAAAATTAACCAAATACAACACAATATTACCACTAACTTTCTAATTAAATCACCCAACATCCCCCCCTTTTCCCTCCTTTGTGAACCGCCCCCCCCCCCTCCTAGCCTCCTCATGTGCTTAAACACTCACCAACCCAATTTAATGCAAACCTAACATTTGTCTCTAAGTATATATTAAACCATTTCATCCCATTTTCTCACAATTATCATCCAAGTGCAAGTAAACTTTTTCTCTCATTTTCTCTCTTGTGTAAATCGACCTAGGGTGATCAAGAAGCAAGAACAACAAATTTTTCCAAGATCTAGGTGTAAACTTGTTCACTTAGTCATCCTTGTTGGAGTTTTGAAATAGAAACTCAAGGATTAGTAGGTTTTTCATCATCTAAACTCCCTAAACCTTCAAGTAAGTTAACAAACTCATTTTATAATTTTTCCAAGTTTATACAAGATCCATATGGTTTTTATACTAGATCTACATGCATATGTTATTTATACCACTTTATTTTATAAACTTTTAACTTTTGAACCTTAGAAAGTGATTATTGTTGGATCTTTGTTAGATCTACTTGGTTATGATGTTTAGGAACCCATGACACCCTAAGAAGGTGTATGGTAGGATTAGACTAGTTTTGTGGTGATTGAAAGTGGTTTGGTTGAAGTTGGAACAAGTTTGAAACTAGGAAAATGGTTTTTGAAACTACATATTGACCTACTGTCCCTATTTTTATTTCGTGGGAAAATCAGTAGATGGTGGTTAAGTTTTGACCAAAGATTTAGAAAATACTTTCAAAAATGAAACTTTAGGCGAAAAAATGGATTAAAACGAGCTTATAACGAAGGAGTTATGATTTTTGCAAATTTAACGACGAAAACTATTTCTTATAAAAACTGCATGCTGTTTGGCAGTTTTCGACGGACAAAAAGAGGTGTTAAACGTAACCTAGAGGAGCCGAATTATCAAAAATATATTAGTATATACAAAAAACGAATCCGTGGACATAAAGAACAAGGAAAATGAGCTTAAAACGACCAAGTTATACCCGTTTTAACATTGTCAAACTATATATATATATGGACACAAATAAAAATAATAACTTACGCGCTAAACGGTATATTTTCTAGAAATGTTACTAAAGACTATTTTCTTATCAAATGAATACGTATGACCCAAGAGAATATTTATAAGACTTAACGATGTTATTTCAAGGTTTTCGATACAAGGAATTTAACGCTAACATTTTCATACGAGATAATACGACAAGTTATATACTTCTATATATAGACTTATTTTTCCTAAGTATGGAAACTATTTTACTATGACGATAACTAGTATTTCCAAATTACGAGTGGTATAGGTATCATGTGCATGTGCATTCATTACATCACGGCATGATCTAAATTAGATCACGATTATTCATTTAGGTTGCGGCTAGTGTTCGCGCCTCATTGTCCCGACTACTTTACCATCATTGTACCATCTTTGTACTATCACTCCAGGTGAGTCTTCATAGCCCCGTTTTAATTACTTATTTGATTTTAAATCCCACGGGGGAGAATACATTGCACAATTATTTTTGTACATGCCCAAGTATTATAAATTCCGTACATTGCTTAAGTTGCCTTACTACCAAGTTAAGTCCCCTTTATTATCATGAACCGTTAATTTTAGTGCTAAGCGAGAGTGAGTGGATAGATCTATCGAGGGTGACGCCTCCATTCGCGTTTGGGTTGCTCCAACGGGATGAATGCATTTCATGTCTTATCATAATTGAGTGTCTGGTAAACACTCTGGTGGGGCCATTACAAAGTCTAGCTTCGGGGTCATGAGTTTAAGAGCCAATGTAGCCTTTTTTTTTTGACATTTTTGTCGGTTTACTTTACACTTGTGGCCTATGTACATACGATTTACTTATAAACCTATGATTATTCACCAACATTCGTGTTGACCGTTTTTCGCAATGTATTTCTCAGGTTATTAAGGTAGCTTATATTGCATACATTTGGACCTTCATGGAGTCGCGGAGTCGACGCGTCTGACCATATTTTCTGCACTTATGAAACGTTTGATCTTGTTGAACTTATTTTAACTATATTGGTAAACTCTTTTGGGGACCTAAGCTTTGTAAACTCTGAATGTTTTAATGATCAAACGCTGTATTTTCTAAACGACACTTTAGGTCGTTCAATATAACTGTAACTATGGTGCTATGACAGTCACCCCCAGGTATTCCATTCCGCTGCCATTCAGGTATTTTGGGGGTGTGACAATTACAATTCAGAAACATAACATGGTTCTGTAGATAATGCAATTGGATATAATTCCAAATGCATAAAATTTCATACTTTTCGAAGCATGATAATCAGAGTACATAACTTGTTCATAGTTAACATAAATAAATATTGTCTACTTCATTAGCATAACATAAAGAAAGCCCTATGGTGAGGACATCATTCTATCCATTAAAGCCTGCTGCCTAGTCACTCTTCTGGTAGTATGCTGGGATGAAACAGAAACTGCTTGCACATTACTTGAATGGACCTGAGATTGAGACTGTGATTGATCTTGCTGCTGGGATTGACACTGTGATTCATCAATAGGTTGATCTTGACTCTGAGATTGAACACCTATAATTTCATCTTGTTTCTCTGTTGCAATATCCTGAGTACCTTGATCTTGAATTCCAGATTGCACACAAGTTTCTTCAACTGCAACATCTTGACTTTCATCAACACCTGTACCTTCAGCTTGTTTATATGCTGCAACTTTGTTCCCTGTAGGATGTGTCTTCTTTGATGCAACCTTTTGAGTCACTTGTGTTAATACAAATATCGCCTAAAAACGTTATTTATATTTTACGATCTTTGCTAAGTTTTGTTAATGACAAAGTATGAACTTTAGCTAATAGTAAATCATCACTTTAGTGTTTAAGTCTTGTTGAAACTAAGGTATACATTGCCTTTTAAACAAAATATTGGTTTTTATTTCTTTAATTAGAAAGTGTCTTGTCACATCATTCATTTATGGCAAGCTTATATATTTGACTTGCCATAACATCTTACACACTTTTGGAAGCTTTCCAAAATGGATTTAATGTGTTTGACTAGTTGGAACCCGCAACCGAATCGGTTGGAGTTTTTACACTAAAATATATATATATATATATATATATATATATATATATTTTTATAAAACTAATAAAACTTTTAATTATAAGATTAAAAACAATAAAAACATTAATTAAGATGTCTTTAAGAATTACTAAATCATTAATTGAAATTAAAACTTATAAAATATTAAAATGACTAATAATTGCAATTTAAAACTATTAAAAACTAACATTAACTATATAATTATTAAAACTAATTAACTAAAAACAGAAAAATAAGAATTAATTACTAAAAAGAGAATCCAATAAATTTTACCGTGACCACCAACCGATCGGTTGGTTACCCAGCCCATTCGGTTGGTCAAAAAACCAATTTTTTTTTCTTTTGCTTTAAAAACTAATTTCAAACAAATTAATTACTAAAAACTAAGAAAATTAATCAAATACCCGGCAACGGCGCCAAAAACTTGATATGCGTTTTGTTAGTACAAGTTTTAAAATTTATAAACACGAATTATCCGATTATTATCTAGCACATACGAGCATGTATACTCGTCCGGTGTAATAAAGGTGGGTAAGTCGAGATCGTCCCAAGGGATTTGGTAGTTTTAGTAATTAGAAAAACGTTTGATAAATAAGGGTTGTCAATCCAAATTTATGTAAAATCTTAATTTAAAAGAAACTCAATAAAAACTAAACATATACTTATGTATAATTCCTTGATTGGTAAATAGGAGTATCGTAACAATTTGAGTACGAAGTTTGGTGTAAAACTTGTTATGATGCGCAACTAAAAATGAGTAGTTATACAATTCATGATGTATGTCATGTTTTCACTACTACTAAGAATTCTATCACCTAAATGACTCCTTTCGGACATATCAAATTAGTATGACAATCCAATAAACACATGGTTGTTTAAAAAATCAATTCTTTTCTTATGAATTCCTACGAATCCTTTCGGTCTTTTTTCGTGATGAAATCGTTTCAAATCTATTTTAACAAGTAAATAAGATGGTTGTCAAGCATCCTATTCCATACTAATTTGGTATATTAATATTTTGGAATAAAAACAAGTTGAAAATCCTTTCGGACCTATTTTTCAAGAAATTGTTTTTACCGACAAATTAAGCAAGAAAAGATGTTATATCAACAAACTCATAAAAATAGATATGTTTTCATGCATCACCTTTTTCATAAGATAATACTCTATTTACCAATCACATCATATACACAAGTATATCACAAATTACTCCATAGCAATCATAATAAAACACAAGTAAATAAGAAAACTTTCATAAAACTTAAAGTAACAATTGTTCATTATAAGTATCAAGGTGTACCTAGTCTTGAAATTACAATGAGAAAACTTGTGGAACTATAGCAACCACACTCCTCCAATTGCTCACCAATGTAAGTAAACAACTCCACACTCGAACCAATGCTTGAGACTTTAACTCAACACGTTCCGGACGTTTTTACAACACTTAGTAAACTTTCAGGCAATATAAGATAAGCTAACAAGATTTGATGTAATACTAAGTTAGATAATGGTGGTACAAGTATCTCTAAGTCCTAAGTGCTCATTATATAGCTTAATGACACTTATGCTTCAAGTAAAAACGTCCCTCCACAGTAAATAAGCAACAATGATCAGCCACAAATGATTATGGGGAGTAAATTCGCCAATTAATGCAAAACTTGTAACTTCAGTCACCACCAACCGATCGGTTTCTCACCATCCGATCGGATGGTCATTCTGTCACTTTTCCAGCCGATCCGGTTGCGGGTTACAACCGATCGGTTGGATTTCGTCTGATTATGATTTCATGTCTTTTCTTCGTCGTTTTACGTTGCATGCAATATTTTTCTTCGTGGCATGACTTTGTCCATTAGAACTTGATATTTCCTTGATAATTTCGTATAGCAAACTTGTCTTTATCAAATCCTTTTGTTCATGCAACGTTTCTTTCTTCTTTGATCCTCTCGAAACTCTCCAAAAATGCATGTCCACTTCAATTCTTCATCTTTTGTCCACTTTTCCCTGCTTTTGGCTATATTTGCATGTATAAACACTTTTCCACGATTAAGTAACAAATGTATACAAATATGACCAATTTCCACTCATAAATCAAACAATAACGCGATTAAAAATATGTTAATTTTGAGCGTTATCAAATCCCCCACACTTGAGCTTTGCTCGCCCTCGAGCAAGTTTTAATCAAAAGAAAATTGAATTCTATGGTAATAGTGCAAATATCTTATTTGAACTCAATCAAGTAAATAAAGAGCTTGATAACAATTCTAAGCACCTCACAAAAATAATTTGAAATTCACTCATCACTCAATATGTGAAATGATAAATATATCACTCATTGCACAGTCATGATTAATGTTTCTTACCATAGGCTTGTACAAGTATCAAAACAATAGAATAATTCATCAAAGAGGTCTTTTATTCGGGTTGTAATGTTTAGGCTAAGGGTTTTATAAACTTTTGTGCAAAATAATTACACTAAGTCAAAAAGGTAAGGATAAGGCATGGGAATATTTATGAAATTGGTTTTAAAAGAAAAATAAAATCAAAGTCTAAGTCCCATAGTTGCTAATCTCAAATAATCCACAAACCCGAAAATGATAATAGTTACAATCTTTCTCCTCTTCCACTCCACATGTTGATACCTTGATTCACCATAAAATATTCTTCAAACTTAGCACATCGGCTAACAACATATCACATGACTTTCTTTATTCATAATAATATAACACATTGGTTATATTTGTCACCTTATAGTTGCGATGACCCTTTTTTTTTTTTTTAATATAAGAAAACTCCTCCCCCACACTTCGCCTAAGCATACACCACAAAAAATACAAATAAGAAGTATGCATCCTACGTCTTTGTTGGAATGACACACACATGAATTGTGAAGTGTGGCTAACTAATAATCATCAAAAACTAACCAAGCAACTCGCAATCTACCTTTTAGACTTTGACAAGGGTTAGGCTAAGGTTTAAAGTGTAAAATATTTTTGTATTTTTCTGGATTTAACAAAATGAAAAGGATGGCTCAAAGGGTGTAACTAAGGGTATCTAGCGCTAAAAATGAACGCTAACAAATGGGTTCCAAATACGAGGGTAACTAACCAATGTGGTTAGCAAAAATTATTTTGTAAATGGATGGCCATTTGGTTTTATTCCTAAGTTTGCCTCTTATCATATGAATATATCCTCATCATTCGAAAATGATTTTAACCGTAATGCATAACAAGTACAAGTTCTAGAATTAACACAACCACCGGCACACTCATCATGAAATATGTAAATAGTATAAGAAATACTATTCTCATAAAAAAAAACTAATCCTCACAATTTAAAGTAATAAGGGTATAAAATTGTGCTAGCAAATATTATCAATTCCGAGACAAATTGCTCTTTAAAACTTGAATTTATTCTCCAAAAATATCATTATTATATACCATGAAATCAACCTTATTTTAACTAAAATATGAAGGGCGAACTACTACTAGTTACTAAAGTTCACGACTCTAAATCAAAAATTTGAAAATCAAAAATTTAAAAATAATGCAATTTTTCTATTTTCTTCCTTCCCCCACACTTAAGTTTTGCATTGTCCTCAATGTAATAAAAAAATGACTTCAAAGTAAAGAAAATGAAAAAATTTAGAAAATACCGGAGTTAAATACGCAACATGCATATTTAATCATAATAAGCAATTGAGTTTACCGACTCCAAAAGTTGATCAACTATATGCTTCCGTAATAAAACTTCTGCAAGAAAACTGCAAAATATACGAAACAACCAAACAAACACAAACAAAAGCATATCTAAACCAAATAAATAGAAAATTACGTTACGTTATAAATCCTACAAGAAAATAGTTAAAGATAATAGAAATAGAAATTGTTCGACACATAATTGTTTTTTGAAAACCAACCATAATTATGTAACCAAGCGTCACCATCAATAACTCACATCCGAACGAACGAACTCGTCCTCGCTTTCCTCTTCATCCTCATCAACATCTTCTTCATCGTCCTCGTCTACCACTCGTCTCTTCTTCTTTCCAGCTCTTGATGACGAACCACCAACATCATAACTCGATCCTCCAGGATTAAAACTTGGTCCACCCACATTAACACCTGAACTACCATACTCGGGAAGTCTACCATATGGAGGATATGGCTCGGGAAATGGTGAATAACCAGGATAAGGATAGGGGTATGGTCCAGGATATGGAGAATACGGTAAAGGGTTTGGTGGAACATTTGGTGGGTTATAGGGAGGTACCACATAATTGGCATCTTGTGCCAAATGTTGGATCATATGCATGGAATAATCATAGTTGTAATTATTCCTCATTTGCATCGAATCTCTCCAAACTTCCCTACACTCAATAGAATTTAATTCACGATTCCAATCACCCCATCCTGAATCAAAACCACTTTGGGTAGTACCCATAAAACTCCCCATTTGAGGTTGTGACGGCGCTCCCGCATAAGCTCCGGATTGTGCCCCCACACTTGGTTCGATCCAAGGTCCCAAAGTCTTGTTAATCCTATCCAACACTTTCCCAAAACTAAAAGCATCCCAAAACTCACTCTCCAATCTCACTCTACACTTCCTCAACTCCTCATCATTAAAATACCTAAGATTTTTAGCCAACATGGTCACATAATGACCTCCACAGACATCACTTTGTTTCTTAATCCCCGGTGCTCTCTTCGAAAGATACTCGGCAATAATCCATGCCACATTCCCATTCTTGTCTTCCTCCAACAACTTCATCACCCATAGGTCCGGTTGACTACACTTGTCTTGTCCACCACTCCTATGTATCAATCCCCAAGAAATCAACTTTTGTAAAACCTTCAACAATGGATTCCTAATCCTAGAAGCATTTCTCCTAAGACAAGTTGGATCACCAATTCTATTCCAATACTCATCAATACCCGTGTATTGATCATTACCTCTAGCTAAACTCACAAAATGTGGTCCAAACAACCTATGTTGAATCTCACTCTCCTCATACAAACCAAGTGCAACTGCAAATTTTGGCAAAGAAAAAGCATGTTCGCGACCACACAATCTAAACTAAACACAAACATCTCCAAGCACATCATTTACCTTTCTATCAAAATAGAACGTAGAAAAGAACTCCAAACACCATTCCTTGTAAACATCTTCACGAATACTAAAAGCTCTTTCCCATGAATAATCTTCAAATCTATCTTCGTCACCAGGATACACATAAACCATAGTCATCATACTCCTTAATTGATCTTCACATTCATACTCCTCAAGCAATTCCCAATCAATCAACCTAGGCTTAGCAATCTTCCTCTCTTGAAGTTTTGAAAGACGTTCTCTATACGCATTCTTCTCATCTTTGTTTTGCACATGAGAAAACTTGACATTCTCATTCGACTCCGGTTTTAAACTGAAAGTAATCCTTTTTCACTCGTTCTTTTTCAAATACTTATTAACAATCGGGTTTCGTCCCAATCTTCCAACATTTCCCTGAAAGAAATCTAAAATTATGTTAGTATATAAGTATAAGAACTAATATCAATCAATTTAGAAACTAGAAAACACATTTTAAAAATTTTTCAAAAATTTTTCCGAGGCGACAAACCGATCGGTTTTAGGTCCAACCAAATCGGTTGCACTTTGGCACACTCTCAACCGATCGATAGCAACTCGCAACCGATTCGGTTGGAGTTTTCTGCAAACCAAATTCATTTCCAATCCATCCTAAACGTTTCCCAATCAATCCGAACTTCTTTCTAACTTGTAATCTCTCATTCTTGAGTACTTCTAAACATCCAAACTCTCCTAACAATCATTCCTAACATTTCCAATCATCAACCCAATGATTTTATAAAAACCAAGAACATCATCTACTAAAAATCTCCCAAATAGTGTTCTAATCAATAATGCAATAACCTAACATCACTAATTATCAATCATATAACTTCTGGGATTCATCAATTGCAAATAAACTAGCTCCAAAGATTATACCCAATTCAATCAATGAATTCTTACTCAAAACTTAACCAATTGATCTAATTCTTTTTGCAATACCTTCTCCTATCATCTAATCACTTATCCCCAAAATATTACATCTCAATTCGAACTAATTCAAAAATACCCAATTCGATCAGTTGTGAATCCATCCAAATCGGTTGGTATGAAATTGATTTTTCAAAGTTTTTTTCTCCACTACTTGACTTGACACAAGTGCTAGTAGCTTTTTTTCTCTTTTCTCAAACTTATTAACTTGTATTCCAACACACTTTGTCTACCAAAAATTTTGGTCATCTATTTCTACTTCTAAACTTAAAACTAAAACATAACTTAAACTCTAAAAACTAAAACTAAATAAAAGATAAATAGATAGATAAACAAATAGATAGTCTCATTCAAACTTGAAATGCATAAAACTTAAAAACATAAAATAAAATGCATGAAAAATAAAAATACGAAACAAACAAACAAGCACAAGATGTGCTTTATTCTTGTGATCATTCTTCTTCATCCATAGAAATATTCATTCCTTAGAATGTCTTCACCATGATACTTGTTTGCCAACTTCATAGTTGTCTTTTGAGTTTTGAAAGTTCTTGCAAAGTTCCTTCCACTAGGACATGTGATATCAAATTTGCAATGCCAATCACCATCTCCTTCTTCTCTTTTGTAAATGCTATGTCCTTCGGAACCCCATTCCAAATTCTTCAATTGGACCGGTAAAGATCCAAGAAAATCTGTCAACTTGTTAAACGCAAAAATATTTTTAAAAGGATTAAAGAAAGCCTCCATTGCTAGAGCTCTTTCCATTTCATCTTCAATATCAAAGAAACTAGGTGTGCATGGACCAAACTTTGGTCTACCATCTTCAAAGCAACCAAGGTAATCCTCCTCTTGGTCCTCATCATTATCAACTCCATTACTACCCCTTGATACGTGGGAATCGCACCAGGCTTTACTTCTCAAGGGATCTCGAGAAGCTTACAACCCCCACCAGGCAGTGTACCTGATCGTTGTAGTATAGTATAGTGACAAGTACCGGGGGATTGATCGTTCAGCTAGGAATAGTATCGTTAGGATTGAAATTGATCTAACTAGGTCTAAAGGTGAAGGATGATTCTTTTTGTGTTTTTATATTTTATGAAAAGCAAGTGAAAATCTCAGGTTTTGGAAGAGTGGGCGGAATTAGTTGCTAATCAACTAACCCAAATGCTACTGATTAAACTAATAAACAAGAAAATAAACTAGGGTTCTACAAGATAAGTGAAGCATGTCTACCTATGATATGTTACTCCTTGCTAGCTATCCAATTCTACCTATTGACTGTAAACCTTATTTTAATTGACGGGTGTATTCCTAATAACTCATGGAGTGGCATACATATCTCTCCAATTCTATGAGCTCTTATCTCCTCCTATGCCATGCCCAGCACAACCATAGGGATTCTAAACAGTGGCTCATGCGTTAAATACTACCTTAATAGCCTAGTATGCCTTGGCTACATGTTTCTTAAGACGTTCAAGCACATTACACGATGGAGATCTGCCAGTTTTCTTAAGCCTAACATCGAATTCATTCAATCAAAACAAGAATCAATAGGAAACAAGAATTATAAACTAAACCAACTAGATCTATTGAAGTTGTCACGCCTTAATTGATGGAGATAGACACACACATCAACAAGCCCTCATTGATGGAGATAGACACAACCATCAACAAGAAATCAATGAGATCTAGCCAATTATATACAAGTTTCACATAATCATAAGTAGACACAAGGTGAACTAACAAAACATAATCAAAGAAAGACAATCAACAAGAATAATGAAAGACATAGTTGAGATAGAATCATCAAACCAATACATGATGTTTATGGAATGATTGAAACCCTCTAAGTTGCTGGAAAAACATCCACCTAAACCCAGGAATCGACCTTAGGGTTTAGGGCTTACAAAAAGTGAAGTTATGATGTTATATTTATAGGCATGTTTTCTGTCGGCCCTTCTTGATGGCGTCAGCCCATTACTCTTGACGCCGTCAAGACCATTTTTTCACCAAATTGTAGATCTCTTCGTCCTCTTCGTTTCCTTTTTTGAATCGCTCAAATCCGAGTTCGTATGCAAAAGTTATGTCCAAAATGGTGTCAGCTACCACGCGCGCAAGTTTTGACAAGTTAACATGTGACGGCCTTGGGTGACGCCTTCACGTTTCTTCTAGGCCATCACCACTTTTACTCCTGACGCCGTCAGGGTCTTCCTCTTGACGCCGTCAGGTACCGTTCTCAGCATGGAAAATTAAGTCTTTGGCGTTTTCTTCACTTTTATGCTCCAAAAACGTCCAAAATGCCTTCTTTTCCAGATTTCACTCCCAAAGTACCTAAAATCATAAAAGGAACGATTTAGGGCAATATTTGATCAAATAAATTCAATTCCAGGCTTAAATGACCCCCTAAAAGTGGTTCATTTTTCGCCTTATCATATACCCTTACACTTGAGATTTGCTTGTCCTCAAGCAAATGCGCTTTTATTCTACTCAAAATACAAGTTAGGGGTCATTTAACACTAATATAAAAGTAATTACAACAAATAATCGTTCCACTAAAGACCAATAGACAAGCACTGAGGTCATACACTAGCACCTCACAAATAGTGTTTAGATACTCACATCTCTCGGGTGTAATAAAGTATAAATTACAATATGGAAACGGAAGATATCTCTCACTACCTGTCATAGCAAAATAGATTACCATAGGCTTAGGAAAGGATCAAACCTCCACCACATGGCGTAAGCACCTAGGATAAACTATCAAAGAGGTCTTTTAAAGGGTTGTAACGTTAGGTGTAGGGATATGAAATACACGGTTTTGTTGGATATAGGCAGTCTTTACTGGTGGCGAGTTAACAATCTTGGTTAATTACATGTACAATACGGCGTTGCTAAGCCAAGACTAGACTCGACTTAAGCTAATAAATGGAAAATAGCAAAAACATAAAAATGAACAGAGAATAAAAAGGGATGGTAGTCCGTATGTTTTTTCTCTTTTTCTTTTTCTATATATATATATATATATATATATATATATATATATATATATATATATATATATATTTACCTTTTTCTTGATTTTTCGATTTTTTTTTTTTTTTTTTTTTTTTTTTGCATACACTCTTACCCTACCATCCAAAATAATACATCATAGGGAATGAATATTCCCCTTACGCTTGAATCTTTACATACTTTACAATAAACTATTCTAATGACTCAAATTAAGAAAATCAAAACACTTGGAGCACTTTTAAGATTAACGCACATATGGGGGTGATGAGGCGAAAAATGAACCACTTTTAGGGGGTCATTTAAGCCCGGAATTGAATTTATTTGATCAAATATTGCCCTAAATCGTTCCTTTTGTGATTTTAGGTACTTTGGGAGAGAAATCTGGAAAAGGAAGCAATTCGGACATTTTTGGAGCATAAAAGTGAAGAAAACGGCAAAGTCTCAATTTTCCAAGCTGGGAACAGTAGGTGACGGCGTCAAGAAGAAAATCTTGACGGCGTCAAGAGTAATTTCCATGACAGCCCAGTACTGAATTGATGGCGTCACAAGGTAGGGCGTCAAGAGGAAAAAGCATGACGGCCTGGAAACACGTAACACTTGACGGCGTCAGATCTGGATCAAGGCAGTCCGAGGAGTATTTTGGCGGCGAGGTGACGGCGTCACAAATTTTGTCTTGACGCTGTCAGACCCTATTTCCTATATATAGTTTTCTAATTTTTACACATTAAAGAAAGAAGTTTTGGAGAAACCCTAAATACGAACTTGGTACGAATTTTACAGGTTTTTCAAGGGTTCTTAGCCCTTGATCCCTTTCATGTGTAATTGAGATAAGTATTCTTTTAATTCAATCAATATGTCTATGTGTTGGTTGTCTATATCTTGTTCTTGTCTTAATTCCATCATGCTAGCCTAGATCTATCTTGTGTTTGCTTGGATCTAATGAAACCTAGATGTTAATTATGTGTTGATTACTTGTTTATGGTTGTATTGGATGAATGAATTCGATGTTAGGCTTAAGAAAACTGGCAGATCTCCAATTGGTAACATGCTTGAACGTCTTAGGAAACATGAACCGATGTGCACTAGGTTTTATTGGTTGTATTTACTGCATGAGTAATTTCTAATGATCCCATGTTAGGAGTTTTTAACGGCTCGACATAGGAGTGAAGTAGGCACTCATAGGATTGGGGAAGTAAGTGCGCCACCCCATGAATGGTATTAAGGAATACAATCCGTCATCCACGCAACTATAACAAGTAATTAACGTGTAAAAGATATCTAGGGAGTAGTGAAATCTAAGTAAACACATTTTCTCCACATATTGCTCACAATCTTAGTATAATTTAGATTTATTTTCATTTCTAGTATTTTATTTTGACTGCATCTTTAGTATTGGGTTAGTTGACTAGCAACTAATTCCGCCCAAATCCTTCAACCCCGAGATTTTTACCTGCTTTCTAAAAAATATAAAAACACAAAAATAATCTTCCATCATCTTTAGCACTAGTAATTAGGTTTTCTAATCCTAGCGACACTATTCCTAGATGAACGATCAATCCCCCGGTACTTGTCACTATACTATACTACAACGATCAGGTACACTGCCTGGTGGGGGTTGTAAGCTTCTCAAGATCCCTTGAGAGGTAAAGCCTGGTGCGATTCCCACGTATCAAGTTTTTGGTGCCGCAGCCCGGGGAATAGTTATTGTCTAGGTTAGAATCTCTTTTTATTAGGTCTACTTACTAGATTCCTTTCTAGTAAGATTTTATTTTTATTTTTTTTAGGTTCCTTTAGTCTATCTTAATTCTTTGTGTCTTTGTTCGTAACTCTTCACCACCTGACATCATGGACAACGGGAACATCTTTGAACCCGTCATCCAACCACAACAAAACCCACCACTAGAACCTCTTAGGCCCCGAACCTTAGGAGAGTATTCCCGACCTAGCCACCAAGGCTACCGAAACACCATTGAGCTCATCGGAGCCAATGTGACCCCCTTGCGATCCGACACCATCCAGTTGGTGCAAAGCGGATGTGCATTCCATGGACTTCATTCCGAAGATCCAAACCAACATCTTAAGGACTTCCTAAAAATCGTAGATTCCATAGACCTAGGTGTTGAAACTAGAGAGACTACCCGATTACGCCTATTCCAATTCTCTCTACGGGATCAAGCTAGTCAATGGCTTGAGCGTTTACCCGCGGGATCCATCACCACATGGGATGATCTCACCACTCGTTTCCTTGCTCAATTTTTCCCACCGGGGAGAACTACTAAGCTTAAAAATGAAATCTTGATGTTCCAACATCATGGTGAAACTCTTTATGAAGCATGGACTCGTTTCAAGGACTTTCTCCAAAAAGTCCCTCATCATGGCATAGATCTTTGGCTCCAAGTCCAAATCTTTTATGACCATATCGATCTCTCCACGAGGCGAGCCATTGACCAATCGGCCGGTGGTAAGCTACGTGATCTAAGTGCGGAACAATCATGGGAACTCATAGAAGATCTTGCTCTCTATGACAACGAAAGTTGGAATGATCCCCGTGATTTGAACAAAATGGTCAAGGCAATATCTTTGCCTTCGAACAATTCTAGCACTCCCGACCGTAGGATCATGGAACTTGAGGACCAAGTCAAGTTTCTCATGAAATCTTACGAAGCTCTTAAACCTTCAAGCCAAGTGAACAAAATCACTTCTTCATGCGAATTATGTAGTGGTCCCCACGACACTCGTGATTGTGTGGAACTCCCTGGAACAGCTTTTATGGACTATGCGTCCACGCGTACCGACAAAGCGGGAGATAAGTGGTACACTTTCAAGCTCGAGCCAAACCCTTACGGTGATTCATACAACCCCTCTTGGAAAAATCACCCAAACCTTAGGTGGAAACAAAATCAACCCAATTCTTCCAACCCGCCTAATCGTTATCAACCAAACGGTCCACCCTCCAACCGTACTTTCAACAACAATCCTTCTAACAACTATGGTAGTACCAACAATCTTGAAGGATTGATGTCTAAGTTCATGGCATCTCAAGAAGCTGGCATAGCTAGGTTCGAAACCGAATTCAACCAACAATAAACGGAGATGACCAATAAGATAGACAACTTGTTGAAAGCCCTCAACAACCAAGCATTAATCACACCTAGGATGGACACTAGGGACACCAATAACGGAATCCAAATTAAGGACCCCTCATCATCCAAACATGTCCACTTTGTCAATGTTGTCACCATTAAGCCAATAGATAAGGAGATAGAAGAGAGTGACAAAGATGAAGTTGGAGTAGAAACCAAGACTAGGGATGAAAGTAGGGAAGTTGAGGTTAAAAAGGAAGAGGAATTAGAGGAAGTAGAGCCTAAAGAGAAGTACTTTGATAAGTTGCCCACCAAGGAAGAACGGGAATACCATAAGGATTTATTCGATAGTCCCGAGAGACCATATATCCTTGGCACAGCCCTTATTAAAATGGGAGACCCCTCTAACATTAACATACCATGCAACATTGGGCATATGCATATATGGAAAGCTTACATCGATCCTAGATCTCCCGTGAACATCATGACTAGGACTTACTACAATTGGGTAATGAAGAAGCAACTTGATTTTAGGATGATGCCCAATAAGAATTTGATAAGTAATTTTGCAGGAAGAGTGAAGGGATTGCATGTGATTATAGGCAATCTCACTTATGAGATAGATTTTATGATAGTAGAAGACACTCGTCCAATGATTGATGCTTGCCTAAGCCAAATAATATTTGGAAAACCATTTGTTGAGGCCACTAGAATGAGTTATGATCCGACTCTAGGGATAGTTAGATTCAAGGGAGAGAATGATGAGGTTGCCTATCAAACGCCCTACAAAATTGAGCAATACCGCCTTCTCTCTAATTTCGAAAAGGAACACAAGCAAGCGGCTTATTATAGGAATGAGGAGGATAGACGTAGAGGAGTTGAGTATGTAAAGAATAGGATGCTTGGTTTCTACAAAGAATGCTTACAACTAGGTCCGGAATACAAAACTGGTTTAGAAGACGACCTAGAGAGTGGAACCAACGATGAGGTCACGTAGTAACCCATGACCTTGAGTCTAGCTACAAGACTCGTAAATAAAGAAAAGCGCTTTTTGGGAGGCAACCCATGTTTTGTGTGATTTTATTTTGTTAGTTTGTTATTTGCTTCCGTATGCGTGCTTTATTTTTATTATTGGTAGATCATGTTTCTCGATTAAATAGTGGAAATACTTTACTTTGTTGTTTTGGCCTAGTTTTAACTCCACCTAAAAGTATTTTTGCAAAAGATAAGTGTAAGGGGAAACCCCAAATATGTTTTTAAGAAACAAACCGATCATGATTCTCCACAATATTAAATGAACATGTATATTCGTATTTGTTAGAGTCAAATGCTTGTATCGAGTCATAATGAAGTTTTGCAGGATTTTCCAGGAAATAGGACCAAGTTTTTCCAGAAATTTTCCGGAAACTTAACATAAGAATTTCTGCAGGTCACTTCTGACGGTGTCAAGAATTAATTCTTGACGGCGTCACGTGTAAAAATCTGGAAATTTTACTGGTTTTGTTTTTCTAACGGAGTCTTATGGTTTTTGTGAATTATTAAGTTTTATAATCTCCAGGAAATCTGCAAACTTCATTCCACAAGCATTATATCTTATTTTGTTTTCTAGGAATTAGTAACTTATATAGGATGCCGCCGATTTTATGCGAGGTTGTCTTGTCTATTTTCTCAGGATTTACAGGTTATATATGACAAGAAGATGATTTATATTCTGGAAGGGAAGCTTTGAGTGTTCGTTTTCTTGGAGGAAGATTTAACCTGGCCACATAATTATCCATACAGAGCGAATCAGGGGAGTATTTGATTTCATTTGTTTTACTTATTTCACTTTTACATTCTTTACTTGAACATTGGGGACATTGTTCATCCTAAGTGTAAGGGGAGGGTAAAATGATGATACCTTACAGATACACTTTCGCTTGAGTTTGCTTTGTTTGATAGTAGGTGTGTAATAAAACTATGAGAAATACTTGTTAGTGCAATTTTAGCGCCAAATTTAAATTTTTTTACAACATTTAGGAGTGAACCTTTAGCCATAGCAAGCGTCTCATGGATAGGAGATTGTATGACTAGCACATAACTGTACTTTCAAAAAAAATTTCCACCCAAATATGTGAGGTTCGCCTTTAGATTTGATAGGAAAAGCATTTACTATTAATGTTTATGAGTGTACCGGTAGCATTTAGATTCTAGAACTTGCGTTAGTGATGCATCCCGAGACCGCTAGTGAGACTACATTCGTGTAGTAGGATTTACTACGTGATAAGAGGCATTAGGATCACCCTTGTGTTAAACCCGTATCATAATTACTTGACCATTTAAGTCATATTGCTTGACTACTTAAGTCAACTAATTTTTCCCACACCCTTAGCGTTGTACTCATTTTTAGTACACGAAACCCCTAGTACACCCCTCCGAGCCTATCTTTTCGTTTCTAACTTTAAGCATCTTACTTAAAGGAAGAATTTGTTACACCCCACTTAAATGTACAACCAAATCGCCTTAGCCTTCCGTGTATGCACTCATCTTTAGTGCATTATTGTTATTTGTTAAACCCTAAGTTAACTATCTAATTGATTACATGGTTGCTAAGTCGAGTCATATCCTTGTACATATTGTTTTGGGACGATTGGGACTCATGGGTAAGTACTTATTTTATGGAGTAATGGGGAAGAACATCATATATTACCCCCACACGTACGTTAATCTTAATAGTACTCCAAGTGTTTTGATTTTCTTAATTTGAGTCATTAGATTAGTTTATTGTAAAGTATGTAAAAATTCAAGTGTAAGGGGAATTTTCATCCCCTATGATGTATTATTTTGAATGGTAGAGTAAGAGTATATGTAAAAAAAAAAAGAGAAAAAAAAATCGAAAAAAAAAATAGAAAAATCAAGAAAAAAAGAAAAAAAAATAGAAAAAGAAAAGAGAAAAAAACATACGGACTACCATCCCTTTTCATTCTATGTTCATTTTATGTTTTTGTTATTTTTCATTTATTAGCTTAAGTCGAGTCTAGTCTTGGCTTAGCAACGCCACATTGTACATGTAATTAACCAAGATTGTTAACTCGCCACCAGTAAAACTTCCTTTATGTCACAACTCACCATTTCAGGTCATTTCCCAAACTTTGGAAAAACACTATTCATCAAAACACTATTCATCAGTTTACTATTCATCATTTTTTGTGTCAGTTTGACATTTCGAGAAGCATTCAGAAATTTTACTATTCACTGAACACTATTCATTGCCGGAAAAGTTTTCACTATTCACATGCATTACACATTTCATCGTAAATTTAGTTTACGGGTATTAAAATTCGCGTAACCGTATGGGTTTAGGTGCGAATTCATTTCATTATCAGTAAGGACACTGCATACGGACTAGAGACAGTCTGCATATCATCAGTAGGTCATTTACATGTTATACCACTCTTAGGATTTTCAAATTTATATTTTTGATACATTTAACGTTTTCCTTATAATTATTTATAAATAAACGTTAACACCCGGTTTATAAACACGACGAATATATCTAAATATTCCCACAATGGTCCCGACATATTTTTATATCCATTTTATCATCATAAAAGTTATAACATTCATTTACCCAGTATTTTGGAAATTTATTTTATTTATAACCTAAGCTTATTAATATTACGACGGTTTTCGTGAAAACTAAACAATAATCACCCGAACACTCAGTAATTGTACCCAACATATTTTTAACATTTTTATGACTTTATTAATTCCCGGTTAACTTCATTAATATTTATTTCTAGCAAATCCGATACCCGATTATAATTAATACTTACACTAAAACTACAACTAATATTACCCTACTTATCCTAAGCAACTCAAAACCGATTTTTCTTCTCTTTTATACATTGAAAACCGGCCATGAGCACACCCCTAGACCACTTGACCTTTATTTTTAACCTCATGCTTATGTACTAGTATTATACATTATAAACTTATACAAATATCTTCCAAAAACCTTGAAAACATAACATACATAATTTCTTATAATCAAAAGCTCTCATTTTCTCATCTTCTCCACCATAACCCACGACCCAACTTCAATATCCATGATCAATCCATTATTTTTCAAAGTACAAAGCTACCAAAGTTGTTCATTTCATCATTCTAATCAAGAATCTTACAACAAAAACACAAGTAACACAAGGTTTCTCATCATCTAATCACCTATTATTTCAAAGTGAGTTATCAAATTTATTTTCATGTTTTCATCTAATTAACACTTATATCTTATGGTTTCCATGATTAATTTCATGTACAAGTTAGCTATACCACATTATTTTTGTTAACTTCTTGAACATACAAACCCTAGATTTTGATTTCGGTGTTCCTTTGTAAAATTAACATGATTACTAGTGATTAGAAACCCATGGCACCCTAAGAAGGTGTATGGTAGGATTAGTATAGCTTTGTGGTGTTTGCAAGAGATTTGGTTGAAGTAGAAACTAGTTTTGAACATGAAAAATGGGTTTGTAACAAGTATATAAACATTCTGTCCCATTTTGGTAAACCTAGGAAAATCAGTAAACATAAAGTAAACTTTGGCAAAATTTTTAGAAAATACTTTCAAAAACGAATCCGTAGGCGAAAGAACGGATTAAAAAGAGTTTATAACGAAGAAGTTATGATTTTTGCAAGTTTATTGACGAAAAGTATTTTTCTGAAAATTACATGCTGTTGGACATTTTTCGTCGGACAAAAAGAGGCTTTATACGTAACCCGGAGGAGCCAAGCTTCCCAAAATATATTACTACATACTAAGACGTAACCGTGGATATAAAGAACAAGTAAAACGGACTTATAACGACAAAGATATTCACGTTTGAATATCGGCAAAACTCATTTTGTTTTGACAGCTTTTAGAAATAATAACGCTAAAACTACGTAGTAACTCTAGATTTCTAGAAATATTATACCAAGTACCCAAATTCACAACTAATGAAGTATTAGTGAACAAAAGTATATTTTCATTACTACAAGGCGTTAATTCAAGGATTTCAAACCGAGGATTTCAACACTAACATTGAAACTTACGATATATATATATATATATATATATATATATATATATATATATATATATATATATATATATATATATATATTTCAACTAGTTTATTTTCTAGTAGCCATATTTTTCTAAGTCTTGGAAAATGTATATTTTGATAATAACAAGTATTTTTCCAAAGAGTAGAGTGGTATAGGAAACATGTGCATGGACATTTATAACATCAGTTTGTGATCTAAAGTAGATCGTTCGTCATTCATATTAGGTTGCGGCTAGTGTGCGCGCCTTGTTTTTCAGCTCATTACATGTTTCATGGTTGTTCATTTCACTTCATCACAGTTTCATCAGTTAAGGTGAGTTTTCATAGCCCCGTTTTCAATTCAACATTTTTGATTATTTTCAAATCCCACGGGGGAATACATTGCATCAATCATTTTAGTACGAGCCCAAGTACCAAAACATATGTACATTGCTTAAGTTGCCTTACCAATCAGTTAAAGTCCCCTGTTTATTATCATGGACCGTTAATTTGCCGATTAAGCGAGAGTGAGTGGATAGATCTATCGAGGGTGACACCTCCATCCGTGGTAGTGATTACCAACAGTAAGCGGATGCATTTCATTTTGACACAGTTACGAGTGTTCTGGTAAAACATTCGGGAGGGACATATAATTTCATCAGTCATAGCTTCGGGGTCATGAGCTTAAGGTCTATTGTACAATTTTCATGAGATTTTTATCTTGCACTTTTACTTGTGGTGGCCGTACATCATTACATTTTACAAACCTATGGAATTCACCAACATTCGTGTTGACGTTTTAGCAATGTATTTCAGGTTATTAAGGTAGCTCATGTGACATGCATTTGGACCTTCATGGAGTCGCGGGGTCGACGCGTCTCATCATTAATTCATGCACTTATGTAAACGTTTGATCTAGTATGACTTGTTTTTCATAAACATGCAACACATTTTGGGGACCTCATTTTGTAAACTCTGGATTATTTCAATGATCAAACGAAGTATTTTCCAAACGACACTTTAGGTCGTTCAATGTAACTGTAACTGTGGTGCTATGACAGACAACCCCAGGTATTCCATTCCGCTGCAAGTCAGGTAAATTGGGGGTGTGACACTTTATCCAACAAAACCGTGTATTTCATATCCCTACACCTAATATTACAACCCTTTAAAAGACCTCTTTGATAGTTTATCCTAGGTGCTTACGCCATGTGGTGGAGGTTTGATCCTTTCCCAAGCCTATGGTAATCTATTTTGCTATGACAGTTAGTGAGAGATATCTTCCGTTTCCATATTGTAATTTATTCTTTATTACACCCGAGAGATGTGAGTATCTAAACACTATTTGTGAGGTGCCTGTATATGACCTCCGTGCTTGTCTATTGGTCTTTAGTGGAACGATTATTTGTTGTAATTACTTTTATATTAGTGTTAAATGACCCCTAACTTGTATTTTGAGTAGAATAAAAGCGCATTTGCTTGAGGACAAGCAAATCTCAAGTGTAAGGGTATATGATGAGGCGAAAAATGAACCACTTTTAGGGGGTCATTTAAGCCCGGAATTGAATTTATTTGATCAAATATTGCCCTAAATCGTTCCTTTTGTGATTTTAGGTACTTTGGGAGAGAAATCTAGAAAAGGAAGCAATTCGGACATTTTTGGAGCATAAAAGTGAAGAAAACGGCAAAGTCTCAATTTTCCAAGCTGGGAACAGTAGGTGACGGCGTCAAGAGTAATTTCCATGACGGCCCAGTACAGAATTGACGGCGTCACAAGGTAGGGCGTCAAGAGGAAAAAGCATGACGGCCTGGAAACACGTAACACTTGACGGCGTCAGATCTGGATCAAGGCAGTCCGAGGAGTATTTTGGCGGCGAGGTGACGGCGTCACAAATTTTGTCTTGACGCCGTCAGACCCTATTTCCTATATATAGTTTTCTAATTTTCACATATTAAAGAAAGAAGTTTTGGAGAAACCCTAAATACGAACTTGGTACGAATTTTACAGGTTTTTCAAGGGTTCTTAGTCCTTGATCCCTTTCATGTGTAATTGAGATAAGTATTCTTTTAATTCAATCAATATGTCTATGTGTTGGTTGTCTATATCTTGTTCTTGTCTTAATTCCATCATGCTAGGATAGATCTATCTTGTGTTTGCTTGGATCTAATGAAACCTAGATGTTAATTAAGTGTTGATTACTTGTTTATGGTTGTATTGGATGAATGAATTCGATGTTAGGCTTAAGAAAACTGGCAGATCTCCAATTGGTAACATGCTTAAATGTCTTAGGAAACATGAACCGATGTGCACTAGGTTTTATTGATTGTATTTACTGCATGAGTAATTTCTAATGATCCCATGTTAGGAGTTTTTAACGGCTCGACATAGGAGTGAAGTAGGCACTCATAGGATTGGGGAAGTAAGTGCACCACCCCATGAATGGTATTAAGGAATACAATCCGTCATCCACGCAACTATAACAAGTAATTAATGTGTAAAAGATATCTAGGGAGTAGTGAAATCTAAGTAAACACATTTTCTCCACATATTGCTCACAACCTTAGTATAATTTAGATTTATTTTCATTTCTAGTATTTTATTTTGACTACATCTTTAGTATTGGGTTAGTTGACTAGCAACTAATTCCGCCCAAATCCTTCAACCCCGAGATTTTTACCTGCTTTCTAAAAAATATAAAAACACAAAAATAATCTTCCATCATCTTTAACACTAGTAATTAGGTTTTCTAATCCTTGCGACACTATTCCTAGCTGAACGATCAATCCCCCGGTACTTGTCACTATACTATACTACAACGATCAGGTACACTGCCTGGTGGGGGTTGTAAGCTTCTCAAGATCCCTTGAGAGGTAAAGCCTGGTGCGATTCCCACGTATCAGGGGGTAATAAATTATTTTCTTCCCCATTACTCCATAAAATAAGTACTTTACCCATGAGTCCCAATCGTCCCAAAACAATATGTACAAGGATATGACTCGACTTAGCAACCATGTAATCAGTTAGATAGTTAACTTAGGGTTTAACAAATAACAATAATGCACTAAAAATGAGTGCATACACGGAAGGCTAAGGCGATTTAGTTGTACATTTAAGTGGGGTGTAACAAATTATTCCTTTAAGTAAGATGCTTAAAGTTAGAAACGAAAAGATAGGCTCGGAGGGGTGTACTAGGGGTTTCGTGTACTAAAAATGAGTACAACACTAAGGTGTGGGAAAAATTAGTTGACTTAAGTAGCCAAGTAATATGACTTAAATGGTCAAGTAATTATGATACAGGTTTAACACAAGGGTGATCCTAATGCCTCTTATCATGTAGTAAATCCTACTACACGAATGTAGTCTCACTAGCGGTCTCGGGATGCATCACTAACGCAAGTTCTAGAATCTAAATGCTACCGGTACACTCATAAGCACTAATAATATATGCTTTTCCTATCAAATCTAAAGGCGAACCTCACATATTTGGGTGGAAAATTTTTCTGAATATACGGTTATGTGCTAGTCATACAATCTCCTATCCATGAGACGCTTGCTAAGGCTAAAGTTTCACTCCTAAATGTTGTAAAAAAATTTAAATTTGGCGCTAAAATTACACTAACAAGTGTTTCTCATAGTTTTATTACACATCTACTATCAAACAAAGCAAACTCAAGCGAAAGTGTATTTGTAAGGTATCATCATTTTACCCTCCCCTTACACTTAAGATGAACATTGTCCCCAATGTTCAAGTAAAGAATGTAAAAGTGAAATAAGTAAAACAAATGAAATCAAATACTCCCCTGATTCGCTTGGTATGGATTTTAAGGTGACCAGGTTAAATCTTCCTCCAAGAAAATGAACAATCAAAGCTTCCCTTCCAGAAAAATAATCATCTTTTTGTCATACATAACCTGTTAAACCTGAGAAAACAATCACAACAACCCAAAGCATCAATCCGAACAAGGAAAACTCACAACTAGATGTAATTCCAGACTTAGGAATAAAAACAAAACAATTAAAGATATAATGCTTGTGGAATGAAGTTTGCAGATTTCCTGGAGTTTATAAAACTAAAGAATCAACCAAAAACTTTAAGACTCCGGTATAAACAAAACTATCAAAATTTCCAGAATTTTACACATGACGCCGTCAAGAGTAAACTCATGACGCCGTCAGAAGTGGCCTGCAGAAATCTTTATGTTAAGTTTTCGGAAAATTTCTGGAAAAACTTATGTCCTACTTCCTGGAAAATCCTGCAAAACATCATTATGACTCGATACAAGCATTTGACTCTAACAAGTACTAATACACATGTCCATTTAATATTGTTGTGGTTCATGCTCAATTTCGTTCTTATAAACAAATTTGGATCTCCCTTTACACTTAGCTTTTGCAAAATACCTTTATATGCAATTAAGACGAAATTAAAAACAAAATAAAGCATTTTCATAATTTACTTTGAAACATGAGCCACAAACAATAAAAATAAAACATGTATACGGAAATAAATAAAATCAAACAAACAAACAAACAAATAAAGCTTGGGTTGCCTCCCAATAAGCGCTTGTTTTTGTTCGAGTCACGAGTCTGACTCTACCCTTATTTAACGGAAATAGGGGATGTTTTCCCTACACTTAGGATTAAGTGTGGGTGAAAGTAGCGATACACACCCTTAGGGTGTGAATATGCCACGTGAGGTGAAGGGGGTGAGTGAATGGCTTCCTTCATCCTAAAACTACCCGGATAATATTGGTTGATGGGTGGGTCGGTTCCTCTTTTGTCTCCTAGAAATATATCTAAGGATGGAAAGGTGTGTAAAGATTGAGGTTCCGGTTCATCAACACTAGGAAATTCCCTAGAACTAGGAGTAAGGTTATCACTACAAGTATTCAAACCTATATCCTCAAGTGGTGCCTGGTCCAAGGGTTCTACCTCCATCGGAATTCCTAAAGTTTCTTCTACTTCTTCCGGGTAAGTCACGGGCGGTGTGTGTGCCTCAAATGATGGTTGAGTATTTTGTGGGCTTATGTTATTTACCTCATCATTCCACGTGTCACGATCACCTATATCCTTAGGTAGTGATAATAACAAACCTAGTGCTTCATCCAACTTATGGTTTATTGATACGGCTCTATCCATAATTCCTTGGCAAACTAGGTCATTTTTTCTATTAGCCTCACTAAAACGAGATCCTAAACATGGAGGTTGTTCATAAGAATCTATCCTAGGTGAAGGCTCATATGATTCATAGGTGTCTCTAAATGAGGTATTTTGCACTTCTTGGTGTTCTAGCCACTCAACCATATATTGCAATCTTAGAAGTCTAAGTGAAGTGTCCATTTGAAGCAAATTACATACAAAATCACAAAGAAAAGATAGACTACGAGAAAGCTACAAAGTAAAAAGAAAAAATCTCACTTGATAGGAATCTAATGAGTAGACCTAATAAAAATCAAATTCAACCTAAACAATAACTATTCCCCGGGCTGCGGCGCCAAAAACTTGATACGTGGGAATCGCACCAGGCTTTACTTCTCAAGGGATCTCGAGAAGCTTACAACCCCCACCAGGCAGTGTACCTGATCGTTGTAGTATAGTATAGTGACAAGTACCGGGGGATTGATCGTTCAGCTAGGAATAGTGTCGTTAGGATTGAAATTGATCTAACTAGGTCTAAAGGTGAAGGATGATTCTTTTTGTGTTTTTATATTTTATGAAAAGCAAGTGAAAATCTCGGGTTTTGGAAGAGTGGGCGGAATTAGTTGCTAATCAACTAACCCAAATGCTACTGATTAAACTAATAAACAAGAAAATAAACTAGGGTTCTACAAGATAAGTGAAGCATGTCTACCTATGATATGTTACTTCTTGCTAGCTATCCAATTCTACCTATTGACTGTAAACCTTATTTTAATTGACGGGTGTATTCCTAATAACTCATGGAGTGGCATACATATCTCTCCAATTCTATGAGCTCTTATCTCCTCCTATGCCATGCCCGGCACAACCATAGGGATTGTAAACAGTGGCTCATGCGTTAAATACTACCTTAATAGCCTAGTATGCCTTGGCTACATGTTTCTTAAGACGTTCAAGCACATTACACGATGGAGATCTGCCAGTTTTCTTAAGCCTAACATCGAATTCATTCAATCAAAACAAGAATCAATAGGAAACAAGAATTATAAACTAAACCAACTAGATCTATTGAAGTTGTCATGCCTTAATTGATGGAGATAGACACACACATCAACAAGCTCTCATTGATGGAGATAGACACAACCATCAACAAGAAATCAATGAGATCTAGCCAATTATATACAAGTTTCACATAATCATAAGTAGACACAAGGTGAACTAACAAAACATAATCAAAGAAGGACAATCAACAAGAATAATGAAAGACATAGTTGAGATAGAATCATCAAACCAATACATGATGTTTATGGAATGATTGAAACCCTCTAAGTTGCTGGAAAAACATCCACCTAAACCCAGGAATCGACCTTAGGGTTTAGGGCTTACAAAAAGTGAAGTTATGATGTTATATTTATAGGCATGTTTTCTGTCGGCCCTTCTTGAAGGCGTCAGCCCATTACTCTTGATGCCATCAAGACCATTTTTCCACCAAATTGTAGATCTCTTCGTCCTCTTCGTTCCTTTTTTGAATCGCTCAAATCCGAGTTCGTATGCAAAAGTTATGTCCAAAACGGTGTCAGCTACCACGCGCGCAAGTTTTGACAAGTTAACATGTGACGGCCTTGGGTGACGCCTTCACGTTTCTTCTGGGCCATCACCACTTTTACTCCTGACGCCGTCAGGGTCTTCCTCTTGACGCCGTCAGGTACCGTTCTCAGCATGGAAAATTAAGTCTTTGGCGTTTTCTTCACTTTTATGCTCCAAAACATCCAAAATGCCTTCTTTTCCAGATTTCACTCCCAAAGTACCTAAAATCACAAAAGGAACGATTTAGGGCAATATTTGATCAAATAAATTCAATTCCGGGCTTAAATGACCCCCTAAAAGTGGTTCATTTTTCGCCTCATCACCCCTCTAGGCTTTGGATAGTAAGTATTCTTAAGAACTCCATCATCAATTGTCATGGTACCTTTTCCCATATCTATTATAGCTCCACAAGTTCTTAAAAATGGTCTACCTAACAACAAAGGTAGTTCCTTATCAACCGCAACATCCAACACAAGAAAATCTGCCAAGAATGCTTGATAACCAATTTGAACTCTCACATTTCTTACTTCTCCCATTTCTTTTGCCTTAGAATTATCCGCCATAGTGAGTTTAGAATTGTTAGGTGTAGGGTCTCTTAATCCTAACTTATGATACAATGGATAAGGCATAATACTCACACTAGAACCCGTATCGGCTAATGCATATAAAGGAGTTGTCCCATTAATTTTAACCGGTAAAACAAAATTTACGGGATCATTCATTTTCTTTGGGAGCCCATTCTCAATTATCCTTCTCTCCTCTACTTCATCAAAACTATTATCCTCCAACTTAGACTTTGCCAACATAACTCCATCTAGCTTCTTCCTATACTCCATATAATTCCTCAACACTTCAATGACCGGTTTGTTTTTCATCAATTCACTAATCTTTGCTTCAAGATTCTCCAAAATGGATTGTTTTTGCTCTTTGGTTAAAGGTTTGGTACTTTTTGGTGAACTAGGTGGTGTTTTGGATGATGATGATGATGATGATTTGTTTTCTTTTTGGGTGGAAGGTTGGGTTAATTTGTTCAATGGTATTTTGTTTCGGTTAGCTTTACCCATCTTACAAACTTCATCCGTTCCTTCCTTCAACATTTCTATTCTTTCACAAACATCAACAAGCATATCATTCACACTCTTCCCTTCTTCCAAATCACTTATGTTAATTTTCAACTCCCCAAGTGCGAAATCCAAACTACACTTGGTATTCACTAAGAAATCTCTACCAAAAATCACTTCCGGTTCATCTTCATTAGTATACTCCAAAACAACAAAATCAACTTTAAAGATATGACCATGAATATTCACTCTAACTCCTTTCACTTTCTTCTTACCATAACTTCCATAATCAAGCCTAACAAAACCAAGTTTGTCAAGCATTTCTTCCGAAATGTAATTTTCTCCATATTCCATGTTCAATTCCGCATCCCACGCTTTAACTCCTTCCACCGCACAAGGTGTTAAATACCTCATGTGTGGAGCATCATATTTCTTAGGTTGTGCTCTAGTGAAAACAACAACTTTCCTCTCCTTCTCCTAATTTGGATGACACATTTCATGTGGCAAATAAGCAACATTATCACAAACAACTTCCTCTCCTTCCAAATCCAACTTTGCTTTTTCCAACAAACTTTCCAACTTTTCCAAGGAATCACCGGAATCCTTGAACATATCTTCCAAGTCTTTCAAATACGCAGAAATTTGGCTCAAACTCTCCATTTCAACTTAAGCACTTACTAACTATAACATAACCATAAAAAAAATCCATATCATTAGCATGAGGGTTAATTATAATCAAATAAACTCTTAATATGAAATAAGAACAAGTAAATTAACTAAATAAAACACTAAGAATAGAAAATAAACTAAAAATTAAAAATGTCAAAAATTTTACCGAGGTGCCCAACCGATCGGTTTCTAACCCAACCGAATCGGTTAGCACAAATTACCACCTCCAACCGATCGGTTGGAACCCGCAACCAAATCGGTTGGAGTTTTTACACTAAAAAAAATAATTTTTTTTTTTATAAAACTAATAAAACTTTTAATTATAAGATTAAAAACAATAAAAACATTAATTAAGATGTCTTTAAGAATTACTAAATCATTAATTGAAATTAAAACTTACAAAACATTAAAATGACTAATAATTGCAACTTAAAACTATTAAAAACTAACATTAACTATATATTTATTAAAACTAATTAACTAAAAACAGAAAAGTAAGAATTAATTACTAAAAAGAGAATCCAATAAATTTTACCGTAACCACCAACCGATCGGTTGGTTACCCAGCCGATTCGGTTGGTCAAAAAACCAATTTTTTTTCTTTTACTTTAAAAACTAATTTCAAACAAATTAATTACTAAAAAACTAAGAAAATTAATCAAATACCCGGCAACGGCGCCAAAAACTTGATGTGTGTTTTGTTAGTACAAGTTTTAAAATTTATAAACACGAATTATCCGATTATTATCTAGCACATACGAGCAAGTATACTCGTCCGGTGTAATAAAGGTGGGTAAGTCAAGATCGTCCCAAGGGATTTGGTAGTTTTAGTAATTAGAAAAACGTTTGATAAATAAGGGTTGTCAATCCAAATTTATGTAAAATCTTAATTTAAAAGAAACTCAATAAAAACTAAACATATACTTATGTATAATTCCTTGATTGGTAAATAGGAGTATCATAACAATTTGAGTATGAAGTTTGGTGTAAAACTTGTTATGATGCGCAACTAAAAATGAGTAGTTATACAATTCATGATGTATGTCATGTTTTCACTACTACTAAATGACTCCTTTCGGACATATCAAATTAGTATGACAATCCTATAAACACATGGTTGTTTAGAAAATCAATTCTTTTCTTATGAATTCCTACGAATCCTTTCGGTCCTTTTTTTCGTGATGAAATCGTTTCAAATCTATTTTAACAAGTAAATAAGATGGTTGTCAAGCATCCTATTCCATACTAATTTGGTGTATTAATATTTTGGAATAAAAACAAGTTGAAAATCCTTTCGGACTTATTTTTCAAGAAATTGTTTTTACCGACAAATTAAGCAAGAAAAGATGTTATATCAACAAACTCATAAAAATAGATATGTTTTCATGCATCACCTTTTTCATAAGATAATACTCCATTTACCAATCACATCATATACACAAGTATATCACAAATTACTCCATAGCAATCATAATAAAACACAAGTAAATAAGAAAACTTTCATAAAACTTAAAGTAACCATTGTTCATTATAAGTATCAAGGTGTACCTAGTCTTGAAATTACAATGAGAAAACTTGTGGAACTATAGCAACCACATTCCTCCAATTGCTCACCAATGTAAGTAAACAACTCCACACTCGAACCAATGCTTGAGACTTTAACTCAACACGTTCCGGACGTTTTTACAATACTTAGTAAACTTTCAGGCAATATAAGATAAGCTAACAAGATTTGGTGTAATACTAAGTTAGATAATGGTGGTACAAGTATCTCTAAGTCCTAAGTGCTCATTATGTAGCTTAATGACACTTATGCTTCAAGTAAAAACGTCCCTCCATAGTAAATAAGCAACAATGATCAGCCACAAATGATTATGGGGAGTAAATTCGCCAATTAATTCAAACTTGTAACTTCAGTCACCACCAACCGATCGGTTTCTCGCCATCCGATCGGATGGTCATTCTGTCACTTTTCCAGCCGATCCGGTTGCGGGTTGCAACCGATCGGTTGGATTTCGTCTGATTATGATTTCATGTCTTTTCTTCGTCGTTTTACGTTGCATGCAATATTTTTCTTCGTGGCATGACTTTGTCCATTAGAACTTGATATTTCTTTGATAATTTCGTATAGCAAACTTGTCTTTATCAAATCCTTTTGTTCATGCAACGTTTCTTTCTTCTTTGATCCTCTTGAAACTCTCCAAAAATGCATGTCCACTTCAATTCTTCATCTTTTGTTCATTTTTCCCTGCTTTTGGCTATATTTGCATGTATAAACACTTTTCCACGATTAAGTAACAAATATATACAAATATGACCAATGACCAATTTCCACTCATAAATCAAAAAATAACGCGACTAAAAATATGTTAATTTTGAGCGTTATCAATCCGCCAGACCAGCTGTTTGTTTTACTATAAATACCAAGCCACTCGTTTGTTTTGTGGAATCACTTTAGGACATATTCTCATATACTCTCTCAACTAACTCAGTAACATTTGACTTGTGTGATCCTCTTATGTAGCAAGGGACTTCACAAGATCATTCAAGAAGTTACAAGCTTCAACTCTAAAGTGGCAAGTCTTGTTAGCTTTGTCATGTATAAGCTTTGGTAGTTTATACTTCATTTGTATCATGTGTGTAGAAGTGATCGGTTAGTATTTTAGGCCTCAAAATACATAGTGTGTCGGGAGTTGTTGTACCCTTGTAAAAGAACTAACGGGAGTGGTTGTACCCTTGGTAAAGAACTCGGCATCTAGCTTAGTGTCGGTAAAAGTGTAAGCGACGATGGGAGTGGTTGTACCCATGTAAAAGAACTAGACATCTAGCTTAGTGTTGGTAAAAGTGTAAGCGATGTTGTAAAGGTTTCTCCACCGAGAAAGGAGCTTGTTGATTAGTGCTTATAAATCTCGATTTGGAAACTCGGGGCGTGGATGTAGGGCAAGGAAAAAGAGTCCTTGTAGCCGAACCACGATAAACAATCGTGTTGTGGTTTGATAGTTTCTTTCTTTATCTTTGCTTATTACATATTGTTTTTAGTTAGAATTGCTAATCACACGTAAAGCTTTTCAAAGAATTAAACAAGTAAAGTTGTTTTTATATCTTTAAACAAATGTAAAGCTTTTCAAAGAATTAAACAAGTAAAGTTAGGATTGTTATTCAGACGTAAAGCTTTTCAAAGAATTGAACATGTAAAGTTGTGTTTATATCTTTAAACAAACGTAAAGTTTTAAAGATAATCAAATTAAAAAGCGGTAAACTATTCAACCCCCCTTCTAGTTTTCCACAATTAGCATCAGGAGCTACGTTACTCAAGATCTTTAAAATAGAATGTATTTTAAAACTTTGATCGATCCATGGATTTTGAAAATCTCAAAGAAGGGCAACCTATTCAAAACCCACCGCTATTTGAAAAAGAAAACTTCCTTGAATGGAAAAGTATATTTGAAAACTATGTAAAATCAATTGATCAAGATCTTTGGCATATTATTTCTATTGGCGATTTCAAACCAACGTAAACAAGTTTTCGAAAACCAAGTTGACTATTCTAAACTTGATAAAAATACTAAAGCTAAGATAATGATTTATAAAGCTTTATCAAGTACCGAATATGAAAGAATGTATTTATGTCAAATGGCTAATGATATTTGGAAAAATATAATCAACTTTCATCAAGAAATATGTCAAGTCAAAGATGATCAATTTGATCTTACATATGAATTAGAAGTTTTAGAAAAACTAATAGATAGACACTTAGTAGAAGTTAATACATGTGCTACTAGTTTAAATGTTTTAAATGAAGGTACAAGTGAAGATGAGTACGTGTGTCTTGATGAACTTGCTTGTGAATCATGGAATGAAACGGATATAGACGAAGACAATGATCCGGTGGGTAATTGTCAATTTATTGAAACAACAAGCAAGGTACATGTTGAAACTAAAATTTTTTGCTTTGACACATTTATCTTAGAATTTTCTAAATTAGAAAATGAGTCTAAACTTTTAGGTAACATGAACCTAAAAACTATCTTTAACAATGAGTCTTCAAAATCCTTTGTGAATAACTTTGAAAAGGAAATCTTGTTAGAAGATAAAATGTCTAGACTTGAGAGTAATGTTGAAATTGATCTAGAATGTAAATTATGTCTAGATTACAAACATGAGATTAAAAAGCAAAATGAAAAAGGAAAAATGCTTACTAAATTTGAAAAAAGTTCAAAAGCTCTTGTATGTTGTTTAAAGAGTCAAAAGTCATTTAGAGATAAAACCGGATTAGGATTTAACTCTAATGAACTATCAACAAGTAAAACAAAGCAAGTTGTGTTTAACTTAGGAGAGAATTGTAGGAGTAATTCTATCTCTAGTAGAAGCTCATGATAAAAAGATAAAGATATCATGTTCAAATATTTTTACGTGTTTGTCTAACCTTCCTGGATTCATAAGTATTTGAGTTTAGCTTTTCTACGAGTCAAGATTATTTGCTTTATGATTATCTTCTTGATGGCTAATCTATGGAGCTTAAAAGGTACACGTCTCTTCAACTCACCTTTCAGTGTTTCATATTGATTAGTATTAAGTTCTATCATGAGTGATACTAGTAGTTTTTACTCTAAGATGGTTATATTGTGTAAGTAACAATAAGGATTAGATCCTTTGTGATTAAAGGACTTAGACACTACTTTTAGTAGGAGATATAAGGTGTTTTACTTCTTTTAACCTTCGGGAAAAGACACGAGTAACTCTTGAGTGAGTCTTACTTAATACTTGTCTACAAGTGAACTAACTAAGAATCTCCTAAGTGATGAGACAACCAACACTTTTGTGATGCTTGCAAATCTAACAAAACCACAACATTTCATAGATATTTGTAGTACAACGTCTTTTGACATTATACCTTACATTTTCAATTGTGTCTTAAATTCAACCATTCTTTTGTTAAAATTTCATATAAGACACACAAAGAAAAATAAATCATTTGAATTCATTAGGATGATTGGGAGAAAATGATTTATAAACATCTAGGATTTGCACATCAAATTTGACCCATAGTCTTATGATGTTGCATCTCTTGGACATTTACACTCATAGTGTTTTAAGTAAATAAACCCAAAGAGTCGAGGAGTCATTGAATTTAACATTCGATGAAAGACCACCTCCTTCTAAGATATCATCTTTGGTAGATGATGACTTAGTCGAAAGTCCAAAATTGAAAATACAAGTAAAAATCAATAACAAGGAAGATGAACTATTAAGATTGAAAAACAATATTCTTTCGTCTTGTGTCAAACAATGAGTCAAGCAATATTGACAAGGTCATAAAAAATTGATTCATAAGTCATAGTTGTGATTTAAATAAATTTGATAAAAAAATATTTTTGGACATTAGAGTAAAGCAACAATTAAAATAAAATGAGTCTTTTAAATAGAAATTAATGTAAATCTATGAAAGATTTTTTATTTTTATGCAAGCTCCAAAAGCAAAGGATAATCACTCAAAGACATTCCTAGTTATTCACATGTTCACAATGATTAAGTCCTTTATGACTTATCAAGAATGAGATTAGTAAATCCGTAGGTAAAACTAAACATAGAGAAATGCTTGGAAGTTTACTTATTCTCACAACGAATAAATCCAACATTATGTTTAGTGCTTGTCTATGTGCTCGTTCTTTTTAGAGAAGATCCTAAAACAACTCTCTCGAAAGAGCTTGTTTGGATTCATCATAAGGTACTACACAACTAGGATTATGGTATCCCAAAAGAACGGGAATAGAAACCATAGTGTATGCCAAATGGAATTATGTCGGTAATAAGTTGATAAGAAAAGCCCAAGTGGTACTTGCACTTTTATACTTACTTACCCAATGATTCTCCAAAACACGTAAGGTTCTCAAATTAGTATCAGATGGAGAAGCACATCAACAAGCTCCGCTTGAACAAGCAAATTCGTGTCAACAACGGAATTCTTTTATCAACATTGTTATCCCTTCAACAAAGGAAGCATCGACTTCAGCAACAATTCAATCCATTATGTTCTTTATTAACATATTGTGATCCATCATCATCGTCTTGGTAAAATGTTCAATGAGAAACGTCTTAACTAAGAAAGTCTTATACGTTAACCATTCTATCAACGTTTTCACAAAACCTCTTGAATGAGAAGCATTCATCATCCCTAGGCTTAGTCAAAGACTCATAATACCTATAACCTTAGTTTTGAACATTAAGATAAAACCGGAACCCTCAGACCATATGGGCGGAACCCTTCCTTTGGTTCCGCCTGGTCCGCCAAATCTGCAGGATGTTTTATTTTTTAATTTCTAAACCAAACACCCTCTTAACTTAATCATTCACTTTTCAAACAGCCATCACCCTCTTAAAAACACATAACCATACGAAATTTAGGGCTTTCAATCTAACCTCTTCAAATCCAATCAACTTTGTAAGTGTTCTAATCATAATTGCATTTTTGATTCAAGTATAACATTCTCATTTACATTCATTAACTAGAATTTTAGGGTTTATGCATAGAACTTTTTGATTCATGAAAAACTTGGTTGCTAACCAATCATGTCTTCCATTAGTTAAGAATTGTAACCTTTTTGTTGTTATTTTGATTTGCCAAACATACCAAGTGCATTGTCTTTCAAAAATTACAATCCACAACTAGAATATAACTCTTCACCACATTGTTAAAACAAATGAAAAACGTTATTGAAACATCACGTGCATATTCTCTCTTGAATGCTAAAGGGGATACATAACTATTATGTATTTTCGGGTACATTCAATCGAAGACACATTCAATTAGGAGAGTCTTGGTTATCTTTTGTTTTTAAAACAAAATTTGCATAACAAAACAATTTAGCCATCAAAATGAGTCAAGATAACCAAGTCTTCACATTGTTTGCATATAGGAACACATTAGAACATCCACATTGTTAAAAGTCATTAACATAAAATTTTGTGTTTTCTAGGAATCAACATGCCTCCCGCAAATTTCTCCGATCACAAGGAAACCCTTAAGTACTTACCCAAACACCATAGGACCAAAGGTCTTACTAAAGATCAAGTTGAAACCTTTAAGAGTCTAGAAAAACGCTATGTTCATGAAGGAAGAACCATTGATCCATCCTTCCTAGAGGGAACATCCATTCGCCAAAACTTTGCCGCAATCAACTTTGATTGCCTTCTAGACATCGATGAGCAAATTTGCCCTAGGTTCATCTTAGAATTCTATGCAACCTTAACTCTTTACTTCGATGACGATGGTGAATTCTCACTAACCTTTAAAACCAATCAAATACCAAACATCATATCCTTGAAAGATTTTGCAACAATTCTTGGTGTCCCTAATGTTGGTACATGTCTCTACACGGATAAGTGGCCTCTTTCTAGTCTTGACTCCATTGAGCGTTTTCATCCATACGACAATCCTCTTGCGAATAAGGAAGCAATTCGTGAGCATCTATTTGTTAGAACCTCAACAACTAGGAAGAATCGCTCGGGTAAAGAGGTAGATAAGGACCCTTTTGGTATGGAAATCAATGAGCTCAAACCACAATTTAAGAAATGGGAAGAAATTCTTAGAGCAAACATTATAAGTTCCATAGGAAATAGAGATCATGTCAACACATGTCTTAGCTACATGCTCTATAGCATTTCCACCGGTCAACCTTTTAACTTAGCCTATTACCTCGCCAAAAGAATGGCCGACATACCCTTGGTAGGAACAACCGCTCTTCCTTATGAAATGCTTCTCACCTGCCTCTTTAGAGCAATCTCACCCATTCCTCCTAACGATAATGGAATGTGCCTTGACTATTCTCTCGTTCCTCACATCTTCATCCCTCTAAGTGATAAACGAGTTTTCAAAGCTAAGGGCAAACGTACTCGCTCACCTTCACCATCATCATCATCATCCGACATGAGCGAGGTCGATAAACTTCCTAACTCTAAGTTACCTCCTTTAGACTACCTTCAAGAACTCCCCGTCATTGACAATGCATCCGAAGAGTTTAAGCAAACCAAAGGAATTTTCAAGTGCTTTGGAAGGTACCTAAGCAAGCTCAATAAGAAGATAGACCGGTTGTGAAAATTGTGATTAAGGAGTGTTTGGCTTAAGAAGGTTTTAGAACCTTGTATGTGTTAACCTATGTGATTTTTATTGTTTTTCACGTTCATGCTTTATTATGTTTGTCGGATTATGTTTATATGAGCTTTTATGCATAATGACAATATTTGAGGTGTTTGTCAATTTTTATGCTTATGGTAAATTTCACTAAGTTTAGTGAAAATCGCTAGCCCCCGGTTAAAGTCATATGATATGAATGTCTACATGCCAAATTTTTGCATTTCCTAATCAGACATATAATAAATTTTCATTTTTAAGAGTTTTCGAAAAATTTGAAAATCGTCTCGCGGGTCAAATTAGTGGACTGTCTAGTTTTTCAGGTCTGGCGGATCTGGCGGCACCCTAGAATGGGTTCCGCCAGTATAATTTTTGGGCAACCCAGAAATGGCCCAACAGACCAGACGGAACCCAAAACAGGGTTCCGCCTGTGTTTCGCGAGGGTTCCGCCAGTCACCTGCATAAAATTTTTGTCATTTTTCTTAAGTTCAAAACTTGTAAAGTGTCAAACCATTATCGTTAGTGAGAAACATCTTCCATTAACTCCAAAAACCATATTAGGACAACTCTCACTCACTAAAACAATTAGGAAGTCACTTCCCGCCAAAAATTCAAATTCAAACATAACTAACCCAAGGAACCCTTTTAAAGGATCCTTCAAACCATTGGAACATTTTCAACCAAATCACATCCCATGATCACAAAGCATTGAGTGCATATGTTGGTCTTTCACTCCACCTTATTCCATTGGATTGACATCCAATGATTTGACATGTTGATGAAAATTTTGTAAATCATTTGAAACCTCAATCTTTGAAAGGTAGAACATCAAATCCAAACACTCATTTCAACATCTCTTCAACCCTATAAATTTGAAAGTTTTGCAACAATTCAAATCACACCATCACCATCAAAACTTCTTCTCTTATAACATCAAAACCACACCTTTGAAATGACTAAATCCAACACCTCATCCGAGTCATCAAAATCCTTCCAAAAAACCACTAGGATTAGTGTTAAACCTTGTTGCTTCAACAAAACCATCAAGTCAAGCTCATCATCTTCAAGTGATGCTTCGCTTCACATTTCTTCACCTATCCAAGATTTCCTTAACCTCACTACCTCAACACCTTGCAATACCAATGTAATCACTATTCAAGATTTGCTTAATCTTGCTACTCCAACACCCTCTCCAACACATTGCAACACCAACATATCCACCATTCCTCCACCAACTAGACATTCAAGTGATTCAACATCACCTTCTCAACAAGCTCAACCATCAAAAACTCCATCACCTCAATCACCAACACTTACACCAATGGAACTTTTCCATACACCACCAATATCACCACTACCCTATTTGGAAACATTAGAAAACCTATCACCCAAATCATCAAGTCCACCATCCTTGTCACTCTTTGACACCATTGCTCAAATGGAAACCCAACAACAACCTAATGAGCAATTAGATGATGAACCCCATCAACCATCATTGGTAGAACGGTTGGCTTACCGTTATGCTAGACCATCTATTTTTCCAAATGATCAAGGTCATACCCACTCACAATCATTTGTGTTTCACCCAATTTACAAAGACCTTCATGGTAATCCTTTCGGCGAACCAAGCTTCCGCCATTTTGTTCAAAACCAACAACCACAACAACAAAAACCACAACAAAAACAACCATCACCACAAGAACACCTCCAACAATTTGAATCTCTACTTTCTTCTTATAAGAAAATAGAAGCATCCATATGGGAAAAACCTCCAAACCTTAATGATGAGATTGACACTCATTTAAACCACCTTCATGCCTTCAAACGTATGGTTGACTCTCAAATCAACCATATTATGGTTTTACAAACAACACTACACTCATCTAATGAAGGAAGCAAAAACACCTCTCAACCATCCACATTTGCTCCTTCAAGTTCAAACCATCCACCACCAACAAATCAAACCTCTCTTCCACCAAACTTTCCCCGCCATGATTGCGGACATTGCGAAAGAACCGCTCACATTAGTGAAGGGTGTCGAAGGGAAATTCGCGAGCTATCCGAAGAAATGAGGTTTATACTAAACCACATTTTGGATCGTCTACAATCCTTGTCTCACCCACCTCAACCTTAGAGTCTCCAAAATGGAACAAAACCGTTTCTTTTGGAAAATGTTTCACATTTAAACCAACAAACCAAAACCCGTGTCACCCTCTCAACCTTAAAAATAAAGCCCGCTACAACCTTCAACACACATTTTCATCCTTAAACAACCTTAGCCTTGTTTTTTGAAAAATGTTTCTCATTAAGGAAAATGATGATTTCCTTGTAGCTTTTTATGTTCTTAGTTTATTTTTAGTTTTTCTTTATTTTTAAGAAGTAGGATGATGTCGTCCTAATTTCTTGTATTTGACTTTCTAAGAGTCAAATTTTAACATTAAATGAATTTCATTCTACTACAAGGTTTGCATTGTTTGTTGACCATTTAGGTATAATGAGTAAAATATACCTCGTTATGGTAGCATACATATATCTTGTGTTTTAGAAACTAACCTTTCTTTTTGTAGGATCATTATCCATGTTTTCTTTCCTTGATACTCCATTTAGGGGAGTAATATTCAAGGGGGAGCATGAGTATTGCATTATTCCGCTTCACAACTCTTAGTTGTGTTTTAGACATGAAATGCTTTCATGACTTGTCTTGTGCGGCTACTAACATTTTTTTCTTGTAGGTTCAAAATCCATGTCTCCTCTCTTGGCACTCCATTTAGGGGGAGTATCGTCCAAGGGAGAGCAACTGCATACTTCCGCTTCGCTACTCTTCTTTTTTGTTTCGACAAAAAGGGGGAGAATTTATATATAAACTTGTTTCAAATTTTTTTTCTTAACTCTTGCATATCACATCATCTTAGCAAAAACAAGTTTTTATACTAACTTTATAAGACTTAACACTAAAACTAGTGGCTTACTTATTAATAAAGTTTATGTTTTGTCATCAACAAAAAGGGGGAGATTATTAATACAAATATCGCCTAAAAACGTTATTTATATTTTACGATCTTTGCTAAGTTTTGTTAATGACAAAGTATGAACTTTAGCTAATAGTAAATCATCACTTTAGTGTTTAAGTCTTGTTTAAACTAAGGTTTACATTTTCTTTTAAACAAAACATTGGTTTTTATTTCTTTAATTAGAAAGTGTCTTGTCACATCATTCATTTATGGCAAGCTTGTGTATTTGACTTGCCATAACATCTTACACACTTTTGGAAGCTTTCCATAATGGATTTAATGTGTTTGACTAGTTGTTGTTGATGTGACTTTGGTTGGTTTGAAGTATTTATGGTAAAACCTACTGCAAGCCTGGCGGAACCCTGGAGGTACACGGGCGGAACCCATCTGAGGGTTCCGCCGTATCCGCCAGACCTGCTGTTTGTTTTACTATAAATACCAAGCCACTTGTTTGTTTTGTGGAATCAGTTTAGGACATATTCTCATATACTCTCTCAACTAACTCAGTAACATTTGACTTGTGTGATCCTCTTATGTAGCAAGGGACTTCACAAGATCATTCAAGAAGTTACAAGCTTCAACTCTAAATTTGCAAGTCTTGTTAGCTTTGTCATGTATAAGCTTTGGTAGTTTATACTTCAGTTGTATCATGTGTGTAGAAGTGATCGGTTAGTATTTTAGGCCTCAAAATACACAGTGTCTCGGGAGTTTTTGTACCCTTGTAAAAGAACTAACGGGAGTGGTTGTACCCTTGGTAAAGAACTCGACATCTAGCTTAGTGTCGGTAAAAGTGTAAGCGACGATGGGAGTTGTTGTACCCATGTAAAAGAACTCGACATCTAGCTTAGTGTCGGTAAAAGTGTAAGCGACATTGTAAAGGTTTCTCCACCGAGAAAGGAGCTTGTTGATTAGTGCTTATAACTCTCGAGTTGGAAACTCGGGGCGTGGATGTAGGGCAAGGAAAAAGAGTCCTTGTAGCCGAACCACAATAAACAACCGTGTTGTGGTTTGATCGTTTCTTTCTTTATCTTTGCTTATTACATATTGTCTTTAGTTAGAATTGCTAATCACACGTAAAGCTTTTCAAAGAATTAAACAAGTAAAGTTGTGTTTATATCTTTAAACAAACGTAAAGCTTTTCAAAGAACTAAACAAGTAAAGTTAGGATTGTTATTTACACGTAAAGCTTTTCAAATAATTGAACATGTAAAGTTGTGTTTATATCTTTAAACAAACGTAAAGTTTTAACGATAATCAAATTAAAAAGCGGTAAACTATTCAACCCCCCTTCTAGTTTTCCACAACTTGTTTACCTTTTCCCTTAGAACTTGAACTATTTTGTTTTTTATTGCCAGTTTGACTACTTTGTGTTCCGCTATAGCCAATACATGTTTTTTTGTTGTCTCTAGCAATGCCACAAACACTACACCTTACATTCTTCCAAGCCTTAGACAGTTTACCATTCTTGACAATCTCTTTAGTTTCAGGAGCTATCCTTACTTTTTTTTTACTAGTTGAGTTAGCTGCATTTGCTCGAGAAGCTTACAACCCCCACCAGGCAGTGTACCTAATCGTTGTAGTATAGTATAGTGAATAGTACCGGGGGATTGATCGTTCAACTTGGGAATAGTGTCGCTAGGATTAGAAAACCTAAAGACTAGGTCTAGAGATTAGGGATGATTCTTTTTGTATTTTTTTTATATTTTATGAAAGCAATTAAAAATCTCGATTTTGAAGGAGTTGGGCGGAATTAGTTGCTAATCAACTAACCCAATTACTAAGATGCAATCAAAATAAAATACTAAAAATGAAGATAAACTAAATTAAACTAGTGGTGTGAGCAATATATGGGAGAATTGTGTTTACTTAGGTTTCACTACTCCCTAGATATCTTTTACAGGTTAATTACTTGTTACAGTTGCGTGGATGACGGATTGTATTCCTTAAGACCATTCATGGGGTGGCGTACTTACTTCCCCAATCCTATAAGCTCCTACTTCACTCATATGTCGAGCCGGCTAAGAAGCTCCTAACATGGGTTCACTAGAATTCGCTCATGCATTAAATACAATCATAAAAACCTAGTACACATCGGTTCATGTTTCTTAAGACGTTCAAGCAAGTTACACAATGGAGATCTGCCAATTTTCTTAAGTCTAACATTGAAATCATTCATCCGTTACAACTATAAACAAGCAATCAATCTATAATTAACATCTAGGTTTCATTACATCTAAGCAAACACATGAAAGATCTAGCCTAGCATGTTAAAATCAAGACAAGCATAAGATATATTCAAACAACACATAGACATATTGAATGAATTGAAAGAGGACTTATCTTAATTGAACATGAAAGGTTTCAAGGGGTGAAAACCCTTGAAAATACTGTTACAAACGACCTAGGGTTTATTAGGTTTGACCCTAGTATTCTCCACACAAGTTCCTCTCTTAATGAATGAAAAATAGAAAAATATATATAGATTTTGTGAGGTGATGGCGTCAAGAATAAATTTCTGACGCTGTCATCTCGCCGCCCATAAACTCCTCGGACTGCCTAGATCTAGGTTTGACACCGTCACGTGTAGTCCATCTTCAGGCCGTCACCATTTTAACTCTTGACGCCCTTCTCTTGACGCCTTCAGGTTTTCACTGGGTCGTCATGGATTTTACTCCTGACGCCGTCAGGATTTCTGATGAGTGCTCAAACACTCATCATTTTTGGTCTAATCTGAACTGCAAAACATACAAAAACACTCAGAAATGCATCAAAATACCAAAAATATTTCAAAATTGTGTTTTATATGTTTTAGATGCAAAATGAGCAAAAACAAATGAAAAACGTACAAAGTTTGCAAAATTGGCAGTTTCAGTCCCCCAACTTTCATAAAATGACAAAACTAGTCCCTGGATATTCAAAATATAAAAAATTATCACCAAAGGTCCTTTTGAAATCATAAGTTGTCATATTTAGTCCTTTGGTGAAAAATTGGAAAAGTTTTGGAAATTTACAGTTTGGTCCCTGGAGTTTCAATAATTGGCAAATTCAGTCCCTGGTGGGATAATTTTGAAAGAAAAATCACTTTTGGTCCTTGGGAAAGTCACAAAAGCCATTTTTAGTCTTTGGGTAAAATGTTTGGAGAAGTTACGGTTTTGGTCCCTGAACTTTCAAATTTGGCATAAAAGGACCCCGGGATTTCAATTTTTGGGAAATTACAAATTATGGTCCTTTGGTTTTTAGAACTTGACAAGTATGAATTTTTATATATCTTTGTGAAAATAACAGTTTCAGGCCACATGTTTCAGTTAATTACAAAAATGGTCCTTGTTGTGTTTTTGCAAAGTTAACCAAACGGACTCCTTATTGTTATTTAATCCACAACCAACCCACCTAAACCCCTAACCTGATCCAGGCCCACAATAATACTCCCCAGCCTACATCCATTAGCCCACCACCACACCTAATAATAAAAAAAACCAAAAACCGTTTTATTTAATCCATCCGGTCAACCCCCGGTCAACACTTTCTTCCACCTCCCCAACTTGCAACTGCTACATCCAAACCAACACTCCAAACCCCCCTCCTCTGCTCCTCTACCCATCCTTTGTCCCCCCCCCCCAGCTCACCAATAACTTCAAAGAGCATTTAATGCCCTGAAATCCCTCCAAGATAACCCCAACTGCCAATTGAGATTTTTCCCGCCAAAAAGGATTTGAAGGTCAAGATGGATTATAACTAATCCAATGGTTCTGAATGAATGTGGGAAAGTCTTGGTGGACCCTCAGGACCTATAAAAGGAAGAAAAACAGAGAAAAGTCTAGCTAGTTAGTTAGTGTTAATTTTAGTTAGTAGTAGTTAATATAGTTTAGTCGAATTTAGTATAACTTAAGCTTTTCCAGTGTAATTTTCATGTCTATTGTATTTCTCAGCCTAACTTAAGTGTATTTTTATATATTTAGTTGTAATTCAAGGTTTGTAGTTCATGTGACAATTTTCCATTTTCAAATGAAATTCTCATTTCAAGTTTAACAAGTGTTAATTAAGCTCTTTACTGCTTTACTCAGCTCATTTTAACCTAATAAGAAGTTTTAACAATCTTGGAAAGTACTTTAAATCACATTAGTTAATAATCTCAAAAATGCTAAAAAAATAGAAAAAATAATAATAATAAAAAAAATAAGAAATCAAGAAGAAGAAGAAAGAGGGCTGTGGAAGCAGGGTATAGTGCCTCAGGGAGGCTATAGGTTAGTTTGGTAAACTTACTCTTGGTTTGGAATTCACCTGAGCTCACTGTAAGTCCATCTCAGTTTCATCTTATTGAATTGTATATGTATTAAGTTCTAGTTGTAACTATTCTTGTTAGTTAGTTTATGATTATTTATGTTTAATGCATGTTAGAAGATGATAAATGGTGCATATTATGGTTTGAAATTGCATGTTGCTTCACAAAATCCCATTTTCAGTTTTATAAGGGGTGTTTGGTTTAACCCAGTTCAATGTGATCTTGTTGTTATTTCAATGTTGCTTCAGTGTAGTTAGAGTGCATTAGGCTTAGTAGGTCAAGTAAGGTGTAAAAACCAAGTCCCTTTTATAAAAAAGTCAAAAAATCAAGTAACACCCCCCAACAGTTCACTGTTGGGGATTTGAGATCCTAAACCCACCCATTTAGTTGTAAAACTTGATCACTTAGCTTCTTTTGGTTTTATTTCATCTTATTATAACTTATCTAATCAGTAGTCATCACTAGAATCTCACATTAGTCAACATAAGTAGTTTTCTCAATAAGTCAAAATTTGCTCATCTTAGTTTTTCCAAATATTGAGGTAATTGTTTTGAATTGTGTAGAAGGTTTCTAGGCTTGTAACTTGTTTTCACAGATAGTCCACCACCTCATCTTTAGGTTTCCAGGGTTCATTGATTTTTGTGATTTTTGTTATGGGCCCCACAACCCTCCAAAGAGGGTTGCAGGGCTACTACCTGCTCTGTCTCAGCAGCTGCACACCCAAACACCACCCTTTGGTGGTGGTTTCCAGCCACCTCAGTGGGCCCCACTACCACACATTGGTTCATTTCAACCCCCCCTCCTACCAGGGTGCATGGTTTGACCATCGGGTTGACCTAGATACCTATGGGACCCACCTAAATTAAACCTCTTTGTCTGTCCCAATTTTCAGTCCTCATGCAAGGATCCAAGTGCTTATTTTTAGCTTATGACTTATTCTGTGGTTCTTAATTGCTTTTTCTTGCTTAAATAAGTTCACTTAGCTTATTTGTACCTGAATCATCCATTGTGGGTCCCACTCAAAGCCATTTTAGCTTATTTCCAAATCTGGTCAACAAAAGTCAACTGTTGACCATATTAGCTTATATTTTGCTTATTTTTAAGTTTTAAAAAGTTTGTTTTTTCAAAAGTTTACTGTTTTTAGATGTAAAATAAGTTTCCAAAAGAAAATCCAAGAAAATCCAATTTAATTTCTAAGTGATAGTTTCTATTTAATTTAATTTAAATTTAATTTTTCATTTTTAGATTTTTGTTAAGTACTTATCATTTTTATATTTTTATTAATTACCTCTTATATTAAAGTATTTATAGTAATTTTCTCAGATTTTTATTTTGTCATTAAGTATTTATTAGATTTAATCTTAGTTTTATTTATAATTAGTTAATAATTAGTTTAAAATAGCATAATTAGTTTTTATTAAGTAAAACCTAGTTTTTATATTTTTATAGCTTTTATATGTTATAAAATAATTTTAGAAATTTTATTAGAATTTTTACTGTTCATTTAGTATTTTTCTTAATTTAAAATAGTTTAATTAGATAATTAGTAATTAATTAATAAAAAATCCACAAAAAGACAAAAACACTTATTTTTAATTTTAAAAGTTATTTTTAGTTATTTTATAATTTTAGGAATTTTATTTTCAACTTTTTAGTATTTAAATAATATTGTATTATATTTAAGTTGTTTAAATATTAATAATAAGTATTAATTAGTATTTAATTAATATTAAATAATTAATTAGGGTTAAAATTTATTTTCTTTTTCTAAAAAGTTTCTTTTAACTTTAGGTTTGTAAAAAAGTCATTTTCACCCCCTGTGTGTTTTCAGATTTCAGTTTTTACGTTTTATTTTGTACGTTTACGTTTTATTTAAACGTAACGTACGCGTTTTTAGGTTTTAATCGTTTCTGGTTTTTGTAACTTTCCCGTCTTATTCAAATAGCTTATTTAAGCTATTCTCTTGTAGATTCCTTAGTTCAGATCACTCACAAACCCCTTTTCATCCAAATTCACCAGATCACGAAATCGTTTGTTAACAATTCACACCTCGTCGGGACATAACGACCCGGGGAAACCTTATACTTCCGCGGAGCATTGGTTTTAGACGTTTGACTTGGTTGACCATCACCTGGTCAATTAGGTTGACCGTTTAGCACCAATCAATTTCCTTCTTGACGCCGTCAGGTACTGTTCTCAGCATGAAAAATTAAGTCTTTGCCGTTTTCTTCACTTTTATGCTCCAAAAACGTCCAAAATGCTTCCTTTTCCAGAATTCACTCCCAAAGTACCTAAAATCATAAAAGGAATGATTTAGGGCAATATTTGATCAAATAAATTCAATTCCGGGCTTAAATGTCCCCCTAAAAACGGTTCATTTTTCGCCTCATCATATACCCTTACACTTGAAATTTGCTTGTCCTCAAGCAAATGCGCCTTTATTCTAATCAAAATACAAGTTATGGGTCATTTAACACTAATATAAAAGTAATGACAACAAATAATCGTTCCACTAAAGACCAAAGACAAGCACGGAGGTCATACACTAGCACCTCACAAATAGTGTTTAGATACTCACATCTCTCGGGTGTAATAAAGTATATATCACAATATGGAAATGGAAAACATCTCTCACTACTTGTCATAACAAAATAGATTACCATAGGCTTGGGAAAGGATCAAACCTCCACCACATGGCGTAAGCACCTAGGATAAACTATCAAAGAGGTCTTTTAAAGGGTTGTAACGTTAGGTGTAGGGATATGGAATACACGATTTTGTTGGATATAGGCAGTCTTTACTGGTGGCGAGTTAACAATCTTGGTTAATTACATGTACAATATGGCGTTGCTAAGCCAAGACTAGACTCGACTTAAGCTAATAAATCAAAAATAACAAAAATATAAGATAAACATAGAATGAAACGGGATGGTAGTCCATATGTTTTTTTTCTTTTTTTTTCTAATTTTTTTTTAATTATTATTTTTTTCTTTTCTCTTTCGATTTTTTTTTTTTTTTTTTTTTTTTTTTTTTTTTTTTTTTTTGCATACACTCTTACCCTACCATCCAAAATAATACATCATAGGGAATGAACATTCCCCTTACACTTGAATATTTACATACTTTACAATAAACTAATCTAATGACTCGAATTAAGATAATCAAAACACTTGGAGTACTTTTTAAGATTGACGCACCTATGGGGGTAATAAATGATATTCTTTCCCATTATTCCATAACATTAGTACTTTACCCATGAGTCCCAATCGTCCCAAAACAATATGTACAAGGATATGACTCGACTTAGCAACCATGTAATTAATTAGATAATTAACTAAGGGTTTAAACAAATAACAATAATGCACTAAAGATGAGAGCATACACGGAAGGCTAAGGCGATTTGGGTGTACATTTAAGTGGGTTGTAACAAATTCTTCCTTTAAGTAAGATGCTTAAAGTTAGAAACGAAAGGATAGGCTCGGAGGGGTGTACTAGGGGTTTCGTGTACTAAAAATGAGTACAACGCTAAGGGTGTGGGAAAAATTAGTTGACTTAACTAGCCAAGTAATATGACTTAAATGGTCAAGTAATTATGATACAAGTTTAACACAAGGGTTGTAGTAAATCCTACTACACGAATGTAGTCTCACTAGCGGTCTCGGGATGCATCACTAACGCAAGTTCTAGAATCTAAATGCTACCGGTACAGTCATAAGCACCAACAATGAATGCTTTTTCCTAAAGATCTAAGGGCGAACCTCACATATTTGGGTGGAAAATTTTTCTGAATGGTACGGTTTTGTGCTAGTCATACAATCTCCTATCCATGAGACGCTTGCTGTGGCTAAAATTTCACTCCTAAATGTTGTAAAAATTTTTAAATTTGGCGCTAAAATTACATTAACAAGTATTTCTCATAGTTTTATTACACATCTACTATCAAACAAACAAACTCAAGCGAAAGTGTATCTGTAAGGTATCATCATTTTACCCTCCCCTTACACTTAGGATGAACATTGTCCCCAATGTTCAAGTAAAGAATGTAAAAGTGAAATAAGTAAAACGAATGAAATCAAATACTTCCCTGATTCGCTCGGTATGGATAATAAGGTGGCCAGGTTAGATCTTCCTCCAAAAAAATGAACAATCAAAGCTTCCCTTCCAGAATATAAATCATCTTCTTGTCATACATAACCTGTTATACCTGAGAAAACAAACAAGGCAACCTTGCGTAAAATCGGCGGCAATCTATATATGCTAACAAATCCTAGAAAGCAAAGTAAGATATAATGCTTGTGGAATGATGTTTGCAGATTTCCTGGAGATTATAAAACTAAAGATTCAACAAAAAAAAATTTAAGACTCCGTTAGAAAAACAAAACTGGTAAAATTTCCAGAATTTTACACGTGACGCCGTCAGGAATTTCTTCCTAACGCCGTCAGAAGTGACCTGCAGAAATTCTTATGTTAAGTTTCCGGAAAATTTTTGGAAAAACTTGGTCCTACTTCCTGGAAAATCCTGCAAAACATCATTATGACTCGATACAAGCATTTGACTCTAACAAATACGAATATACATGTTCACTTAATATTGTGGAGATTCATGATCGAGTTTTGTTTCTTAAAAACATATTTGGGGTTTCCCTTTACACTTATCTTTTGCGAAATACCTTTGGATGAAGTTAAGACTAAGCCAAACAACAAAATAAAGTATTTTCACTATTTTAGTTTGAAACATGATCTAACAACAATAAAAATAAAGCATGCATACGGAAGCAAATAACAATCAAACAAATAAAAATAAAAAATCATACAAAACATGGGTTGCCTCCCAAGAAGCGCTTTTCTTTATTTACGAGTCTTGTAGCTAGACTTAAGGTCATGGGTTACTACGTGACCTCATCTCTAGATATTATGTACCCCATATAGTTGCGATCATTACTATCGTGGTGGTGGTGTCTCAATCTGTCGATACTTGCAATCACCTCTCCTCCTCCTATACTACTCAAGTTAGCCATCCCATCTTGGCTTATGCCCTCAATTGCGAATGGCCCATACCACCAAGGACTTGGTTTATCAGGAGGTATCGTTATCTCCAAGTGTCTTAAGAGTACTAGGTCCCCTTTTTCGAATGGTATATGGTTCCTTGTTGGTTGACTATGCTCGAATTCGACATGAACTTCATTGCTTTTGCTTCTTTCCTGTTTAGCCTCTTTGTAGCTTTTGATTCTTGCCTCCCATGCAAGTATTTTCTACTGAACACGAATAGGTGATGTGTCGATGTTGTTTTTGAGCTTTCTCCCCATCAAACTCTCTTGCTCGTATCGCGGGGTCATGGGAAAGCTAACCTTTCTTTTTCCTGATTTAAGCTCAATTTTCCTATTTTCATACTTAATGACAGCTCTTGCGGTGGTAAGGAATGGTGCCCCAAGGATTATTGGCATGCATCCATCTCCCTTATCATCGATGATCATAAAATCAACGGGATACATGAATCCTGCGACATTGACCAACACATCTTCTGCGATTCCCAGGGGGTACACGTAAGAACGTCCAGCGAATGACAGTCTAACACGAGTGGGGGCTGGCATTTTTGACGTTAGTTGGGTGTAGATAGTGAGGGGCATAAGATTTACTTCCGATCCTTGGTCGGCGAAAGCGTTTTGATATTTCAAATTCCCGATGCTGGCCGGTATCTCAAAGTTCCCACACGCCATCTGTTTAGTAGCCACTTTTTGTACCAATAGTTTCCCGAATATCGGCCCCCCAGGTAATGTATCATACTCATCTTTTCCCTCTTCCTCCTTCTCTGAACCTTGTTTAGAGGATTGGTTACGCCCGTCACCCTTTATCCAATTAGTTATAGTGTTTTCGTTTATATCATGTTTCAGGTAGTAACTTAAGGATTGGGATTTTGGCGGTTCTTATGTGGTTTGTTCATTAGGGGTTTCAACTTTCTCATAATCCGTGTGGACAACTGTGATGGAATTAACAAACCGGGTAGTAGGGATGACGCTTTCTTTCCTTAGTAACATCTTTTCGGGGGTTTTCTGGTTGGCATACTCCTCCATTAGGCTCATCATCTCATTCATTTTTTTCTTGCATCTCCTCTTTTTGTCTATAAACTGCTTCTTCGAATCTAGCAAGCCGCTCAGAATGGGTCGCCATATATTCCCTCATTCTGGCTTCGAATTCTGGGCTAAGTTTCTCAGGAGGAGAATAAGGTGGGGCATAGTTTTGAAAAGTCTCAACATTTTCTCTAGAGGGTGACTCTGATAATGGCGTTGAAGTCATTTTCGAGACAGAATTGACAGTAGCCCGTCTAGGACTTAAGGGTCTCTTTTGCCTTTCCTCAAAATAGTCAACTTTTGCCTCAAGTTTGCAAAGGAGTTCATCGGAGATTTGATTAGTCCCTCCAGGTGTCGAGATTGCATTGATGGCCGCCTTTACAGTGTGTTTAAATTCCCATAACTCTTGATTATTGGCGGCAAGCTCTTCAATAATTGCCCAAGACTCCTTGGCGTCCTTATCACGCAATCTACCTCCCGCGGCCCTATCGATTGTACGTATAGTGTGATAGTCGACATGGTCATAGAAAATTTGAACTAATAACCAAAGATTTATACCATGATGAGGGACCTTGTGGAGTAGATCCTTGAAACGAGCCCATGCTTCGTAGAAAGTTTCACCCTGATGTTGTTAAACACCAAAATGTCATTTCTAAGCATCGCAGTCTTCCCCGGTGGGAAGAATTGGGCAAGGAAGCGAGTGGTGAGATCATCCCATGAGGTGATGGATCCCGCGGGGAAACGTTCAAGCCATTGACTAGCTTGATCACGTAGAGAGAATTGGAATAGGCGTAATCGGGTTGACTCTCTAGTTGTAGCATCAAGGTCTATAGAATCTACGATTTTAAGGAAGTCCTTGAGATGTTGATTTGGATCTTCGGAACGAAGTCCATGGAATGCACATCCGCTTTGCACCAACCGGATGGTTTCGGATCTCAAGGGAGACACATTGGCTCCTTGGGTGAGCTCAATAGTGTTTCGATAGCCTTGGTGGCTAGGTCGGGAGTACTCTCCTAGGGTTCGGGGCCTAAGAGGTTGGTTAGCTAGTGGTGGGTTTTGTGGGTGGTCTTGTTGTGGTAGGTTGATGGGTTCAAAGATGTTACCATCCTCCATGATGTCGGATGGTAAAGAGTTATGAACAAAAACACGAAGAAATAAGATAGACTAAAGAAAACCTAAAAAATAAAAATAAAAACTTACTAGAAAGGAATCTAGCAAGTAGACCTAATAAAAAGAAATCCTAACCTAGACAATAACTATTCCCCAGGCTGCGGCGCCAAAAACTTGATGCGCGGGAATTGCACCAGGCTTTACCTCTCGAGGGATCTCGAGAAGCTTACAACCCCCACCAGGCAGTGTACCTGATCGTTGTAGTATAGTATAGTGACAAGTACCGAGGGATTGATCGTTCAACTTGGGAATTGTGTTGCTAGGATTAGAAAACCTAAAGACTAGGTCTAGAGATGAGGGATGATTCTTTTTGTCTTTTTTTATATTTTATGAAAGCAATTAAAAATCTCGGTTTTGAAGGAGTTGGGCGGAATTAGTTGCTAATCAACTAACCTAATTACTAAGATGCAATCAAAATAAAATACTAAAAATGAAGATAAACTAAATTAAACTAGTGGAGTGAGCAATATATGGGAGAATTGTGTTTACTTAGGTTTCACTACTCCTTAGATATCTTTTACAGGTTAATTACTTGTTACAGTTGCGTGGATGATGGATTGTATTCCTTAATACCATTCATGGGGTGGCGTACTTACTTCCCCAATCCTATAAGCTCATACTTCACTCCTATGTCGAGCCGGCTAAGAAGCTCCTAACATGGAATCACTAGAATTCGCTCATGCATTAAATACAATCATAAAAACCTAGTACACATCGGTTCATGTTTCTTAAGACGTTCAAGCAAGTTACACAATGGAGATCTGTCAGTTTTCTTAAGCCTAACATTGAAATCATTCATCCGTTACAACTATAAACAAGCAATCAACCTATAATTAACATCTAGGTTTCATTACATCCCAAGCAAACACATGAAAGATCTAGCCTAGCATGATAAAATCAAGACAAGCATAAGATATATTCAAACAACACATAGACATATTGAATGAATTGAAAGAGGACTTATCTTAATTGAACATGAAAGGTTTCAGGGGGTGAAAACCCTTGAAAATACTGTTACAAACGACCTAGGGTTTATTAGGTTCGACCCTAGTATTCTCCACACAAGTTCCTCTCTTAATGAATGAAAAATAGAAAAGTATATATAGATTTTGTGAGGTGACGGCGTCAAGAATAAATTTCTGACGCCGTCATCTCGCCGCCAATAAACTCCTCGGACTGCCTAGATCTAGGTTTGACGCCGTCACGTGTAGTCCATCTTCAGGCCGTCACCATTTTAACTCTTGACGCCTTCAGGTTTTCACTGGGTCGTCATGGATTTTACTCCTGATGCCGTCAGGATTTCCTTCTTGACGCCGTCAGGTACTGTTCTCAGCATGGAAAATTAAGTCTTTGCCGTTTTCTACACTTTTATGCTCCAAAAACGTCAAAAATGCTTCCTTTTCCAGAATTCACTCCCAAAGTACCTAAAATCACAAAAGGAACGATTTAGGGCAATATTTGATCAAATAAATTCAATTCCGGGCTTAAATGACCCCCTAAAAACGGTTCATTTTTCGCCTCATCAAAGACTATCCTCAGCAGGTCGTTCCACATGAATCACAACTGTTGTATCAAGGTTCCTCTTCTGCAACTCTTGAACATAGTCTCTCAACATGGTGAATTGGAGCTTGAATTCCTTCCTAATGCCTCTGACTGCTATTCTTTTAGCTCTTAAAACCTTTTGCATTGAGACTTCAAGCTCAAATTGGTTGGTAAGGTGATTATGAACCGACTTGACAGGAATCCTTGGATTGGTTTGAACGTATCTTTAATTTTCTTTGAGATAAAGTTAAGGTCAAAATGTTTGAGCGCCCTTAATTGCAAACACGTGTATTTATCATTATATCTTCTCACTGTCCAAGCACCGTTTTCAGTACCATCCCTGCCGACAAGCAACAACCATGGGCAGAGTAGTTGGGAAGGGTCATTTTTACCAAGAATTAATGCTTCCAAACCCCTTCTTGTTAATGGACCTCTAACTCGGCCTATACCAAGTCCAGCAGTAGCAATTGGGCCAGATAGGGGAACACTACCCACACATCTGACTCTTATTCTTTTTTTTGTTATTCTTTAGAAATAGCAGCTCCCTTCTTGTTTCTATAGAATGCTCTCTTACCCTCTCTTTCACATCTTTTGCAGTATCAAAAGATTGATCACAATAAAAGAAAGTTTCAACAACACCATCATCAACAGAATCTATCCTAAACCTTGGCACCCCAGAGTGACATATGCCTGATTCAGAAGCATAAGCAGTGTAAAATGCATCATCATCCAACACAGGTAACTGAGTTTCCAAATTCAAGTCACTTTTATTAGTAGATGTTCCTGCGTTGCCTAACTAATGACTCTGACTCTGTTGGAACAAAGCAACCTGTACATGATTCTCCCCAGTAACATTATTTTCATTTTCCTGAATTGTGTCATCACCTACATTGCCTAAGTGACTAGTATCACTCTGTTGGAACAGAGTGATATCAACATCACCATCCTCTTCCATGTTATTGCCACCAACAGGTTCTCCTCCTACATTCTCTAATTGGTTATCCTGATTGACTTGGAATAGAGTAACTTCCACATCAGGTTCGTCAAAGGTGTTATTGCCATCAACTAGTGGTCTCCCTAATTTCTCCAACGGCTTATCCTTAGTCACTCTGAACAGACTAACATCAAAACTATCAAGGTCCTGAAAACTATTTTCCTTATCAATAATGACTAATGCACCATCACTGTTATCAACAAGTTGGCTGGCAAAGGCAGACATGTCAAGACTTGAAAAACCGGGCTCAATGTGTGGCAAGTCACTAGATTCCCCAACATATGAGACATCTACAGGTAGTTGCGTAAGTTGCATAAATGGGTTAAGTTCTGGGTCATTATCTATGTCATCTAGAACCAAACGTCTGCAGTACGATTGAATAGCAGCACGAGCTATTTTTCTAGTAGGTTCATCCATCTCCAAAAATACAGTCTTAATAGACTGTGGGGACATCTCAGACAACTCTAACCTAGTCTTACCTATTTCAACATACACATCTATCAGCTTATGTTCTTCCACAATTTCTTTCAACAACTCAAGATTGACAGCTTCACGAAAACTATATAAGCCATCGTCCATTGTCATACCAGGTTTAAGAAAATAGTAGTAATTGGTTTGGACTTCAGCATAACCGATTTGGGTCATCAGAGCATCAAGTTCGTCAATAGAAATCTCATTAATACTAACATAATCAACCTGACATTCCTAGCCTTTTTCATAGATCTTGTCTGGCCAGTTTTTGAATAATCCATTATGGTGAACTCTCATGCTAAAATCACCATGTCGATCTGCTGTTCAAAAAGTAAACAAAACACTGCTACGATCCTCTAACAAAAAAGGGGAATACTATTAAACAATCTAAGATACATATGCTAGTAAAAGATCATCAACAACAAAACTAACCATATTGCCTCATTGCCCAATTTCTCTCGACTTCATGGCTATCAAAGTAAGGTGCATCCCTGATTTGCCATAATGTAAATCCAAGGTTTGAGATTCTTGATTTTTTACTTAAATTATTAGATTTGGTGGGTGACGTTGCATCAGGGTTTTTTTGGTAGGCTTCCAAAACAAGTTTGGGGATGAGCAATGAGTACTTGTGCTACTTATATTAGTCATAATGGCGGAAAAAAGGATTAGACGTCTGCTGGGAAGTACACAGAGAGAGAGAGAGAGAAAAATGCGACTATGTAAAAAGACATGAATACCCTCCAAAGTAAACATGTAACGGGGTTTTGGGAACTATAACGGGACGTTGTTGTTCCTATTACGGGTCGAGGGACGCAATCGGCCTCAAAATCCCAAGTTTTGGATGCCACACGACGATTTTTAAAAGTTAAAGTGCCCTGTGATATTTTGTGGAAAGTTTAGGGACCAACGGTGTATTTTTGTCAAAAATTTAATTTCATTCATCTCCTCTTCTTTTCTGCTTATTTTTTGACTCTTCTTTCATTTCAAAAACTTAGGAACAGAGGTTGCTTTATAACTACCACTTGGGGTAATGGGCAGGCCCGGTTGTGAGCAAGGGCAGGCTGGGCCATTGCCCAGGGCCCAAAATTTTAGAAGGGCACCAAAAAGTTTAAGTCCAATATATACTATGTTCATAACAGGCTTTTTTTAACCCAATTATGACTTTAGATTAAGATTTGGGGCCTTCTTTATTGAATCTGGATTGTATGAACTATGAAGTATGAACTACAGTAGTAATATTTTGTTACGTACTGCTTGAAAATTTTATTTAAGTTAGCAAATTATTACAAGTATCAATATTTGTTATATATTATTTTGGTCGAGACTTGAGATGTTGATTAATTTACCATTGGTTGCAAGTGCTTACTTATGTTGACTTATATATTAACTCTTTTTTAAAAGAAAAAAAAAATAATAAGCTAAAGGATATGATAAACAACTTAACTTACAAATTTCTAAATGACTTTGTTTATATAATAAAACGTGCTTTCTCGATATTTATAACAATTTTTACAGCATTAGTATTAATCGACATTATCATATACATATAAATTTTGCGTGTTTAGGGGCCTATATATTTGTTATGCCCAGGGCCACCAAAATCTATGAGACGGCCCTGGTAATGGGTAGGGCTGACAATTTTGACACGAAACCTGTTAACACAACACGACACGACCTGTTCTTAACAGGTTTCGTGTCTTAACATGTCAAACCTGTTAATTTTCGTGTCTTAACAGGTCGGACCTGTTAGTGACCTGTTTATATTATACTATATATATAAAGTCACTACATTAATAAATTAGGTCTTCTCTTATATCTATCTCTCTCTCTCTTCGCCGACAAACAATCACACTTAGCACACACTAAAAACCGGCCACTTTTCCGGCCGTTACTCCTCCACCACCGCGCGTCCATCTACACCTCCACTACCATCATTCACCATTTTTCCTCCCCGTCATTTTGAGCTATCATACGCACCTTTTGACTGTCAATAACACCTTGTTCCATGATAATAACGAGAATAATAACAATAAAAAGGAATAAAACGTGTTTGGTATTATGTTTTGGGTTTTGTTTTGTGTTGGGTTTGGTTTGAATAGGCTCTTGGTGGTGATTTTTTTGGATGTTGGTGATGGGTTTAGATGTTACTGGATTTGTTGTTGTTCTTGTTGACTGGATTTGTTGTTGTTCTTGTTACTGGATTTGTTACTCTCGGTACTCTCGGTGGTGATGTGTTTGGGTATTACTGGATTTGTTACTCTCGGTGGTGATGTGTTTGGGTGTTACTAGATTTGTTGTCGTTGTTGACTTGTTGTTCTTGAATCTAATAGATAATGAATTGTCATTTTTGTGATGTGATAATGTTTTTGATGGTGGATTTGTTGTTGTTCTTGATATTTCCTGTTCTGTGGGTCTGCTGATAGTTCTATGCATGTTAAGTGTTAACAGGTCTTAACAGGTTAATCTGTTTATTTTCGTGTCGTGTTCGTGTTTGAGAAAAATGACACGATAAGCTAACAGATCGTGTTCGTGTTTGACCTTAACAGGTTCGTGTGACCTGTTATGCCAGCTCTAGTAATGGGCACTCAACTTCGAATTACTACTTGTTGCAAGGTCATTTTAATGGTTAATTGTTCAAAGTTGAAAACTAGTTGATTGAGTGGGCAATTGGGCTTCAAAGTCTTATTTCAAGTTGCATGTTCCTTTAATGTTTTATGGGACCATCATGCAGAATAAGTCCCTTAATTGTATTGGATCACTTTTGTGATCCATGGTCCAAACTATTAATTTTATTAAATAACTAGAATGGCCCCGGCCGGCCGCGTTGCGGCCTAGCGGTGATTTATGCTTTTCGATTTACGTAGCTAAAAAAATATAAGTTGTAATAACTGATAACGATGCAAAGGTATCATTCTGAAAAAAACACATATGTAATTTTTCCTAAGTTCTGTCTCTCTCAATCACTCTCTTTTGGTATTATAGGTGTCACAGTGAGTTCTTTCTCTTGGTGCTATCCGTAAAGAAACCATCGAACTTAGCTCTTTTTTACCTATAGTTACTTAAGAGGCTATAAGCAAAAATATATATATATATATATATATATATATATATATATATATATATATATATATATATATATATATATATACACTTTCACTGACCATATACCAGTTAAAGTATTCAAATAGAAACCTCTATTTACCAACTACAACAAAAGAAACTAACCGCGAATGTAGAAATAGTGGAGGAGGCATGTTGGTCTACTTTTTTCGGCTTCGTTTTCTTCTTCACATACTCAACATCGTCCTAGAAACTGACAATTGAAAATAATATTAGAACCTAATAAGGCATATGAAATTCAATACAGAAAAGACATAGAATCTGTACTTAGATACGAAGGTGCTTCCAATTCTCTTTTCAGCTTTCTTTTTAGCAGTATAATCTTTGACACAAATCCATCCGATCCTAGCTATTCAGTTACCTTCAATATCAAAATTGAAAACATTACAGTCACGAACAAAATAGTAGAATGAAGTTGGATGCATAAAGGGTAAAAGAAAATTACTTGCAGCAACAAAAGTGAGACAAATGCATTAACCAATTACCTCAATGGTTGTATATAAATCACAACCAATCTACATTAACCAATTTCTTTATCAATAATCATAATTGCAAAATCCCACAAAGTTAAACATAAACCCACCTGTACATGTCTTATGAATAATAAGTTTAATTGAGCAACATCATAAGGCAAACAAATTTACCCTACTGTTCTCATTAGACTTAGACCCAAGTTACCCAACTTATTAAATCACAAACATCATCAAAACCCTAATATTGAGAATAAAAATAAAAAGTTTAACCAAATCAGAAAAGCATACCTGCATATTATAAACACAATTCGTTGCACACTTTCTACACCGTCATGTAACAAACAACCATAACACCGACTTATGTAAACCAATTATATTCTCCCATAAATCTTTCGGCACCAACAAACCCGGAAATCGGAACCCATGTGATCAGCTTCTACCGAATCTCGAAGGCCAAAAAAACCCACAAAAATTAGGAACTAACAATCGCGATTGTTTGTGATGATTTGTATATGTGTGTGAGAAAGAGTATTCCGAAGATTCATCTCTGTGTGTGTTACTATTGTTTTTCTTTGTATATAAAAAAATAAAGGCGGTGTAAAGATGTTGGGCCAAGTTGGGTGGGGTGTTAGCGGGCCAAAAAAAAAACGTGTAGCCCAAGCATCGAGACGACACCGTATCAAACGGTGTATTATATATATATTAATTAGGCATTTCTTAACAAACTTTTGAGTTTCAACAAGTTCTAAACATGTTTTGGCAAACTAGCTTTTTGACCCCAAATGCGTGGCCTAGATATAGAGGTTTGGAATTCTTCAACAGAGACTCAAGTTAAAATACATAGGCAACATTAGGTCTAACATGCGGATGCTTATTCCTTTATACAAATGTCTTTGTGAGGAAAGACTGCATCGGGTTTAAAATGAATCCCATGTTAGGGTTATCCATCAACCATTATATCAACCTTCTTCAAAAAGTTCATACATTCTAATCCATGAATAAAAATTCTGTCCACAGGACAAGCAACGAAACTCTCGCATCATACATTTTGATAATTAACAAAGTTGTTTTAAAATGTTAACATAAAAGTAATAGAAGTCAACCAAACCAAACTATGTAGAGCATTACACATGTAAGAAACCAGTAAACCATTTTCTTTCATTTGCTAACAGACTGTAACTGTAACTCAAACGCATAACATGTTGTGCATGATCTTTCCAACAATACAACATAAGATAAAACACACCAAAGATAGAATCATTGTTACTTTATAATTTAATTTCCAGGAAATCAGAAACGAAAAACTAAGTTAATAATCAAGAACAAAAAATAGCAATCCAAGAACTACCTCAAGAATCAATCTTTATCCTCATCTACTTTATAACTATCTCTTTTTGTTTGAACCGGCATAATTGGCTTTTGACCGTTTGCTTTTCACGGGCGCAAACCAATTCTCCCCTTTGCCTGTTTTTGCTTTATTGTACTTCTGGTATTCTCTCGACCTAAGCACACCCTCTAAAAGGTTAATATCCTCCAAAATTTCACATCGGGTAAGTGATGATAATGTAGGAAGTACGTCTCTTTGGAAATCTTTTAGTCTCCTTCCTCTTTTTAATTTGATCCCACTTTTCTTTTCATCAAATTCTTTTATTTCATACGCTTTTGATGTTGCACAATCTTCATCCACGTTGCTTGGTTCTAGCTTTAAACAAAGTGCCTCATAAGAATCAATGGAACAAGTCCTTTTGAACGGTTCTTTATTATTTTTCTCTGTCTCATTTGACCCAAATTCGGTTTCAGAATCTTGATGGCTAGTTGATGGTTGCTGTTGTGAGATAGAGACAAGTGAGAATGCTGCTTTTTGTGCTGCAATATTCAAGTCGTCTGAGATATGTATCTGTTCTTCTTCTTCGGTAAGATCAGACGAGGGCTCAGGATGGGACTCCAGATTAATGGTGGACGCTTCAGTTTGACTTTTGAAAGTCAAAGGAGTGGCAATTTGACTGCAAGCTTCGCTGCTCGAGCCATCGGACGATGGATAGGTTACCAATGGTCCATTTGAGTCAAAATAATATTCATCGGGTTGGGGTTCGTTGAGGTCAAAATCCAGCAACACTTTTGGTTTGACATCATGCAAACCGTTGGATCCTGCATGATGAAGACAAGATTACAATGGGTTCATTCCGAAAGCAAAGTATGTTCTTGAATGTGAGAATGGAAATAATTTGAGTTGTGCATATTTGACTTTTTAAGTCAAATGAACCGCGTGCTAACATTAGAAAGAAAAGAATATGTCAACTTTTTGGGAAATATTTATAGTTTAAACTCTAAACTAATGCATGTCCATTTTGGCTTTGACCAATGACCAGTAACATCTTTTGAATTTTAAAGGTCAAAGCACAGAACTTAAGTTATAGATCAAACCTTGAGTGATGGAGCTTAATTCCTGACGCATGCCATCGTTCACCATAAATTTTTTCTTCTTACAAGGCGGGTCTATCTTCAAATGATCTGTAGGGTTTCAATTAATATTAGCGGCATGTTAAATACTACTACTTCAAAAGAAGCCCATTTTTTACTTTAAAGTCAGCTAAACTATATTTTTAGGCTAGTGAAGAACTTAAGCCGGCTAATTAACTACCACATTAGACTCATGCGAGTAGAACATCTAGAAAAACTAAAATGCATCATAATTCAATCACTCGTTTTAATTTAAGTTCGAGAAATGATAAAGTTGCCTTTCCAAAGTTAACAAACAAAAAAAATAAATAAATAAAAAAAATGACAGATATCAAGCTATAGAGCAACAAACCTTGTTGCAAATTCACAACTTTGTTTAAATAATCTGTAGAACTTTGACTGGACTTATCCAAAGAAAAGAATTTGTAAGCATCCTCATTCCATCCTGTTACTGTAGATTCCCCTAGATCGACTGTATCACGGGAAGATAAATACATGATATTGTTCTTCCAAGATTTTGCCGAAGTTCTGCTTCTTTTATTGGTACTCGTCCCGATGCTCAAAGAAAGTTCCGCGTCTTCTTCATCCAAAACATCATCATTACAAAAGTTACCAGTTGAAGGTTGGAGATCAAGTGGTCTGTGCTGATATATAGATCCAAAATCTTGATCTAATAAGGATCGAGTGGATCCCACCTGGACAACATATGACCAAACATTCAGGTAAATAGATAAATACACCCACCAGTTAAGATTGGCTAGTTGAGCCCATATGTGGGGCGAGGTTCATGCAGGCATGTCATAGAAAGATTCGTATTTATAAACCTCTTCTTGGCAATATATGTCAGTCTCATATATTTTCTTCCTCAAAATTTTCATTATGCTAAAATATACTAATCTGATATCCATTTTCTATGAAATGTTTATGGAAAGTGAAAAACATTAAATAATACAGTTCACAGGAAGGAGTCTGTCAAAGGAACTGAATTCCAATTCTACGGGATTCTACAAGCCAAATAGACTCTGGGACATCCCTCAGACATATTAGATTGCGGGTCCTATTTCAAGATTAGCGGAACAATCTTAAGGCTCCACAAATGTGGGACCCGTCTCAATTTTATCATAACAAGAGTAACATTATATGCCTAAACAACCTACAAAACTAACATCTAATTACAGTTAAAATTATCTAAAGATAAAATTGAACGGCATTTACCAATTGACTTTCTTCAAACGTTGTCTTCATGGGAAAAAGTTCACGTCTTAAATACTTCGAACCACTCGTCAACAACGACTTCGGTACCCCATACAACCGATCCAGCTCGTGCTCCTTTACCTAAAACAAATAATCACCAATTAAAACAAATTCCCAAAAAAGTAGATAACTTTTCGCACAACTTCAATAAACAAAAACATACGTGTTTCTTCGACATTATCTCGTGATCAAACATGATATCTTCCAACAACTCTTGACAGGGGAACTTTAGCGAACAATTGATATCAAGAACACCTTCAACCAAAACCAATAAAAATATCATGAGTTCATGACAAGTTCTCAGGGTACAAGCATTTAAGCTAATAGCACAAGCACATAACATACATATTGATATTCATGGTTATTGTATGACACTGACATTGTAATCAAAGTACAAATCTTTAAGTCAATAGTACATCTTATAAAATCTTTTACCTAATTAGCAACTACACAATATATCCATGTTTATATAATATTTTTTTTTCTTGATATTTTTATACAAAGATCTAATTTTTATCAATCTTTATAAATTTCCCATTATTTTTATGACTTAGGATCAAATGAGAAACATAATTAAGATGAGAAGGATGAGAAGAAACTACAACCACAAATGTTAGATGCACCTATAAAAAATAGATGCATCTCCTATTATTTCTCTTTCCTTATTTGAAATATGTGGCTATAATTTTTTCTCACTCTTCTCATTTCATTAATTCTTCTCACTAGATCCATACTCTTATTATACATAAAAAACAAATAAAAATCCAATCTTTTTCACACCCATATAAAAATATCCAATTTTAATCACAACCCATGTAAAAAGATTCATATATACACAATAAAAACCATAAATATTTAACAAACATGAGTAAAAAAAGTGTACCAAGAGAGTCAGGCGCACGTTAGCAAGAACATGTATGTTGATAACAAGTATGGTGTATTATATTACGGGATCCAAAAAAATAAATGCAACCCAGTTGCAAACACTCTCTCTCTAGAGCCTAGAGAGAGAGAGTTAGTGTGTGTTTAGGTTTAACTGTGTGAGAGAGAAAGAGGAGATGTATAGCTGTAGAGGAGGTGATATGGTTGTGGTGGTGGCCTTGTGGGATGGTAGCTAACTTGCGCAGTCGGTGCGTATGCGTGTAACAGACGGGAACTTGTTAAATGTGTTATGTTTATGTGTGTGTGTGTTTATATAATGGGGATATGGTGGTTACAATTTTTGTAGCCAACTAGCTACAATCCTTCATTAAAATTACATAAGAAAGGATTCAGGACCCACAAAACTAAATCAGGGACCCACAAATAAACTCAGAGACCCACAGAATATAGCACAAAAATGTAGTGAGTTAGCTACAATTAATTGTAGCTAATATTTTTCATTATATAATATATAAAGTTTTTACTTTTTATGTCTTTATAGTATACGACTATACATAGTATTTTTTTAATGGAAAATATATGTGAGAATGTGTGAGTTTCTGGTTATGAAAAAGGAGACTAGTCAGAACCTGTTGTGGGACGGTTACCACTGCAAAAGCTACCAAACAAGCCCTTGTATTTATATATTTAGCCCTTGTATTATACTTTACTTTGAGTAAAAGATATATACATCTACGTACAAATATCATGTATGGTAATTTAGGGTTGCCAGTTGGTTAAATAATATATTGATACAAAGTAAACAAGTTAGGTTTGGTTTAGCCCGGGTAACCGGTCAAACCATGTGAGGTTTTCAATGTCGATCAATTTATTTGAGAAGATGTGTTTTTGACTTAGACGTATATTCGTGGTCATTTCTTACCTTTTCCTATCACCACAAATAGTAGGGTACTCCGGGTTAAACATGCGTGACTTAATTCATTACGTATTATTTAGTCTAAACCTTCTTTTAAAAATCACTGAAATAATTGATTTACCATGTAGCATGTTTAAATAAAGAAACTGGTCAAAAGGTTTGCATTAAGAGTCAAAGTCTGCGTGTAAAAGATTAAGATAGCTAAATGTTACGGAGTACCTTTTACTTAAACATGTGATATTTAATGGGTTTATTAGTTTAACCCATCAACTCAAACCCGTTATCCTGCTTAACCTAACCCAAATTGCCACCAATAATAGCACACGCCTGATGAGATCCTAACATGGATGTTTGCATCTTAAACAATACATGAATCACGTACAAGTATCTTAACATATTCAATTCGATCATGTCAACTATATGTAAAAACACCAAATATAATACTGTAATAATTTCGTCAAGAGCCCACTCCATATGCACTACAAGAAAAAGTGCTTTTAGTGACGAATTTTTTTGTGACCACTCATGATTTGGTCTCTATTATCATGGTTTAGTCACCAATATATTTGTCGTCACTCCATTTCCGTCATTGCCATAGAATTAGTGACTGTTACAAAATGTGGTCACTAAGTTGTCACAAATGACAAGTATTAGTGACGACAAATAATGGCCACATAGTCCCTAAACCGTGAATATAATATTTTCAATGAAATATTAAGTTGCCGAGTTAGACTAGAGACCAAAAGTGGTGGTCACTGCCGAAAAAAAGTATACCAAGTTTAAAGACCAAGTATTAGTGGTCACTAGTTTATCAAATTAGAGACCAAGGTTGGTGGTCACTGATTTACAAAAAATTGAGATAAAAAGAGTGGTCACCTAAACCGTAACCCCTAAACTTTAAAGACCAAATATTAGTGGTCACTAGTTTTTAAAATTAGAGACCAAGGTTGGTGGTCACTAATTTACAAAATATTGAGACAAAGAGAGTGGCCATATAAACCCTAACCCCTAAATTAAAACCCTAACCCCTAAATTTAAAGACCAAATATTAGTGGTCACTAGTTTTTCAAATTAGAGACCAAGGTTGGTGGTCACTGATTTACAAAATATTGAGACAAAAAGAGTGGTAACCCCTAAACTTTAAAGACCAAATATTAGTGGCCACTAGTTTTTCAAATTAGAGACCAAGTTTGGTGGTCACTGATTTACAAAATATTGAGACAAAAAGAGTGCTCATATAAACCCTAACCCTTAAATTTTAAAGACCAAATAGTAGTGGTCACTAGTTTTTCAAATTAGAGACCAAGTTTGGTGGTCACTGATTTACAAAATATTGAGACAAAGAGAGTGGTCATATAAACCCTAACCTCTAAATTAAAACCCTAACCCCTAAATTTTAAAGACCAAATAGTAGTGGTCACTAGTTTTTAAAATTAGAGACCAAGTTTGGTGGTCACTGATTTACAAAAAATTAAGACAAAGAGAGTGGTCATATAAACCCTAACCCCTAAATTAAAACCCTAACCCCTAAATTTTAAGACCAAATAGTAGTGGTCACTAGTTTTTCAAATTAGAGACCAAGTTTGGTGGTCACTGATTTACAAAATATTGAGACAAAGAGAGTGGTCATATAAACCCTAACCTCTAAATTAAAACCCTAACCCCTAAATTTTAAAGACCAAATAGTAGTGGTCACTAGTTTTTAAAATTAGAGACCAAGTTTGGTGGTCACTGATTTACAAAAAATTGAGACAAAAAATTAAAACCCTAACCCCTAAATTTTAAAGACCAAATAGTAGTGGTCACTAGTTTTTCAAATTAGAGACCAAGTTTGGTGGTCATTGATTTACAAAATATTGAGACAAAAAGAGTGGTCACATAAACCGTAACCCTTAAACTAAAACCCTAAATATATATTAGAAACTAAAATTAGTGTTCATTAAATTATTAAATTTACGCAACATCACAAGTCGATCAGATCGAGATTTTTTAAAATATCGGCAATGCGAATAACTAAAATGACAATGCATTAGTAATAAAAAAAACAGTAAGGTGATACGTTAACAATTTAAGGTATACTCATCACTCGTAAGATTTTATTATATTATATATTTTTTATTTTATCTAAATAACTTTGATTAAATTTACACTTAAATAAATATTTACATTTAATTTAAACAAACAAATACTTAAATTTACAAATGATAGCACCACAACTCACCACATCTCAAACAAACAAACCATGCGCTTCTCACCACATCTCACCACATAAACGATTTCTAATCCTTCTACAAACAAACCATGCGCTTCTCTAAACGATTTCCCTGAATCAGTATTAGCGCCTGAACCACCGTCTCTCACCACCTGAACCACCGTTTAAATCAGTATTAGCGCCTCTCACCGCCGTCGCTCACCACCACATCTCACCACTATCAATTGGATTTGAGGTAATTTGAGGTATATGGAGTGTTTTGATGTTTGCTGCTCTGTTAATAAGCTGATATATATTGTTATGATAAAGTTTTTAGGTATGCACACTAACTGTTCGACATAATGCCTGACCAAAACAGATAACTTTTATTCATCTCATCATTGTTAGGTAGCATTAGATGTTTGTTAGAGTATGATGCACGCATTTGCGTGCGCACTACCTTTGAAGATGAAGTTAGATATAGTGTAGTCATGTTCGCCTAATTTTTGTTAGATTGTTTGTTAATTGGAATTGGAAGTCTTCTTTGTTGTGTGTGTATTATGTGTCACCTTATAATGATGGTTGAAACCATGGTAGGCAGTGTTTGGTGGTGAACGGGTTTGTTAGAAGGGTCTCAGGACGTGGATCAGTTGAGGATAGTGAGTTTAGAGCATAGTTGTGGTTGTTGGAGATGGTGTACTTTAACATGATAACGACGAGTAACTTCATCTCCTATAGATTATGTTTATAAAGGCAAATCGAGTTGTAGTCAAGTGCTAGTTTAATAATTATTGGTTATCAGAAAGAATAGCGATTAGGAATCAGAATCTACAACTAATTACAGGTAACTAATAATTAGTTATCCATAATTCTACATTCTTTTCAGACCCCGGGGGTGTTTGTTTAAGCTTATATGTGGCTTATGAGCTTATTTGTGTTCATAAGCCCCAATTTTACGGCTTATTTTGAGACTTGTGGCTTATATAATACGATAAGCTTATATAAGCCCAAAAGTCTTAAAATAAGCCGGAAAGCCCTATAATTTCTAATCTTAATAAGCAAGTCCTACGTCAGTATAATTTCTAATCTTAATAAGCAAGTCCTAAACAGCCCTATAAGTCTATAACTGAAACAAATAGCCAATATTAACGTAAGATTTAAGATTCAGTATATTATGTTAACTCACAGAATTTTGAGATACCAATCCAGACAAACGCTTTATCTCTTCCATCATTAATCCCATATTCTTCTTCATTTCGTCTTGCTCCACTTTAAAGCTAGCTTGCTCCTTTTGATGTTTGACTTGCTCCTCTTTGAGTACTCGTTCAGAAAATGTTATATGATGTCAAAGAGGTATTGCAATGAATGATTATTTAACGGTTCAGGGATGTATCTTCAAATTCCTTTACGGGTGACCTTCCTCAAAGCTTCAGCTCGCTGTCCAGTTTAACTGATATGTAAGTATATCAATCTGTACCCAGGATCTCGTTAAATGATTATTAATCTATTGTTATGTAGGTATTTGCAGAACAACCAGTTCACAGGCACTATCGATGTTCTAGCCAATCTTCCCCTTAAAAATCTGTCAGTTTTCTTATTTTTATTGCAATTACATTCACGATTTGAAACACGCCTTTTGGTTTTGTATTTACTGTTTATGGAGTTGACTGAAAGCTTATTGTGTTTGTAGGGCGACTAAAAGTTCAGTTGGATGCAAGGGCGAGTTGGATGCAAGGGATGTTGCAAGTACTGAGTAAATACAAAGGTCGTTGGGTACCGAGTTTTTTTCAGTTTGTCATTATTGAAGGTGGATATGATTCAAGGCACGATGTTAAAACACTTGAACGTTATGTTTTTCTCTTTTGTGGTTATATTTGTTTTCTTTGATTAGCGAGATACAAAAAATTATATGTTAAAAGAATCTTATGTTATGCAATCATAAGTAATATTTGATATCTTTGTTGTTCAAATTCGTAGGTTTCAATTTTTATCGCGGTTATATATTTTGTGAAATTGCTATATCGTTTTGTAATTATGTTTAAATAAGTGACCACTTTTTTGCTTTTGAGATTAAATAGGTGGTGACCACCGGTTGGTCTCTAAATTTAATATGAAGTGACCACACATATCGTCACTAATGGATGTTAACGGTGAGTTAACGGGTTCGTTATCTTTAACAAATCAGTGACCACTTTAATGACCATCATTATTGGTCACTATCTATCAAATCAGTGACCACCTTCGACTCTTAGTGACCAAAATTAGTGACCGAATATATCGTCACAAATATAGTGACCACCGTATTATGGTCATTGCTTAGAGACGGATTTTAATTTTTGGTCTCTAATGAAAATAGTGACGGAGCTATAGTGACGAAAAGTGACCACCCAGGTTTTGGTCACTAAACGGTGTTAGTGACCGATTTTATACTGATAGTGACCATATTAGTTTTGTCACTAAATCCAGTTTTTCTTGTAGTGATGCATATTTGATTCGTTTTCTTAATAGCCAACATGTTCATATTATAATGTTTCATACCGGATACTTGCAATCATCAAGCACGCACTAATCATATATATTCATACTTGTATATATAAGTATCTGTTTAGTAGATCGCATGAAAATTACCTGATGATTTGTTTCGGCTGGTAACAGTCTCGTAGGTCAAGTCGTCAAGTATCCTTGATAGAATGAATTAAATGGTATTTGGGTAATATATATAGATGAAGAAAAAAAAAAAAAAAAAAAAAAAAAACCTCCACTTTCCTTTTTTATACTATATCAATTACGCGTGATTTTCCGTTTAATAGCCTTTCTTTAAAACAAACAAAATTACTGTACAATTTAAGCTTTAGGCTATGTTTGGCGCGGGGCTTTTTTGGAGCTTTTTGAGGTAATGAGCGGTGAGAATGAGCTTTTTTATTTTTGATGTTTGTTTGGTATGAGAGCTGTGGGCTTTGCTATTTTTTAGGAAAACTCATTTTCCCAATGCTTCTTTATGAAGCTGTGAGCTTTTTTGGCTACTGCTCACACCTCACAGCTGCTGCTCACTGCTACTGCTCAATGCTACTGCTCACAGCTACTTTTGCCAAACTAAATTCGAACAAATCTCTCTCTCTCTCTCTCTCTCTCTCTCTCTCTCTCTCATATTAAAGTAAGCTTTTGTATTCAGAAAGGAGTGACATCACAGCTTGTGCTAGGACTTACCGATGTGTGTTATGTTATCGGCTAGGTATTCCCCTATTTTTTGTTCAGATGTCATGCTCAGCTTGTTCCAGGGTCTTTGCTGGGGATGTTTATTGGGACCATGCTGTATCATGTGCGGTATTATTGGTATTAAACATCGGCATAATTTGGTACGTGATATTTTTGAAGTTGACATATGTTCTCGGTCAGGTATTTCGGCTCGTAAGGAGGTTGATATTGGGCTTATTGGGGAAAGAGACAAACCCTTACGTCCAGCTGATATGTTACTTTACTCGTGAGATAATGGGCTTGATGTATGTGTTGATCTGACAGAGTCATCACCCTTGACGCAAACCGGTATGGTTGATTTTGTACCGGGTCGTGCGGTTATTGAAGCCGCACAACATAAACGCGTCAAGTACGAGGCTAAATGTGCAGATATTAGATATGGGTTTATCCTTTTTTCATTCTCTTCTTTTGGAGAACTTGAGAAGGATGTGGTAATCTTACTAAAGCGTATTCGAAGATTCTCGTTGACTCAAGATGTTTGAGCACGTGCTGCTGCTCATATTTTAGTAGGATTAGCTTCGCTATAGATAAAGAAGCGGGGGCCCAGTCAATATCTACGACTCAAGATATTGGGGCGTGAGCTACCGTTCATATTTTTAATAGGATTGGATTCGCTATTGCTAGAGGTATGGGAGCCCAGTTGGTTTCTCGGCTCCCCACCAATTTCTTGTAAAATCCTATTTATTGTTAATAAAAGTGTTTGGTTATAAAAAATAAATAAATAAATAAATAAATAAATAAATAAATAAATAATAATAATAATAATAATAATAATAAAAGCAAAATGTCTCTCAAACAAAACTCCACGCTATACATGCCTTTTTTAACATTTCAAACTTATCTATAAAAACCTTACAAGAGGCCAACTGATTCCAAACTGATCATGAATTATATCCAATACAAATATCACTAAATAATGAAAATATTTTTGAATATATATATATATATATATATATATATATATATATATATATATATATATATATATATATATATATATATATATATATATATATATATATATATATATATATATTCGACTGTAAAGAAAATATTAATGGTAAAAGGAGATACACAACTCACGAAAAACTTTAACGAAAAATGTGTGCAAAATCAATATCCATCATCTTTAAATGTAAAACAAAAAAGTTATCATATAATGAAAACTTGCTAAAAGACCGTCAAATTATGTATAATTAGAAACAAACACATGAAAATATACATAGTTTGAAAGAAAAGCTTTGCGCTATGAGCGTATATATGTAATCAAACGCGTAGTAGAATTGAATAACCCAATAGAATATAAAGTTAGATAACCAAATATTATAAATTTTTATGTTGATAATCAAATAAACCAATTAAATAGAATATTGGTTTACTATTTTTTATATGATTTAAGTTTATTTACATACCAAATATTTATTTACATAACAAGGGACAAATTTCAGTCACTCATTTTTAACAAATCCACTTTTATATTTTTTTTCAAATATTAATATTTTTTAAACTGTTAATTGTTAAACGAAAAAAATATATACTATTGTGACGAACATTTAATTATCTTTTTATAGATGCTCACTTTGATATACTTTCGACGAACTTTTTTTCCCGTTTTTCTCAAACTTTTTTTCCCCTTTATTATTGAAACTTGCATGAGAAATCACATATGATATTACACTAATTTTGATAAAACACATAAAATCACATGTGATTTTTTACTAATTGTAATTTTTTCACATGTGATTATAGAAATTTTATAAATGAATTGATATAATCTATATTCGAATATAGTGTGTATGATATATGGTAAAAGCCAATAATGTATGTTTTTCATTGCAAAAAATAATACTACATCACTCCCTAAATAAATGTTCAACTTTGAACTTAACTATTTTGCAGGTATTATATAATATTTGATGAAAAATATATGAATGAATTGAGTTTTAAGTGTACTTTTCAACGGTATAATTTTTTATCATGTATTATATATATATATATATATATATATATAGGGTAATATAAAAATAAAAAGACAAATATCCGTAAAAAGAATAAAAATACATTTTTTTAAAAAAGTTCTCGAAAAATTCCACAAGATCGGGTATGTTGGTGCATAAAACTTTTGTGAAAGAAGTTTTTCTAATTTTGAGTTTTTATAAGTTTTTTTAATGCACAAAAAACGAATTTTAATGCGCAAAAAAAAATTTAATGCACAAAAAAAATTTTAATGCACAAAATTTTCAACTTGTTTTAGTTAGATGCGCAATGTTATTTTGATGAAAAAAGTCAAAAGAAGTTAGGTCCGAAAAGTTTTTGATGCACAAAAAAGCGATTTAGTGCACAAACGTATTTTTAATAATTTTTTTCCGGATAAAATATCCACTTATAAACTTCCTTTACAACTTTTTCATGCACCAACATACCCGATCTTGTGGAATTTTTTTGGAATTTTTTGAGAACTTTTTTAAAAAAAAAAATTATTCTTTTTACGGAAATTTGTCTTTTTATTTGATCTTTATCATATATATATATATATATATATATATATATATATATATATATATATATATATATATATATATATATAAGGTCAAAGTTGAACCAGTTTGACTTTGAAAAGTCAAATTGGACATTTATTTAGGAACGGATGGAGTAATTTTTTTTGATACTTATGTCAAATTTAGTACGAGTGTTTAATGTTCGAACTTCGATATTGGTGTTAAATCACATGTGATATATAATTTGAATTTTGATACATCTAAAAAACGTGAAAAAACGACAAAAAAACGTCTATCGAAAGTATATCAAAGTGTCCATCTATAGAAAGGTAATTAAATGTTGATCGTGAAGGTATAATTTGTTTATCTAACGATCAATGGTTCATGAGATACTTTAATTATAAAAAATGGTTGTAATTGAATTTTTAATTTAAATATTAATTAACATTTTTTTGGAAAACTAGAAGGGGGGTTGAATAATTTACCGTTTAAAAACTTTAAACTTGTTGTATCAAATGTCCATTTTTAGCTTGTTCTAATATAAAAGATGTTACTTGTAGTTTATGACTAACATCACTTAAAACATGTTATCACACAAGTACAATCAACAAGTCACAACACAAACAATCACATAATGCAAACATTAAAGTAAGGCAATAAGTAAAAGGAAAGTGCAAACCAAACACGAGGATTTATAGTGGTTCGGTCACGGATCTCCTCTCCGCCCTACTCCACTCCTCGAGTACCCAACTCGAGAGTTACTTCACTAGATCAACAACCTCCCTTTTCGGCGGAGAAAATCTTACAATCGTCGCTTACACTTTTACCGACACTAAGCTAGATGTCGAGTTCTTTTACAAGGGTACAACCACTCCCATCGTCGCTTACACTTTTACCGACACTAAGCTAGATGTCGAGTTCTTTACCAAGGATACAACCACTCCCGCTATGTTTTGTGGCCCAACATAAAAACCTTGTGTTTTATGGCACAAACACATAAACCATCTAATCTATATTGTTATGATACAATGATGATCCAAGACATAAAAGTCTAATGGATATGCATGCCTAATCTACATGAACTCCTTGAATAAGAAGTCTTCAACCATTGAGGATGTCAAGTGCCCTTGAATCTTCATATGTTGGAATGCTTTAATAAATGATGACTTCAAAATCTTGTAACCTATGGAAAACTAGAAGGGGGTTGAATAGTTTACCTTTTAAAATCTTTTTAACTTGTTTAGTTAGCTTTGAAACATTGCATTTGATCAAAGATATATACACAAACACAATATATAACATGCAAGTAAATGAAAGAAACGATCAAACCACAACACGAGTATTTATCGTGGTTCGGCTACAAGGACTCTTTTTCCTTGCCCTACGTCCACGCCCCGAGTATCCAACTCGAGAGTTTCTTTCACTAGTCAACAAGCTCCTTTCACCGGCGGAGAAAACCTTACACGTCACTTATACTTTTACCGACACTAAGCTAGATGTCGAGTTCTTTACCAAGGGTACAAGCACTCCCGTTAGTTCTTTTACAAGGGTACAACTACTCCCGATACACTTTGTATTTTGAGGACTAAAATACTAACCGATCACTACTGAAATACACAATCAAATGAAGTGTAAACTACACAAGTCTACACAATGCTAAGCTAACAAGTCTTGCAACGTTGTGTTGAATACTTGTTACTTTTAATGAGCTCGTGAATCTCTTTGCTACAAAAAGAAACTTCACATATGAAATGTTAAAGGGTTAGATGAAAGAATGAATGTGTGTGTGTAAAATATGATGTAGAGTGATAAGCCAAAAATCAACTTGTGGCTTGGTATTTATAGCAAAGCCTTCTGTAGGCCTGGCGGATACGGCGGAACCCTCAGATGGGTTCCGCCCGTGTACCCTCAGGATTCCGCCGGGCTTGCAGTTGGTTTTGCAATAAATCTTGCAAACCAAACAAAGTCACATCTCATTACACCTTGCAAACCAAACAATGTCACATCTCATTACATCTAGTCAAACACCAAACTTGCAAGCAACCACATAGTAAGTCAAACACATTTTCTTTCCATAAATGTATATTGACAAAACTTGCCATAAATGTGATGTGATAATTCTATTTTAAGAAATAAAAAGTGTTGTGTTTTATGAAATGTAAAATGTAGCAAAAGTCTAGTTTATGCAAGTCTTTAAAACTAAGGTTATGTTTTACTTAGAAACTAAAGTTTACATTTTGTCGTTAACAAAACTTAGCAAAGATCGTAAAATATAAATAACGTTTTTAGGCGATATTTGTATTAACAATCTCCCCCTTTTTGTTGATGACAAAACACAAACTTTGTTTTTAAGTAACTCATACAATCTTGGTGTTTTAAGACTTAAAAAAAATTATATTAAACTTGTTTTACTTAAGTGATAAAAATCATGTTAAGTTTTGAAGGTTTAATATATTCTCCCCCTTTTTGTCGAAACAAAAAGTAGAGTAGCGAAGCGGAAAAAATACACTTGCTCCCCCTTGCTTGTTACTCCCCCTAAAATGAGTGCCAAGATGGGAAACATGGATTTTGATCCTACAAAAAAAATGGTTAGTTGGTGATGTATATAGTCAAGCTTGTAGTTACCACACACATTGCAACCACAATGACAACACAAAAATGATCAACCAACAATGCACAAAAGTAAGTAGAAAGAAATATCATTCCAAGTAAAATTTTGACTTTTAAAAGTCAAAAGACAAGTGATGAGTGCTCAAACACTCATCATTTTTGGTATAATCTGAACTGCAAAACATACAAAAGCACTCAGTAATGCATCAAAATACTGAAAATATTTCAAAATTGTGTTTTATATGTTTTAGATGCAAAATGAGCAAAAACAAATGAAAAACGCACAAAGTTTGCAAAATTGGCAGTTTCAGTCCCTCAACTTTCATAAAATTACAAAACTAGTCCCTGGATATTCAAAATATAGAAAATTATCACCAAAGGTCCTTTTGAAATCATAAGTTGTCATATTTAGTCCTTTGGTGAAAAATTAGAAAGTTTTGGAAATTTACGAAATTAGTCCCTGGAGTTTCAAATTTTATCAGAAAAGGTCCCTGGTGGGATAATTTTGAAAGAAAAATCATTTTTTGCCCTTGGAAAATCTAAAGTTATTAATATGGCCCTTGGGTAAAAGATTTGATAAATTTACATGTTTGGCCCCTTAACTTTGGATTTTGACAGTTTTGGTCCCCGGGATACTCAAATTTGGAAATTATTCGATTATGGTCCTTGGGAATTGATGACTTGGCAAATGAGAACCTTGGTGATATTTTGGGAGATTTGGCAGAACAAACCCCTAAAAATCAGAAATGACATAAATGGTCCTTGTAGTTATTTAAGCTTAACACCATATGGACCCTTTTATTCATTTAACCCAAAACAAATAAACCCACTACTCCCTAAGCCCACCATACCCTAACCTGGCCCAAGTTACTCAAAAGCCCACCACCACACAAAAACTAATACCCCGTATTTTTTTTAAACCCGGTCAAACCCAGGTTTGACCCTCCAACTTCACCTCCCACATGTCTGCTAAACCCTGCTACACTCAACCTTCCATCCCTCCAGCTCACTAATCCCATTCCATGTCCCCCCCAACTCACCTAATACATCCAAAACCCATTAATTGTCCACCAATCACTCCAAGCAAACCCCCAACTGCCAAGTTATATTTTCCCGCCAAAACAATATGAACGACCAAGATGAATTTGGCTAATCCAATGGCCCTCAACAGAAGTGGGAAAGGATGAGAGAGACTCTATGGACTATAAAAGAAGAAAAAAACTGAAGATGGAAGTATTAGTTAGCTGTAGTGTAGGTAGTAGTATATTTTTAATGTCGTTCTAATCAATTTTCTAATTTTCGTGTAAGTTTAAGCTTTTGGGTTGTATTTCTATCATTTCCATTGTATTTGAAACCAATTTTAATCATTCAATCAAACTTCTAGTTATCTAACTCAGTTTATGCATTTTTAATTCTTAATTATATTCAGAATTGTGAAAAGTACTATTCAGTGGCTGTTTAAGCTTATTTAAACTTAATTGTGACTTTTCTTAAGTAAGTTAAGCTTTAGAATCATTTGTAATTTAAATCACCTAAAATTTCAAAAATAGTGTAAAATAGAAAATAATAAAATAAAAAAAAAAATAAATAACAGAAGAAGAGGAAGAGAAGCAGAAGGAGGTATGGTGATAAATGGATGGTTATGAAATATATGCTTATGGGAAGCATTAGGAAGTACTTTGGATACATGGTTTTCAGTTTCACCCCTTGGATGTAAAATATGTAAGCCAAATCTCCATTTATACTAGTTACTATTCCATTGTTCATGCACTGATTACCTTTCTTTTATGTTTGTTTGTTGTTTGATAAGTGGTATTTTAGCTTAATATTAGGGTGTTGTGTTCTAGATTTCATAGTTGCTCATTTTGATCTCTTACACAGTCAAATTTGGTATAGTAGTAATCTTGAGTGTTTGTTGTTTGGAGTACTGTTTATCTGCTCATTTCAGTTGATTATATCAACATTCACCCTTATGCATCAATTGTATGGCCTTAATCATGAAAATCATTTGAAAATCTCTAAACAACAAAGTTTTAAGGGGTGTTTGGATGAGTGGTTGTGACCACTGACTTCTGGGTTTTGTTTGTTATTTTTGGGTTTGACAAGTTACATTAGAAATAATTAGGTCAAAACAAGTCCCAAATCTAAGTTTTACATAGCTAAAGTCAAAATCCCACCCCCTTGCCTATAACAGTTCATTGTGGGTCAGTGGGTACCCCATTTTCACCCATTTGGTTTAAATCTGATGCATCAGTCTTAATTTGGTCTCATACCAGCTCATTATAACATCTTAGGTTAGTTTAGATCACCCAAAGTCCATTTTAGTCAAAGTTTATGGTTTTGCTTAAAAAGTCAAATGCATGATTTCAGATTTTTCTTAAACTAGCAAGATTTATTGTGATTTTTGGGATTTGTATTAGGCTTTGAAACTTGTTCTATTGTTAATCTGTTAGTTGAAATTTTTAGATTTCCACAGTTTTTGTAATTTTAAGAATTTTATTTTTGGACAAAATTGCCCTTGGAAAACACTTGCAGGGGGCATCACTCCCCTGCATCAGCAGCATCAGTTCCACCACCACCACTTTGGTGGTGGTTTCTGATCACCCCAGTGGGCCCACTACTCCAAACTTGGCTCAGTCCAACCCCCCCTGGTAGGCACCATAGTTTGACCAAAGGTTTGACCTTGAAACTTGTGGACCCCACCTGAATCAAGGCCTCAACTTTGTCCCTTTTTCAGTTTCCAAGCAAGTTTCCAAGAGCTTATTTATAGCTTATTTGCTTAATCTGTGGACCCCACTTGTATTTTATGGCTTAAACATGTTCACTTATCTTATTTAGATCAGATTTCACCATTGTGGGCCCCACTAGATCTCATTTGAGCTTATTTTGCCCCTTGGTCAACCAAAGTCAACTGTTTGGCTTTTGGTTCCATAATCAGCTTATTTTTGATTTCCAAAAAGTTTGTTTTTACAAAAAGTGTTTGTTTTTAAGTACTTAATAGGTTTGTAAAAGAAAAATCAAGAAAAACAATTTTAAAATTAAGTGATAGTTTCTATTTAATGTAATTTAATTTTAATTTTCATTTTTAAATTTTTGTTAAGTACTTAGCTATTTTATATTTTTATTAAATTCCACATATATTAAAGTATTTATAATAATTTTTTCAGATTTTTATTTTGTCCTTTAGTATTTATTAGAATTAATTTTAGTTTTATTCATTATTAATTAATAATTAGTTTAAAATAGCATAATTAGTTTTTATTAAGTAAAACCTAGTTTTTATATTTTTTATAGCTTTTATATGTTATAAAATAATTTTAGAAATTTTATTAGAATTTTTACTGTTCATTTGTTATTTTTCTTAATTTAAAATTGTTAATTAGATAATTAGTATTTAATTAGTAATTAATTAATAGAAAAACCACAAAAAGACAAAAACACTTATTTTTAATTTTAAAACTTATTTTTAGTTATTTTATAGTTTTAGAAATTTTATTTTCACCTTTTTAGTATATAAATAATATTGTATTATATTTAAGTTGTTTAAATATTAATAATTAGTAATAATTAGTATTTAATTAATATTAAATAATTAATTAGGGTTAAAATTTATTTTAATTTTCTAAAAATTTTCTTTTACCCTTAGGTTTGTAAAAAAGTCATTTTCACCCCCTGGGTGTTTTCAGATTTTCGTTTTCACTTTTTATTTTGTACGTTCGCGTTTTATTTAAACGTAACGTACGCGTTTTTAGGTTTTTAACATTTCTGGTTTTTCTTACCTTCTCGTCTTATTCATATAGCTTGTTCAAGCTATTTCTTCGTATATTCCTTAAATCACACAAAAACCCCTTTCCATCCAAATTCACCCGATCACGAAACCGTTTGTTTACAATTCACACCTCGTCGGGACATACGACCCGGGGAAACCTTATACTTCCGCGGAGCATTGACTCTAGGCTGTTTGACTTTGTTGACCATTCCTTGGTCAATATAAGTTAGGTGGTTTAGCATCAATCAACTTTTGGCGCCGCTGCCGGGGAGGTTGTGCGCGTTTATCTAAACGGTTTTTCTGATTAGTGTATTTGGAATTCGTTCCATTGTACATTTATCCATCCTTGTTCATATCTTTTCATAAAAACCCAAAAATATTTTTCCTTACCCTCTATCAGTTTGATTCTACCTTCTTATACCCCTTTCATGTATAATTCTAAATGACATCTCTCGATGACGATTTCTTTGAGCAATGGGCCTTTCAAAGCAAAATTGAAAAACTTATGGCCTTGTCAAAAATATCGAGATGTCGTAGTGATTATGATGGACCTTCGATTCCTATTCCCTCTCCGGTGAGGGAAATGAATCAAGAAACCGAGGTGACAAAGGACCCTGTACTTCCCTCTGACGATGGAAGTGCTAAATACGTCCAACCTACGGTTGTTCAAAAACCTAAGCTCACAATTGCTCCTAAACCGTCAAGAATTGACCCTAACCTTTCACGGTTTACGGTCAAAAGTTTGTCAAGCATACGTGCTGAGCTTAGGGCAGAGACTGAAAAGAACGACTTACCTAACCTTCACGTTTATCAAGAACCAAAACCCGAGACCATAACGGAAGTGGTGGAAATTGCTAGCTCTAAGAGCACACCACTTGTCCCACCTCCAGATTTTGTTCCTTGTGTCGGTTGTGGTGAGCCGCTTTTCGGTTTTCCATGTCATTGGTGTACATGTGTGCAATGTGGTAATGACATTCAAAACGGGAGTTGTTTGTTTTGTAGGTCAAGTAATTCATTTGCTTATGATCCTAATCAAAACTCATTCAACGACTCTTCAAATTTTTTCGATTACCCATCACATTCATACGAGCAAGATTCACATTATCCAAACTTCAATGATGCTTCGTATCAAGTTACACCAAGCCAGACTCAACAGTTTTACTGTTGTGAGTACTGTGGTGGTCCACACTACAGTTCTGATTGTCAATCGGGAAACACGCTTGTCTATGAGCAGTTTCCTGATAACAATTATGACTACAGCACACACGACTCACAGCCACATCAGTTTTACTGTTGTGAGTATTGTGGAGGTCCACACACTAGCTCTGATTGTCAAACAGGGAACCCGTTTCCTTGTAACAATTACGACTATTCGTATTCAGACCCACCTCCACAGTACCAAATGATTCAAGCAACTCCTCAAGAAACCGAGCAAGACCTTTTACTAAAGGCTCTTGATATTTTAAAAGAACTTAAGGAGGAGTTAGCCACTTCATCGTTTCAAAGCTCTCGTGAGAAATCCATGGCAGAATTACTTGCTGAAGAACGAGAAGCTAGAAACGAAAAGAGCATGGAAGAATTACTTGCTGAGCAAAGAGCGGCTAAAATACGTGCCAATCTTCGCTTTGCTGCTCTTCATGATGACGATGATGATGAGGATTCTATTCAAATGCAGGAATATTACAAAGATTCATCCAGTTCATCAGTTGAGATTCCTTCCATGGAAGCATAGGGAGATAAGAGTATGCAAGAATTGCTAGCAGAAGAACACATGAAAAATATAAAATCTATGTGTGCTAGTCTTTCTTATCTCCCTCAGTCTGCTATTATCACACCTGAAGTTCACACTCACTCTCTGATCATGGGGGATGAGCATCTTAGCACTGTTCCTGATAAGGAATCGGACGAATTAATAAAGTCTAGTGTTGAGATCCTTATCCCAATCCCAGGAGAGTCACAGGGAACTTTGGATCATGTATGTGATATTCCTTCACCCATTGAGTGTCCTAAAGATCAATTTGAGACTTTCTCAGATTATAGCGATGATTGTATATCTCATGGAGACATTGAGTATATTGAGGCACCATTGCCTCAGTCTGATGTTGATCCTCTTCTTGAGGAGTTCGCTGATGAACTTACTCACATCAATCCACTTTCATTGGAAAGTGATGATGGTCTCCTCGATTTCCAAGCCGATCTGGGAGAAATTGAAAGTCTCCTATATCATGATCCGTCACTCACTTCCGATCCCAGCAGTCCAATAGAGAATGATATCCACTTTGTTCCCGAAACATTTAATACGACTCTCACCAATCCTCTATTTGAATTCGATTCTGAATTCACTATGATTTCTAATAATCCAATCTTTGACGAGGATTGTGATGAGTCCACAATGGAACATGAGTCCACAGATTCACATCTTGTGAATGATTCTCTTCATGAGGAGTTCTCCGGTGAACTCGCTCATCAGTTTGATAGCCCGGGGGGAGATGCTCTCAATCATGAGAATTTGCAAATTCCCACCCACCCTCCCGGGTTGTTTACGAGCTTACCCTTTGAAATCCAAACTCAGGCTATTGAGCCTCCTCTCGAGGAAGAAGATCAAATCATGCTTTTTATCATGATTTTCTTCCTTTTCTTCACCTACAAGGTGACTTCTTCTCTTCTTCACTCCTTCGGGAGTGAGGACACTATATTTGATCCCGGCATTTTCATATATCATTATCTTGAGCCGGTTACTTATCTCATCGGTGTGGAACTTTCACGTGCTTCATATGTTTGTCCAAACATTTTGAATGAAAGTCCGATTGAGATTGCTTCTTCCACATCATGCTTCCCCAAGGACAAATGAATTCGGGGTCGAGTCAAGCTCGCGACTCGGTAAACAAAAACAGTAGCACACTTATAGGGTTTTCACCCTAAGTGTGGGGGAGTCCCCCATGCTATGATTACATATGAAGTGAAAATACAAAATAGTGTTTTCCACGCTCAGCTTGTAATGTTGCTCTTTTACGTTCAAAATGTCGGCATAATAGCCGGGATTTTGAATATTGAGGACAATATTCATGCTTAGTGTGGGGGGGGGGGGGGGGGGTATTCGCTATTCTAGCGAATTTTATCACATTTTACTATATAATACCCCCGTTTTTGCCAAAATTTCAAAAATTTTAAAATTTTTTTTCACTGGTGCTTCAAAATTTTTGTGGTAATCAGTCTGCCTTGTCTAAGCGACAAAAGGGATTGGCTAGTCCAGGAGCAAACGGCTCTTGGTAAAGACATATCAAATCCGTTTATGGCTGGCAATTTGCCCAATATTGTATGGTTCCTCAACTCCCCGAAAACAAATGAGTTGGGTAGCCCGCAAGATTATGGCTTGTGGTAAAGGCCGTGGAAAATCCATAATTGGTAATCAGCTCACCAAAATGTTGACTATTCCATCAAGAGCTGGCTAGTCCAGAAGCAAACGGCTTTTGGTAAAGACTACTCAAATCCGTTGACAGCTGGTGGTTTGCTCAAAATCACACGGTTATCAGGTGTGCTACAGTTCTTACACCTGGCTACTCCAGAAGTGATGGCTTTTGGTAAAGAGTTTTTCAAATCAATCAAGTTTTCAAAACAGTATTGCTAGGGACTAGCAATAGTTTAGTGTGGGGGATTGATGAGTGCTCAAACACTCATCATTTTTGGTATAATCTGAACTGCAAAACATACAAAAACACTCAGTAATGCATCAAAATACTGAAAATATTTCAAAATTGTGTTTTATATGTTTTAGATGCAAAATGAGCAAAAACAAATAAAAAACGCACAAAGTTTGCAAAATTGGCAGTTTCAGTCCCTCAACTTTCATAAAATTACAAAACTAGTCCCTGGATATTCAAAATATAGAAAATTATCACCAAAGGTCCTTTTGAAATCATAAGTTGTCATATTTAGTCCTTTGGTGAAAAATTAGAAAGTTTTGGAAATTTACGAAATTAGTCCCTGGAGTTTCAAATTTTATCAGAAAAGGTCCCTGGTGGGATAATTTTGAAAGAAAAATCATTTTTTGCCCTTGGAAAATCTAAAGTTATTAATATGGCCCTTGGGTAAAAGATTTGATAAATTTACATGTTTGGCCCCTTAACTTTGGATTTTGACAGTTTTGGTCCCCGGGATACTCAAATTTGGAAATTATTCGATTATGGTCCTTGGGAATTGATGACTTGGCAAATGAGAACCTTGGTGATATTTTGGGAGATTTGGCAGAACAAACCCCTAAAAATCAGAAATGACATAAATGGTCCTTGTAGTTATTTAAGCTTAACACCATATGGACCCTTTTATTCATTTAACCCAAAACAAATAAACCCACTACTCCCTAAGCCCACCATACCCTAACCTGGCCCAAGTTACTCAAAAGCCCACCATCACACAAAAACTAATACCCCGTATTTTTTTTAAACCCGGTCAAACCCAGGTTTGACCCTCCAACTTCACCTCCCACATGTCTGCTAAACCCTGCTACACTCAACCTTCCATCCCTCCAGCTCACTAATCCCATTCCATGTCCCCCCCAACTCACCTAATACATCCAAAACCCATTAATTGTCCACCAATCACTCCAAGCAAACCCCCAACTGCCAAGTTATATTTTCCCGCCAAAACAATATGAACGACCAAGATGAATTTGGCTAATCCAATGGCCCTCAACAGAAGTGGGAAAGGATGAGAGAGACTCTATGGACTATAAAAGAAGAAAAAAACTGAAGATGGAAGTATTAGTTAGCTGTAGTGTAGGTAGTAGTATATTTTTAATGTCGTTCTAATCAATTTTCTAATTTTCGTGTAAGTTTAAGCTTTTGGGTTGTATTTCTATCATTTCCATTGTAGTTGAAACCTATTTTAATCATTCAATCAAACTTCTAGTTATCTAACTCAGTTTATGCATTTTTAATTCTTAATTATATTCAGAATTGTGAAAAGTACTATTCAGTGGTTGTTTAAGCTTATTTAAACTTAATTGTGACTTTTCTTAAGTAAGTTAAGCTTTAGAATCATTTGTAATTCAAATCACCTAAAATCTCAAAAATAGTGTAAAATAGAAAATAATAAAATAAAAAAATAAATAAATAAAAAACAGAAGAAGAGGAAGAGAAGCAGAAGGAGGTATGGTGATAAATGGATGGTTATGAAATATATGCTTGTGGGAAGCATTAGGAAGTACTTTGGATACATGGTTTTCAGTTTCACCCCTTGGATGTAAAATATGTAAGCCAAATCTCCATTTATACTAGTTACTATTCCATTGTTCATGCACTGATTACCTTTCTTTTATGTTTGTTTGTTGTTTGATAAGTGGTATTTTAGTTTAATATTAGGGTGTTGTGTTCTAGATTTCATAGTTGCTCATTTTGATCTCTTACACAGTCAAATTTGGTATAGTAGTAATCTTGAGTGTTTGTTGTTTGGAGTACTGTTTATCTGCTCATTTCAGTTGATTATATCAACATTCACCCTTATGCATCAATTGTATGGCCTTAATCATGAAAATCATTTGAAAATCTCTAAACAACAAAGTTTTAAGGGGTGTTTGGATGAGTGGTTGTGACCACTGACTTCTGGGTTTTGTTTGTTATTTTTGGGTTTGACAAGTTACATTAGATATAATTAGGTCAAAACAAGTCCCAAATCCAAGTTTTACATAGCCAAAGTCAAAATCCCACCCCCTTGCCTATAACAGTTCATTGTGGGTCAGTGGGTACCCCATTTTCACCCATTTGGTTTAAATCTGATGCATCAGTCTTAATTTGGTCTCATACCAGCTCATTATAACATCTTAGGTTAGTTTAGATCACCCAAAGTCCATTTTAGTCAAAGTTTATGGTTTTGCTTAAAAAGTCAAATGCATGATTTCAGATTTTTCTTAAACTAGCAAGATTTATTGTGATTTTTGGGATTTGTATTAGGCTTTGAAACCTGTTCTATTGTTAATCTGTTAGTTGAACTTTAGATTTCCACAGTTTTTGTAATTTTAAGAATTTTATTTTTGGACAAAATTGCCCTTGGAAAACACTTGCAGGGGGCATCACTCCCCTGCATCAGCAGCATCAGTTCCACCACCACCACTTTGGTGGTGGTTTCTGATCACCCCAGTGGGCCCACTACTCCAAACTTGGCTCAGTCCAACCCCCCCCCCCCTTGGTAGGCACCATAGTTTGACCAAAGGTTTGACCTTGAAACTTGTGGACCCCACCTGAATCAAGGCCTCAACTTTGTCCCTTTTTCAGTTTCCAAGCAAGTTTCCAAGAGCTTATTTATAGCTTATTTGCTTAATATGTGGACCCCACTTGTATTTTATGGCTTAAACATGTTCACTTATCTTATTTAGATCAGATTTCACCATTGTGGGCCCCACTAGATCTCATTTGAGCTTATTTTGCCCCTTGGTCAACCAAAGTCAACTGTTTGGCTTTTGGTTCCATAATCAGCTTATTTTTGATTTCCAAAAAGTTTGTTTTTATAAAAAGTGTTTGTTTTTAAGTACTTAATAGGTTTGTAAAAGAAAAATCAAGAAAAACAAATTTAAAATTAAGTGATAGTTTCTATTTAATGTATTTTAATTTTTAAATTTTTGTTAAGTACTTAGCTATTTTATATTTTTATTAAATTCCACATATATTAAAGTATTTATAATAATTTTTTCAGATTTTTATTTTTTCCTTTAGTATTTATTAGAATTAATTTTAGTTTTATTAATTATTAATTAATAATTAGTTTAAAATAGCATAATTAGTTTTGATTAAGTAAAACCTAGTTTTTATATTTTTTTATAGCTTTTATATGTTATAAAATAATTTTAGAAATTTTATTAGAATTTTTACTATTCATTTGTTATTTTTCTTAATTTAGAATAGTTAATTAGATAATTAGTATTTAATTAGTAATTAATTAATAGAAAAACCACAAAAAGACAAAAACACTTATTTTTAATTTTAAAACTTATTTTTAGTTATTTTATAGTTTTAGAAATTTTATTTTCACCTTTTTAGTATTTAAATAATATTGTATTATATTTAAGTTGTTTAAATATTAATAATTAGTAAGAATTAGTATTTAATTAATATTAAATAATTAATTAGGGTTAAAATTATTTTTAATTTTCTAAAAATTTTCTTTTACCCTTAGGTTTGTAAAAAAGTCATTTTCACCCCCTGGGTGTTTTCAGATTTTCGTTTTCACTTTTTATTTTGTACGTTCGCGTTTTATTTAAACGTAACGTACGCGTTTTTAGGTTTTTAACATTTCTGGTTTTTCTTACCTTCTCGTCTTATTCATATAGCTTGTTCAAGCTATTTCTTCGTATATTCCTTAGTTCAAATCACACAAAAACCCCTTTCCATCCAAATTCACCCGATCACGAAACCGTTTGTTTACAATTCACACCTCGTCGGGACATACGACCCGGGGAAACCTTATACTTCCGCGGAGCATTGAATCTAGGCTGTTTGACTTTGTTGACCATTCCTTGGTCAATATAAGTTAGGTGGTTTAGCATCAATCAACAAGAAATGGGAAATATTCTTCTACTTCTAAAAACTTTAAAAAAAAATAACCAAGAAAAAAATAAAATCCTACTTTCCTAAATGGGGCAAAAGGCCTCCAAAGGTTGTCTAGGATTTTTTTGGGTGGGAAAGAGCATCCAAACGTTCTATGACGTGTTGGAATGCAAAACGGGTTTCATCTTGGAATTGGTGAAGCAATGTTTTGATGCTTTCACCCATTTGCTCACAATTTGAGAAAACATGGGGATGAGTGGGTGAAAATGGGTTGGTTTTGGTTTCTTGGTTTGAGGGTTGGTTGGTTTTTGGTTCTTGGGTGGATGATGGGTTTGGTATTGATTCTAGCAAGGTGGTTTGAAATTCCATTGCTTGATGGAGGTGGTTCTCAACCATGCTTTGTATATCCTCATATGAAGGAAAGAAAGACTCAAAGGTTTGGGCTTGAGAGTGTGGTGGAGTTGGGTGATAATGGTTTTTAAAGTTTGGTTCTCCATAAAGAGGACCATGGATGTCATGGTAGATGGGGTGAAACAACAATGGTTTGGGTTGATGGTACACTTGTTGTGGTGGTTGGGTGTGGTCAAAATACTCATTTTGGTCAAGAATTGACCTTGGTGAAAAAGATGGTGGTTGTGAAGGTCTTGGTGGAAGATCATTTAGATCTTGGATAAAAGGGTGTGGTGATGTGGGAGGAGACCCAAATAACTCCATAGGTTCAATTTTAGGTAATGGTGATGGTGATGGAGTTTTGGATGGTTGGGTTGGAGCACTTGGTGGAGTTGGGTCAATGGGTGATTTAGTAGGTGGTGGAGTGAGCTCATTTGGTTCAATGGGTGATGGAGATGGAGATGGAGATTCAAGGTTCAAAAAGTGTTCATTTTTTATTGGTGATGTGAATTCATCCGAGGATGAGGAGCTTAGGTTGATGGATTGGTTAGACCATAGTGGTTTAACACTTATCCGGGCGGTTCTCCGGATGGGTCGTGATGGTTGAGAGGTGATTGTTGACTTAGTCATGGTTAAAATGGTTTAAAGTTCAGAAATTGTGATGAAGAAGGTGTGATTTGATAATGTTTAGGATGGTTTAATTTATAGTGATGAAGGATTGTGGAAAGGAGTGTTTGGATTTGATGTTAGTCCATACAAAAATGGAGGTTCCTAATGATTTGGAAAACTAATTGTGGGTTGTCATATCATGGAAGTCAATCCAATGAAAATGGTGAAGTGAGAAGACAAGTTTTGCACTAAATGCTTAGTGGTTTTGGTGGATTTGTTGAAGTATAAATCTCAGGGATTTCAAGGAACCTTTAGAAGGGTTCCTTCCTTTATGTGTGAAGGGTCCTTGGGGTGGTTATGGCTATTTTTGAAATTTGGCGGGAAATGGTTTTGGTTAAGTTACAAGGAATGAGAAGTACCCTATTGTGCTAAACAAATAGCAGGAAATGGGTTTCTATCTAAAAGGATTGTATTTTGGTGTTTGAATGTTGAAATATTGAAAACAAAAAGAAAATTTCTGCAGGCAACTGGCGGAACCCTTAGGATACATATGCGGAACCCATTTGAGGGTACCGTTTGGTCCGTTGGGCCAATTCTGGGTTTCCCAGAAAATACACTGGCGGAACACAATTTTGGGTGCCGCCAGATCCGCCAGGGCTGAAAAAAGTGGCAGTCCGCGTTTTTGACCCGCGAGACGATTTTCAAAATTTTCAAAAACTCCTAAAAACAAAAAGATAAGGCATTTCTGGTTAGGCAATGCAAAAAATAGACACGTAAACACACATATCATAGGACTTTGACCTTGAGGTCGAGAATTTCACTATACTTAGTGAAAATTTGATAAGCATGAAAATTTGACAACTTGCCAAAAGTTGTCTACCTGCACCATAGTTAGATAATACATGTTCCAAATTGTATCAAACATTGTACTAACACACAAATAGATCACAAATATTGTTTAAATGACCAAATTTGTTCAAATAGCACCTAATGCCAAACACTCCTACACACCCGCACTCATTGACGGTCAATCTTGTTCTTGAGCTTTCCAAGGAATCTTCCAAGATTCTTGAACATCCCCTTTGTTTGTTTGAACTTCGCCGACTCATTAGGAATATCCGGAAGTTGGGATAGGTATTCGAGAGGTGGGAGCCTAGAGTTTGGCAAATTGTCATCTTCACTCATTGAGGAAGATGATGATGAGGTAGGAGGATGAGGACGTTTTCCTTGGGCTTTGTAGACTCTCTTATCACTAAGTGGGACAAAGGTGTGTGGAATGAGAGAGTAGTCAAGACGAAGACCATTTGGAGTTGGTGGAATGGGTGAGATGAACCTAAAGAGACGGGTCAAGAGCATTCCATACGGCATAGCCGTTGTGCCATGCACGGGAATGTCAGCCATTCTCTAGGCCATGTAGTAGGCAAGATTGAAGGGTTGCCTAACGGACAAAGAGTAGAGCATGTAGCAAAGGCAAAGGTTTATATGATCTCGGTTTCCTATGGTGCTAATGACATTTGCTCTAAGGACTTCCTCCCATTTCTTGAATTGGGGCTTGAGTTCATTCCTCATTTCCTGAACGGGTTCTCCTAGTGTTGGTTGTCCTAACAAAGAGGTGGTCACGGAGTACATCTTTTGACACAAGAGGTGTGTCATAAGGATGGATGCGGTCATGGAGGTTGTCAAGAGTTGAGAGGGAGTGCAAGTCGGAATAGATGCAAGTACCACAGTTTAGGACACCTAGGATTTGAGCAAACTCCTCAAGAGTGAAGGAGTATTGATGACCACTAACCCTAAAGTTGATAGACATTTGACCATAATCATCCGTGGAGAGGACGGCGGATGCATAGAATTCCAAAATGAACTTAGGACAGATAGGCTCGTCGATATTCAAAAGACACTCAAAGTTGATTGTGGCAAATTCGGCGTAAAGGTTTGTGCCTTCTAGGAAAGACGGGTCAATGGTTCTACCCTCATGGACATAGTGTTTTTCTAAGGCTTTGAAAACATTGACTTGGTTTGGGGTAAGGCCTTTGGTTTTGTGGTGTGTTGGTAGGTACTTAATGGTGTCCTTGTGGTCATAGTGGGTTAGAGGAGGCATGATGATTCCTAGAACAACAAAATTTCACATTTTAGTTAAGTAAACTACTATTATAATGTGAATGTTCTAGTGTGTGTTTATATGAAAACAATGTGGAGGTGCGGTTATCTTGACTCATTTTGATGCTTCAAAAACGTTTTATAATGCAAGTTTTGTTATAAAACAAAAGATAACCCAAACGCTCCTAGTTTAATGTAGCTTCGTTTGAATGTACCCGAAAATACATATTGGTTATGTATTCCCTTTAGCATTCAAGAGACATTATGCAAGTGATGTTTTAAACATAATGTTTTGATTTTGTATTCTTAATGTGAGACGAAAAAATATTTGTCCTATTTGTGAGAAATTTTTGGAAAGATTTGACATGAGGTGTTTTAGCAAACATGTTTACACTAAGTAAGAATGCAATTCCTAACTATGGGGAACATGATTAGTTTTGTTAAACACCTAATTTTATGCATGAGTTTCTCAAGTTTAATGCATAACCCCAAGTTTTTGTTTTTGTGCAAAAATAGAATTCCTAGACTCAGATCAGGATTGTAATCAAGTTTAGAATACTTACAATGATGATTGATTTGCAATGTGAGTGAAAGGAAGAGCAGAAAATCGTAGGTATGGATGGATGGTAAAGTGAATAGTAGCAGTTTGGAAGTGGTGGTATGAGATAATGGGTGTTTGGTTTAATATAAACAAAAAAATTGATTCTGCAGGTCGGCGGAAACGGCGGACCCCTGAAATGGGTTCCGTCCGTTGTGTCTGAGGGTTCCGCCGACCCTGCTGAGAAAAAGAGTTATGGATTTGTTTTGATTTTTGTCTAATGTACAGAACTACAATGTAGGTTCCATGAGTCCTAAGCCTAGCCTAAGAAGGTTAAAAGGTTCACGTTTAAGGGGTTTTGTGAGAATTTCGGCTATGTTGTCTTCGGAAGAAACATTCTCAATTGAGATATTTCCTTTTTGAACGTTGTCACGAAGGAAATGATGACGGATTTCAATATGTTTGGTACGAGCATGTTGAACCGGGTTTTTGCTAAGATCAATGGCACCTTTGTTGTCACAAAGAATTGTGATGTCGTTAAGTTAAATTCCGTAGTCGACAAGAGCTTGCTTCATCCAAAGAGCTTGTTGACATGCCTTTCCGGCCGAAACGTACTCGGCTTCCGTGTTGAGATAGCAAGAGCCGTTTGCTTCTTAGAGAACCATGAGGTGAGACAATGTCCAACAAAAGTACAAATACCACTTGTACTTTTTCTATCGACATAGTCACCGGCATGATCCGAGTCGGCATACACTATGGTGTCTATTCCCGTTCCTTTGGGATACCATAAACCTAAATGTGTAGTGCCCTTAATATACCTAAAAATCCTTTTAACGGCTTCGAGATGAGTAGTCTTAGGATCTTCTTGAAAACAAGCACATAGACAAACACTAAACATAATGTCGGGTCTACTAGTCGTTAGGTAAAGTAGACTACCAATCATACCTCTATATTTAGTGTTATCTACGGATTCACTTTCCTCATCCTTGGTGAGTTTAGTTTCCATGGACATGGGTGTTTTGATTGGTTTCGAATCTTCTAATCCAAATTTCTTAAGCATGTCCTTAATATATTTAGATTGGTTAAAGAAGATACCATCTTCTAGTTGTTTAATTTGGAGTCCTAGGAAAACGTTGAGTTCTCCCATCATACTCATTTCAAACTCGTCATGCATGATTTTTGAGAAATCCACACATAGTTCTTGACAAGTTGATCCGAATATAATGCCATCAACATAGATTTGGACTATGATAATATGTGAATCTTTCTTCTTAGTGAAGAGAGTATTATCAACTAAGCCCATGGTATACTTATGGTTAACTAGGAAGGTTTTAAGTCGATCATACCATGCTTTTGGAGCTTGCTTAAGTCCGTAAAGAGCCTTTTTAAGTTTGTAAACATGATTTGGTTTTTCAAAATCGATGAAGCCCGGTGGTTGAGCAACATACACTTCTTCATTTATGACTCCGTTTAGAAATGCACTTTTGACGTCCATTTGAAAGAGTTTAAAATTGTGTGCACATGCATATGCAAGTAAGATTCTAATTGACTCGAGCCTAGCAACCGGAGCAAAATTTTCATCGTAGTCAATGCCTTCTTGTTGGTTATGTCCTTGTAAAACTAGCCTAGCTTTGTTTCTAGACACAATTCCATTTTCATCCATTTTATTACGAAATACCCATTTTGTTCCAATTATAGTTTGACTCTTTGGTTGAGGAACTAATGTCCATACATTATTCCTAACAAATTGGTTTAACTCTTCTTGCATTGCAATTACCCAAGACTCATCTTTAATGGCTTCATTAATATTTTTAGGTTCAATGGTTGACACGAAACAAAAGTAGTTGCTTTCATTTTGAACTTTTGACCTTAGTGTTCTTTTGTTAATGTTGCCAATGACACCATCTAATGGATGACTTTTAGATTCTTTGACATTGACAAGTTCTTTGTTTAGTAGTTCATCTTCCTTGTCTTCACGTAAAATTTCTTGTCTTTCTATTGCTTGGATTTCAACTAAGTCATCATCTACCAAAGGTGATGTCTTAGAGGGAGGTGGAGTCTCGTCAAATGTTACGTTCAATGATTCCTCGACTCTTAAGGTTTCTTTGTTCAAAACAATGTAAGCTTTACTATTTTGTGAATATCCAAGAAATACACCTTCATAAGACTTTGGGTCAAATTTGGTGAGATAATCCTTGGTGTTAAGAATGAAACATTTACTCTCAAACACTCTAAAGTATCCTAATGTAGGCTTTTTACCTTTATATAGTTCATAAGGAGTTTTATTCAAAAATGGTATAATTAAGACTCGATTTAAAATGTACGTTGATGTGTCAACGGCATTACACCAAAACTTTTGTGGAATGTTTTGTTCATTAAGCATTGTTCTACTCATCTCTTGCAATGTCCGGTTTTTACGTTCTACTACACCATTAGATTGAGGAGTACGTGGAGCAGAAAAGTTATGAGTTATACCATTAATATCACAAAAGTTTCCAAATTGAAATTCACTATCAAATTCATGACCGTGATCCGTTCTAATAGACACAATATTAGACCCTACTTGATTTTGAATTTTCTTACTTAGAATCTCAAATTTATCAAAAGCTTCATTTTTACTTTTCAAAAATTTTGTCCAAGTATATCTTGAGTAATCATCAACCCAAAGTGTAGAAGTTACCTCCATAACTTTGTATAGCGGATGGACCAAATAAATCCATATGCAAAAGTTCTAGACACCTAGATGTAGAAACCAAGTTTTTAGCCTTATGGCTACTATGGACTTGTTTACCGACTTTGCAAGCATCACAAAAGTGTTGGTCATATTTCAACTTAGGTAGGTTTCGAACTAAGTCTTTGGAGGAGAGGTTTTGGATTAGTCTCATGTTAGCGTGTCCTAAACGTCTATGCCATAAAGTTGAAGATTCATCTAATGAGGTAAGACAAAGTTTGTCTCTAGATGTTGGATCCATCTTCATGACGTATACGTTGTTCTTAAGGACACCTTTGGCTATGGTTATACTATCTTTAAGTATTTTACTTCCGTTTTCACTAAAAAGGACATTATACTTATTACGACAAAGTTGACTAATGCTAAGGAGATTAAAACCTAAGTTATCAACATGAGCTACATCATCTATAAAAAGGGAGTCATGAGAGATTGTACCTTTTCCGATGATTTTGCTCTTAGCTTTACTACCAAACGTAACATTACCTCCATCACATTTGTGATAAGTAGTGAAGAGGCTTTTGTTACCAGTCATGTGCCTTGAACAACCGCTATCTTTAATCCATTCATCCTGTTCCAAACAAACTTTGAGGTACACCTATTTTATGAAAAACACTCAAATATTTGGTCCCCAATTTCTCATGGGTCCATTTTGGTTAAGCATACCATTAACTTGTTCCAAGTATGAAAATAGAACATAAGGGTTCCATGACATGTAATTTGGAGTTTGGTAATGTCTAGGAGTGTTTTGGTTCCAAACATGTTGGTAGTTTGGTCGAGTGTTGAAGTTGCTCTTTGGAAAGGGGCGTTTGGGAATTGGAGTCTTAGGTCTTGGTTGAGTAGTCTTAGCTCTAAATTCATTTTTACTAAGTCCTACTCCGGTTTTAAAATCAGGTTTTGTTTCATTTTTATACGTAACTTTAACAAATTTTGAACGATCCGATGTGGATGGAGTTGCTGCTGCAGCAGACCTGGCGGAACCTTCGGGTCTAACGGGCGGAACCCTGGATTGGGTTCCGTCTGATCCGCAGGCTGCTGTAGCATTTTTGTTAGTTTCTTGTGCATTCTTTTCTTGTTTCGTTTGTCCCTTTGAAGTTTCTATTTTCGTGAATCCTAGTCCTGTTTTATCAAAGGGTGACTTTTGAAGTTTCATAATTTCATCCGCACAAGAAATGCTCTTATCGAACTTCTTAAACTTTGTGGTTTGTTTTATTAGATCATTTTAAGTAATTTTAAGTTTCTCAACTTCTAGTTTAAGCTCTTCACATGATTTGCAAGATGTGTCAATACCTTTACTCTTTTCTAATCTCTTAGCTTTTTCTTTTAACTCATAAACTTCATTTTCTAAAAACTCCTTTTTAGTTTTCAAAAATTTGTTTTTGTTTATGATTTTTAAACTCAATTCACAAATACATAAACCATGTAATCTATATTGTTATGATACAATGATGATCCAAGACATAAAAGTCTAATGGATATGCATGCCTAATCTACATGAACTCCTTGAATAAGAAGTCTTCAACCATTGAGGATGTCAAGTGCCCTTTAATCTTCATATGTTGGAATACTTTAATGAATGATGACTTCAAGATCTTGTAACCTTCTTGGTGGATCATGAAGTATGATATGCTTACAACAAAGATGAATGTTAGAAGCATTATGATCATTTTGGAAAGGGTGATCTACATGGTTTCCTACTTATCTATGTGTGTGTGTTTTTTTCATCTTTTCATCACACTTCTAAGTAAAACATGAACTTCTATTTATAGGCAAAACAAGTAAAGAAGTTTTCCAAAACCATGTTCTATAAACCATGTTCCAAAACCATGGGTTACTTTTAGAGTCAACATTGACAATACATATGCATATACTTGAAACTCAATGTTGACAAGACAAGACATATATGTTTCCTAGTCAACTTACAAAGACTATGACACACCTTACACACTCTTTGACCAAGTCATTTTCCAAAGATGTTTCCAAGCAACTACAATCTATGACACATCTTAAATGATATTTGACAAAGATAATTTCCAAATATAGTTTTCCATTTTATGAAAAATACATTTAGACAAATGTATATATTAACTTAAAAAGGTAAATTACTTGTATAAAAAATGTATTAGTTAGCTATATAATATTTAGTAAGTTACTAAAAATGTTTTATGTACTTACGTTGTTATAAGACACATTTTTATATATTGTAAACTTACTAATATTATCTAGACACCTAATGTGGCACTTATTCTATTTAACACCTAAAGTATACATTGACACCTAAAATACTTAAAGACTCCTAAAGTATTTTAGTCATTCTAAATGATTGGTCAAGGGGTTTGATCATAATGCTACATAACAAACATGTACGAACCTGTGTTGTAGCATACGACGACTCGAGACGTTGAGACAAACAATGATTACAAGTAACTTGTACATTTTACGTTATGTATCAAGTTATACGTTTGTCATCAATCAAAACAAACGAGACTGTATAGATTAAATATCGTAATATTTGCACTAACAATCTCCCCCTTTTTATGATGACAAAATATGTAAACGTGATAGAACGCAAAATGTAAAAAGTTACTTGTGTCCGTATAACTTACTTGTATCCACAACACCTTCTACATTTCCTTCTCCGTTTACACTCTTCTCCCCCTTTTGTCGAAACAAAAAGGGGTGTGTCCTTGTAGTTAACTTAGGTTCTCCCCGAAATGGCGAGCTTGCATCATCCCTAGTGAAGTTAATTCTTCAACTCCAATTTCCTAAGGTTGTTGCGTCCCTTAGGTTGTTAGCGGATCCATGGATCAAATTAAGTTCCTTGACCTACATCAAGGTTAGTGTTGTGCAACATAAAAATTATACGAAAAATGCATGATGAATAAAAATCATTTTGGATTATGTTGACTTATCTCCTTCTTTTTGTCGAAACACAAAGGTGCGTCGAAAAATGAGAATAAAGAAAAATGCGTGCATGCTTCCCCTAGATTGTAGCTCCCCCTTGATCAATACTCCCCTTTGCTAGGGTCCCAACGTATATGACACAAGAAATAAGAAAGCTACAAAAATAAAGGTTAGTGCATGATTAGCTCCCCCTTGATCAATACTCCCCATTGCTAGGGTACCAACGTATATGATACAAGGATAAGAAAGCTACAAAAGACACAAGGTTAGTGTATGATTGACTCCCCCTTGATCAATACTCCCCGTTACTAGGGTACCAACGTATATGATACAAGGATAAGAAAGCTACAAAAGACACAAAGGTTAGTGTATGATTGACTCCCCCTTGATCAATACTCCCCGTTGCTAGGGTACCAACGTATGTGATGCAAGGATGAAGAACCCTACAAAATAAAGGTTAGTATAAGACAATAATTTTCCTATGCTTAATGGAAGCTCCCCTTGTTAAAGGGCGTCAATATGAACCTACAAAAAAAAAATTAGTATAGTGAAAGTTTTGCCTTTAGACAAGCATGTCCTCTACAACAACGTATATAGACGATGCAATATGAGTGCTTGATGGATATTCCTCCTACGTCAAGAAGCACCTAAAATGAAAGAAGGAAAATATTCGATGCAAACATCATCCTTAGATGATAATGCTATATACGATCTAGCGTATATAATGGTGAACCTACAATGAAAGAGTTAGTGCAATATATTTCATCTCAAAGAAAAGTAAGATGTAAATATATAAATGATATAAGCGACTCAAAGTAGAGAACCATGAAACCAAAAATCTCATGAGGTGTATGCTGCTAAAAAGAAATGCAATCATAAGAAAAACGTGAATATAATATGATAGGAACCTACTAAGCAAAGCCTAGAAGGAAGACATGAGGTTGAAATGCTTAAAGAGGATGGTGCTAATGGTGTTAGAGAGAATGCGAATATGAGAAAAATATAGAAATTTCTGCAGGTCTGGCAGCACCAAATGAATACACGGGCGGAACCCTGGTTTTGGTTCCACCTGGTCCGCTGGGCCAAAACTGGGACTACCCAGAAATTACACGGGCGGAACCCAAAATTTGGTTCCGCCATATCCGCCAGACCGAAAATTCTTAACAGACCAGGTTTTTGACGGTCGAAACGATTTTCTAATTTCGAAATTTTTCCTAAAACAGAAGCACACTATTAAATCTGATTGGGAAATGACAAAGAGGCAAGTAAAAACACACGTATCGATAGATTTTAAATGAGGGCTAACGATTTTCATTATACTTTAGTAAAAGTATAGAAAATTTGACAACATCACAAGATTAATAGGAATAGGTTTTACACTAATCCATGGTGGTGATGATTAGTGAAAGAGTTGATGAAGGTGGTGGTTATAATGCATGAATTTAGAAACTCGTATGTATAGCAAATGCTATGACGAATGAGCATATGAACTTATGCAATCTAAGATTCACAACTTAAAAGGATAAAGGAAAATGTGAATGGGCATTGATATTCAATGACGGCTATGGGTTATGATTTGATCGATTAGGATTGACGCTAATGAAAACGAAAATACGTTTAGAAGTAGTGACCTATATCGAACGGCAATGGATGAAAGAGTGCTAACATGGTTTAGTCCTACATGACCTTTAATGACATTATCATCTACCAAAGATGATGTATCATGCCACAATGTATGCTTGAATGGGTTCAAAAAGAAGTGAAGACAATAGGCACCTAGGAACAAGAATACCATATGAAAAGAGTAAAAAAAAATGCCCAATACCTATATGAGGATGGGAATGACATCATATGATGCGAGAGTGTTGGTTAGACCAACGTGTTGAGAAAGTGTTGGGAATGATGGCTTTGATTAATATATCGTTTGCGCTGACAATGACGTGCATGATATGTGTCGAGGAAGAAGAGGATGAGATCCTAAGATGGTGTTCTTGAAAATGAGGTTTTGAAGTCCTAGTTTTGAGAGAAGAATCCTAGACTCCATTTGGTTTAGTTTTTGGGTGTGGAAGTGAAGAACTTTGTCAAACACATGATGTGTTTTTCAATTGATGAGATATTGGGGGTGAAAGAGGCTTGAACTAATTAAAAAGAGAAACGGTCAAAGGCTTGAAGCACTTGTGGTTTTGTGAACCGACTTTAACTAAATGGAGTGTACCTATGTGTTGGTATTTTAGGATGTAAGATACATGAGTAGATGTTCTTTAAATACAATTTGACACAATACAAATATGTGGATGAATTTCTCTCCTCCTCAATAGGTGGACATCCAACATATTGTCTAGTGCATTGTATAAAGAATGATGATGAAGTGTTTAGGAGGTTGTAGGTTAATGAAAATGATGAGCTTGGTAATGTTTTTGCGGATGTCGGTTAGCATACGAAGAACTTTATCCTTAAAGTCATGTAGCTCTTCTCTATCAATGCGAGATGATCGTATGATGAGGCATGTGGTTTTCTCAAAGGAGGTGGAAAGGATTAGAATATTGGTATGGAGGTGACTATGAGTGATCTTGAGGATTGAGGTTAGGAGACTCTTTGTGAATGTGGGTAATCATTAATGGATGATTGGGAATCATGGAATTTTGAGGTGTTTTGTTGGTTGACGACTGAAGGTGAATGTATGAAATGAGGTGATGATGACTTGACAACACTTGAAGCTTGGATATCTTCTTTGTGTTCTTCACTTGCTAGAAAGTGGAAAAGACGCATTTCATAATGAAATTCACTTGACTTTCGACTACATAGACAACTATGACAATGAGTGTATGGATATAACAGTTGCCCTTTGTTTCAAAGAGCGACACAAGGGTGAATATAAGTTTATGTATCATGAAAGATGGTTTACCCTTAATGGGTTAGGTTGTAGTGGGGATGACACACTTGTTTGGTTACATGGTGGAATCTTCTTGTGAAGATGACTAGGTGTATGATATTGACTCTTGGTTTCTTTGAGGGGATGGAAATGGTGGACGACTCGATATTGGTAGAACAAAGGATAACTCGGTTTTTCAGGTCACATTTGTGGTTTAAGGTTTGAGTGATGAAAGGTTATAAGAGTGATTTGATCATCAAAGACCAAGAGATGTGTTAGTGTGTGAAAATGGAATATGTTAAGAACGTTCTTAAGAAAGCTCTTTGGGACAAGAATCTAAGTGAAATTACCAACTTCAATAGATCTTGTGTATGCTCTAGAGATGTGTAGGATTAACCGTGGATACGCACAAGGTTTGAACTAGATTATGAGTAAGGTTTTGTTATGATGAACGCTTAAAAGAAAATAGACACATATGGTATCTTTCAATAAATAAGATTATCACGTGGAATAAAGTCACCATGCTTATGAAAACAAGAATGACGAGATGATGAGGAGACTCTAGATCCTAGAACTTGCAGATGTTGATTTAAGATCATTAACCAAATGGGGTATAATGAAATCTCATGTAACACAACCGTTCATGTTCAATGAGAGAATGACGCATAGGATATACAATATCCTTTTAATGATGAAAACTTGACGCATGATTTCTTAGGCATAATGTCCTTCAAGACATCATGTTATGAAGCCAAAGTGTTTGTGAGGCTTATGGGCTGAGATATATCACAAGTTGAATGCGATGAGATGATGGTGAAAGAACAAGTGAACTTAAGTGCTAAATGTTTAAGGATGAAAACCTATTGACACTTGTTTTTGTTCCTATTGATTGGGAGAGTACTATGATGAGTGTTCAAGTTGTGATGAGTGTTTTAACAAACATTGTTAAAATACTTGGGTGTTGATTTTCGGATATGACATTTAATGACTACGGTAGTAAGTCAAGTTTACTTGAATATTTCGAACGAAATACTTAAATTGTCAATCCTACTTAGTTGAGATTGGATAGCATAAAAGGATAGCAAGACTCGATAAAACATCTATAACTTAAGAGTAAGTTATGACTCGATGTAAATCCTTATCGTCTTGAAGGATGACACATTATTTTCATGTTAACCAAGTGAGGTAACATATGTAGATACAAGACAATATCTATAGTCATAAGCTGGTGTTAGCATTAGAAATATGTATTATGAAGTGATGGTCATTCTTATATTGTAACTTTGTGTCGTTTGTTAAGATTAGTAATAGTTTAGTCATTGGGCCTTGGACTTGGCAAGCTAATATGTTATGTGCTATGTTTCATAAGCCTAGTTATCCAATTATGTAACCAAGTCCAAGCCCAAGCCCATAGAAAGCCCATAGGGCATCTCATGTTAAGAACTATATAAACACCTCAAAGGCTCATTTGAGGTGTGTGCTTGTGTGTGCTTGTGTGTGTAAGTGTGTATGTTTCTTAATAATATTCTCTCATTTTCCATCTCTCTAGTTTCACATATACGATCCATATTCTCTCATTTGAGGTGTGTGCTTGTGTGTGTATTTGTGTGTGTTTTCTTTGAATAAAAAGCTCTCATTTCCATCTCTCTCTCTCTATATATATACGAATCACATATAAGTCACCAAGTCACCATCTTTCTTCTTCTAATCTTCTATATTTGTGATAAAGTTGTGATATCTAAGGTCCTACAAGTGGTATCAATCGCCTAACAATGATTTAGGAGTGTTGGGTGTTTGTGTTTTTCGTGTTTTTAAGCTATTTATCACGCCATTCTTATAAAAGTTTCTTACTTTTCTTGTTTTTCTTGGTCTTTAACACTTTTTTGATTACAAACTAGTGTTATAAACCTTTTCTAAGAAGAAAGTTTCAACCTTTTTGAAAATTTCAAGCTTAAAAATTCGATTTGGTTTTTGTACTTGTTTTCTAGATCTCGAAAAAGTTTCATAAAAATCATCAAGTTTTGAACTTTCTTCAAGTTTTGGTGTTTTTTAGCCTAGAAGTACAAGAATCTTGGATTGCAAAAGTCATTTGGGTGTGCTTTTTTGAAAATCAAAATCTATCAAAACTTATCTAGAACACAAAACCCTAGTTATCGAGAACCTTCTTAAAGTTATCTTCAAACGATTCCGTGGTTTATTCGGTGTTTTTCTTACTTGTATAAGTTAGTAAAAACACTTCGACTTGGGATAACTATCTAAATTGTACAATTTAGAAAGTTTTGGGTGATAATTTTATCCAAAACATATTCTAGATAATTTTATCTAAAACGTTTTCTAGATAATTTTATCTAAAACATATTCTAGATAATTTTATCTAAAACGTTTTCTAGATAATTTTATCTAAAACATATTCTAGATAATTTTATCTAAAACATATTCTAGATAATTTTATCTAAAACACATTCTAGATAATTTTATCTAAATCATATTCTAGATAATTTTATCTAAAACACATTCTAGATAATTTTATCTAAAACGTATTCTAGATAATTTTATCTAAAACACAATCTAGATAATTTTATCGAGAACAATTCTAGATAATTTTATCGTGACTTTTCGAGAATTTTCCGGGTGACAAAGTTTCGAGAATTTTTCGGGTGACAAAGTTTCGAGAATTTTCCGGGTGACAAAGCTTCGAGAATTTTCCGGGTGACAAAGTTTCGAGAATAACCTTCACCAAACTCAACTCAACTCCTATTTCGTTGGAACGATCCAAGAATCAACTTTATCCATCTAAACTTCATCTAATGGCATCTCAGCAAGATATTCATGCAGCCGGTGCGGAAAACCGACCTCCTATGCTTGAAAAAGGTGGATATCTCCCATGGACAAGCCGCATGCTTCGTTACATCAAAACTGAAGATCTTGGTAACCTCATGATCAACTCCATTAAGAATGGTCCATTTCAGCCAAGGCAAGTTCAAATTACCGGTGATCCAAACTCAACAAATCCTACTGAACCATACATGCGTTTACAAACAGAAGAAGATTACACAGATGAAGACAAGACGCAGATCAAAGTTGATGATATGGCAATGCATCTAATCCAACTTGGATTACCTCGGGAGATCTTTGCTGCGGTCGACAGCTGTGAAACTGCTCATGCTATGTGGGAACGTGTTAGAAGGATTTGTCATGGAACAGAGATTGGACAACAAGACGTTGAGAACAAACTTCTTACTGAATGGGAGAACTTCACATCCACTAAAGGTGAACAGATTGAGTCATACTACACAAGGTTTTGCACGTTGATGAATGAGTTAATCAGAAACAAGTTGACACCTCGAACAATTGCAACAAACATCAAATTCGTCAATAACCTTCCAGAAGAATGGGGTCGTTATGTTACAATTGTTAATCAGACAAAGGACTTACATCAGGTGAATTATGATAAACTCTATGACTTTCTGAAGCAAAACCAAGCTGAGGCTAATGAAGTTAGGAAAGAAAGATTGGCAAAGAATCATGATCCTCTCGCACTAATTGCTAATACACCAACACCATTACAAGTGAACACTCAACAACCATCATCACCTATTCACAACTACATGCAACCATCATGCATTCAACAACCAACACCGGTCTACCAACAACAATTCTACCCACAACAACAAGAAGTTATTCCACAACAGACATACCCACAATTCCAAGAACCAGAATTCACTGACAATGATCAAGCTGCTGCAGTATTGACACAAGCGTTTGCTTTTCTGTCAAAGGCATTCCAAGGACGTTATTCTACACCAACAAACAACAACCAAAGGATTTCATCGAATACTCGCAACAGGCAGATCGCTCAGCCGAGTTTCAATATGGGCAACGGAGGCCAAATGGTTGGAGTTTATGGGAATCCGCAGGGATATCAGAATATGCAGAATGCAGGTTAGTATGCAGGAAATCAGAATGCAGGTCAGTTTGCAGGGAATCAGTATGGTCAGAATGCAGGGAATCAGTTGGGTCAGTTTGTTGGAAATCAGAGGGATCAGAATGTTGGTAATCAGGCAATGGGTAATCAGAATAGGAATGTTGCAGCTCCAGTAGTTGGGAATTTGGGAAATATGAATCAGGGTAATCTGGTAAAGTGTTTCAACTGCCAGGGTGTAGGTCATATGGCAAGGAACTGTCCTACTAAGCCAAACAAGAAAGATCTAGCGTACTTGCATAAAGCAGTGATGTTGGCACAAAAGGCAGAGGCAGGATTTCAGTTGAACGCAGAGGAGAATGACTTTATGGCTCTTATGGATGACATGGAAGATAGAGAAGATATCGATGCGAACTGCATATTCATGGCAAATCTTCAGGAAGCTAAGTATGACACGGATTCTGACACACTTCCTGTTTATGACGTCAATGCAGTCTCTGAGGTATCACACTTCAACACATGTCACAATAATGATATATTTGATATGTCTCCTCATGAGGAACAGCATTCTGAGACGCCAGCACCTAATTATGATACATACCTGGACACGCCAAGTAGTAGCAATACTCCTTCAGCAACTCCAGATGTGAATCATAATGGAGGCTTCGTTTCACAGCATGCTGAGAATGATGAGGAAACACGTGCTTTGTTTGAATCATTATTGAATAATTGTCGAATTGAAATTGAGAATGTGCAAAAGGTCAATCGCGATGTTAAGGCCGCGAATGTTAAATTGACCGCTGAGCTTGAGAGTTACAAATCCACCGTTAAAGCTTTTGAATTTCATAACAAAAGATTGTCTGAATTAGAAACTGGTTATCAAAATTCCGTTTCAGAGAAACAACAATTGCAACTCAAGTTTGATACACTTGATGTTAATTCTTTCAAAAAGATAAAATCTTTAAACGCGGAAATTTTTGATTTACAAAACCAACTTTCTAAACAAAAAACAGCTTATACCAATCTTGAAAAAGAAATGGATGAGTTGAAAAAGGATTTTGCAAAGAAAGAAGACAAACTTTTGGAAGAAATAGTAGAGTCAGAACACATGATTGCTCATTTAGAAGAATTAGTGGTTAAGTCGGGTCAGTTGAGTTAAACAACGAAAATGATTTCAAATCAAATTAATCCGATTTACCATACGAAACATAAAATGGCTCTTGGTAACAACACCCCGTGTAATCTCAAGAAAGCTCAGCAAGAACAGAATGTTTTGTACAATGGTAATGTGATTTACACCAAACATGATCCTCCCGTCGTTCGGGATTCTGTGCTAACGATTGAACATGTCGAAGAGAGCATTAATAAAATGAAACAAAAGGATTTGAAACCCATTGATTACAACAAATTGAACAAACTTTCGGGAATCACTTTTGTTCCACAAACAGAACCGTCTGTGTTTTCCATTAAACGACCATTTGCGAAATTCTTGTCTAAAAAGAAAGTTGTTTCCAAATCTCTTTCAAAATTAGAACAAATGTCCTCTAACAACACTTTTAAAACAAGTGAGGCTAGAAACATTCTCGATGACGTTAAAATGAGAATTCAAGAACTTCAAAACATAGTTAAATCTAAAACTTCCATCGATATTAACAACTGGCATTCTAGTTTTCACATCGAACAGAAAAAGGTGTTTCAAAACGAAATTACTATTCCACTGAATAACATCAGCACGAGTGTAAAAAATTTTGAACAAGTTTTCTTAAAAGAAACGACCGACTTTGTCAAGGACCACAAATCCCTTGTAACCGAAGCTAATGATATTCGTGAAAACATGATTGTTTTGGAAAACCTAAATGATTCTCTCTTCGAAGCTGTTATGACCACTGATATTATGTCCATCATTTTACAAACATATTCGGTTCAAGACGATGAAAGACTGAGAGCTGAGACCTCCGAAATTGTTTCCAAATATGAAAATGCTCTTATAAAGCTTGAAAAAGAAAATGTGTCATGTTTTAAACAACTTGATCGAAAAAAGGAAGAATGCAAATATGACAAACTGTCGTATGAGCGTGCTTTCAAGAACATAAAAGAGCAAAATGATCTTTTGAGGGCTCAGCTTGAAAGTCAAAAAAGGAAGGGTGAGGAAACTAAGTTTGCAAAACCATCAACTTCGGAGAAACCAAATGTTTCAAACACGGTTCAAAAACCAAAAATGTCAATTTCACGGTTTGCTCCAAAAGTCGATGCGAAAAAGGATTTGACAAAACCAGTCACTCCAACACCCTTGCCCCGGCAATGTGAAAATGATAAGATTGTTGAAAAACAAAATTTGTTTGTTGAAAGAAAAAAAAATGTGATTTCACCTGGCTCTTCTAAGTATAGTACACCAAATAAGACTACAAAAACTGTTAATGAGTCTGTTGGTTCTAATGACATGGTCCTCAATCATCATCTAGAAGAAGCTAGAAAAAAGGCACAACATCGAAAAAACGGAATTTTAGGTGCAAAACCTAGTGTGATGAATTCTACAAGATTCCAAAGCACTGCTAGTAGTAGTAAACCATTACCTAGGAACAATCTACAAATTACTAGGGATTGGCTTGCATCTAAGAGTAGTGGCACAAAAGAGAATGCTAGGAACGTAGAATGCAACACAAAGAATTCCAAAGTCTCATCAAACAACAAACAATTTCCAAACGACTGTAGTGACAAAATTAAAATTGCTGTGTTAAACACGAATATTGAATTTGTCTGTCCTACATGTCAAAAATGTGTTTTTTCAGCTAATCACAATGCATGTATTGCACAATTTCTCAAGAAAAGAAAGTCAAGTGTCAGGACACAATCCACTAAGACACCTAATCAAAACAAACCCGTTGATAACAAGAAAAATGGTAAGAAACCTAATAGGTGGATATCTAAAGGATGTAGTTTTTCCAAAACTGAGACTTCCGCTGCATCTGATAAGAAAACTACGTCTAGATCTTACCTTAGGTGGACTCCTACGGGAAAAGTTTTTAAAACAGTTGGTCTTAGATGGATTCCCACAGGAAAGATTTTTGATAGTTGCACCAATACAAATAATAGTGATAATCATCAGGAAAAGGAAGTAGAAACCATTACACCCGTTGATAGTCAACACCCGCAGAGTGATGCTTCATGTACTTCTAACACTGTTATTTGTGAAACCTCTTCGTCTTTGGTTGCAGGTGCTTCAACTATCTCAGAACCCAGTTCTTCAGAGGGTTCAAATTCTGTAAATTCTATAAAATCATTCTTTCAATCTTCCATTTTTGATTTTCCATTTCTTTTATAAAAACAAAAACAAAATACAAAAATATAAAATTTCAAAAAATACAAAAACATTATAAAATAAAAAAATCCAAAAATATTCTTCTCACGACATGTCTCTCGTATAAATCAATATTCTGTACGTTTCTAGAAATGTCATTCAACAATGATACGGACATGTACAGATGCTTGAGCGGGAGTTCTTTAAAATGTTTTTCTAAAACATGTCGATTCTCAAAAGTTTCTTCACGATGGCTTTCGTATACTTCAGTACGAAACCCGGACTTCAACAACGACTTCTTAGTATTTCAGCTAAGGACTCGTTCTTCAAAGAAAGGAAAGTGCTTAACAAAAACAAGGTTTTAAATATTTCTCGAGCTCTTATCCTAAAAACAATAATTCTCTTTTATGTTGAGCACCAACTTTTCAAGATTCTTCAAAAAGATTTTCAAAATCTATCAAAATCGGTGCTCATCATCAAAATGACTTGTGTACACCTTACAGTGCACAACTCAAGTTTTCAAAGATAGGAAAGTGCTACGCAAAAATGATTTTCATCAAAAAAGTGCACTTATCCTAAAAATGGACACTGTTGTACGCCTCAGTGCGACATTCCTATTCAAACAAAGAGAAGTCTTTGTTTTTCATAAAACCTTGATGCAAAATTCAACAAATCTGAAACTTCTTTCTCTTTCAGAATTTTGCTTCAAGAAGACTCCTTCCCTCTAAACTTTAAAAAGTTTAACATTTCTCAAAAACATATGCGAGTTTTGAGGGGGAGTATTTCATAAAAAAATGTTCCGATTTCATGCAAAAACAAATCTGTCTTTCTCTCCAAAAAGTTTTTTCTTAATCTGTTGATATCAAAAATATCACGATATGCTATTTTTGAGGGGGAGAAGACATGATTAAAATGTGATCAAAGATGTTTAAAGTGTGTGACTGAATCTCAAAAGAGCTCGACTCAGTAAGTACCAATGAATTGACGAAGCTTAATATGTCAGTAATCGAAAAGACTTGTCCTGGACGGGTAATAATTTCAAGCTAGTCTAACTAGTGATGTAAGCGTGTCTCGAATAGGACTTGTCTGAGTAGAATGTACCGTATCGAGAGACTTTCTTTGTACTTGACCAGGACGGGTAATAACTTCAAGCTAGTCTAACTAGTGATGTAAGCGTGTCTCGAATCGGTCATGTTCGCTGAAAGTGGATCAATTCAAAAGTGCAAACTCCTCTCGCATGTGCAAATTTCTTAAAAATTTCATGAGCATATGTGAAGGGGGAGTCCTTCAAAAGTTGCAAAACTCTCAAAGTGGTAACAACAATGTGTTTTATTATCATAAACACTTTGAGAGATTTTCAATAAATGGTTTCATGGCAATAATAGGATAGTCATGGAGTTATAAGGTGACTAAGGTTAGGAAAAACCGTCCTATGATCCGCCAGAGCCGGAGGGATCTACCCAAGGACAAATCCAATAGATTAGAATTAGAAGTCCTTAGGTACGATTGAAAAAAGGAGAAAATGAGAAAGGAGAAAGAAGGGGTTGAAGAATTAAAAAGAAAAGTTATGAAAAAGGGTGAAAAGAAATAGCCCTCCAAATGTTCAACCTTAGGGCAGACAACGGGTACAATTCATATGCTACTGGTTGTTACTAAGGTGACACCGGTATTGAAGACAAAGACGTCATGGACCCAGTGACGCACTGCACTAAAACCTTCTTAACCACTCAAGTTCTCTTAAAAGAGCTTGTTTCATTCTCACGGGGAACCGGTGTAATCTATCGACCTGTCTCTTAGAGATGGTTGATATTGAAGCAGGAGACCTCTCCCTAATCTCCGCATAGGAAACCAAATGTGCACTTATCGAGTCTAGAGCCCCGAGATTCATCAAAAGATCTCATAGGAACACATAATATTCCTACACTGGTTGTTCATCATTAAGGACGCCAGATGTAAATTAAGAGTCCTACGCAGATCTTAGCAATCTGCCAGAACATTTATGAGAGGATTCACACTTGTGATTCTCAACGATTGAATGGAAATTCCTGCCAGGGTCAACATCAAGCATCCCTGATAGCAGGTCACTTCGGTAATTCTTTATGGGTTACGCTTAGTGTTCGCGGTGGTTTCAAACGGTCTACAGTCGTGGAGTGATCCCCAGCGACTCACCCAGTCATTGAGCTACTTAGTAGGTCTTGTAAGCTCTCTCGAGAGTATCTGACATAGGAACGGCCTTGGTAAGGGTTAGAAGGAGTCTTCACACTATGCTGTTGACGATCTCTAATTCTTATCTGTAAGTACCGGATGTTTTATTGCTAACTGTTTATATGCAGGGACACTTCATCTCCATGGCGACAGATTCCACGTGCTCATACATACATCTGGAAGTTAAAGAAAGCTCCCTCAAAGATCTATACAACACAAAGTTCAAAGAAAGATTCTACGCCAAAAAGAAGAATCTACAAAGTATAAAGACTAAAGATCAAAGTGAAAGAAAGGGAACTACGTGCATATGAATATCAAAGTCCAAAGATGTATGAGCATGTTGGAATGGAAAACAACCACCACAGACGTAGAAGTGACGAAAGGCAGATAACTCCACATCACAAAAGAACAAAGAACGATGAAAAATCAGTTATCAAAGATCACAAAGCATGAAGGAACAAAGACTAAAGACTATTCGGCAACGACATACAAAGTTAAAGACAAAGAACACGGAAGACCCACTCACGTGGAACATCATTCGAATGACCACCCCTTAGGGGGAGATTGTTAGCATTAAAAATATGTATTATGAAGTGATGGTCATTCTTATATTGTAACTTTGTGTCGTTTGTTAAGATTAGTAATAGTTTAGTCATTGGGCCTTGGACTTGGCAAGCTAATATGTTATGTGCTATGTTTCATAAGCCTAGTTATCCAATTATGTAACCAATTCCAAGCCCAAGCCCATAGAAAGCCCATAGGGCATCTCATGTTAAGAACTATATAAACACCTCAAAGGCTCATTTGAGGTGTGTGCTTGTGTGTGTAAGTGTGTGTGTTTCTTAATAATATTCTCTCATTTTCCATCTCTCTAGTTTCACATATACGATCCATATACTCTCACCAAGTCACCATCTTTCTTCTTCTAATCTTCTATATTTGTGATAAAGTTGTAGTATCTAAGGTCCTACAGCTGGACTTGTGATTTCGATATTGTATGTAATCTTTGCTAATAACGAGTCCGGATTGGTTAGGAAATTGTCAATTTACAAATCAAGCTAATGAATGAGTAAAGGACAAAAGAATGCAGTGAGTGTGTGTAGTGATCACAAATACTCAATGGTTCGAGGATTGCAAGGAACAAGTTTCCGGATTCCTTCCTCTAACGAGAAAGGTATCTTGAATTATTCTTGTGAAGTTTGAAATTATTAATATAGATGAATATCTTATAGGTGTAGATGAGATGTCCTAATCCTAATATGAGTGAACATTAGTGAAAAGAATCCTAGTGATGAAAGTGAGTGATCTTGAGTGAGGGATTTAAATGAAATTTTAAAAAGAAATCTGCAGGACTGACGGAACCCTACGAATACACAGGCGGAACCCTTTTGAGGGTTCCGTGTGTTCCGTTGGGATATTTCTGGGTTTCCCAGAAAATGCACTGGCGGAACCTATTTGAAGGTTCCGCCTGATCCGCCAGACACCAGAAATGAGGCAGTCCACTATTTCGAGCATCGAGACGAATTTCAAATTTTTCGAAAACTCCTAAAAACAAAACTTAAATATAGTACTGATTAGGAAATGCAAAAGTTGGATATAGAAAAACTCTAACCGTTAGACTTTGACCGGGGGCTAGCGAATTTCACTATACTTAGTGAAATATCCATAAATTTGAAAATTTGACAACATCTCAAATGTTGTCTACCTGCATATCCGTTATTACACGACAATGTCCAAAGATAACAAAAGATCCTAGAAGAATATATATCCATGAAACACATTGTTTGACTACCAAATTGTTCAAATTTCAAGTTGTGCCAAACATTCCTTAACAAAGGACATTTATCGACTCCCGAAACCCGTTCAAGTATCCTAATAATACTTGAAACATATGCACCCAATTAGATGTGATAGATTAAAACTAAAAACACATATTCTAACACATGTTAGCATATAGATTAAGCCTAGGATTATGAGCTTCCTATAAATGGAAATTAAGCTAAGCATTGAAAATTTATAACAACACAGTGTTATCGTCCAAACATGGTATGGTTAGTTTATATGATCAATCAAGGATGAGTTTCTATCTTATAGCACGACACATTCATTAAAAATCATTGTAGAAACATATATACCAAACACCATTTTACAAGAATACTACATGTTTAAAAATGTAGTGACTTATTTAGACGCTTGACCATATTTCAAGTTATTTAATTAGTATTACTTAATTCTCATTCCTAAGTGAATTATGCAAAATAATCACATAACATGTGCAAGGAAGAGTAACTAAAACAATAAGCAATACAAACACAAATTTTCAACTTAGTACACACAATCTAGCAAATATCCTATTGTGTATAAACATGAAATCGACAAACAAGCAAATGAATATCATGACAAGATTGACACTAATGATCACACATAAACAATATGCAATCACAACTTTTAATAAGCAAATATCATATATGCATACAACTAAAACAAGTAGTCATTTAGCATAACATAAAAAGAGATATACTTTTCGTCACTTTGCGTTTAAATATGACGATGTATGCCAAGCTTGATTAGTTTCCTTTGTCAATATGAATATCACAAAATTCTTTAGTTTCAAAGAAAATAATGTCAATGTTCAAAGGATACTAACTTATATTGCCTAACTCAAAAGTTTGAGTTCCTACGTCAAAACGAAACTTGATATTTTGGACACACTATAGTATTTGGTTTATTCTTTTGACTTCAGATTAGATTTAGGCCATGACATTATTTTTAAAAGAAAGTAGACTCAATTACTTTTAAAATGGTAGGTGGCGCGACTCCTACGGACTTACGGTTAATTTGTTATGAATTTTTGAAGTTTGACAAAAATTGTATACTGTTCAGCCCAAGGAACCTTCGTCCAAAGGGCAAGGAACCCTTCTGCGGGTTCCGCGGGGTCTGCTGTAACAAAATGTCACAAAATGCTAAAAACGTGTATTTCGCATAGCGAAAATGTGTAGGACTTACTAGATTTGTTAGTAAACATATAATACACCTATTTTAACATCATTACTTCTTATGTGACTTATCTAAACATTTACGGAGGTGATTTTTCAACTAAATTTATAGTTAACCCAAACACTCCTTTTAAACCGTATTTTACGTACATTAGCTCTAACCACATAATTTGACACTTACAACTTTTTAAGAAAAGTTTTCTTTTAATTTTCAAGGACACCTTCAAGCTTGTATACAAAGTAATATTTAACCACAAAATTTCTAAGTATACTTAACGAAACATTTTTTATATTATATTCCGCTTCAATGGTAATTTGATACATGGATCGTGCTCTATTTTAAAAACCATTTGTTTTGAAAATAAGAGCTACGAAACTCTGATACTAATTGTGGAAAACTAGAAGGGGGGTTGAATAGTTTACCGTTTAAAAACTTTAAACTTGTCGTATCAAATGTCCATTTTTAGCTTGTTCTAATATAAAAGATGTTACTTATAGTTTATGACTAACATCACTTAAAACATGTTATCACACAAGTACAATCAACAAGTCACAACACAAACAATCACATAATGCAAACATTAAAGTAAGGCAATAAGTAAAAGGAAAGTGCAAACTGAACACGAGGATTTATAGTGGTTCGGTCACGGATCTCCTCTCCGCCCTACTCCACTCCTCGAGTACCTAACTCGAGAGTTACTTCACTAGATCAACAACCTCCCTTTTCAGCGGAGAAAACCTTACAATCGTCGCTTACACTTTTACCGACACTAAGCTAGATGTCGAGTTCTTTTACAAGGGTACAACCACTCCCATCGTCGCTTACACTTTTATCGACACTAAGCTAGATGTCGAGTTCTTTTACAAGGGTACAACCACTCCCATCGTCACTTACACTTTTACCGACACTAAGCTAGATTTCGAGTTCTTTACCAAGGGTACAACCACTCCCGCTATGTTTTGTGGCCCAACATAAAAACCTTGTGTTTTATGGCACAAATACATAAACCATCTAATCTATATTGTTATGATACAATGATGATCCAAGACATAAAAGTCTAATGGATATGCATGCCTAATCTACATGAATTCTTTGAATAAGAAGTCTTCAACCATTGAGAATGTCAAGTGCCCTTGAATCTTCATATGTTGGAATGATTTAATGAATGATGACTTCAAGATCTTGTAACCTTCTTGGTGGATCATGAAGTATGATATGCTTACAACAAAGATGAATGTTAGAAGCATTATGATCATTTTGGAAAGGGTGATCTACATGGTTTCCTACTTATCTATGTGTGTGTGTTTTTTTTCATCTTTTCATCACACTTCTAAGTAAAACATGAACTTATATTTATAGGCAAAACAAGTAAAGAAGTTTTCCAAAACCATGTTCTATAAACCATGTTCCAAAACCATGGGTTACTTTTAGAGTCAACATTGACAAGACACATGCATATACTTGAAACTCAATGTTGACAAGACAAGACATATATATTTCCTAGTCAACTTACAAAGACTATGACACACCTTACACACTCTTTGACCAAGTCATTTTCCAAAGATGTTTCCAAGCAACTACAATCTATGACACATCTTAAATGATATTTAACAAAGATAATTTCCAAATATAGTTTTCCATTTTATGAAAAATACATTTAGACAAATGTATATATTAACTTAAAAAGGTAAATTACTTGTATAAAAAATGTATTAGCTAGCTATATAATATTTAGTAAGTTACTAAAAATGTTTTATGTACTTACGTTGTTATAAGACACATTTTTATATATTGTAAACTTACTAATATTATCTAGACACCTAATGTGGCACTTATTCTATTTAACACCTAAAGTGTACTTTGACACATAAAATACTTAAAGACTCCTAAAGTATTTTAGTCATTCTAAATGGTTGGTCAAGGGGTTTGATCATAATGCTACATAACAAACATGTACGAACCTGTGTTGTAGCATACGACGACTCGAGACGTTGAGACAAACAATGATTACAAGTAACTTGTACATTTTACGTTATGTATCAAGTTATACATTTGTCATCAATCAAAACAAACGAAACTGTATAGATTAAATATCGTAATATTTGCACAAACAATTTTTTTTTCAACAAAAAAATAAACAAGAAAATAAGCGGCTGAAATTTATCACTTGATATAAGAGAAAAGTTTAGTATGTAATAACTCCTCTTTGTATATATTCAAACTTATTTAATACTACATTATTGATGACCCAGAATTAATATCAATTGTTTAAATAAATTCACTAAGCCTCAAATTTTTAGTTAATTAAACCCAACAAATGAATTGTTTGACCTTATAAACTTGTACTTGTCACAGATCATGTCACACAAAAATACTATTAAGGTCTTACAAACTTTTTATACAATAATAATGTTCTAAATCTTTCAAAGTGATACAATTATATTGACTATGTAAAGTCTTTTCAGAGTTTTATTAGTCTTCCGTTTAGTTGTTGCCGATAAACCTTCCAAATCAATTATACACATTTAAACTTTATATAAAAAAAATTAATATATATATATATATATATATATATATATATATATATATATATATATATATATATATATATATATATATATATATATATATATATATATATATTAACATGATTTGAAACAACTCATTTTGATTTTTAAACATTTTAATGTGATATAATCATAGATATTTTAAGTGTAATGTCTTATATGTGATTTTATTGCTAATCATAGGTATAATTCAGTCAAACTCGAAAAAGAAATAGGTACTCATTATATAATGCACAATGCAGATAATACCTTATTATTTGCCAAAAAATGTATTATAACACGTTTATGCATAACATTCAGCAGATGTATGTGCAAAGTCACATATTATATGAGAAACGTATCATAACTTGATTACAGATTTTGATTTGTATATCAAACATGAAATACTTTGAAATAATTAGTCATACTTCAACCATGACAACATCCAAAAAGACATGCAAAATCACCAATTAGCAACAAAATTAACACTTCAAAAATCTTATGTAACCATTCAAAATCATGATTCAATCATGCATTCTATAAAATGGTTAGTTTTGTTGGTCTTCGTAGTTTGAGCAAATGACGATAACTGATGAACAATAATAACAATAAGAACATGTTCAATCAAGAACACGTAAACAACTAATAACACCATTTGTACTTTTCAACGTTTATAAATCTTATTATAAATGAATAAAAAATTTACAAGGAATAGTTTTGCGGAACACTATTTCGATTGATGACAAATGAAACTCTCCTAATATGAACAATACAAGCAACAAGCTTTGCTTTGATCGTTTATAGGAGAGGAGGATCCTATCAACTATAATACTTTGTATTATTTTCTATGTTTGTTTAGAATCTCTACTTATCTCGTTTACAACCATTTGTTTAAATAGAAGCGGAATACTGTGACTGTGAATGCACATGGGGTACACATTAACTTGCCAACTTGCAATAGAGTGCACATGCCTAATATGCTAGTTTAAACATAATTTTGGTTTATTAGTGCTGACAATTGTTTGTACCAACTATATCACTTTCTCGTCTTTTGATGAGTGCTTTTGCACTTATCTTCTTAAGAAGTTTCCCGCCCATACTTCAGTGACTAAGTTGCTCTTCAGAGATAAGTATTCAGAGTTAATGTGACATTTGTCATATCTCAGTAACTCTGGTGTTGTTTGTAGCACCTTGTACTTTATTTACTGACACCGTATCAGTTCATAAAGTGATTCTTCAGTTGGTATTCGACGTCCCTAAAACTTGAATGTTGATTGAGCTTTATACACCTCTTACTGATTTATTTTATCAGTGAGTTACACCTTCTAATAACCATCAGAGAGTGACTTACTCTCATATAACCATGAGGGAGTAGACTTACCCTTTGATATATCAGGGAGTGACTTACTCTCATATAACCATGAGAGAGTAGACTTACCCTTTGATATATCAGGGAGTGACTTACTCTTTGATTGTTATCATAGAGAGAATCACTCTCTGATATATCAGAGAGTAACATATTCTCTAATCATTTTCAGAGATAAGAATACTCACTGATCTTCAGTGAGCGAATTTAGGCTATTTCATGTTTAAATATTTGTTAGAGACAATTGAGTCAGATTTTGACCTAACAAGTTTACGTAACACACATACGTGCTATAAATTATTGAACTTCTACAAAATACAATTATATAGATTGTTCAATATTTTGGTATCAACAATAGAAGATAATAAAGAAATTAAAGGGAAACTGAACTTGGAAAATTATAAACATATTATTATACAATTAATAATCCAATGACTTAGTAACACTGAAATACAAATAGAATTGAAGCAAACTGAAATAACAAAACGTTTTCAACATCATTTTTTGTTTTCATAATCATAGATTCATAGCCTTAATCAATTTATAAGCAAACACATATTCTTGTGCAACATGTATAATCACCTTCTGAAAAAATAAAAAGAAATTAAATTATTTAACTAAAAGCTATAAATTAAAATATGACAAATTAAGAATGAGCAAAAACAAAATATGAATTATGTATTGAAATTCAAAACTAAATTAAAAAAAATATGGCTCTCACACATAAGCCCTAGATACACTATTGACTTTTTATGCGTACTTTTATTACAAAAATAAAGTTGAGAAGCCTAAACAAAATTTGAAAAATTTGAATTCAGTTATTAGATGTTAATTATCACCTTTTCTAAACATAGTTTGCTCAAATTTAACAAAAATTTCAAATATTTATATGTTTTCTTAAATGTTTATTAGAAAGGGAGAGTTTGCCCGTCGAGTATGTAAGCATCATCTCTAGTATCCTCTTGATGTCACTTTCTCCGATATATGTGAAAGAACATACACTATTTTTGAATTCGGCTTCCATCATCAAATTGATTTCTTCCATGCTCCTCATTTCATCATTGATGCTTAGCCAGCCGAAACACAAAACAAAACAAAAAATAAAATAAATAAATAAATAAAATTGTTCATAACTGGTCCGCATAAAATCGTATTACCTATCATTAACTGTAAAGTGTTATTGTCAAAGTATTAAAACTCTACACACAATCAAAAGCTACATTGAAGCACATTAGTCGCATATCCTTTTCTGATTTCCATAGACCTCAAGAAGCCATTGCAAACACATCAGACTCTGAAATAGATAATTAGTTTCCACTATGAGCCATTTCTTGTGAACAATATGGCAACTAGGATGTGATACAGTATGGGGATAATTTCAAAAATGTTCCGGTTGCTCAAGGCGTGAGACTATCTAGATGAAATCTTTTGTGTTTACTTTTTTAGACCAGTTGGGTAAATTTAAACCGGGTCAACCTGACGGGTTGGGTCGAAAAATGGGTCAAATTAAATCGGGTCAATCCGGTTTTCCATGTGTATTAACAATTTTCTTTTGAAACATTTGTTTTCAATATTTCATTTTTTTAGTTTTAACTTTTAACTTTTCACATTTTTTGGATAATAGTATAGATTCAAATTTAGAGGTCTTTGCATATATATTTTTCCGAAAATGCATAATTTCATATATATCCAAAGCATGCATAAAAATCATTGTACTATGTGCATAAAAAAATTGTACAAATAATATATATGCAATTATTCACTTTAGGAGGGATATATATGCAATTTTACCCAATTTATATATATTATTATTTTTTTTATAAGATGTAAACTCACTTGACGATACTTTTTTCTATAACATGAAACTACGGCCCGGCACTACACCTCTTACACGTATGCAACGAAAACAATACCTTCACAAATGATACTATTTGAAGTTCCATAGTCGAACCTGAACGACCCATCTACATTCGACAACGTTAGACACCCCGTGACTTCAGGATCATTGTGTTAAGTTGTCCCTAACTTCAACTTGTGTAACTTTTATCTTTTTAATATTTTTTTAACAAGTAGAAAACACTAGAAGAGACAAAAAAAAACACTTATCATGTCATGATGATAATCATTCATCAACTTCTGTGACCATAATAAATAAACAATCATATATAAAATCCGAACCTTACAAAAAAAGAAAAAAAAAGCCATGTCTCCGGTGACCACCTGTGACGTGGCAGTGATCGGCGCCGGAGCAGCCGGACTAGTCGCCGGCCACCTTCTCCGGCGAGAAGGTCACAAGGTGATCATATTTGAAAAACAATCCCAAGTGGGTGGCACATGGATATACACTAACAAAACTGAACCCGACGCATTAAGCCTTGACCCGAACCGACCCGTGACCCATTCCAGCTTGTACCTGTCCCTTAGGACTAACTTGCCTAGAGAAGTAATGGGTTTTAAGGAATACCCGTTTGTGGTGAAAAAAACGGGTCAAAGAGATGAAAGAAGGTTTCCGGGTCATGGGGAGGTGTTTGAGTATTTGAAGGATTATGGGAGTGAGTTTGGGGTTTATGAGATGATTAGATTTGATACCGAGGTGATTCGGGTTTGGCGAGATGGGAATGGGAAGTGGAAGGTGAGGTCTAGGAAGGTGAAAAGTGGTGGGGAGGGTGTTAGTGAGGTTTTTGATGCTGTGGTTGTTTGTAATGGGCATTATACCGAGCCTAGAATCGCATATATTCCGGGTATCTAAGAGTATCTCTCTAAAAATGCTTGTTACCTTTGTTGTGTTTTGATTTTTAGGTTTATGTTTTTGGCGCATGTAACTTGCAAATGTTGATAACTCAAGGCTTTTGAGGTTCTGTTTTATTACCTATTGAATATTCTGTTAAGATGTTTGGAGTATCCGGTTTTGCATAAGAAGTTCCAAGTTCGAATAGTTAGTTAGTTTAGATTGTGGTTTTAAAATGTTTGGAATATTCTGTTTTGAATAAGAAGTTCAAAGTTTGAATAGTTATTTAAGATGAGCAATCCCTAAACCACCACAAAGTGTTTAGCTTTAGTAACGAAACTTGAACAAAATCTAACTATGCTTATGCATGAATTAATTGAATGTGTTGAGTTTAGGGAAATCTGGACTTTAACAATGTGTATTGAGAGTGGCTTTTGCTGAGCGTGTGTATGTGTCTCCTGTGTTTCATATCAATTGTAAGTTTCTCTTGGAAAATTGCAATGCCAATGCCCCCTTGGGTAACCTTGGTGGAATTCTGGGCAGATTTTGAGGCTATATAACATTAGTTGAATACTTTCCAATAATGTAGTGTTCTTGTTAGTGTTTTTGGTTGATTTTAAAATATAAATTTCTCAGGAAAACATGTAAGTATTGAATCTTTGGTCAATTTATACATTGTTAGAGATGAAAGTGAACTAATGACACAGTTTTTGATTCTAATGGAGATTACAAAAGACCACGATGTAGTTTTCACTAATTTCAAGCAGAATGTTATGAGTTTTATAAAAGGACGTCAGTGATTTTACATGAACTTATAGGTGTTGATCGGTGGCCTGGGAAGCAAATTCATAGTCACAATTACCGTGTTCCAGAGCCTTACAGAAATAAGGTATACATTGTTGTTGTTTCTCTTAGCTTAGGCACCAGTGCACATGCGCGCGCACACACACACACAAAAAGGTACAATTCTAAGTTGGGTCACAATAGGTCAAACACCAACATTTTTATGTTTTTAAGTTGAAAAAATAAATTCATGAATACTTGATACATTAAATTTGATAAGAAAACCATTGAGTCTTGAATTAATTTTCCACTTCAATAGATGATATGTTAAGATGTTGTAAACACTTTAGTATGCTTTGGGATACTTTTAAAACCATTTAACCCATTATTTCTGTTTTTTCTGTACTCAAGGTTTTTGATTTTACTCATTTGACAGGTTGTGATACTAATAGGGAGCTCAGCAAGTGCTGTCGATATATCAAGAGAGATTGCAAGTGTTGCTAAGGAAGTTCATATTGCATCTCGGTCAACCTACAATGAAGAAGTTGCAACTCTACCTGGCTATGACAACATTTGGCTCCGTCCTATGGTATTATTTCCATTATCATGCTCATATGCTTCTCATAAAGTTATTCAAAAAAGGGTATCAGAAATTCTCGTTGCAGGATCAGGAAAGCTGATACCAAGTGAATTCATGCAGATGGAAAATGCCTCTGAAGATGGAGCCATCTCATTTCCAAACGGGTTGAAGATCTCTGCCGACATTATTCTGCATTGCACAGGGTAGTTCATTTTAACATTTTCATTTTGAGTCACATTTATCTGATATGAGTAGATGTAATTGTGAAGGTAACATTTAGAGGGGCCAACCTATAGTATTTAGCTTTTTCAGTGAGGACCCAAATATGTACTCGTTTATACAGTGACAACTATAACCTTCAAAAAAAATTTAAACATTTAAATTACGTGCAGTTCCTAGTTTCATTTTGTGAAGCTCAAATATATTTTTCGTCTTTTATTTATTTTTAGAAAAAAACTAAATAAGTATAACTGAAACTGTATACATACTTGGATGGCCTATTAAGTATTGTCATAGTTGGGTGGCCTCTTACATTATCCCCGTCATTTTGTGTCCCATTTATCTAGACGTTTTATTGATTTCTACTTTAATCTTTCAGGTACAAGTATCATTTTCCGTTTCTTGATACAAAAGGTATTGTGACAGTTGATGATAATAGAGTGGGCCCACTTTATAAGCATGTTTTCCCGCCATCATTAGCCCCTTGGCTTTCATTCGTGGGGTTGCCATGGAAGGTTACTTTTGTACTTCAGCTTGTACACTCAAGCCTTGATTAATAAGGATTCAACTTTGGGTTTCTATACATCATAATTTTTTGATGATCATATATACAGGTAGTTCCGTTCCCTCAATTTGAATTTCAGAGCCAGTGGATAGCAGGCACGTTATCGGGTCGGATTTCACTGCCTTCACCAGATGAGATGACAAAAGATGTTGAAGCATTTTACTCGTCTTTGCAATCCTCCGGTATCCCAAAACGTTATACTCATAATCTGGATGGCATTCAGGTAAAATCTATCAAATTTAATATCTGTATAAATATATACCCCGTAGTATGGTTTCACTACTGTGTTCTCGAGTCTAGATTAAAGAAGAAAAGGAAAGAAAATGAAATAGAAAAAGTTGTGTTCTTGAGTTTCACTTGAGGAGGAAAAGAAAAGGAAAAAGAGTGAAAAATAGTGTAATTTGGTTGATTTTGAAAGTAAAGTGTTTCATTCCAAAAGTGGGCCGAAAATGTTTACTTCCTGTTACTTAACTTTTCTTTACTAAAAAAACTCTAAGAACACAAAGGTGGAAATATGGGTGGTTGGTTCAAAATGGGCAACTTATAGTAACGATCGAGTCGGGTTGGAGTGGGGTGTAAACGAGCCGAGTCGAGCGGAGTACTGCTAAGCTCGAGCTCGACTCGAATACTAAAACTCGAGCTCGAAACTCGGCTCGAGCTCGGCCGAGCTTTATATTTCGAGCTCGAGCTCGACTCGTCATATAAAACTCGAGCTCGAAACTCGACTCGAGCTCGATTATATCCACATTTCATGCTTGAACTCGATAAATATTCGGCATATCAAGCTCGGCTCGACTCGAATTGTATGAAAATTAAGTATATTTATATATATGAAAGGGTAAAAATGTAATTTAATCGAAGCTCGATAAGGCTCGTGAGCTTCACGAGCCGAGTATTTTGGAGCTCGAACTCGACTCGGAAATATACTCGAGTAGCTCGAACTCGAGCTCGACTTGTTTAAATCGAGTCGATTTCGAGTAGTTTATGAGTCGATCTCGAATAACTCGCGAGTTGTCTCGTCTCGTTTACACAACCCGCAAGCCCTCTTTAAATGGATGAGTTAAAGTGGTTACAAAAACTATATAATCAATAGAATAATCTAGGTTAACGCGGTTTGGAATGTTTCTCTTAAACACGCTTTGAGTGACTTTTGACCCGTTTTCATTTTGGCAAGTAGTTTAGTTTTACGGTTTTAGCCATTAGAGATATAGTATAACCCAAATGGACCTACTTATACTTGATAAATGGGTCAATTGAAACCTATAGTTTACATCACTGATGCGGAATACTTCCTGTCCCTGGTTCTAGTCATATAAGGAATCCCAAAACTCTTTCATCAGCTCATGAAAACCCGTATAAAATTGATAGCATTGAACGTTAATTAATCCGAGTTTTGGATTTTATTTTAACGAGAACATTGTTTCTAGCTCCATATACCAGTTACATGCTAACTTTAAGTCACTCATATTGATCTTCAGGTTTAAATTAGTTGAAATTTCGCCACTAATTCTTCTGACTTTTCATTTTATAGTGTGAAAGTTATATAGTTCAGTGTGGTTCTCAATCTTTTGTTGTTGATGTGTATAAACCAAATCAAGTTTAAATTTCTATGTTAATCCCAGTTTACCTAAAACTCAAAACTGTTCCCCTTTTGTAACCTACAGGCTTTTATGGGCATTTGTTATAGTCCAAACATTTATGGCTAGTTTGTTTCTGCAGTTTGATTACAACGACTGGATTTCCGCACAATGCGGGTCCCCAAAAACCGAAGAATGGAGAAAGAAAATGTATCAAGCGACATCTTTGAACAGAAAAGCCCGACCAGAGACTTATCGCGACGAATGGGATGATGACGATCTGGTGTTCGAAGCTTATCAAGATTTTGCTAAGAAAATCTCAAGTAAACATATGTCCTAGTAACCACAAAACTTAAATTGTGTGATTCTTTGTTGTTAATTATTGATGCTGCGATTTGATTCATTGAGACCTCACAATTCCATTTAGTATGTTTTAGCTAATGGAAGAGGATCAAATAGAAAGTGTCCTTTTTTGTTCAAAGCGGAACTAGCTTCATGGGGTTGCATAACAGAAAGAATGCTGAAGAATGTGCTGCAGCAACTACTTGTCACAAGTAGGGGGTGTCAGTAGGGTCGGATTGATCCGACCCGAACACGAACCCAAAAAGGCTTATCGGGTCGGGTTAAATCGGATTTAAAAATCTTGTCGGTTTGTTTTCACCCGAACCCAATAACCCGAAATTCTAATCGGGTCGGGTTAGGGTTATATAATTAATTTTATCAGGTTATCGGGTCAAACCGATAAGCCCCGAAAATCAATATTTAATTTTTTAAGCAATAATTTTAAAAGCCTAATACCATACACTGAAGATGCATCGAACGTTTGGTACTGATTTTTTAACGTGAATGGCTACGTCAGTAATGTAATGTTTGGTACTGACTTTGTTTTTTACTTGAATGGCTACTGGTACTTTAGCAATTAGTGTCCTTAATGGCTACCTTTTTTTTTTTTTTTTTTTTTTTTTTTTTTTTTTTTTTTTTGCACTTATAAGGTATTTACGATGGAACTGGCAACTATTTTTTTTTTTTTTTTTTTTTTTTTTTTTTTTTTTTTTTTTCTCTTTTAAAAACTTATATTGATTTGTTAAGTTTGATTATCTACATTTTCAAAAGTCTGTATTAATTAAGCTCATACGTTGATGTTGGAACCCGATAACCTGAATCATCCGACCCGTATACCACCCAAACCCAATAATCCGATTTTTAATTGAGACTGGTTAGGGGTCACTTTTCAAAAATCCAAAACCCGATTCAACCCGACCCGATAACACCCCTACACAAGCCATTTGTATATCTAACACTATTATGCATCAAACAATATGATATTGATGACTTTGCATCTTCTTTAATTATTGAAGTAATTTATAAGTTTGAGCTTTATTTAAGGGGTTGTTTCTTTTTTACTTTATGGGAAGGGATAGTGGAACATATCAATTTAATAGTATTAATTTTTTAAATGGAACTTACAATTTTTGTTAGTTGGTCTGGATTCACAAGCCAAATTTTATAAGATTCTCCCCATTAAGCGTCTTAAATTGAGGTGGGTCTCATATGGGTCTCATACTTTTCTTAGCTAACAAATAAAAAGAAGGGAAAATCTTTGATTTGCTCAACAAGTACAAAAGTACTTACCCCTAGTACTTCACAAAAAAAAAATTTCTTCAAATGCCCCAGAGGCGGAGGTCGCTTGAAAAACTTGGGCGGAATACATTATAATATGACATTTATCCCTAGTGGTGTCCCCACCATGTACCTTCATGGTACATCTTACCATATGTACTTCTTGGGCGACTTGACTATTTTGTCTTTTTGTGAAAAATGATTAATTACATTTTTGGTCCTCATAGTTTGCTTGTTATTTTATTTGTCACTTTTTTTTTTTTTTTTTTAATAAATAGCAACACATCTCATAAACTTTTTTCATTCACCAACAAGATTCAACCACCACCATCTCCGGTCACACCACCACCGCCACCCACCACCACCACCACCAACCATCACGACCATCGCGTGGATATACACCGCCCACACCATCATCATCAATACTTCCTCCCCGTTCTTCTGGTGTACAACACGCGCCACAAAGCGCCTCAAAACACCTCGAACACCATCTCCACAGCTACAAATCACCACCAAGACCTCATTTCTTTTTGTTTCTTACTCACCGAAGATTCATGGTAGGCAAACCCACCATTATCTCGTCATTTACATGACGGTGGGTTAAGATTTGAATCTGGGTTTTTTAACAGATCTAGTTTTTTTTTTTTTTTTTTTTTTTTTTTTTTTTTTTTTTTTTTAATCTGGTTTTTTTTCTTCATTCTTGTTTCCCTTTAACCCCTTAAACAAACAATGGGTGTCTTCAATTCTGCTTCTGAGTGTAAGAAACAAAAGATACCCACCATCGGCACCACCAACTGTTACCACACCACACCAACCCTCATCACCAAACCCACCATCGACACCACCAAGTCTCCATCGCCACCACCACTGATGATGTTGATTGGTTGAGACATGGGTTTAAGACTACGAATCTGAGCTTTTTTTTATTTCATTTAAGGGGTTAAAGGGATTTTTTTTAAACAGATCTAGGTTTTTTTTTTTTTTTTTTTTTTTTTTTTTTTTTTTTTTTTTCTCTCTTTTATATTATTTCCTTTTTTGCAACAACAAATCTAGGCATTTAGAGATGATGCTCAGTGAAAGTGGTGCTTGGTATACAAAATGAAAGTGGTGAATCTGGGTTAAGAATTATTGACCCATGTGGATGTGAAGTGAAAGTAAAGAATCGAAAATAATATACAATAATAACTACATAACTATTAGTACTATCTTATAATAATAGAACTCAAAATATCTTCATATTTAATGACTGATTTTGGGTGAATGAATCTTGTTAGGTGAATTTTGAGATGTGTTTCTATTTATAAAAAATAAAGAAAGAGTACGACAAAAATAAAATAACAGACAAACAATGAGGATAAAAAATGTAATTAATAATTTTTTTACAAAAAAACAAAATAGCTAAGTCGCCTAAGAAATGGGGTCCCAGTCGCTCAAGAAGTACATATGGTAAGATGTACCATGAAGGTACATGGTGGGGACACCACTAGGGACACATGTCACATTATTAAGCTATCCGCCCAAGTTTTTTAGGCAACCTTCGCCTCTGGGGTATTTGATGAAAAAAAAAATTGGGGTGGCAAGGGTAAGTACATTATACTTTTGGGAGATTTAGGTAATATTCCCTAAAAAGAATCACCCATTAAGTTTTCTTGTTTTGTTCTGGGAATGAAGGTAATAAAGTACAAGGATTACAAGTATATATATCAAGGTTTTCAAGATCGGGATCTTACTTAAGATCATTTTCGTCTTTGCAAGATCGTGATCATAAGATCGGATCGGGATCCTAAAACCCTGTTATAATGTCATTTTTTAATAATCATTGTAATATTATTCAAATCTACAAATTATTATATATTATAAAAACAAAATTATATGAATGCTTTATGAAAATGTTGTCCTAGATTATGAATTATATAAAAACATAAACCTTAAATTTGTAGTTTTTTAGTTTGCGGTTCGAGAAAAGTAAAATTTGATCGGAGTAGATCTTAAGATCCTATGCTTAAGATCGGGATCCTATAAGATCTTAAGGTTGTTAAGATCCTACGTAGGATCCGGATCGTTTTTGCTTTGTAGAATCGTAAAATCGTAAGATCCTGAGATCAGGATCGAGATCTTGACAACTATGAGATATATATATATATATATATATATATATATGGAAAGTCCTTATTATGAGTTATGGCACCGTTTTACTTTGCAAAAGTTTATTAGCTCCATGGGTTTTACTTTGCATAACAGTCCTTATAAATCTGAGTTTTGTACTTGTTAAATTTTGGCGCCTACATAGAGACATTTATTAGCTCCATGGGTTTTAACCTCCCGTTTTTTTTATATAATTACGCTTCAAGCTTTTCCTTTGTGATTTAAGATTTGTAATAATCAGTGTTTCGAAACCCGGGTTGAACCGGCCGGGTTTCTTTTTTTTCAAAATTTTTAATGAAACCCGGGTTGACCCGGTTGAAAAAATAAAAAATTAATAAATTGAAAACCGGGTTAACCCGGCGGTCGAACAGGTTGACCCGTTGCCCGGTGACTCGACCGGGTCGTTTTGGAACCTTGTTTTCAAAAGATTGGTAATAATCACAAAGTAATAAATAGATACATCCAGTATGTACATAAGAACATGTTGGGTAAAAAGGCTAACTCAAACTAACAAAAAATATAACTTGACATTTTCATGTGGCACAAAAAAGATAGATCAGTATCTTTGTGTTCAAGTTTTCATGCACAGAAACTATACTACGTATTAGTCTACTACTACTATAACATGCTAAGTGATCTAAGATCACATATTCACCATTTCAGTTTGGACAAAAATTAAGAAACTAGATGACATTCTATATATGGACAAAAATTCACCATTTCAGTAAGCATTTCACCATTTCACCAATTCACCATTATAACATGCTAACTGGTCTAAGATAACATATAATCTATGGACAAAAATCGATCGAAACTACTACATATATAGATGTCTATTCACATATAATCTATGGACAAAAACCGATCGAAACACGACTACATATATAGATATCTATTATGCTATTAGCCAAAAAGAAAGGAAAGAAGCAGGAGGAATAAACTTCAAATCTTCAACTACAAATCTCCTGCGTACATGTGATGGGGGATCAAGAGGATGATTATGTTCACTAATAAATTTGTCTACGACCCATTCTCCATGCTCAGACAAAGTCACTTGCATTATGGCCTCACACCCCGTTTGTACAATACAACGACGTTTCACATCATCTCCTAAATGTCTCTTATCATTCATATCTTTAAAACCTTGTTTGTTGCACACAAATATCTTTCTATAAATTTCATTTGTTTCTTGCTCCTATTTACTTGATTCTTACGAATACCAAATCCCTTAGACAGACCATATCCATTATAAAAATCATAAGCAACATCTAAGTTCTCAAATGTTTTTCCAAGTATAGAATACCTCATAGATTGATCAAAAACATTTGTTGGTTCGATTTCGTCTTCCTCATCTACTAGATAACCGTTAGTGTCGATTTCATCAATTAGTGTAAGTTCACCTTCATCTGAACAAGAAAAGTCAAAATGATTTTGTAAGTATAGATTTCTTTCAAACATAAAGAATCATAAGAAGAAACAAATGAGTGAACCTGGTATAATATGTTCCACAATACTTAAATCATTCATTGAAAAACTATTAGCTCATAGAGAATGTTGATTGGTTATAATAATAAAAAAGTTAAGAAGAAACAAATGAGTGAACCTGGTATAATATGTTCCACAATACTTATTAAAGTTTGAGATTTTGTATGATTCTTAGAAGTTCAAATTTTTTAATATCTGTTGGAGGGAAATATTGGCGCTAAATGATGTAAATTGTAGCATCAAATGGGTATTATCAAATATTTAATTGCAAATGAGTTAAATGAGAGGGACTAATATATAAATTTTGAATCACGCCTTTGTCTCTTGTCATAATTATACACGTGATTTTGTGGGGTTAATGCAGCCATTTAGATGCAATTTATTGCAGCGAATATTTACCCATATATATATATATATATATATATATATATATATATATAGAGAGAGAGAGAGAGAGAGAGAGAGAGAGGGATCATGTGCGGATTTTTTTAATTCATGCGGATGTGCGGACAGATCTGGATCATTCATTCCAGATCTGATCTTGACTTTTTGTAAAAAAATCAAAATATAACGCAACCTTCAATCAATCAATCAACCATGCAAATGATTTTTTTAATTTTTTTTTTCCTTTTGAGCACTCCTTAATATTGTTGCCTTCTTTCATTTTTTTATTTTTTCATATTTTTCTGAACACGTTTTTGTTTTGTGATTATGAGTGCTACCATGATATTAACAGTATTATAAGTCCTACCGTGATATTAACGATATTTACTTAAAAAGTTACTTTTATATTTGTGAAAAAACTTAATATCACTGTTTTTTATTACGATATTAAGAAAAGTTTCGATGATATTAAAAAAATTAACTTTGATATTAAGAAAGCATGATAATTACAGTGATATTAACGATATTATAATACGGTGATATTTATAAAACTTTTATATTATAAAACCAACCGTGATACTAAGCTTTTTTTAATGTAAAAATGAATCGTGATATTAAAAAATACATGATAGTTACGGTGATATTAACAATTTTTATTAAGAAAAAGTTTTTATGATATTAAAAAAGTTATTGTGATACTAAATTTTTTATTAAAAAAAAGTTTATGTGATATCAAAATCTGAATTTGACTTTTTTACAAAAGTCAAAATTAGACGCTAATATCACAATACTTTTAACAATGAAAACGATTTTTTTTGAAATTTTTTTCTGCGATTTTTAATAATTTATTATCCTCTTTCTTTTTTTAATTTTTTCAGATATTTTTGAATTTTTTTTAAAAAAGAAGCTAATATGATATTAACTATTAAATAAAGACATGATATTTACGATATTGCCACTCCACTTTTTTGACTAAAGATAAGGTCGTTGACTAGATGGATGGCTGTGATTAATCTGTACCATCCGTACTTAAAAGTCAAATCGCACTGGATCCTCTCCATATATATATATATATATATATATATATATATATATATATATATATATATATATATATATATATATATATATATATATAAGGAAAGGTTAATGTGAGAACTTTTTTAAAGTTGTAAAAATGAGAACTATTCTAAAATACCATTAAAACATTGATACATAACCATTTGAGCAAAGATGCACCAAAATATTATATATTAATACAAGTTAAAATTAAATCAACTAATAACCAACTCATACATGAGAAACGTATTACTGATACACAATTAAATTTTTGATACATATACATTAAAATCTCAAAAAACTAATCTCTTATACATAAATTGATACACCTAATACACAACAACCACTAAAAACTTGATACATAATCCTAAACCTTGATACACATTATACGTTGACTCAAAGTGTATCACTTATTTTACGTCAATTTTCATAAGAAACCCCATCAAATCTTTAACAATTTTAGTTGTAATTAATTATGTTTTTATTTTCTTTTAAGTTGAGTGTCATTTGTGAGATTTTGGTTGGTTATCATTTTTACACCTTTAAGAAAGTTCTCATTTGATCTCAATTCTATATATATATATATATATATATATATATATATATATATATATATATATATATATATATATATATATATATATCTTTATATTATATATAACAGGAGGCGTTTGACCATATTAATGCCAAATAAGCATGGTCAATGCCTTGTCATCACTTTTGAGCGCCATGTCATCAGTAGTGTGTGCCATGTCATCATATTTAATCTGTAAATTTCGTGTATATTAATTTTTACCAAAAAACATCTATATGGATTCGAACTCATGACCTCCTGTAAACAAATGCATAAACAGCCCAACCATTGGACTAATTCAATATTTGTGATTGCTTTAGCAAAATCAAAACTGATAAATGGATATAGACCAATTTAAACAAATAAAATATAAACGTAATATCGCTCATTCATCTCTCACACACACGATATTTTTTCCCAAAACCCTAATATCACACACACGAAACACAGCTCATTCATAATAATGTTATACACATCCATTCCTACCCGAATGTAAGTTTTCCAGACAGCTAGCCCCTTAATTGATTTGTAACTATGGTTTATGTTTCGTCTTTTAGAAGGTTTTATTGTTACTGATTTCTATGAACACATGTTCATCTCTATGCATGCATGCTAATATATGGTTTAAATGGTATATACTGATGAGAATTGGATTGACATGTGCAGATGGAAGATCTTTCAATAAGTTATCAAAGGTATGTTCTATGTCAATAATATTGAATGCTACTACCTTTCGATTTAGTGTACGTATCTCAAGGATTATAAATGATATGTATGATTGGGCTGGTACTAATTTGATTTGCAAGATGTATGAGGTGGATTGATGACAAAGGATTATAAGGTATGTTCCTTTTTGCAACCAATTAATTTGTGTTACTACCTTTCTATGTTGTTTTTGGAGTTACTGTCATTCTTATGATGAGGGGTATCTCCACTCTAAACAATATAAACAAATACCACAAGTGAGATCCAAAAACAGGAGGCAATTCCATGTTTTTAGCTGAAGTCGCATCTCCACTCTCCATGTAGAAGGTTAGCATCACAGTCCACTGTTTGAACCTGTTTGGTGTATATTTAATCGTGGGATGTTTCTCTCAAGTTACTTTCCAATCAAGAATACTCGCATGACTTGATTCTTTCCTTTAGCCTGGAGGTAAATAATTTACTCATCAAACAGGTATTCTATAAATTATGGATTTGAAGAAAAGGATCACATACCTGTTGGCTCAATCCAGAATGAATATTCTATAAGCCAAATAATTAGTTATGATGGAAGATAAAAAAAAAACAAAAAAAAAAACAAAAAAAAAACCCTACTTACACCGTTCTTCTTCACTTTGTTAATAGGTTCAATTCTCTAAAGATACGGCCAGGAATAATTACTATTACATTTATGCAAAGGTAATATGATTGTTTAGCTATTTTTTTTTATCTGAATACGATTAGTTTAGATGACGTAATGGGACGGTGATAGTTTATATTTTGTGGTTTCGATGTGGTCGTAGAAGATTATATAGGCCAAAGAGAATGAGAAAGGACAATGAGAGTTGCGATTGATATGACCATATATGAACAAACTAAGAAATCATGCAAGAGAAACATAAAGTTTGACGATGTTCAGAAAGGGACCGTCGTAGTAGTAATTGATAGTAAAAAACTAGGTGAAAGTGAGATGCTAAACCTTATTACTCCTGGCAAGACTGAGCTACCAAGGGCAGATCAAAGAAGAAAACAAAAGTAAAATGCCAAATAAATTTCATGGAAGAAACTCATGATAAAGGGTGGAGTTGTGTACCGAGTTCAATTGAATCCAATTGCAGCACGAGTGCAAGTTTTAATGAAGAAGAAGAATCACACGGATCCAAGCGAGGATTTTCAAGAAACTTTGATGAAATTAAGCATTCACATGAAAATGCATTAGGAATTTCTCATGAGTCTTTAAAAGTACGTCTATCTCCTTACACTGATTATAACAGTGCCAGCATGCAAGATACACAGTTACCTACACTTTACAAGAAACAAAGATTCAAGAAGGGTCAGACTTCCAAGATAGCCACTACAACTAGAGAAGCTCCAGGGATTAAAATAGATTTATGCATGCATCTGGTCATTTGCAAAATGCGAAAAAAGAAGAAAACCAATGCTACTTTCACGATGACGAATGGCCTGATTTCATTTGCTGGAAAGACAGATGGTAGAAATAAACATCATAGATACACCACATCCCATACCACAGGTTTCCAATTTATGTGGCAACCAATAACAAGACAAAGAAAAAACATATGTTTCATTCTTTGTATAGTGGATTAGTGGTCACCAGATAGGTGTTTATTACTTAAGGTATAAGTAAAAGAGTGACTTCTATGTTCTCATGTTCCACACAGTTAGTAATGTATGCCCAACAGAAAACTCGCACCAGATTAATTTTAATATTAGTCTTCATTATTATACCAGTTAGACGCTTTTTCATGAGTCGTCAGGGATATGCACATTCATATCAAGTTATGGGAAAATTGGCAACAACCTATATCCCATGTTTCCGGAACAGCTTACAAATAATTAGCAAAACTGTTTCTATAGCCCAGACGTTCAGACTCATGTATCACTATTTGGTTCATGGAGTACTATATATCTCCCTGTGGCATCATATCATATTTCGAACAGCCGCAAAATTGTTTCTCAGTATTATTCATGGAGTATTATTTGGTTATTTTGTGTAACGAATCTGAGTAGTTGTGCAACATTTATCGTTTGGCAGTGGGTCAAAACAGGTGAATTAAGGGTGTTTGGGACTGTTTTAAATAAATGAGTTCATGAGTGCTTGGAATTTTCTTAATAACTGAAATCAAGAGTCTTTGGGACTATTTTTAATATCTTAATTCAGGGGTATTTAGAACTATATTCAGGGTGTTTGGGACTGTTTTAACTTGTTGTTTAAAAAAAAAAGTTGCATTGATGCTGCTACAAGTGGATCAACTGTCCGTGATGTAACTGACCATGCATGTGCTGATGCGCATCAGTATACGTGTGCTCCTCTGGCATATATCATTGAAGTTCCGACAATTGATGGTTACTCATCTGTATTTGAAACTGTGACGCCTACTGGATTGGCATCTGCAAGTACCGAGAGCATGCACGAACGTTCACAGAAGACGTGGCTAACAGTTAGTCATTACTGCTTTTCATAGTTTTGTTCTCATGATGATGCGAGATTATTATGTTTACGTGTTATTGCATTCTCCTTGCAGGTGATCGACACGTTACAAAGATCTTGGACTTTAGTGCGGGCACTGTTAGAGATGGCGACTCCCATGCATCTGCAACTGAAATGGCAACAACGAATGTCGGTATTACATAGGACACGTCTTATCTTCATCACCATATGCCTACAGTTGCGGGAAAACAACCGACTACCAACAGTACAGGAAGTAGTCACCACAACGGTACAAACAATTATTAACGTGTATTTCCGCACTGAAATTTTTTACCAACAGTAAAGTTCACATATTTGGACATATATGGTTACCCATTAATGTTTTTATTCTTTCCTTTTCTCATCAGTTCGACAACCTGCAACAAATGTTAGTTCGTTGCCAACGCATAACAAAGCCTCCTGTTACGGACAAACATGTGACATGACGATCAGTCTTTTTCATCTTCATGAAGGCATTGGTTTCCTTCTATATTAGATGCTCACCTGTTATACTCTCTATGTTATTCAGCGGGTTCTATAAGATGTTGGTATATATATATATATATATATATATATATATATATATATATATATATATATATATATATATATATATATATATATATATATATATATATATATATACACTAGATGTCGAAGCCCGTCCGATGGGCGGGCATGTCTTATAATTATCGTTGGAAGGTATTTGTTATCGGAAAATATATAAATGACATATTAGCTCTTTTCTACTACATACAACAAACATGACAAGATTATATAAGCAGTTTTGATATACAATCTAAGATAATCTCTTTATATGTATTTTTGATATGCAAAATCCAAACTGAAACTCACTATTATGATAAGAAATTTAAAGCATTTATACAAACCAATCCCAAACAATCTTCATGAGATACAATTTTTAATAAAAGTTCCAAACAGTCTCTAACTAAATGTTGTAACTAAATATTAATGTTCTAATATAGACCAGACAACCAAATTGACACCTTATTCATAAGTTTTCACAAGATTCGATGAAATTAAATGAAGTTTCCCGCTAGAGGTTTGATCTCAACTTCTCTTGACTTTGATTCCTTAGTGTCTCGTTCAACCTTATTACCATATTATAATTATAAACCACCAGAAAGGGTTGGGAGATCACTTATACCCCCCTCAATTTATCTCAATTTATCTGCATGTACTAAAACATAGGAAAAACAAACATGAGTCGTTTCTTAATATTTTGTTTAAGGATTTTCAGGTGATACAAAGCAAGGTCGTTACCAAACACTATAGGGTATTTAAGCAACTACTCAAAATGAGTAGCCGGGATCAGCTCATATGGTTGTATAAAAAACCTATTAGCAAAATGAGCATTTGTCAACCACCTGGTTTGTGAATATTATCTTGGTGGAACAATGTTACAAAACATGCTCATAGAAATACAACTAAAAGAACGATGTAAACACATCTTTACAATATTATATATAGAAAGAAAAGAGAGGTTTTATTTTGTGTTTTTAAATAACTGCCATCTTAATATTTTAACCCATATCAAGCGCACACAAATTAGTCACACATAGCAAACAATAGTTAATGTGCAAACATTAATATAAAATAATGCCCCTTCCTCTTAAGTAAGTCTATATTTCCTTTTTTAGTAAGTTTATGGATCATGAATTATATAGGTAAGATAGTGCAAAATATACTCACCAGGTGCAGTTGGTCCAATTACAATACTCTCCGGGCTCCCTCACCAGGTGGAATTGGTCCAAATACAATACTCTCTGGGGCTCCCTTTAACTCTATCTTCTCACACTTGTGTATAAACGAACTACACACATCCTCTAAAGTTATATATAAGTTCCATGTAAGAATGGATACATCACCTGTGTAATAAGTCATAAAGATAGTATTCACAACTGGTACAATAATTAAAGGTAATAAGGAGCAATTCAACCGGCTGCTTATACCTAGGATGATAGCAGTAATCAGTGAATTAGTATTAGGTATTTCATAACCCGGGAAGTAATTTAGAAGGAAAATATAAATGGTTTTGACGTCTTGATATCTCACTTACCTGTAGCTGGTGTTTGTGCGTGGTCGTTAGCGTCATGCACAACCTGTCTACATTTGGCGTCGGACCATCTATACCTACCATGTTAATAAACTATTTAAGAACAGCCTAACATTAATGTTTACAATTACAAAGGTGTAAATATACAACATTGAAAGAATATAAAATAAAGGCAAACATTATAATTTTTCCTCGTGGCCATACATAATTAACTTGATACATGTTCACAACTTACCTCGGATATTTTAGCTTTTTCTGCAAATCTTATTGAGACTTTTGCTTGATATGATGCATTTAACTGCACCAGAACCTGAAAAAAATGAGGTAACTGGTTCCAATGATAACGTTGAGCATGCCAAAAAAACGCTTAGTCTATCAGATCAAATACAGATGCCGTGACAATAAGTAGCTAATGTGGCTTCGGCCTCATAAACTTTGTCTAAAATAATGAATGTCATTTTACAGATAGCCTAACCGTATCAGATATTGCTAACTTAAAAGGTTAATTTTCATTATTTTAACACTGTTGTTTTATAATTATCAAAAACATACCTACAATAAGCTATTTAGTGAAGATGGGCCATGGGAAACCGGAGCAGTTTTTCTCCCATCAAGCTCATATAGTTGTCCTACAATGTTGGTCATTGAAATACATTTCATCAATTACTGTTGGTTAAATAAAATGTGTGTGTGAGAGAGATGCTCACCATTAACGCACACATAGCAGATAAAATGATCATTCACATTGTCAGAAGCCTGCAGCAGATAGCAATTCGAATTCTAAAGTTAATCATCCTTTGAATAGAAAATTAGATTATGAAATGCAAGAAAATCAGATTAACTAACTAACCTCGGTCTCACCAGCAGCTATTGCATCTGAATGTGTGACTTCCATTTCTCTATCATTCTTAAGATATAGAGCATGCTGCAGAGATGAAATATTGAATGTTATCACCACATTCTAATACACGATTAAAAGTGAGTTTTTTAGAACATAATAATAATACCTCCATTGGATGCATGCTTGCTGTGTCACCCATGGGTAGCATATGACTCACGTGCACACTTTTGCTGGAGGTCTCAACTTCCTGATGCACGACTTGTGTTTCAAACAAACAACTCCTTATTTTTGTCGCCATTTTGACTCAGCCTGTAAAACCATCCTGATGTTGCAAAAACCGGCTTATGAACCCTTTAACCCTCTATGATGCACCATCTCTATTCATTGACAGATATGTGGCTGTCATTCATACACTGCTGATTTTTCCAGCCACATAGTTCTTAGCTTGAGCTGAACAAACTCAAATCAGTGAATATTCGGTGACACCTTACGCTGTCCTTAACCAAAAGTGAGAACTCACTTTGTCATTTATATGACCCTTTTTCTTGATCAGTCGTGGGGGTTAAGGAGGGGGTTTAAGGGTATGGTTATGTTACGGTTTTGGTTGAGATTTTATTATAAGATTTTGTTGATGAGATTAAGGATTTGTTTGCAACTATGATGAGTGCGCCATTCACAACTCATGTTTTGCTTAGCCTAAACCCATATTACTACACTCTCTGATAGTGATAACCTCGCTGATTCACCATACATATCTATGCTCTAATCTTGACACATCCTTATGCCCCATGAACAGACCCATGTTATACCGTGACATAACCTTTGTTCCACCGTTGTTTCCACCATCTTTGGTCCCATTAATTGAAACATATCCTTTACTCCTTGATACATTAACCACCCATGTCTCAGCTAAGCTAAGTTGGAATTTTCACTACCCCACTTGATTAGAAGCACATTCCTGATTCCAAAACTACATTGATACCTCTGTCACAAAGCACCCTGGTAAACTATCAATTGCTATCCCAAAGCACAATGGTTCACCTCATGGTTTTAACCTCACCCTTTCAGTGACCCCGCTTATTTCAGAAGCTACTCCAATTTTGTGAACTGTATTCTGATAGCCCGTTAACACCTTTTTTTACCACACTTGTCTACTCTTCTTCACAGCTAAGCTGTAAACTTCAAAACCCGAATCTTTTTAAATTTTATATCTGAATACATTTATGTCTTTTATTCAGTGGACAGTTTCGGCTATTGAAAACAATTGGCATGTACTGGTCAACCAATGATGTTTTTTATCTGACCATGATTTAACAACATATCCTCATATTCATGCATTAGTTATAAAAGCATTAGTTTAGGAAATATAGCCAATTGGAACAATATAGGCTTGCCTTATTATCATCTAGGTATACCAATATTATGAACGTATATCTCACATTATTTATGAGGTATATAATGAGGCTTGCATTAACGGTGACTATATTTCGTATAGTTAGATGTAAAAGGTATATTATGAATAATTATAAAATGTTTAGCACCTATTCAAGTTCATACATTATTATCATACAATGTTTTTCCATATAAAAACGTTCAGGTTTCTATACTGATGTTGGTATTAATGGATTAAACAAAAAATTTATATGAAAAATCACATTAGTGGAATGCTTGACATCAAATTTGAAGGTCACTTGCAGCATGCTTTTCATCCATACTTTAGACATACAAATTGCATACATCATCTATTATAGAAAAATGTAAAGTAACGAACAACCAAAATTGAATTGCTATATATGAAGATACTTTTGGTTTGCTTCAATTCTTCCCGAGCTATTTTGATAGCTTGTAGAATATCTTATTTTTTTTATCAACCTTATATTATCCACCCTACATCAATAACAAATTTAAGTTGTACACCTAATGATTAAATAGCTGCACCAAAAAACAACATAAACACAAAAGCAGTTGAAACATGAAAAAAACAGAGATACAATACATGAACATGGAATGGAAATGGCATCCTGGTAATACGTACTTTCCCAACAATGGCAGTTCAAAAGACACCTACATGGCAAACTTGAGTTGAATTCCATATTAATTTTAATTTTAAAGAATAAATTTTGTTTTAAACATCTCTTTAAGAGAATTTATGGAGTAATTAAAGCATGAAAGATGATAATCACCTCGATAGCAGCTTCTAGGCAATCTTAAATTGCTTCATTAAATGTCTTGGGTTTTGATATAAAAAAATTGGATCCTATAGTCCAAAAGGATATGCTACTGATTTTTAATACAATTAGCGACCTTATATCAAATATACCATTAGTAAAACCGTTGAAGATATTAGAAGGACTTACAATCCTGAATTTGGCTACTTCTTTGTTGAGCTTGTTAAAATCTTTACGCGTATATATTATATACTCTTAATCCTTATCTTTTGGTCTTCTAAATTAAAGACCGCTTTTCTATCAAGTAAGAGAATACTTACGTCGTCGCCACTCTTTATCGAGAAGAATAAATTCATCATGATACAATGCTATGGTTTAGTTCAATATTTAAAATACTGAAGCACGAAAGCTGTTTTAGAAACTGGAAATACACACCATAAGTCAGTGTGCGTGAGTCTGCAACATTTTTTAACTTTGGATCAACATCTATATCTTGTTTAAAAATCTTCATATGACATAAGTAAAAATGACATGGTCGTTTTTAAATGAACGTGACTAAGCCAGGACAAAGCAAGTAATTCCAAACAGACACTTATTACTTGAAGGCTATTGTGTGGAGTATAGGAATGAGAGATTCAGATCGTTATCCTTTTCAGGAAGCTAAATTCTTGTAAACTAATGCGCATAACCCCTATTATAAATATATGTACCATTCACTAATTTGAAACCTATTATGAAGAAATACACTATTCCATTCTTTTAGCAATTGTTGTACAGATATTCATTTTTTTGACAAAAGTTCGGAGCCAATAACAAAAGTGGAGTTATGATCAGCAAATCGCCTCGATTTCAAACTATCAATTAAAGTATATGCATATAAACTGATATTGATACACGTTCACTAACTCTTAACATTGCCACAATAGCCAAACCCATGAAGATCAAATGCAACGTACCTTTTACTGTGACACAATTCCCTCTGCTCCTATCATCTTGCGTGCCATTAACCCGTACCTCAAAAATTTCTCGACGAACACAAAAAATTTTCGGATGCAACTTCTTTCATAAAATGGCAAATAAGGGCACCGTAATACTTGCAAACCTGCTCACAATCTCCCAAATCCATACATGCTGGTGCAAAACCTGTTAAAAAAAACGTCGTGAATAAAACATTATGGTGCATAAATAAATCACATATAGATTATAGGTAAAGGATATTAGAAAGAAGGGTTATTTACTTGTGCTAAAGCAGTTGCTGAGAACGATATGGTAACCGTTGAATGGCTAATATCAATGTTACGTCCGTTTGTTTCAGTTTTGGTGAGCCTGAACAAACATTAGAAGCTTACATGTTGGAAGGGCTTGTATCTAAAATGTCATCTTCAGGTAGCATGTGAAGTATTTTCTTATATGCTCTTACTCTACGAAGCCTGTCCTTATTTCAAATTTGATACCTCACTGCAAACGGGCCGATTGCTGAAGCCACCAAGAATGAAGACAAAGTCCATATAATCGATTTTAAGATTTTACAGGGTGGTCCATGTGTGACTCTTATCCTGGCTCTAGCAGGTCAACCCGGTAACTCTTATCCACTTCCTTAAACTTCCTTCATAAGACAGGCAACAAAATTGTGACCGCCCACCTACAATAGAAGTTGCAGTCAAAAGCAATGCATTAGTTTCATATATCTCAATTCCCGGTCCACATAAATGTCAATGCTCTTTTAAATAATATATTCATGTCCTTTGTAAGACCACATAAGTTGCAAAGGTTGATTACCTTACCCTTAGACATGGCTCTATCAATGTAAGGACTAATTATGGATGCCCTCCATTCCATTTATTGCAAGTAGTTTTCTCACCTCAATTATATTATAAGTTGTCGGCAAATTGTATAAATGTGATCAAGTCAGGGATGGATTGAATTTCCACCAGGATAAAGATCAACTTGCTCGACTAAGTATTCAACAGATGATGTCATCAAGATAGATTGAACCTCACTGTAAGTGAAAGCATACCTCAATCTATTACGGAGAATTAGGACCACAGGAAAGCATTCCCTGGATTTATGTGGTCCTGATGATGGTTTAGAATCCTGTTTAAACAAAAAGAAAAAAGCTAGAGATCTTATAACTGAAGAATAACATGTTAAAGTATATATACAAAAATAACGATCGACTTACAAAGCACCACCACGCTTGTCAAGATTCTAGGCACTTGGGGCATTAAGTGTCTTCATATGCTTCTTTAAACCTTGAGCCTGACATAAAGATTGTAACATGACACAAAGCAGGATATGGTAAATATTTAGAGGGTTTTTTTATTTTTATTTTTTTTTATTTTTTTATTTTTTTTTTAGTCAAACATATTGTATGCCGCCCGCTTCAGCAGTCAGCACTGACTCATCACATTAAGCGTCAATCAAACACCCCTTTAGTTTTAGAAGTGGCAATAAAGGTTGGCGATTTAAATTTTTTGATTTTCAGAAATAAGATGATTTTGTTTGATAAAACGATTTAGGATGTTGCATTATTTAAGTTCCCGTTCGCGTTAGGCAACTTAGGTCCCGTTGAACACACTCGACCATTCTCATATGAATAGCAGCTAGGACTAATTGCGTAATCTAATTCCATTTGAAAAAAAAAAAAAAAAAAAAAAAAAAAAAAAAAAAACAACAACAACAACTAACTCAGCATTGGACAACTACCCGAAAAAAGAGACGATCAATGGAAATTTCAAGTAATTTTACCTCCTGGCTCTTTGTCGCAACAGGTTCACTAAGGCAGACAATTTCCCATGCAATCTGTATAAAGTTCACCAATTTATAAATTCTTTTATACCTTTCCACTTGTTTTAGACTTAAGAGAAGGAATCTCAGTATAAAGATTTGTCTCGGATACACAATTTAAAAGCAAATATTTCCCAGCAATTATAACTTCATTACTACACTCACTATTAAATTCAGGCAACACAAGGTTGCATTCATAATTCTTGCAGCAAGAATAGCATCACAAATCTGCATAACGGTATATCCACAATTTCATTACAGTGAACCTAAAGGACACATATAAAGGTATCTAAATTAAAGAACTAAAAATTGATATTTCTAAGTAGAACTACCTGGTTGACAGATCTAAACTCCCTCTCAAGCTTTGAGGCGCTATCTCAGCTATGTATACACGAACATACAGGACATAAGGTACCTTTTTTAGGGTTGTTTCATCAAATTATATAGCACAGCAACCAAGTATATTAGGGATAGCAGCAATCATCAACTTAATGACTGCACATGGAGCACATAATAGCCATGTGCAACAATCATCAAATTATCTTTGACATGATTTACTCTATAGAGAAAGAAAACACATGAATGAATAATTATAAGAATCAGGAAACGCACATAAGCCATCCCGTGATCAGGTGGAAATTCATTTGCAGTGCAAACTCTGCCAAAAACTTTGGTTGGAGCCTTCTCTTGAATTATTTGGCCATTATATTTAAAAGTATTTGGTGAAGAATTAAATGGGCAAAAGGCAAATTATTTTCAAACTCCTACAATTGCATTACTGACCGCACTTGGCCTGTAAGTTATATAATTTTCTCATTTTTATCAGCTACACTACAAAAATACTTATCAAAACCTTTTAAGTATAAAAAGTATCACCTCTAATCATTTTTTTGACATCGCCAAGCACATTATACGAATCAACTACTCACACTGGCTTTCTCTTTAATAAGTTTAGCATGACCGACAACATTATCTGTCGTACTCATCATTAAGTGCTTTTTAATACCTTAGATAAAACCCCGGTTCGCAATGGCTCATTTATACCTTGTAAAATAATAAAGTAGTAAACGTTAGTATGAGATGAAGCATCTGCGATATTAAATATATCGCAACTTTAAACCACAAAAATAAGGCAAGCTACTTACTTTCAATAATAACAAACTCAAAAGACTTGCAAAACTCAACATATATATGTTTCATACAGTCAAGACTCTAACTATGATATATTAACTTCGGAATGTTGTAAAAGTGATGTGAGAGAACAGAGAAAAAAAAATTCAAATAGAAGACTCACATGTGGTGTCATGGTATGACATGTTCATTCCTTGTTTAACCCTCTTGGTCACTTTTAGTATGGTGGAGAAACGTACTTCACTACTATTTCCAAAGACATCATTTATACCTACAAAGAGATAGGAGGAATAGCTATGTAATAATACACTTACCAAGTCTCAAGATCTCCGTGAATAATTGGTTATGGTTTATTCTCACACAAATAGTTCATCCCCCGTAAGATTGACAAAAGAGCATCATTATTTAAAATTGTATAGCATTTATAAATATATGTGTTAGGATCCAAATAAATGACACTAATGTGAGTACGGTGCTATATCCATGGCAAACTTTAGAACTTGTATTGGCTTTATTGCTTCTATCCTCTTTAAAAATAGATGAATATCACCAAGCAAATTCAAAATCGATATAAATAAAAAAGAACAAAAGCTTCATAATGTTTCTTTAACCAAATATCACCTTATAATCTGGATTTCTTGTCACCTGAAATAAGGTAAAATAAGTTAGTGTCTTCAAGAGACTCTTTGTAATGATTTTAGAGAAGTGAAATAGAAGGGAAACATATAGAATAGTTAAATGACCTTTCCTAGCATTGCATCTTATATTCACCAAAGATTTTAGATATTTATTCTTCTCTACAAACCCAAAAACCAGGAGGTGATCAGCATTTATGGCAAACATCCAGCTTACATATAAAACAACACCAAGGAAATCAACAGAGATGATAGGCCGCTCGTTCCACCACCAGTTGGTATATCCAACCATCAGAATTGCTTATGTAGAACCTATTCAAGTTGCCTATCTGATTTCTGATTATCATACCACATAAATTCTGAAAATAACAACAGAAGAAACTAATTTGTAAGATATGTACAACAGGAATTCCAACAGCAGAACTTGAATCCAATTAAGCAAGTCCTCTTGTTGCACCAATTGCCACTTTAAGCCTCACAGCCAATCCATTTTCTTTTACTGATTTCTGTAATCAATTTTATCAGATGACTGATCTGTGGATACAAATAATAAATAATAAATACTAACATAAAAACCCTTTTAAGAGACAGTTAAAAAGATAAACCGTTTAAGTGATCTTGTAGATTTCCTTTGTGCATGTATTCATAAAACAGAAACCTAACTCCCATCTGCACAATACAGTAATAAATTTTCATGATGTGAATAAGTTGTTGCTGTGAATACAGTAAGACACTAATCCACACGCTACATGATCTTCTTTATGCGAATTCTTGCTGTGAATGTTAAACAAATCTAACATACAGTGATTAAATTGACATAAACCGAACATACCTTAAATTCTTTATTCGTGTAGGAATTATCAAAAAGTAATTTACCATAACCTTGACAAGCCAAAATAGACACAAAGCATCCACAATAGATCCGTAAATACAATAAACATAAGATCATTAGGGTTTTGAGAAAAGGATACGTACATTTGTTTTTTGTCCAGTCAAAGATCGTTAGTGTTTTGAGAAAAGGAGGCCGTATAGGGTTTTTCTTGTGGAAAAATATACGTATGTTTTTTTCTAAACAAAATTTTATCCAACTAAATGGTAGGGGTTATGTGATGTTATTACTTTGGTTTTGAATTCTTTATCACAACTTCTGACTTGCTCCATTGGTTGAAGTGTTTGTTTATGGACCAACAGACCCAGAGTTCGAACCATGCTTATGTCATTTTTAAGATTTAATTTCAAATTTTTATAAAAAATTGCTTACATGGCGACAATGTGATGACATGGCTGATAATGAATTACTGGGCAATGAGGTGGCATTTTCTTCAAATGCCTCCTGTTATATATAATGTAGAGATATACGGAGTATATTTTATTTCGTCAGTTATGTTTTTAATAGATGTGCATGATTGTTGATGGACTTATATCTTAATCATTTCCTTTTGCTTACAGTCAAGAAAGACACTGTTGGTGAAGCGGCTAAGAAACGAGAACATGAATGCCAAAGGCTTAAGAAACTTGCAGAAACCAACAAACTAAGTAGATTTAGGCGATGAATTTGAATCACAAGTTTCGGTCACTCACCGCCAAGGTGATATTTCTTTCAAACTAATGTATATGTGAACAACTTGATGGAAAATATACATAGATGAATTTGTTTGTTCAACCGTTTGCCTTTTGTCAATCTAACTGGACATTAGATCACTCTCATATGTGTTTTGCTGTGCTAAGACCTGTTTTTTTTATCAAATGATATAGAAGCAATAGAACTCTAAATAAGGTTATAAGTTCTACATTTGATGGCAATATCGACAAAAAAATACTATATTCTTGGGTGCATCCACAGCAATAGAACTCTAAATAGGGTTACAAGTTCTACATTTGAAGGCAATATCGACAAAAAAAATACTATATTCTTGAGTGCATCCACAGTGTTCTCTGCCCAATTCAATCATAACAACATTAACGTCAGCCGTGAAAGAAGAGGGTATGTTCCTAAAGATTATTGTATTATGCCGTGTTACAAAAGAACATTTCCAGCATCTTTATTACTGATCTAATGTTTGAGGGGTGTTTGGATAATTAGCTTATGAGCTTATTTGAAATTAAAAAGTCGATAACCTCATAAGCATTAGGAATTGAGCTTATTGGCTTTTCCAATTTCGAAAGATAAGCTAATCAAAACAATCCTTTGATACCATGCTTTTTATTTGGAACTAAGTTGTAAGTCTTTGTCTCATATACTCGAAAAATAAGCTAATCCAAACACTCCTTTGATATCATGTCTGTTATTTGAAACTACGTTTTCGGTCTTTGTCCCATATACTTTAGTGCAGAGCTTAGCTTTGCTCCAAGGTCATGCATTTATTATGTAATAAAACTTTGTAGCCTGCATTTCATTACAAGATAAGGTTGCTCATAGTTTAAATAAGGTTGGTCATGGCACTTGCAAAGGATAAGGTTATAAAGGATAAGGTTATATAAATCGATCAAGATAATATGTTATGCCTTGTCATATAAGACTGCATTAATAAGCTAATAGTTAGTTTTATATAAATAGAAATAAGCTCTTTAATTATATGTTTCTCCAAAACCTCCTAACTTATTCTAATGTGCATCTACTAACGAATACGAAGGAGGAGTTTTTAAATCTTCATAGTCAAGTCACATTTGCAGTTTATTCGTCCATATGGGGATCTAGATTCAAGATACATTTTGTGTCTATTAGGAGACAGGTTTAGCTGTTTACTTATAAATGGGTCAATGTGGGATGTGTTTATCCCAAATGGGTCAAATGATCCACTTTCGACTTTTGGATGTCAAGCCTAGCCTTCTTAATAATCACATACAAATCACAGATTCTGGTGTTCTTCACTACTGTAACTTTTTTCCAGCATGGGATTATTCAAAGCGATAATCCGTATTATAAAAATAATTAAAATGTTATATACGTGTTATTTTCCGTCACCTAATACTATCCAAAGAATATTTACAAGTCATGCCCGCCCATTGGGCGGGCTTTCAAACTAGTATATATATATATATATATATATATATATATATATATACTAGTCGCATGACCCTTCCGATGGACGGGCTAGCGTCATGAATTTATGACACAAATAAATCAAGACCACATGCTATGGATAAAACTTAATTTTTGAATTGGAAAATATGTGCATGACACAAATAAATCAAGACCAAATACTCTTTTTTGCTCTCAGTTAATTTTGGTATGATAATAACTTGTTAAATGTCGAAATTCAGTATTTCATATACATCTCAAATCAAATACTCTTTTGTGATCTCGGTTAATTTTGGTACGATACATAGTTGGTGTTGGATATGGACTAAGAAATTCACCATTGCTTCTTTAGAAATTGGTCTTTCTTGATGATCATACCGGAGCAACTTATCAAGGAAGTCAATCGCCTACATGAGAAAAACATATCAATCACACAATAGTAACCCAAAGCTAAAGGTTCAAAGGCCATAAGAGTGGCACTTTTAATCATTTTTTTTACTAATGGGTTAGTTTAGATCATAGTAAAATATATTGAGCAGCAGGCAATCCACATACAATGGTCCCACGGCCCAAGAAGATACTTTCATGCAGTGAAATCTTCTCGTTAAAAGTCACTGAATACCAACATGAAATTTGAAGAGGAAACTCGGGTAAAATATCTGACTTAATCAAATAAGTTAACATAAATCGATTGTACAAAAAAATAAACTTTGAATGGTGGTAAAGTAATAGGTGCAAACATGGAGGTGTTTGTCAAAACATCCAAATACAATGCACCATTTCATGATGCCCCATAAAATCTAACTGTCTAAGCTTGCCATTTTGATATAAATGTGTATTAAGATTTAGAAAACAACAGTAAGGAGATTATAAGTACAGTTAGTGGAAAAGTATTTTTGACAAAGGAAAACTCTTGCACGATTTTAGTACATTTAGTTTTGTGGTTCTCAGAGGAACACGAGACTATTTAGAATCATACATTTAGTTAATTTTTATAGGACCAAGGGAGTGACTGTATGTCTATGCTTTTAAACACACAATATTCTTGTTTATTTCGTGGGATCCTTATATTTTAGTGTTTCCCGTCAATCAAACCTGAGTGCCCCCGACCAAAAAGAAATTTACCTAACTTGACGTCAATCAGTTTGATCTGTTACTCAACCCGCTGAGTGTGCCACCTTAGCAAGTATCTACACAACTTGGCTTAATAAAAGGATTTGTAAGAAACTTTACTCTCTTTCGATAACAATCGGTGAACATTTCTGAAGGATTCAAAGTCTGCATAGAAAAGCAAAACGTTAGCAACTTTTTATTTCGTTACAACAATTTTTGTTCACTGTATATCCTTATTTCTAATGCTATCTACAGTTTAGCATATGCACCTATAAATATGGATATGGGATTGGTGGTTCCTAATCAGCAAAATATCCTCTTGTAGGACTTTGTACGTAAATGAGGAAATTAACAACGTCGTATAATCGTTGATCATCTACTTTTTCTCCTGATATTTCGTCAGACATTTGGGATGGTAACAGTAGGCACTGCAGCATATATCACTTGTAAGAACAATAATTTCTCAAATATGTGAAAAAAAATTAATAAAAAATAAGTAAATTGTTGGCATGAATATTACGATATTTAATCTAAACATTCTCTTCATGTTTTGATGATGACAAAGATGTAAGTTACAACATATAACGTAAAGTGCTTAAGTTACTTGTGATCACAATTCATCTATGCATTCTTACGTCAACAAGCCTCGACATCTCAACGTCTCGAGGTTGCCTCAACAATCACTTAAGGTATGTACAAACAAATTTTGTAATACATTTTATGATCAAAGGGATTTCATTTAAACATTACAAAGTTTATAAAATGATATAAACATGTTATATATTTTTTGAAAAACAATTTTGGTAATTAAAGGAAAATGTTTAATTCATAACAAATATATGAATTCAAATTTTTAACCAAAATCAGTTAGTTTTTCACCAAATAAACTTTCACCAGAAAAGACAAAGATTTCTGGCCGTTTCAGTAGGGCAGCCCCCTTAATTATGGGCAGCCCCCTTAATTATTAAGGGGACCGGCCATACAATTAAGGGGACCGGCACGCTCCAGTTGTCAGAAATTTTTGCCTATAAATACTGGTTCATTTCTGCAATTCTTCCTTACCTTTTGCACGAAAATTTTCAGTCCCAATCCCTTCAAAACATCCTTCTAAATCCTTTGATCATAAGATTATAAGTCTTTGTTTCAAGTGATCCAATCCTTTACCACTCAAAGTGCAAGAGAAGAATCCTCCCTATCATAAAGCCAAAGATGTATTAGGATCTAGTTAGTGTTTATGTAATGTTGTGAGTTATGTATATGTAATAAGTAGATCAAGATGATCTTACTTATTAGTGAGTTTATGAGTGAGTAAGAAGTAGTAGGAGGAAGTAGTAGTGTGGAGAAGTCATGAAGTTGTGAAGAAGTAGATGTGTGAATATATAGTGGAGTATAGAAGAAGTTATGAAGTAGTGCAGAAGTCGTGAAGTCGCGAAGCCATGAAGAAGTCGTGAAGTCGTGAAGCCATGAAGAAGTCGTGAAGTCGTGTAGAAGTTGTGTAGTGATCGAAGTAGTGTTGTGAGATTGGTTCTAGCTACTATTAGAACTCGACACTTAGTGTCGTTAAATGGTGTAAGCAAAAGTTGTGTATGGTTTTCTCCGCCAAAAGGGAGCTTGTTTAGTTGTGAATAAAACTCTCGAGTAGGTGACTCGGGGAGTAGAGTAGGGCAAGGAAGGTGTCCTTGTAGCCGAACCACTATAAATCATCGTGTCCGGTTTGCATTTCCTTTCTCTTATCTCTTATCTCTTTTCATTTATTCTTGCATTTATCGCTTTACATCTATGCTTGCCTATATGTCTTAGTTGTTGCTTATATAGTTGTGATGATTGATTGTGCTGTACATAGAAGTTACTATTGTGATTGTGTGTATAATTATATGATATGGTCAAATAGATTATTATTCACACTTCTCATATTAAGTTTAACTTGATAGATAATTTGATACAAAACGTTTTAAGATTTTAAAAGGAAAACGTATTCACACAAAGACCGACCAAAGCTCCATTCATAAAACTAAGTTTTTCCAAAAGCTTACGTATATAATTGATCATATTGATTATATGGTGTTTTTATACTAAACTCTAATTAAAGGTTTTCCAAACAAACAATTAAATAAATTCGAATCAACATTTTGAAACAAAGTTTTTATAAAATGAAAAAGAGGGAAAAACTATTCAACCCCCCCTTCTAGTTTTTCACAATTGGTACCAAAGCCACGTCGCTCAAATTTTCAAAACAAATGGTTTTAAAAATTGAGTACGATCCATGTATCAAATTACCCATTAAGGAGGATTAAATATGAAAAGTGTTTTGTTGATTAACTTTTATTAGTTTTGATGATATATACACTAATTATACTAGCTCGAAATAATATTATGCTTAAAATAAGTGTTATATGTTCGGTATCAAAATCAGAAAGTTACACACCTTTCCGAAAAGTCAGAAAACAATTTTTTACAAAAAAAGAAATTTTGAGTACCAGATGGGCGGCCCCCTTAATTGTCTGGGCGGCCCCCTTAAATACTGGGCGGTCCCCTTAATTATTTAAGGGGTCCGCCTGTCTGTTCGACAGTTTTTCGAAAACTTTGAAAAATTATATAAAATTAACTGTAACTCCGTAGAAGTCGTGCCACCCGGCGTTTTAAAGGTAATTGAGTCTACTTTCATTTAAAAATACTTACAAGTAACTATTACAAACTTAAATAAGTAAGAAAGTCAAAATACTATACGGTGGTCAAAAATTTGTGTTTCGTTTTAGCGTAAAACTTTTGTTTTACCTTTTCCTTCAAGTCGGGCATTCCTAGTTGATATACTTTTGAAAAATTAAGTATTTATGTTTTCAAAATATTGATCTTAATTAAATTATAGAATGGGTTGGCAACTATTTTATTTTCAAATAAATTCGAGCTAAGTAAACATTGGTGTATATAATACACAAAACGACGACAAGTGTTTTATGTGTTATGTGAACTTCTTTGTAATTTTATTTTCTTAATTAAATATATTAAATGATTGTTGCTATTTGAAGTTTAGCTATGTGTATATCTATGCATATGTGCTCTATTAGTTTATAGCTAGTTTTCCTATTTATACTTAACTAGATCTTATGCTAGATTTCTTGCATTAGGATTGTTATAATATGCTTGCATTGCATATAGGTATAGATGGCTTAATGTTACTCAAACATCTTGTAAATGAGTTCAATCTAGTCACCTAAATATTTCAAACAATTTAATCTATTCTTCACAACACACTTAAATATTTTTTACAAATTAGCCTGTTTTACCTTAAGATGTTTAATAAGAGAAATTGAATCATTGTAAAACATTAATAGTTATATAAAAGAAAAAGTATTTTCAAAATCTAAGTGTGTTCATAATAAGTAAAAATGAAGAGTCTTTCACAAAAACAAAACATATAACAATCATGAAATAATAAGTCAACTTTCAATCATTCACTAATAAATAATTTTAGGATTAATGGAACACACTGTCAAAATGTTTATTTATTTCAAATGAGTGTCCGTGAGGGTCAAGAAAGATCTTGATATTATATCAATTCGTTATTCAAATTATGGTTGATATATTTATCAAATCTAATTGACACATTTTTTAGTGTGGACAAGAAATTGGATTTCTATTTGTTTAGCTTCAAGATTATATCAAATTACAACAAAAGATATAGTCTTGAATCTACATACTCAATCACACTAGATTGATATGAAAATAGTTACATCCTTTGTAGATGAAAAGAGTATGCATTGGATCATAACTCACACTTGTGTTGATAATGTCACATTGAATCTACTTGTCCAATAATTGTGTTTCAAATATTAGAATAACATTTTAAACACATTTATAAAATATACAATGAAGTAGGATTGACGACTTGGATGTTTCGTCCGAAATATTCAAGCAATTTACATTGCAATTCAATGGATAAATGTGTCATATCCGAAAAACCAAACATGAGCGAACTAACAACATATGTAAACTTTGCTCACACTACTTAAAATTATCACCACAAGATAAAATACATATTTAAGAATAATACACACTATATATTCTATATATTTCATTTTCTTTGAAGCATGAATGGTTGTGTTACAAGATAATGCACTACATTTTTTTTTAAATAATATAAGTTATTAGAATTGAAAAATAACTTGTCACAATCCATAAACAAGTAAAATTTATTTTTTCAAATACTTGTTAAAGTATGATATATAACATTGGCAAAAATCATAGAAAATAATATTTGTTTAAAAATATATTAATGTCTAGTTTTGATATCATTTGAGAATCTCAAACTCATTTAAGATAAATAATCTTAATGAGATTCATTTCACAAGAGATGCTAAGGTGCACTCTTAAGTCTAGCACAGTTATTAAATCAAGTAATATGTCATCAAAACCAAACAACCGATAAATCATGAAGAAAAGATTAAAACTTTTTGTTTACTCTTATCTAAACATTCAACACGTCTCTATTAGGATCTTGAATAAAATATATCATCTAGATTTACCTTCATAAAAACATGATGTTTGAGTCACATTAAGCCAAGTATTAGTGAATCAAGCAAACTTCATGTTTGGTAATCTTCGATAGGTAAATTTAGGAACTCAATTTCTTCTAAAAAGAGAATGACTACTGGAGAATCTATTGACTAGAAATTCAATTTAACCTAACGGTTGAATTGCTTATATGTGAGAAGTTGGGTGTGTGTAACCCGTAAAAATGGTCGTGTTTAGCCTGAATTGAGCACCACTAGTAATAGTCTCATACTCATTCTCCAACTTGATTAAATTGCTCTTCCTATATATACCTAACGCTAGTTTACTTTTATGAACTTTGCTTCTCATTAGATTCTTTCATTCCTAGATTTATGGCATATCGCATATATGTTGTTTCTAGATGTTTATTTGCTCCTATGTGATTTGATTGTATGCCTTTACATGCTTAACTCTATGTCCGGATGAGCACGAATTTAATGGGAAGGGAAAACACACTCACTCACATATATCCTTCTGCCTTACACTCAAACCTCATAACCCTTCTTCAGTACATCCTCAAACTACCCATGTGAAATGAAAAACCGAATCATCCTTTATAATACCAATCTCGAGTCATCCACCATTTCCATGCCCTCAAAATTTACCTTCCTAAACCACACCTTTCCTACACTATAAATACATCTCCTTCATCCTTAATGATCATCCAACCAAACATGTCATCCCCCAACAACCCAAGATTTAAACTCTCAAGAGTTTTTAAGATCTCCGTAAAACCCGTTTGGAGGAGAAAAATTGACTCTTGTCAAAGCTCAAGTGATGTTGTTCCAAATCAACCAATACCCAAATCTTATGCTCATACAAATAACCCATCTCACAAACAAAGCCAAAAACCCATGCTTGGTTCCGCCAATGCTTCTTCTCATGATGAGCATGTACAATCCCAAAACAACAATCCAAACCTCATCACCAATACTTCACTTGATGCTCATTCAACAAAAACACCATCCACTCATGAAGCCTATCTTCCATCCGTATCATGCTTTCATGATTACCCAAGCTTAAACATGTCTCTACCACCAAGAGTGTCACCACCATACCCTATAACTTCACATGCCATTCCTATGTTGCATGTCCAATCATCCATCCCTAATAACAACCACATTCCACCATCATCACCTTCATCTAAACACTTGAAGTTCATTGAAGAACTCAAGGAAGCCCATGAGCTTTATGCTCTTCTTACCTTACACCTTGCTCAATGCAACTTGGAACAACTTTCCTCTAGCTCTCCTTCATCACCCCACAACTTGAATCAAGTTGAAAAGCATGTTAACAATTGACCTTGTTGCATCTTTCTCCTAAAAACCATTGCATTCAATGAACACTTCACTTGGATTGAATATCTTCTCACTAGATCACATCCAATACTCTCACTTGAACAACATCCAAAACCTCAATCAACCTCTTCCGCTCCTAACTCTACACCTCTAAACTCTCCACCACCAAACTCTCCAACACTCATGCACCCAAACATATACCTCCATTAATCCAACAAGAGTAACATCACTCTTTCGCTTCCACCTAGTCATCTCCACTTGACCCTCATTTCCCATCTTCACAAGAAGATATCCAAGCTTCAAATGTTGTCGAGTCATTACCACCTCACTCACATATCAATCTTCGGTCGTCAACCAACGAAACACCTAAAAAAAATCCCATGATTCCCAATCATCCACCCTTGTCAAACGATATATTAATCTAAACCATATTTGTCATTACCTTCCCTTTTCATTCACGCTCATCCTTCCTCATTTTTCTACATTTTTAAAAGAACGTATCATTCTCATCTTCATTTTTTTTTCTTTAACTCTTTCAGAATGTATAGTTTGGCATCTTTCGCCAAAATATGTCAGTAGAATCTTTGCATTAGGTTCTAATCATTATCATGTCTTATGCTTTGGTCGTGGTAATTTTTTTTTGGGATTTAGGTTGTTGTTTTTAAAACTATAATTGCATTTTTAGTGCATATACCTAATACGTCCATATATTGTTCCCCTATTAGTGTCATGCATATATCTATCATCATCATTATATATATGTGCACTTGTCTACTAACTTTGTTTTGAAGGATTACTTCATCGCTCGATTCTTTGGTAGCCAAAACAAGTTTTGAGCATACACCAAGGGGGAGCATTAAGGTTGATAGGATCAAGGATTCACTCACGATGATGCAAGCTCGCCTTTTACTTTCTTTCTCAAGGGTTCAAGCATAGTAGAAGTCTCATCTGAGAGTCCACCTTTTTGCTTCGACAAAAGGGGGAGAAGAAGTGTAAACAAGTAACTTATACATTTTACTATGAGTTATAGTTTACATAGTTTGTCATCATCAAAAAAGGGGAGATTGTTGGCATGAATATTACGATATTTAATCTAAACATTCTCTTCATGTTTTGATGATGACAAAGATGTAAGTTACAACATATAACGTAAAGTGCTTAAGTTACTTATGATCACAATTCATCTATGCATTCTTACGTCAACAAGCCTCGACATCTCAACGTCTCGAGTTTGCCTCAACAATCACTTAAGGTATGTACAAACAAATGTCTAATACATTTTATGATCAAAGGGATTTCATTTAAACATTACAAAGTTTATAAAATGATATAAACATGTTATATATTTTTTGAAAAACAATTTTGGTAATTAAAGGAAAATGTTTAATTCATAACAAATATATGAATTCAAATTTTTAACCAAAATCAGTTAGTTTTTTACCAAATAAACTTTCACCAGAAAAGACAAAGATTTCTGGCCATTTCAGTAGGGCGGCCCCCTTAATTATTAAGGGGACCGGCCATACAATTAAGGGGACCGGCACGTTCCAGTTGTCAGAAATTTTTGCCTATAAATACTGGTTCATTTCTGCAATTTTTCCTTACCTTTTGCACGAAAATTTTCAGTCCCAATCCCTTCAAAACATCCTTCTAAATCCTTTGATCATAAGATTATAAGTCTTTGTTTCAAGTGATCCAATCCTTTACCACTCAAAGTGCAAGAGAAGAATCCTCCCTATCATAAAGCCAATGATGTATTAGGATCTAGTTAGTGTTTATGTAATGTTGTGAGTTATGTATATGTAATAAGTAGATCAAGATGATCTTACTTAGTAGTGAGTAAGAAGTAGTGGGAAGAAGTAGTTGTGTGGAGAAGTCATGAAGTTGTGAAGAAGTAGATGTGTGAATATGTAGTGGAGTATATAAGAAGTTGTGAAGTAGTGAAGAAGTCGTGAAGTCGTGAAGCCATGAAGAAGTCGTGAAGTCGTGAAGCCATGAAGAAGTCGTGAAGTCGTGTAGAAGTTGTGTAGTGATCGAAGTAGTGTTGTGAGATTGGTTCTAGCTACTATTAGAACTCGACACTTAGTGTCGTTAAATGGTGTAAGCAAAAGTTGTGTACGGTTTTCTCCGCCAAAAGGGAGCTTGTTTAGTTGTGAAGAAAACTCTCGAGTAGGTGACTCGGGGAGTGGAGTAGGGCAAGGAAGGTGTCCTTGTAGCCGAACCACTATAAATCATCGTGTCCGGTTTGCATTTCCTTTCTCTTATCTCTTATCTCTTTTCATTTATTCTTTCATTTATCGCTTTACATCTATGCTTGCCTATATGTCTTAGTTGTTGCTTATATAATTGTGATGGTTGATTGTGTTGTACATAGAAGTTAATATTGTGATTGTGTGTATAATTATATGATATGGTCAAATAGATTATTATTTACACTTCTCATATTAAGTTTAACTTGATAGATAATTTGATACAAAACGTTTTAAGATTTTAAAAGGAAAACGTATTCACACAAAGACCGACCAAAGCTCCATTCATAAAACTAAGTTTTTCCAAAAGCTTACGTATATAATTGATCATATTGATTATATGGTGTTTTCATACTAAACTCTAATTAAAGGTTCTCCAAACAAACAATTGAATAAATTCGAATCAACATTTTGAAACAAAGTTTTTATAAAATGAAAAAGAGGGGAAAACTATTCAACCCACCATTCTAGTTTTCCACATAAATAAATAAATAAATAAAACACCATTGTTTGGGTTGAGTTGAACAGGAGATCTCAAATACATAAAAAGGACATATAGTGTTTTAAGATTTAGTAAAAATTGAAGCAGAAACCAAAATGTTGAAACTTAAAACAGACCTATGTTCCAAAACTCGAGTAAGCCGCTTCTCCTGCACATCTCCATCATGATACTCTCTGCTCAGCTCAACCTCAAGCTGAAAATCAAAGGTGTTGCTTCTTCCCTCTTTGCTCTTCCAAAGTGATACATTGTTTTTATTAGTTTTTGCATTTTATTTTCCATTTACTGCCTCTCTTTAACTTGTTCTTACATTGCTAACTCCATCGAAGCCCACTTTGTCACGTTCTCCTGTGAGCAAAAAATAGTGGCCAACCTCGATTCCTTAAAGCCCCTTAGGTATATGAACATAAAAATTCAAGAAATTTGAATCACTCACCCCCTAAATGATAGGCTTCTTTCCATTCTTTTAAGTAGGCTTTCCAACTTCATTGATTATAGCTTGTGCTTCTTCACTGTTGATGCATAATCTGGCGCGGGCAGGATTTAACGACTCTCCTTGGTCCGTTAGTCGTCTTCTCGAGCCCTAAGTAGACCTGTTCAACAAAGAGAACCCGTTAGGAGTGGACCCGAGGCCGTAGCCCTGGGATCCACCTCCGACGGTCAAGTTAGTGTCGATGCGATGTAGCATATAATAGTGAGGTTTAGGGTAACCTGTTGTATTCTGTTATGAATGAATCCCAGCCCTATATTTATAGGACATGGATTAGGGTTTAGGCGTAGAGTGGGCCGCTGTCTGCCGGGCCTGGCCCATGTAGGATCCAGTCCGGACCATACGTCCACAAGCCTCCCAAGTTTAGTATAACATAGTGCGTGGCTATGTTATGCTAGACTTAAGTTCTGTTCATAGCCGCGTAGGCTCAATTAACCATGACGGCGTGACCCATGCGTGCACAACTCAGGTGTGCGCATGGGACGTACCATACTGCGCAGCCCAAATGCGACAGTGCGCACTGGTATTGCAATTGTGATTGTCTCACAATGGTGAAGGTGGATTCCATATGCTACATCCTGGGTCAGGGCGTACCTTTTGTACCAGTAGCGATGTAGCATAGTGCGACAGAAGACGTGCTTTCTGTGGCAGAAGTGCGCGCTGTGCGCGACAAGAGGTGCGAACATTACATCCGTCTTTACAACCGATAGAGGACGTCTCCCCTGCGGCAAGATGGTGCGAATATTTAAATCCGTCTTTGTACCAGGCTTGCAATACCTCTTACGTACGATCTGCTTCCAAATATACCTGCGTGACGCGTATGGAAACAGTGGTATTATATACCCTGGTAGCCCCCCAAGTTCGATGGTGCTACTCATGTAGGAGCATTAAACTTAGTTATTCAAATCCTGAAAAACACTTAATGCAAATATTAAAAGTATATACTGCGAATCGCAACATATAAAACCAAATGAAGTAAAAGATTAGCGTGAAGCAATATATAGCACATAGCATATAAAATTAACACATAAGAGAAGTAGTAGTGTGAATTACACCTCTCGTGAGGTTTTACAAACTATATAAGAGAAGTAGCACGTAGCTAATAATAAAAACAGTGCGCGCATGGCGATTGATTTATCTTTTTCTTTTTTTATTATAATAAAAACAATGGCGCGGATGGACACACCGTGACCGCGACTAATAGTTTCGCACGCACAGACGCAGATAGATTTATCTTGACCGCATAGACTCTAACGTTTTATGGATGATCGCAGAGGACCACGGCTTTCGTCCAGTGCACTCATAGCGATTGACTAGCATCATGGTGCCTGTACGTGACTGTGCGCTCATGGCGCCAATCTGCGAAGATGTCCGAACGCATGGCCTAACGCGGGTAGATTTATCGTGACTGCGTTGTTCGCGGCTAAAAAATAAAGTAGGTCCGATCATGCGGACTTAGTGCGGTTATAGGTAAAATCATGTTTACCCATTAAAAGATTTACGTAAAATCTTGTCAATATTTAAAAGATATTGCGAGATTTACTTGTCGTAAATCTACCGTAGTGATATATAATCAATCGTGTATAATGAAAGAGATAAGACAAATAAACAAACATACCAATCATTGTTATATACGTCTACTGCTTGCTGCTTCCCTTAAACAACGAAACACGTTGCTTGTTCTTGATCACTTGGATCATCACACGATCAAAACCCACGAAGGGTTTTATTACATATGTATAAGACATAAAGAACCAGTGGATGCAATTAAATGCATGCATGAAAATCATCAGTATGCATATGTATGATAATCATTACCATCCATATTACTATATTGTCTCTTGTCCCTTTTTGATTCGTGGAACACAGGAGACAAATTAATGAATAAGAAAACATAATAAGTTTTGTTTTATCCTTTAGTGTCATGTCTTTTGGGTTTTTGGAGTAACCGAATAAACAAAAGATTCGATTTAGGTTGTGAGATCAGCCGTGTATTTTTGACCAAAAGGAAAAATATATCTTTAGGTTTTAAGCCCGACGCAGATGGATACACAGCCATATATCTGTGTGTCGCGTACAAAAAATAAAGTTACCGGCTTTTGAACTCGATGGTTGCTTTCCGGTGATGTGAGAACACGAAACTTGTTGTAGTCATGTCCCACGGATGGCGCCAACTTGTTGATGCATAATCAGGCGCGGGCCGGATTTAACGACTCTCCTTGGACCGTTAGTCGTCTTCTCGAGCCCTAAGTAGACCTGTTCAACAAAGAGAACCCGTTAGGAGTGGACCCGAGGCCGTAGCCCTAGGATCCACCTCCGATGGTCAAGTTAGTGTCGATGCGATGTAGCATATAATAGTGAGGTTTAGGGTAACCTGTTGTATTCTGTTATGAATGAATCCCAGCCCTATATTTATAGGACATGGATTAGGGTTTAGGCGTAGAGTGGGTCGCTGTCTGCCGGGCCTGGCCCATGTAGGATCCAGTCCGGACCATACGTCCACATTCACGTTCACGCTCCTCAATTTCTTTACGAATGCCTTCATGATTCCTTTCTTCAAATTAATGTTACCTTGCTTTTTCATGTGAAGCATTTTCTTTCTCTTAATACATGATTGCACTACAGCAAATAGAAAGAAGTAGTGCAGCCGACAAAATTGGCAGGACAAAGGTGATTACTTCTTTCCTTTTGTTAGACCCGTGACCTTCCAGTAAAATACAATAATTGACAGAGTATTATTGCATGCTAAAAGCACAAAAATATCACAACTGAACTAATTGGTGGTATACATTAAGACATATATGTACCTGCTAGCTCAGTTGGAACCATTCTTATATAAATAGTATCGTCGTAATCAAAATCTGGGATATCCCTGAGCTCATCAAACCATATCAAGCATCAACTACCGCCATTTCTGGTATCTAAATTTTCATAAGACATACAATTAAAGTAAGTTTTATACCTTCATTAAGTCAAAATCAATCTCCTAAATAGGATTGCACTACAAATCTGAAAACGCTTGAATAAGATACAATAACTATGAGGTTCAGAAAATGTCCAAGCGTGAGCCTTGGTTGGGCCCCTAAAGAAAATATAGAGTGATGAGCTCGGCTGTATAAAACTTTAGGATCATGTTGATACGTATGTCTCTGATGTATAAATAGGGAGTCAGGGGTGTTTGGAATTGCGTATTGTGATAGCTTATGCTTACATAAACTATGCTTATTTGCTTATTAAAAACAACTTATTTCACTTAAAAATAAAATGAGCTTAATTAATGCAAACAGTAAAATGTGTTTCCAAAACACTCCCTCAACTCCAACTCCAACTCCAACGCTAGCTCAAAATAGTAAAATTAACATATTCTATGAAATGCAATTCCAGGAACATTCTATGAAATGCAACTTATCAAACAAAAGAGTATCATAATAAACTATTTATCGAAATTACCCTTTGATAATTTGATATATGAGTAGCATTTGGCTTATCAATCAAAATATTTATTATAAGTAAAATATTCGTATAACGTTACCTTGATAACTGTACGATCAAAAAGATGTGGCAAAAATTCTTGAATGAGGCCCTTTAATAGGTTTGGCTTCATGCTTGAATACAAGGGTTATGGGTGCATATAAAAAAAAGTATGCCATGACTTAACAATTAACTGTCAAGTCTAACGTCTACACTTTTGGTGTTGTCCTTTTGTAGCTTATTACTGGCCGTAAAACCATCGACAACACTCAACCACATGGTCAGCTGAACCACATCACATGGGTAATTTCACAAGTTCTGATTCTTTTATTTTATGCCTTTAGTTATAGGTTACTATAGAGCAGTGTTGCAAAAATCGGCTGAGGCGGCCGATTAATCGGCGATTAATCGGCCTCGGCCTTGGAACTTGGAGGATATTCCAAGGTAATCGGCCGATTAATCGGCCGAGGCGGCCGAGGCGGCCGATTAATCGGGAAAAAATCGCAACTCGGCCCCCGACCGCCTCGGGACCGATTCACGATTTTTGCAACATTGCTATAGAGCTTGTAGATAGACTCCATAATTCAAATTTCTTTATTTTGTATTAGTCAACTTGAACTATATTTGGCTCGGGTTTTAAAATTCTATAAACAATACCTTAGCCTTTTTCTTCTCGGGCTCTTCTTCATCAATGAAGAATCTTCTTCTGAGCTTTCACCAGAAAATGACTCAGCCTTCTATAAACAAAAAGGTATAAATATCTTTAAAGAACCTAAGCCTCACAAGTATATACACATAATTATGTGTTGAGTACAAACCTTGGTTCTAGCCGTTGGTGCTGCATGTTTCTTTGTCGAAGTAGCCTTAACCTGCATAGTCACGATAAAGGTCATAATGACATTTATGTCTTGTATGCTCAGAGTGTAGATCATACATTAGTATTTAATCTTTCTTATCTAATCGCTAGCCATAACAATATCATATGGGTTTGAAAGGAGCGGTAATAAGCTTATTGATTGAGTGATAATCATATGACTTTTTGTTTATGTAATTATTAGATAATTCAAGAGTGCTAGCAGATATAATATTCAAAGACACGTATAGTTCTTTTCTTTTTTGTTTTGATCAATTTCAAAATCGTTTTCACGTTTAATTGTACGGGAGATTTACTGGTCTTTTGAGATGATGTCACTTATGCTGTAGATACACATATGCAACGGTAAGATATATGATAATACCTATGTACACTTCGCCGAATAAACATACAAAAAACCAATTACTACTTCAAGGAAGGCATCCTTCAAGTCTGAAAATTATGCAAAAGTATATGACGCATAACATGATGCTTTATAAGTTATTCAGAAGATAGCTATGTGGCTTTATTATGTTGTATTAAAACACAATAACATGATAAATTCTTCCTTCATTTGTTTAACTCATAAGTTGGTACACAATTATTTCAATTTGAAACCATCAACAACTTTTCCAAAAAGAAATTCATTAAGGACTTTTATCAAACACTTGGTATGCAAAAATATCAAAAATCAAATTCATTAAAAAGCATATGAAACTAATTTATAAATAATCATACCTTAAAATGATCGGGCGAACATAATTTGATTCAATTAAAAACATAATGAGACGTCTCTTTTTATTATATCTGAATTGATTTTGCTGATAGTGGTGCCAAGCCGAAACCTCCGATCATTTTTTTTTTTTTTTTTTTTTTTTTTAATCTTTGAATAATGAACAGATGTAGGTTTGATTTGATGCGAGATTTAGGTTTGATTTTTGAATAATGGTCAAAAAATAGGTTTGATTTTGTGAAATATCTTCGTTGTGATGAAGTTAGGTTTTGAATGTGATGGAGAAAACTGCGGTGTGATTGGAGGTAATAGATGTAGGAGTGATAGGGGCGCATCAATTAATTTTTTTGGTGATATGAATGTAATTGATTGTGGTTGCTGAAGATCAGGGATGAATGTGAAGCGATGAGGAGTATGGAAGGCGTGTGTTATGTGATGCCAGGTAATTAAAATGCGACATCTTGGCATTTATTTGACAGCATGACAATTTTCACATATTTCTTTCATGCCAAGTGGTATATGTGAGGTGGCATGACCCTCTATTATATATGCTGGGAGATGGTGTAATTAGCTTATGGCCAAATGATCCCTGCTGTAAAACAGCAGGGTGTTCTCTTCTGTTGTGCTATAGCCAAGGGCCAAAAATGAAAATTGTACTTATCTTGAAGGGCCAAAAATGTAAATTTTAAAAAAAAACTTGCCCTTACTGCAGATAATTTATCTGCTGTGGCAGCAGCGATGCCCAGCCCTTAGCTTATAGACTAGCTTAGGCTAAATAATGGGTTCGGCCCAAATACGACTAAAGATGCCCTAATATATTCATGCATGCATATTCCAACACTCCACCTCAAAGTATTCCAGGCCCATTATGCAAACCCTTAATGACCAAACTAAATATACATCAACACAAATGGGCCTAGAATAATGCTCGGCTAATATATTATTGATGATATGTTTGGCTTGTTACAAATAAAATCGTTCACAACTCCTCACGTTAGAACAAAACGCCAATTAGCAGTAAAAGCGTTATGTGGTGGTCGGAAACATGTGTCGTATCAAACAAGATATACTTTCTAAGAAATTGAAACCAAGGTCAATGTCATAGATATCTTATAGCAGTTGCCAGACAAAGTACATGGACTCTACTAGTCTAACTAAAAATCAATGTTTAGACATCTTTTAGTAGAAAAGTAGCATGTCTTTAAACAAATAAGTGGAGTAGAGGAATCTTATATGATAAAACTAAAATCCATAACATGTTGTAATCATTACTGGAACACAAATGGAACTAAAATATTTTGTCAATTTTGAACGTTGTAACTGTTTTCAGCAAAGAAAAAAGTATATTATCCTAATTAGACTTTAGTTTCTTTTAATAACTTGGTGCCATGATATATGCAACCCCAAATGGAGCACCCTATGTGCCTTGTTTTCTCTAAAAACAAGATATATATAGTTTTTAGTGGTAGGGCATAGCCAGTTATATAAAACTAGCAGGGTCTCCGCGCGATACAGCTGCGGGCACTCTGTAATTTAATTTTTTCGGCTAATAATTTATTTTATTTGTATATTTTTTGGCAATAGCTTTGCTGATTAGTTTTTTATGGCAAAAGTTTGATGAAATTTTGCTTAGTTTGTATTATTATTATTATTATTATTATTATTATTATTATTATTATTATTATTATTATTATTATTTTTGTTTAGTAGTTTGCTTGGTTTGTACAATATGTGAACATATTTTAGTTTATTATGTTCTTTTTGACAATAAATTTATGGATATCAAAAATTTCGTTTAGCTCGTGTTCGTTCGGGCTCGAGCCCGTTTGACCCGTGCCCGTTCGGGCTCGAGCCGATTTGGCCCATTGCCCGTTCGGGCTTGAATATTTGTATAATATGCTTTATTATTTGTATTAGTGACATTTAATGCGGGAATTGTATTTAAGTTGGTTATACAATATGCTTGATAATTTGTATTTCTTTATATAAGGGGTGTTTTAATAAGTGCATTAATTGTATTTATTGACAAGTTAATTAATTGTATTTAATGTATATAATGATTTATTTATTGTATTTAATGTTAGTATTAATTGTATGTTAGAATTAAATATGAGAGAAATTTCTATAAGTAGCATTTGTTGTTGTACTTATAGCTTTAGAAGTTGTAAGACTTAATTTTAAATATTCTATTAATAGTAGGTCTTCATGATTTATAATATAGTATGATATGATTTCATAGCTGGTTAGTTGTATTGGTAGTTTATGAAAACACCACCGGGTTTATAAGTTGCTTCAAATATGATTCTCAACTTAGAAAGTATAAAGGAACATTGATCGACTTGTAAAGTGGTGTCATTGAGATAATACTAAATCTTCAACATTGGTTTTCTTGTTACCCTTGGAATACGAATTGTTGTTGTGAAGGGCTCAAGTCAAAGTATTTTCCATATAACAATAGACTTTTCGAGATTAGATAAAAAGAAAATGTCGTGTGATAACAATCAAGTTTCGCGAGTGTTTTAATTAAGTCACTTCAACTTTATATTAACGAGACATCATGGCCCGTGCGATGCACGGGCTTTGTTCACCGTAAAGAATCATTGGTCTTGCAAGGGTTATGCGCATTTTGCTATTATGCTTAGTTTTGAACGCGGGTACTCGACTGAATAAACGAAGTTTGTTTAAGTAAGTTTCTGTAAATAGAATTGTTTCAAGAAAAAAGTATTATATACATGAGTGACTTTCATCATCGTAACGCAAAACATGTTATTTCAAACACATAGTTTATACTACACACAACTTAATCTTTTTTCTTTTGTCTCTTACACCAAAACTGATGTACCAGCTTCGAGTCTTGTCTTCCATCGTTAATGACAGCGTCGTTATATCTCCAGGTGGTATCGGTTGATATAGACATCCTCTAAATAAAGTCGTAACAAAGTATTAAAAAGTTGATATATTTATAGAAGATTGTCTTATTATTAATTCTATTGATATAGGTTGTAAAGATATTGGATTGTTATTGAGGGTACAATGGTCTATGATATCAAATTAGTTACGTAATGAATGAATGAATGAATAAGTAATTTCTCAAAACAAACACCCGCTTGTATTTTTCTTTATCACTTTCAATTGATTTTTTTTCCTTCTCCCTCTCCACCTAAAATCAACAGCCAATGCATTCGTAAAATTTTCACCAAATTAAGCAAATGCATTAGATCAACAAAGAATAGTCTTAATTCAAGGTCTAAACTTTGACAGACATAATTATATTTATAATTCAATTTGTATATTATCTGTTTACTTACAATTTTCGTTTCAGTGGTTCAATGGCATTGGATGGAGTAACAATGGTTGGACCTGTCTTCAATCTACATGGTATTTTATAATCAGTATTTTCTTTATAATAATGTAGAAATAAAGTTGTCAAGTGACATGAGCTAAGTTACATCCCTATTTAATAAAGAATATGTTTATTTAAGACTTTTAATACAAATAAGCTATTTTCGTTTTTTTTTTTTTTTTTTTTTTTTTTTTTTTTTTTTTTTTTTTTGCCAATAGAAGATAACTGCAATTATGTTGATTGCAAACGCTAAAAAAGGCAACGTATAACCAAAGATGAATTATGATGGTGCAAAACATTGTTACTTGGAAGTTGACCACTCCTATTTCTAGTTCTTACATTGGTACATGCAGTACTTCTTGTGGCTGTTACATGTAGTATAGTTGATTCCTCCCGAACCACACCACTTTTATTTCTCTATCACACAAGTCAACCACTTGTGAATGGTCAACCGTAATAATTGATAAAAGGGCGAGAGCCCGGGAGAAATGGCAAAGTTAATCCGTGGGTCTTAAATACAGAAAAGTACGTGAGTATAGAAAAGTACATCCCCAGGTCGTTATGTCCCAACGAGGTGTGCGTGATAGTACCATGACTTGTAATGTGTTGAAATAATATGTATTTAGAAAAATGGGAATCTGAATGACTAACACTGGAATGTGAATAGTAATAGCTCTGTCACAGCTACATCGTTTAAGAAACGTGCAATCAGAAACCCTAAAATATTAATGTATTTACAAACGTACGTTTAGTTTTAAATAAACGTAAACGTAACGAATAAAACAAAACTTTCCCAAAGAGGGAATTTGCATGCCTTAACGGCTTAAATGCAAATTAAAAGAAAATAAAATAACTAACTATATTTACAGTATTATTATTATATTTATAAGAAAACCTAGAAAACTAAAACGCGTACGTAAACGTTTAAATAAACGTCTACGTACAAAATAAAAAGTGAATACCGTCCAATATAAATCCCACAAATGTGAAAATTACATTTTTGGAATTCTAAAAGAATAAGAAAATTATTAGAAAATTAAAACTTATTTTTATACTATGTACTTAATTATTATTAATTTAAAACCTATTATTTACTATTTAATTAATTACCTAAAAATAAGAAAATCTAAATATTACTTAGAAAAATAAAATTAAAACTTAGAAAAGTTTAAAGTACTATAAAAGAAATTTTGAAACTAAAAATATATTTATTATACAAGTATTTTATTTATTATTAACTATTTACTATTATTTAATTACTAATATTATTATTGTATATACTAAATAAGCAAACAAAAATCTAAAACTTTTTACATAATTCTAAAATACTTATAAAAAGCTAAGAAAAATATAAAAACTATATTTTATGTACAGAAATAAGAAAACTTAATTTAAAACTATTATTACTTAATTAAACTAATTAATACTAATTAAATTATTATACATACTAAACTTATTTATAAAATTATGAAACTTTTTATAGAACTTCATAAGTATCTCAGGAACCAATAAAAAATATAAAAAGTTTGTAAAAATTATAAGTAAGCAGTTTTAAAAATTAAATACTTATTATTTCCTAAAAGGTAGTTAAACTATATTAATTATTATATATATTATATGAACAGTAAAAAATATAAAAAAATTACAGAATGTAAATAATGTTATGAAGGTGCTAGGAAAAATAAGGTGGGGGCAACAGCTTATTCCAATAAGCTGGAATAAGCTCATCAGTCCAAATAAGCCAAAGGACCAAAGATGGGTTAAATATATATGGAATACCCCTTCCAACGGAACTGGTGCCCCAGAGCAGTTGGAAGGGGTGTGGGTATATTATGCATGATACTAGCCAAGAGGTCCTGAGTTCGAATCCCACCCACACCCATTTTTGGTTTTTTATTTTTTTCATTTTTTTTTTCTTTACAAACTTAATAAGTAACTAATAATAAGCAATTTTAACAAAGCAACTTTTTTCAAAACTAAGCAATAAGCTCTGTGCGAGCTTATTAGCTTAACAGTTGGCTTTTAAGCCTAAAGCTTCTTAAATAGAAGCTATCACTTTGGTTAAAGCTTCATTTTGGTTTTTCTTTTTATGAAACTAAATAAATACATATAATATACACATAAGATGAAAATAAAACTATACATACTAAGAATTAAGCTGTTTCACAGCTTATGACCACCTCAGTTGAGCTTTTGGGCTTACAGTTGGGTCATAAGCTTGAAACAAGCTTGAAAAAGCTATACAGGGTAAAACAAAGGTATGTGAGTGTATATACAAGTATAGTAGGTGTGTATGAACAAGAATAAGCACTGAGAAGTGCTTATTAGAATGGGCTTAAGGTTTAGACAGTTGAGCTTATTATGGCTCAACTTGGATGGAATTGAAGCTCAAATGAGCTTGGTATAAGCCCAAACTAGAAAGTAAAAGGTAAAATAGTTTTGTACAAGTATTATATATATGTATGAACAAGGTTGAGATCAGAGATTAGCTTATTAGCTCAGAATAAGCAAATAAGCACTTCCCTGAGTACTCAGATCCAAACACCCCTGCAACTATATAGAGTGGCCATTTAAGCTTAGAAAATAAGCTGAAAAGGTCAAACTAAAGATTGGAGTTTCAAGCTGAGGTATTTGGCTTTCCAAAAAGCCAAAACTCATCAAGTGGGGTCCACTGATGAGCTTGTTGAGGGCTTATGAAAAGACCATCAAAACACTGATTGCTCAGTGTTTGATATGGTATGGGACACACAAAAAACTTGTTGCAGCCCTAGTGAATAAGCTACAACATAGAAACTAAGCATTGGATCTTATAGCCTGATTGATAAGCTCCACATAGAACTTGAATTCATCAGCTGGGTCCAACTAGATAGCTTTTTATGAGCTTATGAAATAGTCTAGGTGTAGGAAAGAAATGCTAAGGACTCAGCATAACTTTTCTTGTGGTGATAAGTATAAGCCACTTGCAGCCCTAGTAAATAAGCTACAAGGTTGATTTTAAGTGTAGGATCCCAAAGCTGGGTAGGTAAGCTTCACATGAAGCTAATTTACCTAAGCTCTAGATCACTAAGGAGCTTGTGAGAAGCTTGTGGAAATGGTGTAATACCCCTGATTGCTCAGGGGTATGTTGTGAATGGGCAAACAACAAACATCACACAACTTATCAAATAAGCTCATAAGAGCTCAACAAACACTGAGCTATTGAGTTTGGTAGTTAAGCTTCACATGAAGCTAAAATACCCAAGCTGAAACTCAATGAGGAACTTTTTAAGAGCTTGTGAAATCAACTCATCACACTGTTTGCTTCAGTGTGATGAGTGGTGAGTAACAAAAAGGTTGGTTGGTAAAAACTATCTAAATAAGCTAAGACAGACAAATAAGCATAAGCATAACAAATAAGCCACTAAAACATAACAAAGAAGCCAAAAACACCAAGATGGGTCAAGTCATGAGACTTGGATAAGCTCATAAACTTGACAGTCCAACTTGTGCACAGGGCAAAAACATGCTTAAATAAGCACTCCTAAAAGCTAGAAATAAGCTGAATTAAAAATTGATAAAAATCACATAACAAGATAAGCAGTTAAACTAAAACATACTAAAAGGACAAACTCTAAAACTAAATAATAAAGCCTACACAAAAATCTAAGTTTATTCAAAAACCTGAAATACTAAATTTTGACTTTTAAGGTTTATGATCAAAGTTGACTTTGATCAACTTTGATCTGAATTTAATGACTGATTAAGACATAATATGATATAGGAACATGAAACTAACAAAAAGAAACAACATTTAAACACAATTGGTTAGTTTGACATTGAAAATCATCACAGTGATCAATTGGTGAACCAATGAGTTGATTCTTGACTTTTGTATGAGTATATAATAGGTTTGAAAGGCTGTCAACCCTCAAAGAACTTAATATACCTTTTAGCAACCAAAAACAACAACTTAGTTTCATCTAACCACCCTTGAATCATCTGTGCCAAACACACCTTAAATGAACATAAAACAAGATTTTCATTCCAAAAGTTAGTAAAAATCCATTTTATCAAATCTAAAAGTTTTCATCTGTTAAATTAAGACTTTTATAAGTTTAATCAAGTAGTCACACTAGGTTAAACCATGATTATCAAAAATCAATATTCACACAGTCAAAATGCAAATCTTAGATTAAAACAAATTCAAAACACAACAACCTATTATAAAGCTATAAGAACATTAAATAACAACAATCAAACACAGAAAATAAGGATTTAAGACAGATAGATAATTCAAGCTATAAAAAGCAAAAATTGTAAAATGGGACTTACAAGGTGAATGAACTGAAAACCATGGGACCAAGGACTGAATACCAACCTAACAGCCTCCCATGAGGCATCTAAACCTATGGCCATCCATAATGAACCATGCTCCTTGCTGAGAATACCAAGAACAACTATTTTTGATTTATTTTCTATTTTTATCTATTTTTAGTGATTTTTGGATTTTAAAGACTACTACTGAATTAATGGTTTCTTCAAGCTTTAAAGCTTTTGTCAGGAGCTTATGTGGCTTATAGAGTCCATATAATCAACTACAAACAAGAAAATTAAATGACATGAATTAAAGATAAATAAGAAAACTTGAATTTAAAAGAGAACTTGCATTAAACTGAAAACAGATGTTCCATTACACTACTTGAGTTCATTACACTAGTTAAAACAATAAATGACATTTAAAGTAAATGAAAGCAGTAAAATTACACTACATGATCAAACTAATCTAAGTGACAATTGCATAAGGCAAGAGTAGTTCTTTCTTCTGTTTCTCTTTTCTTTTATAGCCTCAGAAATACTTGGAAGCCACTCATAAGTTATTGGCTTCAATCTTGACCCTTGAAATAGTCCAATTGATCTCAGCCGTTTAAACGGATTTTGGCGCCAAAGTCCTATTTGACAGCTTGAGGCGGTTTGGATGCAATTAATGCATTGTGGACATATGTAGAGGTGTAAGGGACAAGGTGAGACAGCTTTGTGAAGCTTTTGAGTCAAGTAGAAGAAAAACAGGGCAAAAGGGTGTAGGGGTTGCTTGTAGGATGGTGGGGAAGCATTAATGAGGTGTGGGATAGGTTTGAGAGGTGGCAGGGAGTAGGGTGTGAGCGTGGAAGCAAGTGGAGGGGGAAGAGGTGCAAAAACCACCCTGGTTTAGTGACTGAGTGGTGTTGGGGATGGTGAACAGTAACGGTGGTTTTGGGCGGGGTATTGACCGTTTGACCATTTTTGGTATTAAAAAGGCCGGGTTTGTTTGTTGGGCTAAATGAGTGGGCTGGGGTAGTATTTTGGGTTTAGGTGGATTTGGATTTTGGGATAATAAAAATAGGATCCGTTTGGTTTGTTGTGTATTTAAGCCCAAGGACTAAACATGCAATTTCTGAATTCTTGAGGGGTTAAACCTGTTACAATTCCAAAATTATCACAAGGACCAATATTGTTAAGTTTGATAAACCAAAGGATTTATTTTTCATTTTTTACAATTTAAAATACCCCGGGGACCATTTATGTAATTTTCCAAAGTTTAGGGGGTTAAACTGTAAATTCCTCAAAGTTATCAAAATAGTTCTAAATTGTAAATTCATGCATAGTACAAGGGTATTTTGTGAAATTTCCAAGTTTAATATACCTAGGGACTAAGTTTGCCAATTTTGTAACTTGAGGGGTAAAAATTGCCAGTTTGTGTAAACTTTTATCCAGGGATGTTTTGTGAACATTTTTGGTTTCCCAAGGACTTAAGTTGACTTTTTATTCATTTAAAACCTTCAGGGACTAGTTTTGACAATATTTGAAACTTGAGGGACTGAAATTGCCAATTATGCAAACTTTGTTCGTTTTTCATTTGTTTTTGCATAATTTGCATTTGAAACATATAAAACACACCTTTAAGATATTTTAAGTATTATGATGCATATTTGAGTGTTTTTGTATGTTTTGGCAGTTCAGATTGGTATAAAATGATGAGTATTTAGACACTCATCAATAGTACCAACCATTTCTAGTTCTTACATTGGTAATTTCCAGTTTGCATTTGAAAGTCACAGACTAAAGGATTACTATGTGAGAAAACAGTAGAGTAACTTGTTTATTGTATAGTTAATACGCGTCATTCTAGAACATTATTAGGAGTACATATTTTCTCCTTTCCCGTGCCCATTGCAATAGCTCTTCAATTGTTCTATCCCTTGCTTCAAATTGCATCGCAGGCGAGTCCTCTTCTAGCACAGCCACATCACTACAAATAATAATCATGTTATTATTGATTTCAAGTATTGGAAGCCATTCATAAAGTTTACGGATTTGATCACCTTTTTTTAGTTTTAAATTATTTTAGCACAGGTATTTCTTTATCGTCGAAAATAAGTGTTGATGGAGAGCTCGAGAGGCCTACCTTGTCTGGAAGAAGTGTTAGTGAAATGTTATATTTCAAACATACAAAACCGTATAGCAAATTTCTACAATCAATAATATATATGTATAATATGATTACTGTTGTAGTATTTGGCATTCATCGAAGTCAGCACCATGGCGTAGTTAGCTGCCATGTCTTTGGGATTTCTTTTATAGTCGGGCATCCCCCAATTTCCCCCACAACGTCACTTTGATTTTGTTGCCCCTATGTAAATAAACCATGATTAACATCAGTTTGAAGGTAACGTTGGACATGTCAAGAGTCGCACTAAAAAGATTCGGCTAGCAATGCATATAAATATATAATGATAGGAGGCAACCTTACCGTTCGTTTGCGAGAATAAAATGAAGGGTCTTTGAGCCTGTCCTTTGTTGCATGAGGTTCCCGACACTCGTAACATAACCAATGACATCTCGAGGCAAGTTTTATTTTGTCAGTTAGTACTTAATTGCAATGTAATTTGTATATTAGCGAGACAAAAGCATATTACCGACAAAGTATTTGTTGTTTGTAGGTTCGAGATTTTCGAGTTCAACGAACTGGAAAGGGTATCTAACTAAACTATAAGAGTTGCAGGCAACTTTGGTCACCGGAGTTGATCCATTCAACTCAATCATGTGAGTGTCATTCTTCAAGATCTGGTACTCCTCTTTGTTTGGTTCCACACAAAAATCTTGAATCAAGTTAATGCAACCTTTATGTAACCTATTGATGAAACGATGTGATATATTGTTTTTGGTTGTGCAATGCATTACATTCCCCTTGCATAAACAACATATAATAATTTATGTATTGTTACACATCACAAATGTGCAATATAAGATAAAGTAGAACCTTTTCATCTGAAACTATTAAGTCGGTGTTGAGGTATATTTCCCTTGAACGTTGCTTATGTCCCACTTGAGACAAACCATAACCTTGATTGGAGCATCAACATTTCCTTTCAATTGGTCAAGAAAAGTGTGATTTGCAGCCATATTGAGTTGTGATTTTGCTTCAAATGGGGGTGGGTGTGCTTCATATGAGAGTGATATTTATAATCTCTTATTTAGTGTGTTTGTCACATGATACGTTTATTTCAACGATTTAATTGCTAAGGCCTAATTTATTTTAATCAATAGGTTTTAATAGAAACCAACATAAGGAAACACAAAGAGTTGATCATTATATGAAATTATAGCAAAAGTTAATGTGTGGAAGTTATAACAATAAGGGGAGATGAGATCATTATGTAATTGTAAAGTAACGTCAATTATGCAGGCACCTTAACCTTTGATCACTTATAAATTATTGCATTTAATCAACTTTAGGATCAAGTCATTACTCACTTCAAACTCAACTTAATTCTTCCATGGCCTTTCGTTTGTAAAACTATTCAACAACTTTAAGAACTCTTAAAAGCTTTCAAAATAAGCTCAATATTAGCTTAAACTACATATTTGAGTTACTTAGCTTATGATATTAATGCTCACATTCAATAGGGGGAACTCAATTATATATATATATATATATATATATATATATATATATATATATATATATATATATATATATATATATATATATATATATATATATAGATCACAAATACCATCCAAGTTTCAGTATTTTTTCAATGTTGTGAAAATTAAATATTCAAAAAAAGCTATATCAAGCATGCATTATTTAGTTGTATATAATCACCGTCAAATGACCTAACGTTAATGTTTTTAGTTTCATAACAAGAGGTCAAGAATTCAAACCTCGCTATTGTGTACATTTAGGGTTGGCCGAGGAATGGTCGAAACCAGTCAGGTTGCCGCGTACATCTGAGTCAAAAGGCTTGCCCACCTAAAGTAACTTGGACTGGAAAAATCCATTCGTTTTACTCGTAATATGTTAGTGAAAGGGCAGTTGGCCTTTGGCCTTTGGTAAAGGGGCAATTGACTTTTGGTAAAATGAAAGTTTCTTTGGCTCTTCAATTGTTGACTCTTCATTGAGCAAGTGGTTCTTCAATTCGCCTATAAAAGGAAGAAGCGAGTGCTTCAGTTCTTATCCCATTTCCAAATGAGCAAACACACATAGTGTTCTTTGGATCTTATTCTTTCTCCTAGTAGTTCTTGTGTAACAAAAGAGAGTTTGGTATATTTCCTAGTACAAGAGATATAAAGTTGTATTATCCTTGTAACTAGAGAAAAGGTGTAACTCCTAGTTTACATAGTGAAACGTATCTTTCCTTGCCCGTGGTTTTTACCCTATTGGGGTTTTCCACGTTATATCCGTGTGCCATCTTTTATTTTATTTCATATTTTAGTTGTGGGTTTGCTTCAGTCCGGTGTCACTTTTCTCAACAAGTGGTATCAAGAGCTAAGGTTGGGTGTGTGTATAATTATTTATCGTATGCTCTGTGGTTGCCATTTTTAAGTGGACCCTCCACATCAAAAGATAAATAAGTTTATACTAACTCAAAAGGTGTTCGTTACTATTATTAACAAATAATAGTTTTGTCGAAAAGTAGATTGTGATTGTAGCAATGGCGGCAAAATTTGAAATTGAAAAATTCAATGGGAATAATTTCTCGTTGTGGAAATTAAAGATGAGGGCTATCCTTAGAAAGGATAAATGTTTAGCGGCCATTGACGAAAGGCCAGCTGAGGTCACGGATGACAGTAAATGGGACGAGATGGATGGAAATGCTATTGCAAATCTTCATCTGGGATTAGCAGATGGAGTTTTGTCAAGCATAGAGGAGAAGAAAAGTGCAAAGGAGATTTGGGATCATCTTGCTCGATTGTATGAGGCAAGATCGCTCCACAATAAAATATTTCTCAAGAGGAAACTTTATGCTCTTCGCATGACGGAATCTAATTCAGTGACTGAGCACGTTAATAACCTGAATACTCTATTTTCTCAGCTCACGTCTTTGAGTTGTAAAATAGAGCCACATGAATGTGCAGAAATTCTACTTCAAAGTTTACCTGACTCATATGACCAACTTATTATCAACTTAACCAGTAATGTTCTTTCGGACTATCTAGTCTTCGATGATGTTGCAGCCGCTATTCTGGAAGAAGAAAATAGGCGTAACAATAGGGAGGACAGACAGGCCAGTTCAAGACAGGTGGAGGCGTTGGTGATAACGAGAGGGAGGTCAATGGAACCTGGCTCCAGTGGGAGTCACAATCATGGTAAATCTAAAACAGGAAAGAAGAAGAATTTTAAATGCTTCAACTGTGGCAAACAGGGTCACATGAAGAAAGATTGTAGGAGTTTAAGAAACTCTAATCCTCAAGGAAATGTCGCCAGCACTTCAGAAGATGGTAATGCTCTGTGTTGTGAAGCAGCGGTTGCAAATGAAGGTAGGACGAGATTTGCAGATGTATGGCTGTTCGATACAGGAGCAACTTTTCATATGACCGCAAGAAGAGAATGGTTTCATCAATATAAACCTATCTCTGGAGGCGGATCTGTGTACAGTTGCAAGGATGAAAAACTAAAGATCATTGGAATTGGAAGTGTCATGGTGAAGGTGCATGATGGTACAGTTCGTACTATTCGGGATGTGCGACACGTGGAGGGCCTGAAAAAGAATTTATTGTCTCTAGGACAATTTGATAATCTTGGTTGTAAGGTTGAAATACAAAACAAGATTTTGAAAATTATAAGAGGTGCGCTTGTTCTTATGAAAGGTGAAATGGTGGCTGCGAACTTATACCAACTGAAGGCAGAGATAGTGGAGGAGGCGGAAGCATCTGTTGCTTCACATAGTCCAAGTCATAGAGTTGCAGTAACATGGCATCAGAAGCTTGGACATATGTCAGAACAAGGAATGAAGATTCTTATTGAAAGGAAGTTAATTCCTGGCCTCACAAAGGTTTCTTTACCTTTCTGTGAGCATTGTGTTATCAGCAAGCAGCATCGCCTAAAATTCAAGACATCAAATTCTAGAAGTGTCTCTGTTCTAGAATTGGTTCATTCTGATGTGTGGCAAGCACCGGTTCTATCCCTGGGAGGAGCAAAGTATTTTGTATCCTTCATTGATGACTATTCCAGGAGATGTTGGGTGTACCCAATCAAGAAGAAGTCTGATGTGTTTGAAATTTTCAAAGTTTACAAAGCGTGGGTTGAACTTGATTTTGGGAAGAAAATCAAGTGTTTAAGGACAGATAATGGAGGTGAATACACTGGCGATGAATTTGATACCTTTAGCAGGCAAGAAGGAATCAAAAGGCAGTTCACTACAGCATACACTCCTCAACAGAACGGAGTGGCAGAGCGGATGAACAAAACCTTGTTAGAAAGAGCAAGAGCAATGTTGGCAACTGCAGGCTTGGAAAAATCGTTCTGGGTAGAAGCAGTCAATACCGCCTGTTATGTGATAAATCGGTCACCTTCAACTGCACTTGAGTTGAAGACACCGATGGAGATGTGGACGGGAAAGCCAGTTAACTATTCAGACCTTCATATATTTGGAAGTCCTGTGTACGTGATGTACAATTCTCAAGAAACTACAAAGCTGGATCCGAAATCCAGAAAATGTTTGTTCTTGGGGTATGCTGACGGAGTAAAGGGGTATCGCTTGTGGGACCCCACTGCCCACAAAGTAGTCGTCAGCAGAGATGTTGTCTTTATGGAAGACAAAGTTCAAGAGAATGAAGAAGGTGATAGCACTACAAGTGAAACTACATCAATACAGGTGGAAAAGCAGTTTCAGTCGAGTGATTCTTCTGAAGCCGTACCACAGCACGAGGTGAATGAGACAACTGAGTCTCAAGCTCCAACGACTCGTACTCTTAATCGTGAAAGAAAACGTCCGGTGTGGCACACGGATTATGTTATGGAGGGCAATGTTGCATACTGTCTTCTTACAGAGGAAGGAGAGCCATCAACTCTTCAAGAAGCACTGAATAATTCAGATGCTTCGTTCTGGAGGGAAGCAATGCAAGAAGAAATTGAAGCTCTTCATAAGAATAAAACGTAGGAACTGATGCCACTACCAGCAGGTAGAAAACCCATTGGAAACAAATGGGTATATAAGATCAAGAGGAACGGTGATGACCAGGTGGAGAGGTATCGTGCAAGATTGGTAGTCAAAGGATATGCTCAGAAAGAGGGAATCGACTTCAATGAAATATTTTCCCCTGTGGTTCGAATGACAACTGTTCGAGTGGTTCTGGCAATGTGTGCTACGTATGATTTACATCTAGAGCAGCTAGATGTGAAAACTGCATTTCTTCATGGAAATCTTGAGGAATAAATTTACATGCTCCAACCAGAAGGTTTTAAACAAAAAGGAAAAGAGAACTTGGTTTGCAGGTTAAACAAATCTCTGTACGGTTTAAAGCAGGCACCGCGGTGTTGGTACAAGAGATTTGATTCTTTTATCATTGGCCTTGGATATAACAGACTACACGCAGACCCTTGTGCATATTACAAGAGGTTTGGAGACAATGATTTTGTCATCTTGCTGTTATATGTTGACGACATGTTGGTTGCAGGCCCCAACAAAGATCGTATTAGTAAACTAAAGGCACAACTCGCTAGGGAATTCGAGATGAAAGACCTTGGACCCGCAAACAAGATTCTAGGGATGCAAATTCACCGAGATAGAGTTAGTAGGAAAGTTTGGCTTTCACAGAAAAGTTATGTGAAGAAAATCTTGCAAAGGTTCAATATGCAAGATTGTAAGCCAATATCAACCCCGTTTCCTACTAATGTCAAGTTATCCTCCAAGATGAGCCCTAGCAGTGAAGAAGAGAGGATGGAGATGTCTCGAGTACCGTATGCATCAGCAGTGGGAAGTTTAATGTTCGCGATGATTTGTACAAGACCAGACATTGCACATGCAGTGGGAGTAGTGAGTCGGTACATGGCGGAACCTGGTAGAGAGCATTGGGAAGCTGTGAAGAGGATCTTTAGATATCTTAAAGGAACCTCGGATGTTGCATTATGTTATGGGGAATCGGGTTTAACTGTCAAGGGATATGTTGATTCTGATTACGCAGGTGATCTTGACGGAAGTAAATCAACCACCGGGTATGCATTTACGCTTTCTGGCGGAACAGTAAGCTGGGTTTCAAAACTGCAGTCAGTTGTCGCCATGTCAACAACAGAAGCAGAATATGTTGCAGCTGCTCAAGCCAGCAAAGAAGCAGTATGGTTGAAGATGTTGTTGGAAGAGCTCGGGCACGAACAAGTGAAAATTACTCTATTTTGTGATAACCAGAGCGCCTTGTATCTTGCAAGGAATCCAGCATTTCATTCAAAGACAAAGCATATACGAGTTCAGTATCACTTCGTTCGTGAGCAAGTGGAAGAAGGAACCGTGGATATGCAGAAAATCCATACTGATGATAACGTGGCAGATTATCTGACGAAAGCAATCAACAATGACAAGTTTATATGGTGCCGATCCTCATGCGGCCTAGCGGAAACGTAAGCAACATGAAAGTGCAAGGAAGGATAACGGTGTGAAGATCGATTTAGCTTCAATCGAATCTTCAAGTGGGAGATTGTTAGTGAAAGGGCAGTTGGCCTTTGGCCTTTGGTAAAGGGGTAATTGACTTTTGGTAAAATGAAAGTTTCTTTGGCTCTTCAATTGTTGACTCTTCATTGGGCAAGTGGTTCTTCAATTCGCCTATAAAAGGAAGAAGCGAGTGCTTCAGTTCTTATCCCATTTCCAAATGAGCAAACACACATAGTGTTCTTTGGATCTTATTCTTTCTCCTAGTAGTTCTTGTGTAACAAAAGAGAGTTTGGTATATTTTCTAGTACAAGAGATATAAAGTTGTATTATCCTTGTAACTAGAGAAAAGGTGTAACTCCTAGTTTACATAGTGAAACGTATCTTTCCTTGCCCGTGGTTTTTACCCTATTGGGGTTTTCCACGTTATATCCGTGTGCCATCTTTTATTTTATTTCATATTTTAGTTGTGGGTTTGCTTCAGTCCGGTGTCACTTTTCTCAACATAATAAACATACACCGTCTAAACTAATTACCATCAATCAATCAAATTCACGTACAACCAATTGTGAAAAGAAAAACAAGTCACGAAATAGCAAACAAATTAGAGAAGTGTCGTGTTTAGGTGAATCAGAATGGCTTTTTATAATAAAAGAAAGAAGTTAAAGTTACTTGACTCAAATAGAACTCAAAGTTTCAAATTTTGTTACTATTTGATTAGTTTCACTGAAAATTCGAGCCTCATTTTCTATTTTGAATAATTGATGTGAATTATTATGGAGAGATGCAACGTAAAGAATGTGTCATAGGTTCAATAGTTAATTACATATTTCGTTCATATGATTTACACACGTGTGTGTATATATATATATATATATATATATATATATATATATATATATATATATATATATATATATATATATATATATAGGGTAAGGTTCTAGAGAAAAGTCCATTTTAGTAGAAAAGTGAGAAAAAAAGTTATAGGGTTTAATTTGAAACATCTCAAATTTCATGGGTATGTTTTGAAACATACCCCCACCCTACCCCACCCCCCCCCCCTCCCCCCCCCCGATTTTTTTTTTTTTTTTTTTTGGGCCAAAAATTTATAACCCTGATACACCTTTTTTTTTAGTGCATCTCAGTTATAAAAATTGGTGCATCATAGTTATAACTGAGATGCACCAATTTTTATAACTGAGATGCACTAAAAAAAAAATGTGCATCAGGGTTATAAATTTTTGGCGGGAAAATTTTTAGCCAAAAAAAAAAAAAATTTTTTTTGCGGGATTTTTTTTTTTTTTTTTCCGGGGGTGGGGGGTGGGGGGGTAGGGTGTAAATTTACAAAACCTCCTTAAAGAATGAAGGAAAATACAATTAGATCCCTGTAGTTTGGTGTAAAAAAAAGGAAGGGAAGAAGGGGCTGATTTGTACACTTTTCTATCAAAGTGGATTTTTTTCATGAACCCACCTATATATATATATATATATATATATATACACACACACACACACACACATAGAGGCGGAGCTACAGAGAGGGCACGGTAGGCAAGTGCCCCCCCAAAAAATTCCGGCGTAGTGTATTTGTTTTGGAGATTCCGGTGTATTTCGTCATTTTGCCCCCCTTACTTGTACATAAACTAAAGTCAGTAAAGCTGAGTATTCAAGACATAATCGAAGAAGGTGAAAATAAAATCTTGCCGGAAAAAAAAAAAAAACCGCAGTTGATGGGAAGAAGAAGGAAGAAGGCTCTTTCTCTTTTCTTGTGCAATCACATGTCCAATGAGAAATTTTCCTTTTTATTATTTTTATATTAACTTTAGCTATTATTGTGATTGGTCCATATCTTAAGGTAAATAATGCGTACGTGGAGAAAAAGTAGCAGGTACTTTTTTACTTCCAATTTATTACCATCTACTTGTGTTTGAGACACTCAGCTTAGGCATATTCTTACATTTTTTTCTCTAGTCTATTCTTTTTACTTCCATTTTAATTTCACACTTTTAGTCAATATTCTAATCATAATTAAAAAAAACCTTCAATTATATATACTAAACCTTTGTTCCATAATCTAGTCATAAAAATCACTTGTAAAATTTTAAATTATTAAACATTACAAACTTAATTCTTTTAATACATGATAACAAATCTTTCAACAATTGGAATCACAATTTTTAGAAAAAATTTCTTCATGCTACCATGTCATTTATCTCACAAATATAAGATTCTCCGGTTTGATTTTATTTAATTTTATGTATTTAGTTGTTATCCTTTGGAAAAAACATTTTCTAGCGACGCTCTTGCACAAGTTTTTTTATTTTATTATTTTTTTTAATACGTGCCATTGTAACAAAAAAAATTTTTTTTACCCTCTCTCAAAAAAAAATCCTGGCTCTGCCCCTGTATATATATATATATATATATATTAATTGCTTCTGTGGTTGAAAAATGTTGCAACGTTCGTCCTTTTAACCAACTGCCGTTACTTTTTGTGCATAAAACGTGAAGGTATTTCTATTTTCGCTTCTCAAATATTACTATAGAGATGAAAGATGCGTTTTATGTAAACCAGAAGGACAAAATTTGTAATTAACTCAAATATAAATAAATAAAATTAAGCGATGAAAAAAAATATGTTTCTCATTAGACTGGGAAGAATTTGGAAAATACTGTTAACTCATATTCTATTTTCGTTTTGGATATTTTTAGGATTTTTCTTTTCTACTTTTTTTTTCTTCATCCATTAGAATTTTTGTTTTAATGTGATATATTTATTTAAGTTTCTTAGATTTTTTAAAATTATTATTATTTTGAGCATATATATTATATAGAAATATACTACAAGGTTATGATGTGTTAAAACATTATACAAATTGTTAGCTAGTATGAAATTATAACTTAGACGATAGTACATGTTTGAGATGATTATTGTGAAAAATATAAACAATATTTTATAAGACAAAACTATGAATTTTAATAAGTTTAATTTAAATAAAAAAAATCTATCTTTCTAATATGGCGGATCGGTTTTGTTTAATTCACCAAGATTTTTTTTTTCAAATTAATATCTTTTGTATATTTATTAAATAAAAAATATACTACAAGATCATGATGTTTTGAAACATAAATACAAAACGTTGTTTGTTAGTATCAAATTTTAACCTAGACAATGTTGCATGTTTAAAATGATTAATCTAAAAGTATAAAAATGTATATTTATAACACAAAATTATATACTTTAATAAGTTCAATTTTTTTTTTTTTTTTAAACCTATTTTTCAATATCATGGATCTGTTTTGTTTACTTTTTCAAGATTTTTTATTATTTTTTTTACAAATTATAATTTTTAGTATAATTGAAAATATACAACAAGGTTATGAAGTGTTGAAACATATATACAAATTGTCGTTTGTTAGTACTCCCTCCATCTCTAAATAAGTGTCTGTTGATATAAATAATACTTAAAAAGGTTATTAATATCTCTCAATAAACTTATGTTTTGATAATCACAAAACTTAAATCAAATTAAGTCAAGATTAAGAAGTAAACAAGTATTTTGTAACAAATATTTACTTCTACATCTAATATCACTTAAGGTATGCATAAACTAAGCATCTTATGCATTACATGATCAAAGGAAATTTTGTCTTAAGACATAACATATTTTAAAATGATATAAACATTTTAAATATATTTGTAAATCATTTTTGGTAATGCTATATTAAACCACAAAAATATGATTTTAAATTTCCAACCAAAAAGGGCAAATTTTATCCAGAAAAACTTTTCAAACGTTCAGGAGGGCGGCCCCCTTAATTTTACTAGGCGGCCCCCTTAATGATTAAGGGGACCGGCCTATAATTAAGGGGACCGGCACACTCCCGAACAGTAAAATTTGGCCCTATAAATACTGGATCATTTTACACATTTTTCTCACCTTTTTGCACTATAAACTTTCTGATCCAACCTCCCTCTCTAGATCTAAAATCCTTTGATCATATAATTCATAAGTCTTTGTTTTCAAGTGATCCAAAGCTTCATCCATTCAAGTGCAAGAAGAAGAACACTCCTCTACATCCATCTAATTGTAGTAGTGTTGTGAATAGCTAAATTCATATTGTAGTGTGGTAGATATTTGTAAAAGTGTTGTGTAAATTTGTTGTGTGTAGAAAATAGGTGTGTTGTAAAGTAGTTTAGTAGGTGTGAATTAGTTGTGCATAGAAGAAGGTGTGAAGTTGTGAAGGTGTGAAGAAGGTATGAAGTCTTGAACAAGTCGTGAAGTTGTGAAGAAGGAGTGAAGCCTTCAAGAAGTCGTGAGATTGGTTCTAGCTACGATTAGAACTCGACATTTAGCTTAGTGTCGTTAACTCGTGTAAGCCAAGGTGTATAAGGTTTCTCCACCATAAGGAGTTTGTTGACATAGTGAAGAAAACTCTCGAGTGTGGTACTCGGGGAGTGGAGTAGGGCAAGGAAGGTGTCCTTGTAGCCGAACCACTATAAATTCGCGTGTTGTGGTTTGATCTTTCTAACTCTATCTTTTGTTCATTACATTTCAATACTTTCATTAGTACATTAGAATTGCTTATATTTGTTGTCATTTGAATTCACTTGAGATCGAATCGAAAGTTTTTTTAATAAGCTACAAAATATTTTGGTAATAAACTTTTAAAAGGACGTAAAACTATTCAACCCCCCCCCCCCCCCCTTCTAGTTTTTCACAGTGTCCAATATTGACTTTTAAAGTTTTTCCTTTTTTACTTTGACTTTAAATTATTTTCTTTGTGTTATGTAATACTTGATGCAAAATATATGAATGAATTTGGTTTTAAATGTATTTTCATTGATAGAATTTTTATTAAGTATTACATAACACAAATAAAATAATTTAAAGTCAAAATTGAAAGAAAAATATTTCAAAAGCCAGTAATGGACATTTATTTATGGACGAAATGAGTATAAAATTATAACCTAGACAATAATATGTGTTTGAAATGATTAATTTGAATAGTATAAAACGTGTATTTTTAACACAAAATTATGAATTAAAATAAGTTTAACTTAAATAAAGAAATCTATTTTTGTTTAATATGACAGATAGATTTGTGCAGTTATTTCCATTTAGTTTTTCAGTGAAAACCAAAACCGATAAAAGTCGGTGTTCATTTTTATATAACAGGAATGTCGTTTTTTTTAGTTCCCACTTAAATTTATTTTTAAGTTAATTACAAATTTCGTCTTCCTGGTTTACATAAATTGCATCTTTCGTCCCTATACTAATACGTAGTATGTGATAAGCGAAATACTAATATGCCCTCACGTTTTATGCACGCGAGGAACTTAACCATAAAGAGTAATGGTCATTGGTCAAAAGGATGAACGTTGCAAGATTTTGCAACCACGGGGGACGGATCTTGCAAGCAGTTTGAAGAAAAGATGAAAGGTGCAAATATTTGTAAACCACAGGGGCGAAGTACGTAATTAACTCTATGGTCAAATCATATCCTCATATCTTTTTGGTCATAATGCTCGAGAGATATCTCTAGCTCCCTTGTAGTGACTCTGAACGTCAATTTCCTTTCATATTTTTAGCAACAAGTGGGAAGGCGCTCATTGCGTTGCAGCGGGAATATTCGAAAATTTTTTATGATAATTATTTATGAAAAATGTTTGGTCGGGGTTTCTCGTTATGAGATCGTGACATGTTTTTTGTGACTCGTGGTGTATTTGTTTGGAATAAATGTTGTGTCAAGCTATATTTGTAGGTTGTACTACATCTTTTTTGTAATGAATGTTGTGTCGGGTACCAGTGTGTTGCGCCGCGGCTAATTTTGACCCTTATAGTTTTATAAAAATTTAAGATAATTTTTAAAGTTATTTAATAGGTTAATGATGCATTTTGAAAGTTTTTGTATTTAAAAACTATATATATATATATATATATATATATATATATATATATACACACACACACACACACACACACTACTTATAAAGCATTTAGCACCCTCTCTCCTCTAACTTTTTAAGATTTTCATATATAAATTTTAAGTAAATACAACTATTTAAGCTACATGTACAATTAATTTAAGCATAAACACTTACACATATTGACCGGTCAATATTTATAATTAATGTCATCTTTAAAACACCCCTTTAATAAAATTATAATTAATAAAACGCTATGTACAAACAAATCAAGCTTCAAAAGAATCACTCTCTCTTTATTAAATGCACCTAAAACATAAAATTTAAACATACACATGATAAAGCATATGGTACAAACTTTTCATCCATTAAAACATACACATAATTCCTCTAGCTTTTTTATTTATTTATTTATTTTTTTATTTTTTTTTCTAGCCATTTTTTTCCCTCCGGCCTCCTTTTTTTTCACAATTTTTAGATTCAACAAGATGCTTCTTGCTCACCTTGAAAAAAATAATTCATGTAAAAAAAGATTGTATAACAAAAAACCTAAGATATTATTTAAAAAAAAGGATATATAATATTTTTTTATATAAATCTGAGATTATAAAAACTTTAAAAGAAAAAGTCAATGAAAAGGAACTAGCAAGAAGAATAAAAATCAACTACAATCAACAAATCAAAATAATCACAACTGATCATAAACATCTAATACATAACAAATCCACAAACTAACCTATAAACCCATCTCCTTATAACAAGAAAAAGAACGACAAACCCATATTTAACTACAACATCTTTTCCTCATAGCCAATCAACATAACCCAACATTCCATCTCACGTAACAACATACTTAATACAATAAAAATAATCTAAGATCTTTAACGATCCAACACAACCCATCATCGATCTCTTGAAACCAATTAATTCATCTTCCGAAAGTGATGACGAAGAATACGCCATGGCCGTAAGAGATTTCAAGAAATTCTTCGATTAAGAAGGACTCCGAAATGGTCAAAGAAAAACGAGAGCAAAGCAAGTCAATCGCCTAGAAAGCTAGAAAGGAATCTAGTATCGAAGATAGCTCATCTTCCGAAAGTGATGACGAAGAATACACCATGGCCGTAAGAGATTTCAAGAAATTCTTCAAAAGGCGAGAAAGATTGGTAAGACAACCGTATGATGAAAAGAAGACATTTCAAAAGAGTAAAGATGACAAGAACAACAAGATTGAAAGAAAGTGTTTCAAGTGTGGTGATCCAAATCACCTCATCGGAAAATGTCCAATGATGACAAGAGATCAAAATCAAAGAGCTTTTGTTGGAGGTGCTTGGAGTGATAGTGACGAAGATGAGAAAGAAACGACAAAAGAAGAAAAGTGTCTTATGGCGAATACATCAAATGAGGTACGTTCCGAAACCGAATATTTTAGTGATGAAAGTTTATCATTAGATGAAAAAGATCTAGATAATGAATATAATAGGCTATGCAAATTAGGACAACTAGTAATGGCTAAAAACAAATCACTAAAATACATAAACAATCAATTGGAAAATGAAGTACTTGAACTAAAAATTAAAATACATCAACTTGAAAAAGGTAAAGAAACTTTTGAAGAATGCAAGTCATGTCAAATGCTTAAAGATGAAAACGAAATACTTAGTGAAGAAATTCGGAAACTTAATAAATTTGAAAATAGTAGTCACTCTTTTAATAAAATAATAAGTAGTCAAAGAACATCCGGAGATAAAACCGGTTTAGGATTTAACTCAAATGAAGCTTCAACAAGTGAGATTAAAAATGTCAAATTCGAAAATGAACCTAACGAACAAAAATCTCTAAAATCTAATCCTAAGTATATACTTATTAATGATAGAAAAATACCTCTTGCCAACAATGAAGAAGTAAAGGCTTTTTATAAATCATCTTTGAAAAACGAGGTAGGATCATCTAAATCTAAGACAAGATCCAAAACACCACCACATAGAAAATCAAATAATCCTAATCCTAGGTCTAAAACACCTCAACCAAGAAGAAACCAAAATAGGCAAACCTATAATAACAATAGTAATCAAATATGGAACTACCAACAAAGCTACAATCCTTGGGGTATACTACCACCTTTCATGCATCCTAGTCAAATGTTAAACATGTTTGGACCAAACAACTTTGGACCAAAGAGACAATGGGGATCGAATGGCTAGATGAACATTCCTTGAGGCAATCTTGAAGTTTCTCTCAACATAGACTTTTTCAAAGTCTATATATCATCTTGATGATTTTGAAGACCACCGGGTACGCCATTCCTTCATAACTCATTGCCATGCTTAGATAAATATGCTTTAGTTGATCATATTATTTGCATAGATATAGCTTGCCTTTTTCTCTCTACTTGTTTCGATCATATATATATACTTATTTACATATATATATATATATATATATATATATATATATATATATATATATATATATATATATATATATATACTCCTATACTTAATATATTAAATATATATATATATATATATATATATATATATATATATATATATATATATATATATATATATATATATATATATATATATATATATATATATACTCCTATACTTAATATATTAAATATATATATATATATATATATATATATATTTAATATATTAAGTATAGGAGTATATATATATATATATATATATATATATATATATACAATTGCTTGCACATAACCTAGATACGTCATTAGTTGACTTTCTAGAACTTCAGGAAATCGTTCTTTATCGAACCCTTTCCTTCCCCCCTCGCGTTATTCTAGTAAGTCCTCTTCTAGGAGACTCATGATGATGAAGGGATATGAGTCAAGTGGACTTTTATAATGCAAGAACGCCTTCGCACGTGAACACTATGGATGAAACAAACTCCTCTCGCCGACTATATCCTATCTCCGCTACTATCTTTCAAACCTCACCCATCAACCCATCTTTCACTCACATTTATATATATATATATATATATATATATATATATATATATATATATATATATATATATATATATATATACACTTATTCACATATTCCCGAACACACCTCAAACCCTGCATCAACTTAACACTTTGATCATTTTATCCAAAATTGTCAAAGGTATATTTTAATTATCGAAACGGTAATTAAAAATTGTTAAGAATTTTATCATCGTGCCAATGAACGTTTACGTATTTTTGATATATTATAAATCTAATTATATAATATTTTTTTTCCAGAAACTAATTCCGCGAAATTTGGAAAATTTCAAAGGCGGCCCCCTTAATAATTAAGGGGACCGACTTGTTATCGAGGGCGGTCCCCTTAATGTTTAAGGGGACCGGCCATCTGACACTTTCAAATCCGTTTTTCCTTCTTAATTCCATTCCCAAACACTCCATTCACTCATTTGTTCCTCCCCACTGCTACTGAGTACGAACCAAAACACCCAAAAACTTCAAAATCCTCCATCATATCACCAATCCGGGGTTGTTTCGCAAGGGGCAAACATCAACCAAACATATAACAACATCTTTTGTAAGTTTTCCAACATGCATTTCATCACATTTCATTCGATTTGGTGTCTAATCAATTATTATGCATTTTATTAAAACTTATTTTAATTCGAATTTAAGTGCAATAGAAGCTAGAAATTGAACTACCAAATACTTCCCATAGGATTAGAATGATGTATTGCAACTCAAAATTAGTATAACATATTATTTTGTCAAAATCATTAATCGCCCATAAACCCTTGTTAAATTTTATTTTTCAAGAGGCACATTGTTGATATAACTCTAAAAAACCACTTAAAACTTACTACATTACATTATTTTAACGTCTTAAACAATCAAAACATACTTTTCAATTTATTAGAAAATGGTTCATGAAGACAACATGGGCGTTTGGTTCATGAACAAACTATAACTATATGTAGTTATTTGAAACTTAAAACTTTTTCATAAAACTTGTTAATACTACTAAGATCAATAGACGTCATCAAGATATATAATCAATATATATATTGATGTTTTAGGATGTCTTTATCTAGTTAAGGGAGCGTTTGGTTTATCTCGAAAATGATATTTTTTGAAAACTAAAATTCGCTTTTTAATCTTTTAAACAAGCTCATGTTGTGTCAAACTCTTACGAAATGGAAGATATATAATATAATATATATCTAGCCTTATTTCGAAATGAATTATGATATCATACTCTTTGATATTATATATTCTAAACGAGTTTAAAATCAAAATAAAAGGAACATTATGAAACTACTTCATTGAATATTTTTTTTTTGTGTCGAAGTAGAATTTCGTTCCACATATATTGCATATAATTATATATACATATATATAACATATGCATGATAGTTGCTTTTATATTAATTCTATTTTTGTTGTTATATTGTTTAGGTGAAAATGCCTAAGAACACGGTTGGTGATGTATCCAAAACCAAACAATACATTCCAAATGTCTCTTCTACTCCCGGCATGTCTCCTTCAGTTGCGTGTTTCTATCGTCCTATTGAAAATAGAAACATTCACGAAGGACGAATTGTCGATTCATCTTTCTATGAAAATGATCAAACCGAACGAATGTTCACCAATATTCGTTTCGAATGTCTTCTCCAAATCAACGAACCAATCATTCCTCGCTTTGTCCTCGATTTCTATAGCCAAGTGACGGTGCAAACCGATCCCTATGGCAATATCCTCATCTCCTTCATGATTCAAAATCAATTCATCACTCTCAATCTTGTTCAATTCGGTCAAATTCTTCGAATCCCATACAACGGCCAAGCCGTTTTCTCAAATGAATGGGATCTTTCCTCTCTTGAAAGAAATCGTCCTCAGGATGGCCCCTACTATTATGAGATTCCTAGTCCTGAAGACATTCGTCGAATGCTCGAACTAGAACGTCGTACGACTAGTCGAGTAATCAAGTCGAAGAATGTCGATATTCATGCCAATCAAATCCTCCTCAAAGAGCTAAGCCAAGATATGGAGAAGTGGGAAGAACTCATTCGAGAGAATGCGTTCGGTACTGGTGGTCACCGTGATCATGTCACGGCAAGCATTGCCCACATGCTTTATTGTGTTATTGCTGAAGAGCAATACAATTTGGCTTATCTTTTCATTCATCGAATCATGTCCACCAAAAACACCCCAAATGCCAATCTTCCTTATGGTATGTTTCTCACACGACTTTATCGTTATGTGATGGAACATTACCCTCATCTTCAAAGAGATTACTACGTTCAAATCCTTCCTACCCTGAACCAACTCACTCTTGTTCGTACTCGCCGTCCTCGTAGTGACAAAGGAAAATCTCGCGTTCCTTTGTACTCTAGGCCTCGTGGTTCTACATCTCATCGTGATGACGATGATGAGGAGGAAGACACCTCACGTGTTAGTACTCCATCCCCCACGACCTTTGTTGAGGATCTTTCCGATCTTGATGATACCGAGTATCAAATTCCTCTTCCTCATGAATGTACCGATGAGCTTCTATTCACTCGTCAAACGTCTATCATCAATCGTCAACAAGAAATGCATGAAGAACTTCGAGGGGGTTTCAAATCCGTTGGGAAGATGTTTAGGAAGATGCTTGGAAAGAAAAAAAAGTAGAAGATATTAATGTATTGCTACTTGTTATTAATTGGTTCTATTTGACATTTGTATAATTTGCCATTTGTCCGATTTATTCGGAAATACTTGTGTTGTTTATTGTCATCTCTTGAATGATGTTTAGATTTTAATTGTTATCATGCTACTATTTTAATGTTATGCCATGCTTATTTTCAAAATGGATTATAATATGTTTCTTTGCATGAAATTTGGTTATATACAATGTTGCAAAAATCGTGAATCGGTACTGAGGCGGTCGAGGGGCGATTAGCGATTTTTTACCGATTAATCGGCCGATTTTTGTGACTCGGCCGATTAATCGGCCGATTTCCGTGTAATTGTCTCCAAGGTCGCAGACCGATTAGCGATTACTCGCCGATTAATCGGCCGATTCGGCCGATTTTTGCAACACTGGTTATATATATATATATTTATATATCATCATTCATAGAGTATATACTTCTAATAGAGCTTGCTGGAAAAACACACTTGAAAAATCACCAAATTTTGCAAATTTTGGGTTTCTGGTCGTCTGGGAAAACACCAGATGGGCGGCCCCCTTAATTCCCTAGGCGGTCCCCTTAATTATTAAGGGGGTCGGCATACAATTAAGGGGACCGGCCATCTGGAACTGGATTCACTGTTTTCTTTTGCATCTTGTGAACCCTTTCTCTAGTTTCAGCTACCATTTCCCATTTTAACCCAACTGATTTTAGAATCTTATTAAACCATTTCAAATACATACCTAAATCAACCATTTCCATACTATAAATTCCCTCCAAAATCACCATTCTTCATCTCATCATTCACCATCTTAATCATCATGACTCCACCAAGCACCTCACACTCCAAAACCTCCAAGAAACAAAAACTTGTGGTCATCCCCCCAAAACAACTCTTCATTGACTTAACAAATGAAGACAACAAAACACCATCACCTCCACCTAAATGTTCATCCCCATGTGCACCCAATGCACCATCTAAAACACCTTCCACTCATGGAACTTCCTCATCCTCCGTACCCTCAACCTCATCAATCAATGACTACATCAACTCACACTTGTCACCACAAGTGTCATCACCACCTCCTACACAAGAACCCATGTCCACCCATCTTACCATCTCACTTTCACCAATAACACCACTTGATGCTCATCTCTCATCTCCACCAATTACACCACCATTCTTTGCCAATCCCGTGCCTTGGAGGCTACTTGAATCCCATGGGGATATTTGTCTTTGTTGCATCCACAACCGCATGGTCATCTTTGGCCTTAGAGATGAAATTCAATATATGTTTTCATATATTGAACATTTGCTTACCAACCCACCACCACCACCAACTCCACCATCCTTTCCAATAATTCCTCCACCATAATTCTCACCCATTCCTTCACCATCACCATCATGCTCTCCTAATTAAGCATCTCATATGCTTAATAAATAAAGCCTCTACCACTCTTTTGCTTGCAAGCTCTATGAAGACCATGTACTTTTTGCATGATGATGTATTTTCCTAGTTGCTTATTTGTGAACTAGCTTTTCTACTTGTAATTCAAATTGCTACTTGTATGTTTGTGCCTTGACACAACCACTTATTTAATATGAATGCTTTCTTTTCAAACATGCTTTATTTTTTATCACCTCATACATATTTGCATGCATATACTTGTGCTTCTAATATTATTTTGTAAAGCATTCCATAGCTCGTTCTCTTGGTGCCCCCAAACGAGGGGGAGTACACATCAAGGGGGAGTTTCTACCCGTCAATTTTTCACGCTTTAAAATTGTCGGCTTAACCTTTTTGATTCTACAAAAAGGGGGAGAAGTAAATATAAACTCACTAAAATACTTGTTTAAAAATTAATTTTTGAGTTAATGAGTTTAAGTTTTGTAATCATCAAAAAGGGGGAGATTGTTGATATAAATAATACTTAAAAAGGTTATTAATATCTCTCAATAAACCTATGTTTTGATAATCACAAAACTTAAATCAAATTAAGTCAAGATTAAGAAGTAAACAAGTATTTGGTAACAAATATTTACTTCTACATCTAATATCACTTAAGGTATGCATAAACTAAGCATCTTATGCATTACATGATCAAAGGAAATTTTGTCTTAAGACATAATATATTTTAAAATGATATAAACATTTTAAATATATTTGTAAATCATTTTTGGTAATGCTATATTAAACCACAAAAATATGATTTCAAATTTCCAACAAAAAAGGGCAAATTTTATCCAGAAAAACTTTTCAAACGTTCAGGAGGGCGGCCCCCTTAATTTTACTAGGCGGCCCCCTTAATGATTAAGGGGACTGGCCTATAATTAAGGGGACCGGCACGCTCCCGAACAGTAAAATTTGGCCCTATAAATACTGGATCATTTTACATATTTTTCTCACCTTTTTGCACCATAAACTTTCTGATCCAACCTCCCTCTCTAGATCTAAAATCCTTTGATCATATAATTCATAAGTCTTTGTTTTCAAGTGATCCAAAGCTTCATCCATTCAAGTGCAAGAAGAAGAACACTCCTCTACATCCATCTAATTGTAGTAGTGTTGTGAATAGCTACATTCATATTGTAGTTGTGGTAGATATTTGTAAAAGTGTTGTGTAAATTTGTTGTGTGTAGAAAATAGGTGTGTTGTAAAGTAGTTTAGTAGGTGTGAATTAGTTGTGCATAGAAGAAGGTGTGAAGTTGTGAAGGTGTGAAGAAGGTGTGAAGCCTTGAACAAGTCGTGAAGTTGTGAAGAAGGAGTGAAGCCTTCAAGAAGTCGTGAGATTGGTTCTAGCTACGATTAGAACTCGACATTTAGCTTAGTGTCGTTAACTCGTGTAAGCCAAGGTGTATAAGGTTTCTCCACCATAAGGAGTTTGTTGACATAGTGAAGAAAACTCTCGAGTGTGGTACTCGGGGAGTGGAGTAGGGCAAGGAAGGTGTCCTTGTAGCCGAACCACTATAAATTCGCGTGTTGTGGTTTGATCTTTCTAACTTTATCTTTTGTTCATTACATTTCAATACTTTCATTAGTACATTAGAATTGCTTATATTTGTTGTCATTTGAATTCACTTGAGATCGAATCGAAAGTTTTTAATAAGCTACAAAATATTTTGGTAATAAACTTTTAAAAGGACGTAAAACTATTCAACACCCCCCTTCTAGTTTTCCACAGTGTCCAGTATTGACTTTTAAAGTTTTTCCTTTTTTACTTTGACTTTAAATTATTTTCTTTGTGTTATGTAATACTTGATGCAAAATATATGAATGAATTTGGTTTTAAATGTATTTTCATTGATAGAATTTTTATTAAGTATTACATAACACAAATGAAATAATTTAAAGTCAAAATTGAAAGAAAAATATTTCAAAAGCCAGTAATGGACATTTATTTATGGACGAAATGAGTATAAAATTATAACCTAGACAATAATATGTGTTTGAAATGATTAATTTGAATAGTATAAAACGTGTATTTTTAACACAAAATTATGAATTAAAATAAGTTTCACTTAAATAAAGAAATCTATTTTTGTTTAATATGACAGATAGATTTGTGCAGTTATTTCCATTTAGTTTTTCAGTGAAAACCAAAACCGATAAAAGTCGGTGTTCATTTTTATATAACAGAAATGTCGTTTTTTTTAGTTCCCACTTAAATTTATTTTTAAGTTAATTTCAAATTTCGTCTTCCTGGTTTACATAAATTGCATCTTTCGTCCCTATACTAATACGTAGTATGTGATATGCGAAATACTAATATGCCCTCACGTTTTATGCACGCGAGGAACTTAACCATAAAGAGTAATGGTCATTGGTCAAAAGGATGAACGTTGCAAGATTTTGCAACCATGGGGGACGGATCTTGCAAGCAGTTTGAAGAAAAGATGAAAGGTGCAAATATTTGTAAACCACAGGGGCGAAGTACGTAATTAACTCTATGGTCAAATCATATCCTCATATCTTTTTGGTCATAATGCTCGAGAGATATCTCTAGCTCCCTTGTAGTGACTCTGAACATCAATTTCCTTTCATATTTTTAGCAACAAGTGGGAAGGCGCTCATTGCGTTGCAGCGGGAATATTCGAAAATTTTTTATGATAATTATTTATGAAAAATGTTTGGTCGGGGCTTCTCGTTATGAGATCGTGACATGTTTTTTGTGACTCGTGGTGTATTTGTTTGGAATAAATGTTGTGTCAAGCTATATTTGTAGGTTGTACTACATCTTTTTTGTAATGAATGTTGTGTCGGGTACCAGTGTGTTGCGCCGCGGCTAATTTTGACCCTTATAGTTTTATAAAAATTTAAGATAATTTTTAAAGTTATTTAATAGGTTAAGGATGCATTTTGAAAGTTTTTTTATTTAAAAACTATATATATATATATATATACACTATTTATAAAGCATTTAGCACCCTCTCTCCTCAAACTTTTTAAGATTTTCATATATAAATTTTAAGTAAATATAACTATTTAAGCTACATGTACAATTAATTTAAGCATAAACACTTACACATATTGACCGGTCAACATTTATAATTAATGTCATCTTTAAAACACCCCTTTGATAAAATTATAATTAATAAAACGCTATGTACAAACAAATCAAGCTTCAAAAGAATCACTCTCTCTTTATTAAATGCACCTAAAACATAAAATTAAAACATACACATGATAAAGCATATGGTACAAACTTTTCATCCATTAAAACATACGCATAATTCCTCTAGCTTTTTTTTTTTTTTTTTTTTTTTTTTTTATTTATTTTTTTTTTCTAGCCATTTTTTTCCCTCCGGCCTCCTTTTTTTCACAATTTTTAGATTCAACAAGATGCTTCTTGCTCACCTTAAAAAAATAATTCATGTAAAAAAAGATTGTATAACAAAAAACCTAAGATATTATTTAAAAAAAAGGATATATAATATTTTTTTATATAAATCTGAGATTATAAAAACTTTAAAAGAAAAAGTCAATGAAAAGGAACTAGCAAGAAGAATAAAAATCAACTACAGTCAACAAATCAAAATAATCACAACTGATCATAAACATCTAATACATAACAAATCCACAAACTAACCTATAAACCCATCTCCTTATAACAAGAAAAAGAACGACAAACCCATATTTAAGTACAACATCTTTTCCTCATAGCCAATCAACATAACCCAACATTCCATCTCACGTAACAACATACTTAATACAATAAAAATAATCTAAGATCTTTAACGATCCAACACAACCCATCATCGATCTCTTGAAACCAAGAACCAACAAAACAATAACAACAAAGCCACGGTTTAAGGCTTGTGTCATGGATTTGTGTGGTTCGGCTAAAAAGAAAGAAAACAACTTACCCAATACCTCATTTTCAAAAGATCTTGAAGCCAAAAAGAGTCAAGTAATGAGAACCACAAAAGATGTGTTTATGTTCGTGGTTTAGATCAAGGAACAAGGGTTTCGTGATTATCTCTTGGTTTGGATTGTGTCGTTTTGAGAAGAAAGAAAGATTGGATGTTTGTGATTCGGATTTAGCAAGAAAAAAATAATAAGAGCACTTGGTGTTAGTTTTTTAGTAAAGTAAATGAATTGATGTGTGGTGGCTATTTTGTGAAAAGGAGGCGTATGAAATGTGTTTAAGATGCTAGGGTAACAAGGCTATTTGTGAAGATATTTTGGGCTAAAGTTTTTGTGGAAAACTAGAAGGGGGGTTGAATAGTTTACCGTTTAAAAACTTTAAACTTGTTGTATCAAATGTCCATTTTTAGCTTGTTCTAATATAAAAGATGTTACTTGTAGTTTATGACTAACATCACTTAAAACATGTTATCACACAAGTACAATCAACAAGTCACAACACAAACAATCACATAATGCAAACATTAAAGTAAGGCAATAAGTAAAAGGAAAGTGCAAACCGAACATGAGGATTTATAGTGGTTCGGTCACGGATCTCCTCTCCGCCCTACTACACTCCTCGAGTACCCAACTCGAGAGTTACTTCACTAGATCAACAACCTCCCTTTTCGGCCGAGAAAACCTTACAATCGTCGCTTACACTTTTACTGACACTAAGCTAGATGTCGAGTTCTTTTACAAGGGTACAACCACTCCCGTTCGTCGCTTACACTTTTACCGACACTAAGCTAGATGTCGAGTTCTTTTACATGGGTACAATCACTCCCGTTCGTCGCTTACACTTTTACCGACACTAAGCTAGATGTCGAGTTCTTTACCAAGGGTACAATCACTCCCGCTATGTTTTGTGGCCCAACATAAAAACCTTGTGTTTTATGGCACAAACACATAAACCATCTAATCTATATTGTTATGATACAATGATGATCCAAGATATAAAAGTCTAATGGATATGCATGCCTAATCTACATGAACTTCTTGAATAAGAAGTCTTCAACCATTGATGATGTCAAGTGCCCTTGAATCCTCATATGTTGGAATGCTTTAATGAATGATGACTTCAAGATCTTGTAACGTTCTTGGTGGATCATGAAGTATGATATGCTTACACCAAAGATGAATGTTAGAAGCATTATGATCATTATGGAATGGGTGATTAATGTATGTTTCTACATTGTTTGCTACAGATCTAGATATGGGTTTTATGGTAGAGAGAAACTATGTGTGAAGTCATCAACCCAATTAGAAAACCATGGGTTGCTATTTATAGCCAAAGGTTTCAGCAGACCCACTGATCTGACGGAACCCTTTTGAGGGTTCCGCCCCCTATGCCCGAAGGTTCCGCCCCTTATGCCCGAAGGTTCCACCAGAACTTGGACATACTACTTTTTGCAATAACTTTCTATACCCAACAATGTCACATCAAGTTATTTCATGCATTGACTCAATGTGTAATACTTCCAAAATGTGTAAGAGATTTATGGATGGTCAAACACATAAACTTTCCATAAATGCACATGATGTGATGTGTGTGTGTGTGTGTGTGTGTGTATATATATATATATATATATATATATATATATATATATATATATATATATATATATATTTCTATTTTAAGGTTAAGAAATATATATGAAAGTAAACTTGTAAAAAGTATATCTTACCTAAGTAATGTTGTTATAATAAGTTAATGAGTTACTAAAAAATGTTTGATTCCTAATGTTATTTCATTTTTATCATTTGTAAAACTTACTAATATTACTTTAACACCTAAAGTGACACTTACACCTAAAGTGCACTTTGACACCTAAAATACTTAAAGACCCAAAAAGTATTTTATTCATTCTAAATGGTTTGTCAAAGGGTTTGATCATAATGCTACATAACAAACATGTACGAACCTGTGTTGTAGCATACGATGACTCGAGACGTTGAGAGGTGTTGAATGTTTGTTGAGACAAAGTATGATTACAAGTAACTTGTACATTTTACGTTATGTATCAAGTTATACGTTTGTCATCAATCAAAACAAACGAGACTGTATAGATCAAATATCGTAATATTTGCACTAACAATCTCCCTCTTTTTGATGATGACAAAATATGTAAACGTGATAGAACGCAAAATGTAAAAAGCTACTTGTGTCCGTGTAACTTACTTGTATCCGCAACACCTTCTACATTTCCTTCTCCGTTTACACTTTTCTCCCCCTTTTGTCGAAACAAAAAGGGGTGTGTCCTTGGAGTTAACTTAAGTTCTCCCCGAAATGGCGAGCTTGCATCATCCCTAGTGAAGTTAATTCTTCAACTCCAATTTCCTAAGGTTGTTGCGTCCCTTAGGTTGTTAGCGGATCCATGGATCAAATTAAGTTCCTTGACCTACATCAAGGTTAGTGTTGTGCAACATAAAAATTATACGAAAAATGCATGATGAATAAAAATCATTTTGGACTATGTTGACTTATCTCCTTCTTTTTGTTGAAACACAAAGGTGCGTCGAAGAATGAGAATAAAGAAAAATGCGTGCATGCTTCCCCTAGATTGTAGCTCCCCCTTGATCAATACTCCCCTTTGCTAGGGTCCCAACGTATAAGACACAAGAAATAAGAAAGCTACAAAAATAAAGGTTAGTGCATGATTAGCTTCCCCTTGATCAATAATCCCCGTTGCTAGGGTACCAACGTATATGATACAAGGATAAGAAAGCTACAAAAGACACAAGGTTAGTGTATGATTGACTCCCCCTTGATCAATACTCCCCGTTGCTAGGGTACCAACATAAATGATACAAGGATAAGAAAGCTACAAAAGACACAAAGGTTAGTGTATGATTGGCTCCCCCTTGATCAATACTCCCCGTTGCTAGGGTACCAACGTATGTGATGCAAGGATGAAGAACCCTACAAAATAAAGGTTAGTATAAGACAATAATTTTCCTATGCTTAACGGAAGCTCCCCTTGTTAAAGGGCGTCAGTATGAACCTACAAAAAAAAAAGTATAGTGAAAGTTTTGTCTTTAGACAAGCATGTCCTCTACAACAACGTGTATAAACAATGCAATATGAGTGCTTGATGGATATTCCTCCTACGTCAAGAAGCACCTAAAATGAAATAAGGAAAATATTCAATGCAAACATCATCCTTAGATGATAATGCTATATACGATCTAGCGTATATAATGGTGAACCTACAATGAAAGGGTTAGTGCAATATATTTCATCTCAAAGAAAAGTAAGATGTAAATATATAAATGATATAAGCGACTCAAAGTAGAGAACCATGAAACCAAAAAATCTCATGAGGTGTATGCTTCTAAAAAGAAATGCAATCATAAGAACAACGTGAATATAATATGATCGGAACCTACTAAGCAAAGCCTAGAAGGAAGACATGAGGTTGAAATGCTTAAAGAGGATGGTGCTAATGGTGTTAGAGAGAATGCGAATATGAGAAAAATAAAGAAATTTCTGCAGGTCTGGCGGCACCAAACGAATACACGGGCAGAACCCTGGTTTTGGTTCCGCCTGGTCCGCTGGGCCAAAACTGGGACTACCCAGAAATTACACGGGCGGAACCCAAAATTTGGTTCCGCCATATCCGCCAGACTGCAAATTCTTAACAGACCAGGTTTTCGACAGTCGAAACGATTTTCTAATTTCGAAATTTTTCCTAAAACAGAAGCATACTATTAAATCTGATTGGGAAATGACAAAGAGGCAAGTAAAAACACGCGTATCGATAAAGTTTGAATGAGGGCTAACGATTTTCATTATACTTTAGTTAAAGTATAGAAAATTTTACAACATCATAAGATTAATAGGAATAGGTTTTACACTAATCCATGGTGGTGATGATTAATGAAAGAGTTGATGAAGGTGGTGGTTATAATGCATGAATTTTGAAACTCGTATGTATAGCAAATGCTATGACGAAAGAGCATATGAACGTATGCAATCTAAGATTCACAACTTAAAAGGATAAAAGAAAATGTGAATGGGCATTGATATTCAATGACGGCTATGGGTTATGATTTGATCGATTAGGATTGACGTTAATGAAAACGAAATACGTTTAGAAGTAGTGACCTATATCGAACGACAATGGATGAAAGAGTGCTAACATGGTTTAGTCCTACATGACCTTTAATGACATTATCATCTACCAAAGATGATGTATCATGCCACAATGTATGCTTGAATGGGTTCAAAAAGAAGTGAAGACAATAGGCACCTAGGAACAAGAATACCATATGAAAAGAGTAAAAAAAATGCCCAATACCTATATGAGGATGAGAATGACATCATATGATGCGAGAGTGTTGGTTAGACCAACGTGTTGAGAAAGTTTTGGGAATGATGGCTTTGATTAATATATCGTTTGCGCTGACAATGACGTGCATGATATGTGTCGAGGAAGAAGAGGATGAGATCCTAAGATGGTGTTCTTGAAAATGAGGTTTTGAAGTCCTAGTTTTGAGAGAAGAATCCTAGACTCCATTTGGTTTAGTTTTTGGTTGTGGAAGTGAAGAAATTTGTCAAACACATGATGTGTTTTTCACTTGATGAGATATTGGGGGTGAAAGAGGCTTGAACTTATTAAAAAGAGAAACGGTCAAAGGCTTAAAGCACTTGTAGTTTTTTGAACCAACTTTAACTAAATGGAGTGTACCTATGTGTTGGTATTTTAGGATGTAAGATACATGAGTAGATGTTCTTTAAATACAATTTGACACAATACAAATATGTGGATGAATTTCTCTCCTCCTTAATAGGTGGACATCCAACATATTGTCTAGTGCATTGTATAAAGAATGATGATGAAGTGTTTAGGAGGTTGTAGGTTAATGAAAATGATGAGCTTGGTAATGTTTTTGCGGATGTTGGTTAGCATACAAAGAACTTTATCCTTAAAGTCATGTAGCTCTTCTTTATCAATGCGAGATGATCGTATGATGAGACATGTGGTTTTCTCAAAGGAGGTGGAAAGGATTAGAATATTGGTATGGAGGTGACGATGAGTGATCTTGAGGATTGAGGTTAGGAGACTCTTTGTGAATGTGGGTAATCATTAATGGATGATTGGGAATAATGGAATTTTGAGGTGTTTTGTTGGTTGACGACTGAAGGTGAATGTGTGAAATGAGGTGATGATGACTTGACAACACTTGAAGCTTGGATATCTGTAGCTCTTCTCTATCAATGCGAGATGATCGTATGATGAGGCATGTGGTTTTCTCAAAGCAGGTGGAAAGGATTAGAATATTGGTATGGAGGTGACGATGAGTGATCTTGAGGATTGAGGTTAGGAGACTCTTTGTGAATGTGGGTAATCATTAATGGATGATTGGGAATCATGGAATTTTGAGGTGTTTTGTTGGTTGACGACTGAAGGTGAATGTGTGAAATGAGGTGATGATGACTTGACAACACTTTGGCTTCATATTGTGAGGCTTATGGGCTGAGATATATCACAAGTTGAATGCGATGAGATGATGGTGAAAGAACAAGTGAACTTAAGTGCTAAATGTTTAAGGATGAAAACCTATTGACACTTGTTTTTGTTCCTATTGATTGGGAAAGTACTATGATGAGTGTTCAAGTTGTGATGAGTGTTTTAACAAACATTGTTAAAATCCTTGGGTGTTGATTTTCGGATATGACATTTAATGACTACGGTAGTAAGTCAAGTTTACTTGAATATTTCGAACGAAATACTTAAGTTGTCAATCCTACTTAGTTGAGATTGGATAACATAAAAGGATAGCAAGACTCGATAATACATCTATAACTTAAGAGTAAGTTATGACTCGATGTAAATCCTTATCGTCTTGAAGGATGACACATTATTTTTATGTTTACCAAGTGAGGTAACATATGTAGATACAAGACAATATCTATAGTCATAAGTTGGACTTGTGATTTCGATATTGTATGTAATCTTTGCAAATAACGAGTCCGGATTGGTTAGGAAGTTGTCAATTTACAAATCAAGCTAATGAATGAGTAAAGGACAAAAGAATGCAGTGAGTGTGTGTAGTGATCACAAATACTCAATGGTTCGAGGATTGCAATGAACAAGTTTCCGGATTCCTTCCTCTAACGAGAAAGGTATCTTGGATTATTCTTGTGAAGTTTGAAAGTATTAATATAGATGAATATCTTATAGGTATAGGTGAGATGTCCTAATCCTAATATGAGTGAACATTAGTGAAAAGAATCCTAGTGATGAAAGTGAGTGATCTTGAGTGAGGGATTTAAATGAAAATTTAAAAAGGAGTCTGCAGGACTGGCGGAACCCTGACTCATCAAGGGCGGAACCCTTTTGAGGGTTCTGTATGATCCGTTGGGCCAAATTCTGGAGTACCCAGAAATTACACTGGCGGAACCCTATATTTGGTTCCTCCAGTTCCGCCAGGGGGCAAAAAGTAGACAGTCCAGATTTTCGGGGGTCGAGACAATTCCTAATTTTTCCGAAAACTCCTAAAACATAAAATTTATACCATATCTGATTAGGAAATGCAAAGATTGGATATAGAAACATTCTAATAGTTAGACTTTGACCGGGGGTTAGCGAATTTCACTATACTTAGTGAAATATCCAAAACTTAAACATTTGACAACATCCCAAATGTTGTCTACCTGCATATCCGTTAGTACAAGACAATGTACAAAGATAACAAAAAATCCTAGAAGTACATATATCTATGAAACACATTGTTTAACTACCAAATAGTTCAAATTACAAGTAGTGCCAAACACTCCTTAACAATGGACATTTATTGACTCCCGAAACTCGTTCAAGTATCCTAATAATACTTGGAACATATGCACCTATTTAGATGTGATAGATTAAAACCAAAAACACATATTCTAACACATGTTAGCATATAGATTAAGCCGAGGATTATGAGCTTACCATAAATAGAAATTAAGCCAAACATGGAAAATTGATTACAACAAAGTGTTATTATCTAAACATGATACGGTTAGTTTGCATGATCAACCTATGATGAGTTTCTATCTTTTAGCAAAACACATTCGTTAAGCATCATTGTAGAAGCATGTATAACAAACACCATTTTACAAGAATACTACATGTTTAAAAATGTAGTGACTCATTTAGACGCGTGACCATATTCCAAGATATTTAATTAGTATTACTTAATTCTCATTCCTAGGTGAATTATGCAAAATAATCACATAACATATGCAAGGAAGAGTAACTAAAACAATAAGCAATACAAACACAAATTTTCAACTTAGTATACACAATTTTGCAAATATCCTATTGTGTATAAACATGAAATCGACAAACAAGCAAATGAATATCATGACAAGATTGACACTCATGAATCACAAATAAACAATACGCAATCACAACTTTCAATAAGCAAATATCATATATGCATACAACTAAAACAAGTAGTCATTTAGCATAACATAAAAAGAAATATACTTTTCGTCACTTTGCGTTTAAATATGACGATGTATGCCAAGCTTGATTAGTTTCCTTTGTATATATGAATATCACAAAATTCTTTAGTTTCAAAGAAAATAATGTCAATGTTTAAAGGATACTAACTTATATTGCCTAACTCAAAAGTTTGAGTTTCTACGTCAAAACGAAACTTGATATTTTGGACACACTATAGTATTTGGTTTATTCTTTTGACTTCCGATTAGATTTAGGCCATGACATTATTTTTAAAAGAAAGTAGACTCAATTACCTTTAAAATGATAGGTGGCGCGACTCCTACGGACTTACGATTAATTTGTTATGAATTTTTGAAGTTTGACAAAAACTGTATACTGTGCAGCCCAAGGAACCTTCGTCCAAAGGGCAAGGAACCCTTCTGAGGGTTCCGCGGGATCCGCGGGGTCTGCTGTAATAAAATTTCAAAAAATGCTAAAAACATGTATTTCGCATAGTGAAAATGTGTAGGACTTACTAGATTTGTTAGTAAACATATAATACACCTATTTTAACATCATTACTTCTTATGTGACTTATCTAAAAATTTACGGAGGTGATTTTTTAACTAAATTTATAGTTAACCCAAACACTCCTTTTAAAACCGTAATTTACGTACATTAGCTCTAACCACATAATTTGACACTTACAACTTTTTAAGAAAAGTTTTCTTTTATTTTTCAAGGACACCTTCAAGCTTGTATACAAAGTAATATTTAACCACAAAATTTCTAAGTATACTTACTGAAACATTTTTCATATTATATTCCGCTTCAATGGTAATTTGATACATGGATCGTGCTCTATTTTAAAAACCATTTGTTTTGAAAATAAGAGCTACGAAGCTCTGATGCCAATTGTGGAAAACTAGAAGGGAGGTTGAATAGTTTACCGTTTAAAAACTTTAAACTTGTTGTATCAAATGTCCATTTTTAGCTTGTTCTAATATAAAAGATGTTACTTGTAGTTTATGACTAACATCACTTAAAACATGTTATCACACAAGTACAATCAACAAGTCACAACACAAACAATCACATAATGCAAACATTAAAGTAAGGCAATAAGTAAAAGAAAAGTGCAAACCGAACACGAGGATTTATAGTGGTTCGGTCACGGATCTCCTCTCCGCCCTACTCCACTCCTCGAGTACCCAACTCGAGAGTTACTTCACAAGATCAACAACCTCCCATTTCGGCGGAGAAAACCTTACAATCATCGTTTAAACTTTTACCGACACTATGCTAGATGTCGAGTTCTTTTACAAGGGTACAACCACTCCCGTTCGTCGCTTACACTTTTACCGACACTAAGCTAGATGTCGAGTTCTTTTACATGGTTACAACCACTCCCGTTTGTCGCTTACATTTTTACCGACACTAAGCTAGATGTTGAGTTCTTTACCAAGGGTACAACCACTCCCGCTATGTTTTGTGGCCCAACATAAAAACCTTGTGTTTTATGGCACAAACACATAAACCATCTAATCTATATTGTTATGATACAATGATGGTCCAAGACATAAAAGTCTAATGGATATGCATGCCTAATCTACATGAACTTCTTGAATAAGAAGTCTTCAACCATTGATGATGTCAAGTGCCCTTGAATCTTCATATGTTGGAGTGCTTTAATGAATGATGACTTCAAGATCTTGTAACCTTCTTGATGGATCATGAAGTATGATATGCTTACAACAAAGATGAATATTAGAAGCATTATGATCATTATGGAATGGGTGATTAATGTATGTTTCTACATTGTTTGCTACTGATCTAGATATGGGTTTTATGGTAGAGAGAAACTATGTGTGAAGTCATCAACCCAATTAGAAAACCATGGGTTGCTATTTATAGCCAAAGGTTTCAGCAGACCCACTGATCTGGCGGAACCCTTTTGAGGGTTCTGCCCCCTATGCCCGAAGGTTCCGCCCCTTATGCCCGAAGGTTCCGCCAAAACTTGGACATACTACTTTTTGCAATAACTTTCTATACCCAACAATGTCACATCAAGTTATTTCATGCATTGACTCAATGTGGAATACTTCCAAAATGTGTAAGAGATTTATGGATGGTCAAACACATAAAATTTCCATAAATGCACATGATGTGATGTGTGTGTATATATATATATATATATATATATATATATATATATATATATATATATATATATTTCTATTTTAAGGTTAAGAAATATATATGAAAGTAAACTTATAAAAAGTATATATTACCTAAGTAATGTTGTTATAGTAAGTTAATGAGTTACTAAAAAATGTTTGATTCCTAATGTTATCACATTTTTATCATTTGTAAAACTTACTAATATTACTTTATGTCACACCCCCAAAATACCTGAATGGCAGCGGAATGGAATGCCTGGGGGTGACTGTCATAGCACAACAGTTACAGTTATATTGAACGACCTAAAGTGTCGTTTTGAAAATACATCGTTTGATTCATTTAAAATATTTAGAGTTATAAACATAGGTCCCAAAAGTCTTGAAAAGTTTAAGGAAATAAGTTTAGTACAATCAAACGATAGTTCATAAGTGCATGAAAATCCAAAATGAGACGCGTCATCCTTGTTACTCAATGATATGACTCCATGCATGCCATGTAGAATATGTCTTAATTACCTGAAAATACATTGCGAAAACGGTCAACAATAATGTTGGTGAGTAATCATAGGTTTGTAAGTTAAATCGTATGTACATTAGCCACAAGTATAAAGTAAACCGACAAAATGTCAAAAATGCTACATTGGCTCTTAAGCTCATGACCCCGAAGCTAGACGTTACTTGGCCCCAAATGAGTGTTTACCAGACACTCTAAATATATTAGACATGAAATGCATCCGTTTTCCCGTTGGAGCAACCCAAACACGGATGGAGGAGTCACCCTCAATAGATCTATTCACTCACTCTCGCTTGTAAATTAATTAACGGTCCATGATAATAAAGGGGACTTGTCATGACGTGGTAATAAGACAACTTAAGCAATGTAAGGAATTTAATACTTTGGCATGTATAAAAATAAGTGATGCAATGTATTCTCCCCCGTGGGATTTGAAATCAAAATATTGAATTAAAACGGGGCTATGAAAACTCACCTGAAGCGATGATACTATGACGTGAAATGATAGGGACAACAAGGCGCGAATATTAGCCGCAACCTAATATGAGTAATAACGATCTACTTTAGATCATGAAATGATGTAATGAATATTCATGCACATGATACCTATACCACTCGTAACTTGAAAATACTTGTTATTTGTCAAAGTAAGGTATTTTCCATACTTAGGAAAAATAAGTCCAACTAGACTTATAAAAACTTGTCGTAATATATCATATATAAAATGTTAGTGTTATGTTCCTCGTTTTGAAAACCTTAAAATAACGTCAATTAGCCGTATAAATAAGCTTTGGGTCATACGTACTTCATTTGTTGAGAATATAGCTCTTTAATAATATTTCTAGAAAATACAGCATTTAGTACGTAGTTCATTATTTCTATTAGTGACTAAAAATATACATATAGTTTTGACGATTTTGAAACGTGTATATCTTTGTCGTTTTAAGTTCATTTTCCTCGTTCTTTATATCCACGGATTCGTCTTAACATGTATTAATATATTTTTGATAGTTCGGCTCCTCTAGGTTACGTCTAACGCCTCTCTTTGTCCGTCGAAAATTGTCCAACAGCACGTTATATTTTCAGAAAATGGTTTTCGTCGTTAAACTTGCAAAAATCATATCTCCTTCGTTATAAACTCGTTTTAATCCGTTCTTTCATCAAAAGTTTTGTTTTTGAAAGTATTTTCTAAATCTTTGGTAAAAAATTACCCACAATCTACTGATTTTACCACTGTTGGGAATTATACTAACAGTTACCACGGCTAGTGAAGACATTACAACTGCTGAAGAATGTACTTGCAGTGGAAACTCATTACCACTGCAAGAACATATATTACCACTGCTGTTTAGATAACTGTTAGAAAACGTGTTTAGATAAATATAGAATAGATCTTGTGTATATCTTATTCTATTAACATTATACTTATCTTGTAGAAGAGGACTCCTTGTGCTATAAAAGGAGATCCTAGGTTAAAGGTTAGATATACGTTTCTAGAGCTTCAAGGTGTAACCCTAGTGATACTAAGATCACTCGTATTATTATCATTAATAATATTGGAGCTAACCGTTTGTTACATACATTGTTCTCATTCATTAAACAACTGTTTCATTCACTCACAATCAAACTTCTAAGTGTTACTAAGTAAATTCCACATACTTAGTGATATAACTCAAAGTATCAATCTAACACAGTTCAAGGTGTTTAGATCCATTAAGTGGTATCAGAGCCAGGCTTTGATACTTTGAATTAGAAGACTCTAGTTCACTCAGAAGAATCAAACATTGCTACTAAGCTTCCAAAGCTTAAGTTGAATGACTTTGAGATGTGGAGGCTAATGATCGAACAATTCTTTATGGTCCAAGACTATACATTCTGGGAGATCATTATGGTTGGAAATTCTTTCAAACCAAGTTCTACTTCAGAGATGGTTAGTGGCAAGGAAGTAATCAAGGTTAACACTGGACCTGTTACTAATGATGAAAGACTTCAGATGAAGAATGATCTGAAGGCCAGAGGTTTGTTGCTGATGACACTTCCCAGAGATCAAGTTCTAGCATTCAGCAAGTACAAGACTGCAAAGACTCTTTTTGAGGAGATCTGTAATGTTTTTTGTGGTAATGATTCCACCAAGAAGACTCAAAAGACCCTGCTGAAACAGACTTATGAAAACTTTGGTTCAACAAGTAATGAATCTATTGATAGCATCTTCACAAGGCTACAAAAGATTGTTACTCAACTCACTGTTTTTGGAATTGAGGTGGAAAGGGAAGACCTCAATCTAAAGTTCTTAAGAAGCTTACCCTCTGAGTTTGGAACCAATGTTGCAGTGTGGGAAGATAAGCCAGATTTGGAGACCATGAAACTTAATGATTTGTACAATAACTTCAAGGTTATTGAACAAAGATTGAAGAAAGCTGGTAAATTAAGCACAGGTTCAAGAAGTGTAGCACTCATATCATCATCTCTTGATGATAGTTCAGATGAAGAAAGTGATAGTGATGATGACAGTGCTAACATTGTTGTTTCCACTGGTAGTGGAAGTGTTTCCACTAGTAGCTCAAAGAGGCAGATTGCAGGACTTAGTGATTCTACCTTTTATGCCTTTATATCAAGTCAAGTGGGTGGTTCAATTCTCAATCATGAGGATTTGGATCAAATTGATGAAGATGATATGGAGGAGATGGACATTAAATGGCAGGTGGCATTACTAAGCTTAAGAACAAAGAAGTTTTGGAAAAACACTGGAAGAAAGATTAACATCAGTGGCAATGAGACAGTAGGTTTTGACAAAAAGAAGGTGGAGTGCTATAATTGTCATAAGAAGGGGCACTTTGCCAGGGAGTGCAGGAAACCAAGGAAATCTGACAACAGGTCAACTTGGTATAAGCAGGACAAGAAGAAAAAACCTACAACTGATAAGCCAAAGGGGCTATTGGCTATTGATGGAGTGAGCTTTGATTGGAGCTTTATGACTAAGGATGAGGAAGATGATTCAGAGTCTGCAATGGTTGCCACTGAGCTTGCACTAATGGCTTTTTCTGACTCTGAGGTACAAATTAATAATGCTTGCTCTAAAACTTGTAAGGCCTTAAAAGAGTATGAGAAAATTAAAGCACAATATGATGAACAATTGCTAGAGTTAAATCGTACTAATTATAACTTAGCAAATCATAAAAGAGGCCTAGGTGTTTTAGACACTCAATTAGAGCATTATAAAGCAAATGAATCTAAGTTCAATGATGATATTGCAGTGTTAAGAAGAGACTTAGATTATCAGGTTGCTGTAAACAAGGTTCTTAGGGAAGAACTAGAAAAGGTTAAATTGGCTAGTGAGAATATAAAGATAACTTGCAATACACTGGATCACCAATCCAAGTGTATTGACAAAATTTGGGAAGCCCAAGTTGTGAACAAAGCCAAATTAGGAGTTGGATACAAATCAGTTCCACCACCTCTAAGATGTATTCCATCACCTCCTAGCATTGACTTAGCTCACACAGGATTAGAAGAATTCCAGGAACCACCTATGACCTATGGACCAAAATTTGTTAAACCAGCTATTATTGAAAAGGTTCAGGTTGAGGTTGATACATTTGATAGTGCTAGTGACTTATCTCTTAAAGATGAAAGTTTGAATGTTGAGTCTACACCTAGTGTTCCTGAGAATGTAAAAGTGAAGGTTAAAAAGAGTATTCCTGAAGTTGTCAAAGAGAAGCCTAGGTCACAACCTAATTTCACTAGGCCAACTACTAGATATGCAGAGATGTACAGAAGTAGGTCAACAACTCCTAGAGGAAATACGAGGAGTTGGAATCATGTTAAATCTAGGCAATTTGGTAGTGACTTTGTGTTCAACAACAAACCCTGTCATATATGTGGTAGCTTTGACCATTTGGCTTATAACTGTACCTACCACTTGGGTAGAAGGGAAGTGTTTGGGAATACTAGGGTGAATGGCCACAATGCTAATAACTTAACTCACCCAAATCCACTTAGCAAGATGATTCCCAGGTCTGTTTTCCTTAACTCTGGCACTAAACCTATTTCCACTGCTAGACCAGCAGTTGCCACTGCCAGAAATAAAAACAGAGTTTACCCTAAGTCCCCTGTTGCTACTTTTGTTAAATCTACACAAACAGGGAAAAAGACCAATTTTGAAAAGAAAGTTTACAATAATCACAAGTGGGTACCCAAAATTTCAAAACCAGCAGTTTCCACTGCTAAGCCAGCAGTTACCACTGCAAGGCCAAAGGTTACCACTGGTGGGTCTGTGAACAAGAAAAGGGTAAATATGGGAAATGCTGTTAAGGCCTCAACACGTTGGGAATGGAAACCAAAAGGAACCACCACCTCAAACAATCCCAATGGTGTATCAATGACCTTTGACAGATACAATTATATTGATACACGAGGCAGATCCAAGTCATTTGTGGCTTGGGTCCCCAAAAGGAACTAATTCCTTTATTTTATGTGCAGGAACATTCAAAGACTACAAATGATCAAGGATACTCAGACAGTGGATGTTCCAGGCACATGACTGGCAATAAGTCCTATCTTTCAGACTTTCAACCTTATGATGGACAATTTGTCAGCTTTGGAGGAGGAATTGGAGGCAAAGTTTCTGGCAAAGGAACAATCAAGGCTGGAAACATAGACTTTGAAGATGTGCAATATGTGAAAGAACTCAAGTACAACCTTTTCAGTGTGTCACAAATGTGTGACAAGAAGCATAGAGTTCTATTCACAGAAGATGAATGCTATATCTTATCTAAGGATTATAAGCTTCCTGATGAAAGTGACATTTTGCTTAAAATCCCTAGAAAAGGTAATCTGTATAGCATTGACATGAAGAACATAGTGGCTAATAATGATGTTACTTGCTTGCTTGCAAAAGCCACTATAGATGAATCCATGCTTTGGCACAGAAGACTTGGTCATGTTAACTTCAAGACCATCAACAAGATTGTGAAAGATGGACTTGTCAGAGGTCTACCAGAGAAAAGATTTGAAAATGACCAAACTTGTGTTGCCTGTCTCAAAGGATAGCAACACAGAGCTTCATGCAAGACCAAATCATTCAATTCTATTGATCATCCACTCTTTATGCTGCATATGGACTTGTTTGGTCCTACATCTGTGAGCAGCATCAATTTGAAGAAGTATTGTCTTGTTGTGACTGATGATTTTAGTAGATTCACATGGGCTTTCTTTTTAAGAACCAAGGATGAAACCACTGGCATCCTTAAGACATTCATCACTGAAGTTGAAAATCAATTTGAAAAGAAAATCAAGATCATCAGGTGTGACAATGAGACAGAGTTCAAGAATAAAGTTATGGATGATTTCTGCAGAGACAAAGGTATTAAAAGAGAATTTAGTGTTGCAAGAACTCCTCAACAAAATGGAGTTGCAGAAAGAAGAAACAGAACACTAATTGAGGCTGCTAGAACCATGTTAGCTGATTCAAAGCTTCCAGTGACTTTTTGGGCTGAAGTAGTTAACACTGCTTGTTACATACAGAACAGGGTTTTAGTAGTCAAAACAAAGAACAAGACACCTTATGAGTTATTCAGAGGAAGACCTCCTACTTTGAAGTTTATGAGGCCATTTGGGTGTCATGTTACTATTCTCAATACCATTGATCATCTGGGTAAATTTGAAGAAAAGTCTGATGAAGGCTTCTTTGTTGGATATTCTATGGTTAGCAAGGCTTTTAGAGTTTATAACATAAGAACAAAGAAGATTGAAGAGAATTTGCATGTTGAGTTTCTTGAAAATAAAGCTAACATAGCAGGTTCAGGACCAGATTGGCTATTTGATCTTGAAACATTATCCAATACAATGAATTATGTACCTCTTACTTCAAGTACAGGAGACAAAGATCTTGAAGATTCAGAAGAATTCATTGATGAAGATGAAGCTTGCAAAGATGATGAAGATCAAATTGTTATGCCACTTTGGGACTTTGTTGATAATTCTGAAAAGTCAAGTGATGCAGATGGTGTGAATTTTGATAAATTGAATAAAGAAATTCCTACTAGCAGTGGTAACTCAATTCCCACTGCTACACCAGAAATTTCCACTAACAGCCCAAATGTAGAACATACTTCTCAGGAATCACCAAGTGATGATGTAGAGATTACAAACATGCCTGCAACATATGATATTCCTAGCACATCACAGACTTCAATTCAGAAAGTGCATCCCCTTGATAATGTTATTGGTGAACTTCAATCAGGTGTGAAGACTAGAAGACAGACAAAGAAAGATGATATTCATGGGTTCACTAGTGAAGTGTATGAGTCCAAGAAGCATAAAAGGAAGAATGAGTGTTTGTTTTTCTGTTTTCTTTCACAAGTGGAGCCTAAGAATGTTTATATGGCTCTAGAAGAATCTAGCTGGGTTGAAGCAATGCAAGAGGAGTTGTTGCAGTTTAAACTTCAAAAGGTTTGGGTTCTTTGTGACTTGCTTGATGGTATGAAGGTCATTGGTACTAAATGGGTTTTCAGAAATAAGAAAGATGAAAGAGGTATTGTAATCAGGAACAAAGCTAGATTGGTTGCGCAAGGATATACTCAAGAGGAGGGTATTGATTATGAAGAAGTTTTTGCTCCTGTTGCAAGGATTGAGGCTATTAGATTGTTTCTAGCCTATGCATCATTTATAGGCTTTACTGTCTATCAAATGGATGTTAAGAGTGCCTTTCTGTATGGTACTATTGATGAGGAGGTATTTGTCTCTCAACCTCCAGGCTTTGAAGATCCTCAACACCCAAATAAAGTGTATAAAGTGGTTAAGGCTCTTTATGGCTTACATCAGGCTCCAAGGAAGTGGTATGAAACCTTAGCTACCTATTTACTGAATAATGGGTTTCATAGAGGCAAGATTAATCAAACTTTGTTCATCAAGAAAGACAAGGGTGATATTTTACTTGTTCAAGTATATGTTGATGATATTATCTTTGGGTCTACTAGACAAGAGATGTGCAAAGAGTTTGAAAAACTGATGAAGGATGAATTTCAAATGAGTTCTATGGGAGAACTTACATTCTTTTTGGGGCTGCAAGTACAACAGAGTAAAGAAGACATCTTTATCAGTCAAGACAAATATGTGACTGAGATTATTAGGAAGTTCAAGTTTACTGATGCAAAACCTTCAAATACCCCTGCTGACAAGACCACTCATCTATTGTTGAAGAATGCTAGTGGTGCTAATATTGATGTGCACACTTACAGGTCTATGATTGGTTCTTTGATGTATCTTACTTCATCAAGGCCAGACATTATGTTTGCTGTATGTGCTTGTGCAAGATTTCAAGTGACTCCAAAGACATCACATATGACAGCAGTGGAAAAGATTTTTAGGTACTTGAAGACTTATCCTAATCTAGGATTATGGTATCCAAGAGAATCCCCTATGGAATTGATCACATACTCAGATAGTGACTATGCTGGTGCAAGTTTGGATAGAAGGTCAACCACAGGTGGATGTCAATTTCTTGGATGTAGATTGGTGTCATGGCAGTGCAAGAAGCAAACTATGGTTGCTACTTCAACCACTGAAGCAGAATATGTACCAGCTGCTAGTTGTTGTGCTCAAATCCTATGGCTTCAGAATCAATTATTGGATTATGGGTAAAATTTCATGAATACCATTATCTATATAGACAATAGTAGTACCATATGCATTATTAAAAATCGTTTGTAACACACTAAAACTAAACATATTGAAATTAGACATCATTTTATTAGAGATTGTTTTGAGAAAAAGCTTATTAATGTTGTCAAAATCCATACTGATGACAATTATGCTAATTTATTAACAAAAGGGCTTGATGTGGGTAGGTTTCAATACTTGGTAACAGGTATTGGAATGCTAAATCCATAACTAATTGATGTCTAATACTTTTCAGTGTTGCAGGATAGTTTTTCAGGTACTAGTATTGTTTGTATTGTATGTATGGTTTTCTACTAACTTGTATGCAGAGTTATCAAGAGCACAGTGGAAATAATCATACAACAGTGGAAAGATTGGTGATACAAGCATAAAGAAAAAGTACTTTTATTGATGGCTAAAGAAAGTACATAACAACCATTCAGATTGCATAATCACCAGAAAAGTAAAACATCACATGACATCAACCAACAACCTAACATCTATTCCATAGGCTTCTTCCCCTTTCCCTCATAATCATGCTTGCCCTTGGAAGCTCTCTTTCTCTTGTCATCAAAAGAAAGTTGTTTCCTTGGACAAGCAAGTCCCAGAACTTGCTTGGGAGGCCTTGGTGCTTGTGTAGGCTTCTCAACAGCAGGCCACTTCATGTTGCTTATGGCAGACTTCAATGCTGTGGTGAGGGCCTTTGGAAGCTCTTTGGAAAGGTTGAAGGTTGGATCATCATCATCATCATCAACAGAGGAAGAACTGGAATAGAACTCCAAGGATGGAGCAGTTGCCGCTTCAGTCTTTTTGGATGTCATATTGGATGCTGTGGATGTGGTTGCACTTGGAGGAAAGTAATCACTCCATCCTGTAGAATATTCCTCTGAGTTTGTACAATAGCTGATCTCCTCATCTGATGAATCATCTGAGGATATGTAGACTAATGGAAACCAGCTCATTGTGTTGATAAAGGGTTTGTGTTATTGAAGATGTTTGTTGATGAGAGATAAAGGTTTTTGAGCCCCCTTTTATAAGCAAAGTCAAGGTCGAATTCTATTTAATGAAGAATATTTACTCTTACCTGTTTTGGTAGGTTGGAGGAGTAAATTTGGTTATTATCGGGTTGACTTTTGGAAGATATTTTTGTGAATAGTAACTTGGTTAAAAAGTTACTTTGGGTTAATGTTTATGGGTTAAGTTGAGTGTTATTTTGTTCTGCAATTTACAACCCATTTATTGGAGTCATTGGAGTTATAAGGTGTGTATCATAGACACACAACAAATGGTTATTGATTCACCATGTCTAATCCACATAAGAATCAACTAGTCCAGAGCAAACGGCTCCTGGTAAAGACTTATCAAATCCGTTTATGGTTGATAGTTTACCAAAAACTATATGGTTATCAACTCACCATACTCCAAGTGATCAAGAGTTGGCTAGTCCATAGCAAACGGCTCATGGTAAAGACAAATCAAATCCGTTGATAGCTGGTAGTTTGCTAAAAACTATGATAAGAGCAGCTAATTTTCATGTTTTACTTACCACTGCTCTTTGATATGTTGTGAAAATTTTACCACTGCTAGTTCATTAGTTACCACTGCAAGAGTAATTTTTCCACTAATGAACTAGCCGTTACAACTGTTGTGTCAGTAATCTATTTTTTACTAGCCGTTGTAACTATAACCGTCTTTCCTTATTAATAGGGTAAATCTTTTGTGAATTATCTTCTTACTTATTATAATTTATTCTTTTCCAAAGATAATTCTTTCTAAAGATAATTCACATTGCGCAACCTCCTCAAACCCTATTAGTATAAATTGATCATCATACGGCTTGATTTTTATCTTGATTACTAACACTTTTATTCTCTTTTCAGAAATATCATGGCGATTCTAAAATTTGTCGAGGAGCACAACCAAGTGGCCTACCTACAAAAGTCAAACGAGAAGAGTGGCCCTGTTTTTCATCAGATTATGGATTTTCTAAACACAACTCATATAAGGTATGCCTTAACTATTAATCCCACACTCTATGTCTCTCATATCAAACAGTTCTGGAACACTGTGGAGTCCACAACTCTTGAACAGGGAGACACACATGAATCTGTGGAAGCTCTAAGAGCCACAGTGGATGGGGTAACTATTGATGTTACTGAGTCATCCTTGAGGAGAATTCTCCAATTGGATGATCTCAATGGTATCATCACATTACCCAATTCAGAAATTTTCACTAATATTGCTTTAATGGGGTATGATACATCTGAACAAAAAGTAACTTTTAGAAAAGGATGTTTTTGTCCCCATTGGAGATTTTTAATTCACACTCTTTTACATTGCCTAAGTCCTAAGAAAACATCTTATGAACAATTTACATCAACCATGGCTTATCCTTTGGTTTGTTTGGCAACTGATAGGACTTTCAATTTTTCAAAGTTTATTTTCAATAATATGAAAGGCAATGTAAAGAGTCAATATAAATTTTTGATGTATCCAAGGTTTGTGCAAGCAGTGTTAAATGAGTTTCAACTGCAACCTCACAATAGAATTTATGAAGCCTCCTGTCTTAAGCCAAAAGTTTTTCAAAACATGATTAAGGCTTCAGATCTTTGGAATAGGGAGGTTCATCCACTTTTTCCTCAAATGCTTGCTAAAATTTCTCAAGTACAGGGTGAAGATACAACCATCCCAGTTGTATCCCAAAACACACCCAATATTGTTGTTCCACCAATTCACCATACCCCTGCTGTAACTCACACTTATGAGAGAAGGCATAAACAGCCAACTTCTCTCATCTCAACATTGCATGATGCTGAACCTTTTGGTTTAGGGACAAGCAGTGGTGGTTCAAGGCTTAATCCTAGTCCAACTAGGGAAGAGCCGGAATCAATGCCCTATGATTCACCTCTCCCAACAGGTAACACAGTTGGAAGTGTTGAGGGCAGTGTGCAACTACCTGAATTGATGGACATTTGTACAAAGTTAGTCAAGCAGGTTCAAGCTCTAGAGAAAGATCTGGCACTGACCAAAGTACAACATGCCACAGAGCTGAATCAACTGAAGGCTGAGATTCAAAGGTTACAGAATGAAGTTGAGAGTCTCAAGAAGAAAAGACCTGCTCAGGTTGTGTTTTCCTCTTCATCTTCACCTCAGGATGAATTTTCTGCAAGTTCTAGTAAAGATTTGGGAGATTCTTCCAAACAGGGGAGAAAATCAGATGCAGAGTTTAAGGGGAGGAGAATTAATTTCGATAAGGAATTTGCTGAGTTAACTGATTCTGACAATGCTCAAGCAAAGGATGATGCAGCTGAGATTAAGGGGAGGAAGTTAGATTTTGAAGATATGGATGCTGATGCTGATTTTCACTTTGATGATACAGTTGGAACTGCTCAACCAATTTCCACTGATGTAGAACAAGTTTCCACTGATCAAAATATTCCCACTGCAAGTGAAAACATTCCCACTGATAGTCAAAATGTTACCACTACAGAGGAAGAAGCTGCCAGAATAAGAACAGTCAAAGGAAAAGCAATTGTGACTGATTCAGAACAAGAGCAAACAAGAAAGATTTCTAAGAAAGATCAAGCTCAGATTGATTTTGATGCAAGATTGGCAGAGCAAGAGCAAGCAGCAGAGAATGAAAAGAAGAGAAAGCTAGAGGAAGATGAAGTTGCTAGTTTTATGGAAGCAAAGAGGTTGGATAAACTTGAAGCAGTAATGGCAGAACCACTTTCAGTTGTTTCACCAACTGTCATACATGAGAAACCTCCTATGTTCACTTATGTGCCTACAGAAGAAGAGATTGACTACTTGATTAATAATGATCAAATAATCAGGAAAAAGGCTATTGAACTTAAGGCTATTGAACTTATTGCAAATACAACCTTGAATGAAGAACAAAGGTCTGCTCAACTAAAAGACTTCATTCAAATGAAGAATCAGCAGGCTCTTGATGAAATCCTTGGGGATGTTAGAAAAGGTCAAAAGAAGCCAAGGAAACTTACAAAGGCACAGATCATTGCTGAGATGAAGACTTTTTGTTGTCATGTTGGCAATATGAAGATGGCACAATTCAAAGGAATGTCACATGATCAAATTGAAGGTATTTATTACAGGATTAAAAGACAAGATAGTAATTTCATTCCAATGGATCAAGAAACTGTAGTAATGAAGACAAAAAGGTCTGGAGTGAGTCTTGGATCAAAAGATATAAAGAAGTTGAAGACTCAGGAGTCATCTCAAGCAAAAGAGGGTCCTAGCAAGTTGACAGAAGAGCAAGTTACAAACATGATGTTTATAGAGACTGATGTACTTAATATTGAACCTCTATAAACAAAATATGCGGTTGTTGGTTGGGAAATCTATTCTGATGATTTTGGAGTTGCTTGGAAGATTGTCAGAACTGGAAGTGTCACAAGTATTTGCAGAGATTTTGAAGACATTGTTAGATCTTGTGATAGAGAAGACTTGGATACTTTGTGGAGGATTGTTCAAGATCAGTTCAAGAAGGATGAACTTGTTGATGTCAAGGCTAAGGAGTTATGGGTTCACTTCAGAAGATTATATGAACCTGACCCAAGTGACAGACATTGGAGATTTCAAGTTCAGAACATGAAATCCTTGTGGAAATTTTATGACTCAAGTGCTGTACATCATCTTTCTACTAAAGATGGAGTTGATGTGTTTATGCTTGCAGAGAAAGAATATCCATTGAGAGCTGGAGTATTGACTGTGATGATGTCAGTAAAGCTTAGGTGCTGGGAAAGAACTGAAGTCATAGAAGATTTGCTGCAAAGGATTTATGATCAAAGTGTGAGAGCTGATAAAGAATTAAGAAGAAGAAGAAGATAAGTGTTTGGAAGAATTCCCATATCCTCATGTTTGCTGATTACTTGAAGAAACTTATTGATTTGTTTATTAATCATAAGTTTAGGGGAGGATTTTTGGGAATTATACTAACAGTTACCACGGCTAGTGAAGACATTACAACTGCTGAAGAATGTACTTGCAGCGGAAACTCATTACCACTGCAAGAACATATATTACCACTGCTGTTTAGATAACTGTTAGGAAACGTGTTTAGATAAATATAGAATAGATCTTGTGTATATCTTATTCTATTAGCATTATACTTATCTTGTAGAAGAGGACTCCTTGTGCTATAAAAGGAGATCCTAGGTTAAAGGTTAGATATACGTTTCTAGAGCTTCAAGGTGTAACCCTAGTGATACTAAGATCACTCGTATTATTATCATTAATAATATTGGAGCCAACCGTTTGTTACATACATTGTTCTCATTCATTAAACAACTGTTTCATTCACTCACAATCAAACTTCTAAGTGTTACTAAGTAAATTCCGCATACTTAGTGATATAACTCAAAGTATCAATCTAACACAGTTCAAGGTGTTTAGATCCATCACCTACGTTTTTAAAATAAGGACAGTAGGTATATATATAGTTTCAAAAATCAATTATAGGGTTTCAAACTAGTTTCAACTTCAACCAAATCACTTTCAATCACCACAAATCTAGTCTAATCATACCATACACCTTCTTAGGGTGTCATGGGTTCCTAAACATCATAAATCAAGTGGATCTAACAAAGATCTACCTATAATCTATTTCTAGGGCTCAAAAGTTATATATGTATAAAATGGATTGGTATAACTAACATATGCATGTAGATCTTGAATATAAATCATATGAACATTATAAAAACTTGGTAAAATTATAAAAATGAGTTTTGTTTACTTACTTGAAAGATTAGTGAGCTTTTGATGGTGAAAACCTAAGTAAACCGTGAGTTTGTATTACAAAACCCTTAAAGGAACCTTAGATGATCTTGTTTATATATTTTTCTTGGAAAGTTGATGATGTTTTCTTACTCTTTGATCCTTGGCCGAACACAACAAGAGAGAAGACGAGAGAAAAAGTTTTTCTAGCTAGTTTGTGTTATGAGAAAAATGTACAAGTAAATATCTTTGGTGAATTATTGTGTAGACAACTTATGACATGATTTTAACGAAGTATGTAATATTTTCAAAGAGTGTAAGCAATTAGCATGGGTGGGGTGGGGGGGGGGGGGGGGCGGCAAATGAAGGGGATTGGGTGTGTAAGAGATTTATTAGGTTTTGTAAGATATTAAGTATAATAATGTATATAATAATGTATATAATAAAGTCGTAAAAATTGTGAAAATATGTTGGGTATAAATATTGAGTGTTTGGATGATTATTGTTTAATTTCTACGAAAACCGTCGTAATTATAGTAAACTTACGATACGAAATAAATAAATTTTCAAAATACCGGGTAAATTAATATTATAATTTTTATATCATTATTATGAGTATGAAATTATACTAGGATCATAGTCGGGAGTGTCGGACGTGTTAGTCACATTATTGGTCGCGTGTTAACGTTTATTTAAAAATAAATATACGTAAAAAGTCAATTATACCAAAAGTATTAATTTAAATATCCTACGAGTGGAATAGTATGCAAATGCTATTATGATGATATGCAGACTATTTCTAGTTCGTACGAAACGTCCCTACTGATAATGCATGAATTCGCACCTGAACCAATCCGGTTACGCGAATTTGAATACCCGTAAACTAAATTTACGATGAAATGAGTAATGCACATGAATAGTGGTTTTCTCCCAGAAATGAATAGTGTCATGTGAATAGTAAATTTTCTGAACGCTTCTCGGAATCTCAAACTGACACAAAAAATGATGAATAGTGATCGGTGAATAGTAACTTCCTGAGATGAATAGTGAAATTTCGACATCTGAACAAGGACCTGAAATTACGAATTGTGACAGTACAGTATTCCCCTGTTAAAGGAACTTCGTCCCGAAGTTCAGTTTTGGTTGGTCTCTGAAGTATATTTCGGTAAAAAGACGTGGATACTTGAGTTGCATTTGGTCTTCCCATTCCCAAGTATATTCGGGACCTCTTCGAGAATTCCAGCGAATTTTCACAATAGGAATTCGTCTTTGCTTCAACCGTTCGACCTCACGGTCCATGATTTCTACTGGTTCTCCTACCAGGTTTAGGTTTGTCATTGGGTTGGATTCCTTTCAATGGAATCATGAGTCACTAATGTGAAAGTCATTTCTCGGGATTTGAAATGGTGAAACATGTTTGTGTAATCCTGTTACTTTCCAACAAGGCTCAAATCTGAGGGTTACTGGCCTACTCTGTCTGAAATATTAATGGTCCAGTGTACATCGAATTTAAATTCCCGGATTTTTCTGAATGGTATCATGCCTTTCCTAGGCAGAACTTTTAACGTAACCCTACCACCAACTTGAAATTCTAAGGGTTTACAACTTATCGACTTGTAACTGATTCTTGATTTGCAGGAAATTCCTGGTCATTTCATGAGTGCTTACAGGAATAGTGAGTTTGGCTTTTTCCGCGTTCGATCCGTCAATAGATGATCAACGCTTCTTGAGGTTTACAATGTAATATGGGTAATATATGTTGCTGAACTCTGTCAGAACTCAAATTTTATATGTCAGCTGGTTGATTCTAAAATGAATCTTAAATGGTCCAATATACTAGAGGTTCAATCTCTCGTGTTACCAAAATTGTATCATGCCTCTCCAAGGCAAAGCTTTCTACTTAGTTCGTTCTCCCACTTGAATCTAGATGGTTTGCTGTTTAGGGATACCCAATCCGCATGACGTGCGTCATGCACCAACCTAACTTCTACCAGTTTCTCGTTGCTTGTAACTGGTTCTTGACTTGTGAAATTTTCCTTTGTTGTTCCATAGTTTAGTTCTAGACCAGTGAATTTAACTTTCCGATTTCGGTCTGTAAATGGGTAATTGGTACTTCGACCATAGAGTGCCTCAGATGGTGTAGTCTCTACGCTCGTGCGATAACTATTGTTGCAAACGAATCTGATTTATGATAAATGGTTAGTCCAACCATTTCTAGAGTCAATTGCTCACTCTTTGAGCATATTTTCCTATATTTGAATTGTCCTCTCAATCTGACCATTGGTCCGAGGATGATAGGCGGTGTTTACATCTAAATGGGGTTCTGAAGGAAATCTTAAAATGATTGCTAGAAGTCTGAGGTGATTTGATCACCTTTATCAGGAATAACTGAAACGGTTACAATGAATCTGGTGACTAATTCTACAATGTTATACTTTTCGAAAAGGGCGTTATACGAAGAAGATAGAATATGGGTAACACTTTGATTCCTTGCGTTTTGGTCTAATGGTTGCTAAGACATGTGTCTTTCTTTGCCTATTGTGCTTGGTCTCCATTAATGATTTTTGTAATCGATCTATGGTGTCCCTCCTAATCTCCTTCATGACATATTCCAATATTCCTTATTGTCAAATCACAAAACCCTAAATGCATAAGCGATGTAGTATGGTGATTTGTTTTCAAAATTTATCTCGCGATTTTAAGTTTTTGGTCAAAATCTTTTTCTGAATAAATGAATTTAGGAAATGGAACAAGTGGTTACTAAATAATACCTTTCTTGATGATTCAAAATTCGATAGTTATGAAATGTGAAGCGGTTTTTAAACATGTTGTGAGTAGGACTGTATACTAAAGTTTGATGTTTATATATCTCCCATGGTACAATGGTTTTGCTAAATATTGACTAAAAATGATCGTATTTGTTAGAAATAGGCAATTCAAAAATTATTTTCTACGAGATATGTGATTTGTATAAACGCAATTTTTAAATCAACTTCCTTCAAAAGTGAACACTAACAAGGATAAAATAGTAGGATAGGTAATATTCGATTAAATGCATAGATGTCTAACGTTTAGTTCTTGATATTAGAAGATGCCTATTGGTGGGTATCTAGCAAAACTACAAGCCTAGGTATTCAACCAACTTAAGTACTGAATTGCTTTATCGTTGAAATTGTCATCATGTTTGCAGAATGAAGGTTTCAATTGATACTATGTCGATGAATTTCTATTTTATTTCCACATGAAGCTGGGGAGATATGCTTGGGCCTGATGCCTCTCTTGATGTATAGATGAGGTTATCTAGAATTTCTTGAGGACACAACACTTTAGGGGAATCTATATCGATATCCATAATTCGAATCAATCATTCTTGGTGTAAACTCACTGTAGGGAAGTTTGCGTATGGATGAGGCCATGTTTAATTGGAATGCTTTACAGTATCGGTTAAGAGGCTTGGTTTATTTCTATAGTGTTGCTTAGCGTACCTTCACATTGTGTTCGATCTTGAAACTCAATCTAGCTAGTACCTTTGAATGATAGAATTGGACAACTAGGTCATAGATGGTGGTTCGAATGGTCTCATGGTATCTTAGGATTGTTGTTGAGTTATAAATTTTCTTACTGTATACTCCTAATCTAGGTTAGTGGTTCTGAAATCCTTTCATTGTTTTTCTTGTATCATAGAATTCTCCTTGTAATTGATATGGAAAGTCTCTCCTAGATAAGTCAATGGAAAAATCCAACTTAACGTCTGAGTGAGTGACAGGTGGGGTAAGTATCCAGGGAGGGTTTGTCAAAAAGAGATGTTTATGAAAAAGTTTATTTGTTTACAACGCTTTTGAATGAAGATTGTTATTAACAATCCAAAAAAAAAAAGTAATTATTTTCTTCATAGCATAATCCTTCCTGAATTATACATAGGTGATCAGGCTATGTATAATTGAGGACTAATGATGCAATGCTTGAGTTAGTCAAAATAGCATTATTTTTCTCAAAAGTTTTAGATGGTGTTCAACGTTTTGTTTTGAAAAAATGGTATTCTAGTCATTTCCTTTCAAGTAACATGAAAATTGTTTCGCGTAATAATAGTAAATACTTGGTGCAAAAACGGAAAAATCAATTTATAGGGTGGCAATAAAAATAACTTATTTTTTAAAAAAAAAATTTTGTAAAAGAATTTCCCCATATGGAAATAGAATAGCTTCAAGTAAAATTCGTTGTATGGTTTATTGGATACATGGGTAAATCTTTGGAATGGTAATGGTCTATTAATCCGTCAAAAACGAAATCGGCCTAATCTCTAATAAGACAGTGACATAATGTTGCGAAACGATTGAAAATTGCACATTTGCAATAGAAAATGGAATAAACGAAGGTTACGATTATCACAGAGATAACAAAAGATAGTCATTACATTAGATAGGAAAGTGCTTAATCTAACTAGGTTACACCAACGTACTTATGGAAAGTACCAAAAGAAAAGTACAACCCTAGAGGGCTCAAACTATGGTTTATATAATTAAAACAGAAACTTCTTCTTCCAATTCTGGTTTCCCAACTCCGGGCATTCACTCCTGAAGTGTCCCACTACTCCACACTCATGGCAGATTACCGTGAGTTTCTGATGCTTTGCGAGGGTGGGAGCCTTGCAATCCTTGGCTTCGTGTCCGACCTTTTGGCAGTTCTTACATTGAGAGGGGCAAGATCCTTTGTGATGAAACTGACACTTGTTGCACTCGGGTAATTTACCTACATACCTTTTCTTTTGGCTTGACCCAGCAGCACAGGTCTCCACCACTCTTTGTATCTTATATGGTTGTTGAGTAGCATTAGCATCCAAATTACCGACCCACTTTCTCTTGTTGCTACCATAGTCTCCTAAGATCTTGGTGTGAGCTAGGCGTTCCTTTGCTTCGATCGCCATTCTGATAGCTTTAGGAATGGTATCGGGTTCCAATGAGATGACCAACATACGAATTTCAGGGGAAAGTCCTCCGATGTACCTTTCAAGTTTCTTGCTTTCCGGTTCATCCATTGCAGAGCCTAGTCGAGCTAAATCATAAAAATAAGCAGTATACTTGACAACATCATCTCCTACCATGGTAAGGTTTAGTGTTTCATGTTCAATTGCTTGTAATTCGCTTTTCACACAAAATTTTAAACTCATCATCCTTTTTAGTTTCTCCCAAGAGTGTGAGTAAGCAGCATCCACTCCTACTACCTGAACATATTTAGTCCACCATTTCTGGGCATGATCCTGAAAAGTGCAAGTGGCGAACTTAACCTTGTCTTCCTTACGGCAGTCGCCACATTGAAATATTGTTTCTATTTCTTTGAACCATTTGAGAAATTCCTTTGTGTCTATAGTTCCGTTAAAGGAGGGGGGATTGCAACCCATAAATTCCACATGAGTAAGTTCCTTGGTGTGGGCGGTGGCTATGTTCCTGACAGTGAATTGTCCAACAGCAGCTTGCGTCATGCTTGAAGTGGATTGCTTAAATCTATTTTCATTAAATTATAAGAGACCATGAGAATCTATAAGTAATAAAACCATCATATTCATAACTCATGAATATAACACGTGAAATTTTTGGTCTACATGGATCGATATCATAGATAGCACAACTATTCCCCTATAGTAGTGTTAATACTTGGTGATTCCGTTTGTACAACAATCAAAATACTACAAGTTTCTTTGAACTATGCCACACCTCCCGTGGCTGGGATAATAGTAAAAGCTAAAAAAGATATAAGTCTAGTTTAGAGACTTCCTGGTGTCCCTCTGAGTGAAACCAGGTTTGTGGCATTATAAGGTCGAGATAGTCCTGAAGTGGGGTCTGGAGTTGTGCATCGATCAACTCCTAGTTAGTGTAGATTCTAAGCCATTCCTAAGGAATCTGCGGATGTTCCTGTTGAGTCCGTGGCCTTGGTATTATCCACAAGGTGTTATCTAATTCATAGCAAGTGGAAATGTAAAAGGGAAATGACAATGATGGTATTCTAAAGGATGAGGATAACATTGATGACGATGAGTTCCTAGTGATGAGTTAGTAGACGATGGTGATAATAGTGAATGGAATACTACCCTCTTTCGCGCTATCTCGCGACATGATCTAAGAGGTAAAACAGAAGTACACACTATGGGACGACCAATAGTGTAATAAGTAGTTGATGGTGGTGGTAGTACCTGAGTAGTAAGCACCCTACTAGTGAAGGAAAGAAAACATACTATCTCCCTTGCAACAAGCATCCTAATAGGTCCATTAAGATTAAGTCTGAATACTCTACCAAACGGCATTCTATGTATGGGCTGAATAATAGGAAAAACCCTGTTCCTATAACAAATCAATGGTGCTAATGGTGGTGTAAGTGCAACTGGTGGTACAATGGTAGTGGAAGATGACAAGGCATCTTCAATGTCGGAATCCGACGAAAGGATGACATGGTGGGTATCTGAAGACATGTCACTTGTGAACCAGGTCAATATAATTATATATACGAATATGGGTTTAAATAATTCGCACAGTGTGTGCATGAAACAACATGTATAATGAATATGCACCTATGATGAAATAATGAGATGCTATGATGATGTGGTTATAGTCTAGGGTCCAAGATACATCCTAGTTCACTATAACCTTAGCTCTGATGCCAATCTGTCACACCCCCAAAATACCTTAATGGCAGCGGAATGGAATGCGTGGGGGTGACTGTCATAGAACCACAGTTACAGTTATATTGAACGACCTAAAGTGTCATTTTGAAAATACATCGTTTGATTCATTTAAAATATTTAGAGTTATAAAACATAGGTCCCGAAAGTCTTGAAAAGTTTAAGGAAATAAGTTTAGTACAATCAAACGATAGTTCATAAGTGCATGAAAATCCAAAATGAGACGCGTCATCCTTGTTACTCAATGATATGACTCCATGCATGCCATGTAGAATATGTCTTAATTACCTGAAAATACATTGCGAAAACGGTCAACAATAATGTTGGTGAATAATCATAGGTTTGTAAGTTAAATCGTATGTACATTAGCCATACGTATAAAGTAAACCGACAAAATGTCAAAAATGCTACATTGGCTCTTAAGCTCATGACCCCGAAGCTAGACGTTACTTGGCCCCAAATAAGTGTTTACCAGACACTCTAAATATATTAGACATGAAATGCATCCGTTTTCCCGTTGGAGCAACCCAAACACGGATGGAGGAGTCACCCTCAATAGATCTATTCACCCACTCTCGCTTGTAGATTAATTAACGGTCCATGATAATAAAGGGGACTTGTCATGACGTGGTAATAAGGCAACTTAAGCAATGTAAGGAATTTAATACTTTGGCATGTATAAAAATAAGTGATGCAATGTATTCTCCCCCGTGGGATTTGAAATCAAAATATTGAATTAAAACGGGGCTATGAAAACTCACCTGAAGCGATGATACTATGACGTGAAATGATAGGGACAACAAGGCGCGAATATTAGCCGCAACCTAATATGAGTAATAACGATCTACTTTAGATCATGAAATGATGTAATGAATATTCACGCACATGATACCTATACCACTCGTAACTTGAAAATACTTGTTATTGGTCAAAGTAAGGTATTTTCCATACTTAGGAAAAATAAGTCCAACTAGACTTATAAAAACTTGTCGTAATATATCGTATATAAAATGTTAGTGTTATGTTCCTCGTTTTGAAAACCTTAAAATAACGTCAATTAGCCGTATAAATAAGCTTTGGGTCATACGTACTTCATTTGTTGAGAATATAGCTCTTTAATAATGTTTCTAGAAAATATAGCATTTAGTACGTAGTTCATTATTTCTATTAGTGACTACAAATATACATATAGTTTTGACGATTTTGAAACGTGTATATCTTTGTCGTTTTAAGTTCATTTTCCTCGTTCTTTATATCCACGGATTCGTCTTAACACATATTAATATATTTTTGATAGTTCGGCTCCTCTAGGTTATGTCTAACGCCTCTCTTTGTCCGTCGAAAATCGTCCAACAGCACGTTATATTTTCAGAAAATGGTTTTCGTCGTTAAACTTGCAAAAATCATATCTCCTTCGTTATAAACTCGTTTTAATCCGTTCTTTCGCCAAAAGTTTCATTTTTGAAAGTATTTTCTAAATATTTGGTCAAAAATTACCCACAATTTACTGATTTTCCCACGTTTTTAAAATAAGGACAGTAGGTATATATATAGTTTCAAAAATCAATTATAGGGTTTCAAACTAGTTTCAACTTCAACTAAATCACTTTCAATCACCACAAATCTAGTCTAATCATACCATACACCTTCTTAGGGTGTCATGGGTTCCTAAACATCATAAATCAAGTGGATCTAACAAGGATCTACCTATAATCTATTTCTAGGGCTCAAAAGTTATATATGTGTAAAATGGAGTGGTAGAACTAACATATGCATGTAGATCTTGAATATAAATCATATGAACATTATAAAAACTTGGTAAAATTATAAAAATGAGTTTTGTTTACTTACTTGAAAGATTAGTGAGCTTTTGATGGTGAAAACCTAAGTAAACCTTGAGTTTGTATTACAAAACCCTTAAAGGAACCTTAGATGATCTTGTTTATATATTTTTCTTGGAAAGTTGATGATGTTTTCTTGCTCTTTGATCCTTGGCCGAACACAACAAGAGAGAAGAGGAGAGAAAAAGTTTTTCTAGCTAGTTTGTGTTATGAGAAAAATGTACAAGTAAATATCTTTGGTGAATTATTGTGTAGACAACTTATGACATGATTTTAATGAAGTATGTAATATTTTCAAAGAGTGTAAGGAATTAGCATGGGTGGGGGGGGGGGGGGGGGGCGGCAAATGAAGGGGATTGGGTGTGTAAGAGATTTATTAGATTTTGTAAGATATTAAGTATAATAATGTATATAATAATAGTTTTAGGGAATACCGGGTACCGAGTTTGTTAGAAATAAAATTTAACAGAGTTAACCGGAACATAATAAAGTCGTAAAAATTGTGAAAATATGTTGGGTACAAATATTGAGTGTTTGGATGATTATTATTTAATTTCTACGAAAACCGTCGTAATTATAGTAAACTTACTATACGGAATAAATAAATTTCCAAATTACCGGGTAAATTAATATTATAATTTTTATATCATTATTATGAGTATGAAATTATACTAGGATCATAGTCGGGAGTGTCGGACGTGTTAGTCACATTATTGGTCGCGTGTTAACGTTTATTTAAAAATAAATATACGTAAAAAGTCAACTATACCAAAAGTATAAATTTAAATATCCTACGAGTGGAATAGTATGCAAATGCTATTATGATGATATGCAGACTATTTCTAGTCCATATGAAACGTCCCTACTGATAATGCATGAATTCTCACCTGAACCAATCCGGTTACGCGAATTTGAATACCCGTAAACTAAATTTACGATGAAATGAGTAATGCACATGAATAGTGGTTTTCTCCCGGAAATGAATAGTGTCACGTGAATAGTAAATTTTCTGAATGCTTCTCGGAATCTCAAACTGACACAAAAAATGATAAATAGTGATTGATGAATAGTAACTGATGAATAGTAACTTCCCCGAGATGAATAGTGAAATTTCGACATCTGAACAAGGACCTGAAATTACGAATTGTGACACTTTAACACCTAAAGTGACACTTACACCTAAAATGCACTTTGACACCTAAAATATTTAAAGACCCAAAAAGTATTTTATTCATTCTAAATGGTTGGTCAAGGGGTTTGATCATAATGCTACATAACAAACATGTACGAACCTGTGTTGTAGCATACGATGACTCGAGACGTTGAGAGGTGTTGAATGTTTGTTGAGACAAAGTATGATTACAAGTAACTTGTACATTTTACGTTATGTATCAAGTTATACGTTTGTCATCAATCAAAACAAACGAGGCTGTATAGATCAAATATCGTAATATTTGCACTAACAGTTTTATATCATTTTAGGTTAACAAGTGGTGGATTGGTTATCAATTTTTGAAGTAGTGCTGTATTTGTGAAGATATTTTGGGCTGAATAAAGTTTGAACTACAGATAAATATTGGGCTGATATTTTGAACTGTGACTTCGAATTGGGCTGAAGTATTGAGTTCGTTGAATTAAGCTACCGAGTTATTGTCTGTAAAACCGTGAAAGACAAAGTGGCTGGTGAATGAAGAGAAGTAGGGCAACATTAGTCATATCATTTTAGGGTTAATTGCAATAGTGGGTCGGTTGTCAATGTTCAATTATCGAACAACATTTGCTCGCTGCAAAATATAGTCACAGGGTACCCGCCGCCACATCGTGTGGGTACCCTGCTAGTGTGTGTATATATATATATATATATATATATATATATATATATATATATATATATATATATATATATAACGTAAAAATGGTCAACCTTGAAAGTGAACTCTTGAAACTTTGGTCAACATTATTGAAAGTGAAATCTTGAAATCTTATTAAAGGAAATTATGAAATATAATTAATACTCTTATTAAAAAAAACCCTATTACTTAAAAATACAATGATTTATTCATATTGTACAACCAATTAAAAACATATTTAATAAATTAAATACAACCAATTAAAACAATTAATACAAATCACAAACCGGGTTGATCCGGTACGCTTCAAACCCGACGTGTTGAACCGGTTTAATTTGACCCATTTTCGACCCACCTAGCAAGTTGACCCGGTTTAAATCAATCAATTTTTCAACCGGAACGATTCAACCAGTTGAACTACCCGGGTCGAACCGGGTTTCAAAACATTATGTTTAATTCCCAAATCTTCAAACTTTTATTATTTTTCATTTATAACCTAATAAACTTTTTTTTATCAATAAACTATCTGTAGCTATAAAATCCCGTTGCTATGCACGGGTACTCGTCTAGTATATAATATATATATATATATATATATATATATATATATATATATATATATTAAACTTCAATATTTTTTATAAAACCGTACGCATGTCAAAAGTATATCAATATTGGGCTTGTTTTGTTCGTTATCGACAGACCTTTTTGCCAGTATTTTTTTTATTCAAGAAATTGCTAGTTCTCTGCTAAATATTTGCCAAATAAAGTTTGTTATATAAAAAGGTCGTAAATAATGAAAAGTTCAGGGTGCGATTTGTATTTCCTTTATTTGTTTTTACTAATAATCGAATAAACGAACATTTTTTGTTCTGCATGTTGCTACTTGTTGATTTTCTGTATTTTTTTATTCGAATATGATTTGTTTATTCTCTTTGCTGCTTTTCGCTCGAGGAAAAATTAAATTAAATTAAATTAAAAAAAAAAAGATGGGCTAAAATGTTAGCGGGCTGGGCTAAAATAGAAAAGTCATTGCTGACACAAAGTTTAAGCCACTGATTGATGCTCTATTATATAGTGTATAATGTTTTGAAACCAGGTTTTCATTTTTATTTTTTTCTGGTAACCATGATTTCTAACCTTTTGGCCGGCTAATTCACGGGGTTTGAACCCACCGCCACACTGACTCAAACCAGGTAAAGCCCTCCTTTTTCACGAGGTTGGCGTGGCCACTTAAGGTTGTTTGCACCTAACATGAATTGAACTTGAGACTTCACACATTTTAGAGTGATAGTCATAAGCCCTTTTCCCACTAAGCCACTCTTAAGTGGTTAAAAAAACCGGGTTTTTAATCGACCCAGTCGAGTTACTAGTTCAACCGCTGGGTCAATCAGGTTTTCTATTAAAAAAACTATTTTTTTTTCAACCGGTCAACCCGGTTGTTAGGAATACAATTATTCCTATAGAAGACTTAGTCACCTAACTGATGTTAGTTTATTAGTTAGTTAGATATTAGTTTAGTCTAAGTAACATCGTGGAAGAAGGACGGGTCTTACCCACTGTATGCCTGATCCACAGCCCGGGTGTGGGCGTTTTTATGTTTCTTTGTAGGATTAGTATAAATACCCCTCTCCACATGTGGAGAGGGTTGGACCTTCATTAGTATCAATCTAATATCTCTCTAGTTTCTCTCTCAAGAAAAAGGCTCCCAACTTCTCATCTAATCTTTTTTTCTTTCCCTCTAATTCGATGCATAACCATAAGAAACTACACATGTTATGAATTAGAATATCTTACAATTGGTATCAAGAGCCATGGTTTCATCTTAGGGCTTTGGATATTCGGATTTGGTGTGGTTTTTGTGAGTTAGAAGAGTTTTATTCAAAACATCTTGGTTTGATCTTTCTTGTATTATTAGATGTGTTAGAGATGTACTTTTATGATCCTTGATGTTAGTACAACATTGTGTTTCCGTTGGTTTTACTTTTTCTTAAGCTTATTTGAAGTTTGGATTGAGTTTGGGTCGAATTTCATTGTTGCGATTAGCTCCACTGTTTCATTGCTTCACTGCGATTAGCTCCTGATCTTCGTGGTTAGTTTGTCTGCGATTACTATTTTGGGAATACAAACAAATCGCAAGGAAAGTGACATTTTTGGACTATTGGCAACTGCGACTAGCTCCTGCGGTTAGATGATCTGCGATTGGTATCTGAGACTATCTGACTGCGTTTAGCTTCTGCGGTTTAGTGGACTGCGTTTCGTTTTTGCAGTTTGCTACTTGCTGTGGTTAGTGATTTGTGGGTAATCCATTTTGTGGTTAGTGTACTCTGCGGTTAGTTGCTCCCCGCGGTTAACTCACCTTGTGATTACCTTTCTCTGTGGTTACCTACCTTGCGGTTACCTTCCACTGTGATTTGCTCACCTTGTGTTTATCTCCTACTGTGATTAGTGCATACAGTTGCGACTATCTCACATTATTTGGCAATTTACTAAGTGATGAGATTCATGTGATTGGGTAATCAATTTGCAATTCGTGTATTGTTGTAACCTTAGTCATTTCAATTGATCTAATTGTGATCTGATGTTGTGAGATAATCCTTACGACTTGACTAATCTCAATTGGATATATTGCAACTGGACTTGTCACAACTTAACACTTGATGCAAACTATGACTCATCTGGTATCTCTCTATTTGTTTAATCTGCTGAATATATCTTCCGGTTTCTTTTGTTGACTTTAGAAAAATCCCTAGAAAGAATCATTTCTCGGTTTAAGTCACTAAAGCTGTAAAATCCCGTTCGAAGACTTTGAGATGTCGACTGTATCAGATGACATTCAAGCTGCTGGGTCCGACACCCGACCTCCGATGCTAGACAGGACAGATTATGAATCATGGGCTCAAAGAATCAGATTGTACTGCTTGGGTAAAGAAAATGGTGAGAACATTTTACGATCTATTGATGAAGGTCCTATGCAGATGGGTACAACCAGAGATGCTATCTCCACTGCTGAGGATGGCTCTATTGTTCAGGGAATTGATAGACCACGCACTTACAATGATCTCACTGATGTTGAAAAGAAGCGCTATGATGCTGACATTCGTGCCTCCAACATAGTAATACAAGGGTTACCCAAAGATGTGTACAAACTAATCAACTTCAACACTGAAGCTAAAGTGTGTGGGACAATGTCAAAATGCTTCTGTCTGGCTGAGAGCTGACCAAAGAAGATCGTGAATCTCAACTATATGATGAGTTTGAGCATTTCAAAATGAATCATGGTGAAAACATTACCGATTACTATGTCAGATTTCACAAGCTGGTTAATGACATGAGAATGATCAGAATGACGATGCCCAACATTTAACTCAACTCTAAGTTTGTGAACAACATGTCACCTGAGTGGTTTTGTCACTGCTGTCAAGCTCAACAAAGGATTGAGAAATACGAACTATGAGCAATTGTTTGCGTATTTGCAACAACATGAGAAGCATGCTGCTTATGATCGTCAACTAAGAGAGAAGCTCAATCCAACGGTCAGCAATGATTCACTTGCTTTCATGAGTAGCATGATACCAACTAATCAACCTGTGTCAAAAATGGATCACTCATCGCTACAATCATTGGCCGCAATGAATACTCACCTCGATTCAGGATACTCTCATACCGACAAAATGATTGACAATCTTTCCAATCAAGTGTCTCTGCTAGTTCAACATTTCAGGGCTGCACTCCCATCTTCCAACAATCAACTCAGAACTTCTTCCAATCCACGTAATCAGGCTATTGTAGAAGATGGAAAAGTTATGGTGCAAAACGTTCAAGGAAGACAGAATGTGAATCAAAGGAATGCTGTGAGGGGTAACTTTCAGAACAGAGGTGCAAATGTGAATCAGGGACAAGAAAGGCAACCAAAATGTTACAACTGTGGGGGTTTAGGTCACCTTGTCAGAAACTGCACTCAACCAAAACGTCCTCAAAACTCAGATTACTTTAAGGACAAAATGTTGCTCATGCAAGCTCAAGAGAATGGAGTGGTACTCACTGAGGATGAATTGGCATTTCTTGCTGGGGATGATGGAAAGACATTTGATGATGAGGTGGATGAACAGCCAGTTCAGGATTTAGCTCTTAATGATCCAAACATCTTCCAAGCTGAAGATTGTGATGCTTTCGACTCTGATGTTGATGATGAACCCACTGCTCAGACAATCTTCATGGCTAATTTATCATCTGTTTTCTCACCCACACAACAATCTGATCGATCCAAATCATCCATCATATCTTAGGTACTAAAATTATATGATAAATGCGCTGTTAATGATGAACAAAAGACCTTCTATGATATACAACGAAATAATGTTTGTGAATCAAATGAGGCTGAATTGGAAACCATCAAAGTGTTCCCAACTGAGCAACATTCGGATCACGACAGTAATTCTGACGTATCTTGTGGAAAGTCTTCTGTAGTGTGTGATATTGATGTGATGCATGAGCAAACGATATGTAACGAGGTACAACAAACAAACGTTGTTGAATTAGATACTGCAAATTTGGGAAATAGCAATATTGTCCCATATGAACAATATGTGAAGCACAACGTCGAGTCTGTTGTACCAAGTGATATATCCTCTGCTGATGATGAAATGTGTGATTTAGATGAGTATACTGTTGTTGCACCAGATGACACCCTAACCACTAGGATAAATACTCTTAGGGATCAAGTAAGGTTCTATGAACAACGTGCTAAATTTGAGCTTACAAAACATGAACAAAAAATGCAATTTCAAATGCATGCCTACATCACTGAACAAAATTTGAAGGAAATGGCCTTGAAGTAAGAGATTAAATCTTTCCAAAATCAACTTGAATGTGTTTTTAAGGAAAACCGGAAATTCAGGATAGTGTAAATCTCCTAAAAAGTGAATTTCAACAAAAGGAAACTAAACTGTTAAATGAATTTTCCAACCTTAAGCAGTTGAAAAACAAACTTGAAAACAAGTTGTATGTTCTTGGCCAAACACTTTCAAACAGCTCAAATGGTGGAAAAGCACATGAAACTGCTAGATAAGCATAGTGATAAGGATTTAGGGTTGCCTAAAACAAACTTCCTTAAGAGTGTTAGAGACTCTCAACCTGCCCTCTATGATGCTAAGGTTATGCTTACTTCCAATCATGATCCCCCAAATAGTTCGTCCGATAAAGAATTGGATGAACTTGATTCTGCCAATAGAGAGAGATTTGATAAAAAAAAAAAAAAATGAAGGATCCAAAGTGCATCAAACACAGAGTCATTGTTAAACCCCATGCTTATTATGAACAAAACCAAGTGACTGTTTTTGCACCTCAAACTAAGTTAACACCAGAACAGGTATTTTGGCCCTTAGATATCGAGAAAATAAAAGCGGAGGAAATTAAGGCCAAAACACCCTTAAAGTTAGCTGCCCCAACGGTGTATCCCCCCCAATACACCGATGCACTTAGTTCAATTGTCCCTTCCCACACAATGTAAAACTCTTATTAGCATTTATGTCCTGTGTCAAATGTTTACTGATTTTGAGAAAACATGCAAAAAGAGAATCACACCAACGGGAATTACTGAGGGTGAAAGGGGATTTGAGTTAACCAAAGAGTGTTACTTAACTGAAGTCATTCCATTTTTTAAACAAATCAAAGAACATTTTGAGGGTTTACGACAATCCCTTGATGTTGAGCTTAAAGAAATGAAAGAAGTGTTTAAAGATGTGGAAAACGAGTGTAAACAAAAAGCTATAGATCTCCAGCACAGTGAAATTGCCAGAAAAAATATTCTCATCATAAATGATAACTTGATTGCTAAATGTATTACACAAGATGTGTTTTACACTGCTACAGAGTCTTCTCTTAATGCTTGTCAATTTCATGAAATGTCTATTGCTTTGAATAACCTTCACAATCGTGTTGTTGAGCTTGAGGGGGAGAATTTGAAATTGCTTGAAAAAATTCAAAATGATGATCATGACAACATGGTCAAGCATCTTTCTAAACTAGAAGTTGAGAATCTTAATTTACAATTAAAATATCAACATTTAGAAGAAAAAATGAAAATATCAAAGGCCAAGACATCTTCTGATGCTCCGGAATTTGATGCATATTTTGAATTAGCAAAAAGGGATGAAAAAATTCAAGCTCACACGAACACGATTAGATTATTGAGGGCTCAAATTGCCCAATTGAAGTCTCCCATGAATGCTGTGATCAACTCCCATAAACCAATGTCTGCAGATTCTCATAATTTTTATCTTCAAAACACAATCAACTCACTTAAACATGAAAATGATTGTTTTCAAGCTGAAAATTCTAAAGTTAAACAACATTACAAAGAGTTATATGATTCTATCAAGATTACTCGTGAGAAAACCAATGAAAAAATAACTTCTTTGCTTAATGAAATTGAGAATCTAAAGACAAGAGTGAAAGGGAAAATGTCGTTGAATGTAAGTGACAATATCAATTCTGTGGTTTGTAATTGTAAAAAATATGTATGTGAGGTTGTTTTTATTCCTCTTCCCCTTAAGAACAATGAGCTAGTCCACAACGATTATCTTAGACATCTTAAGAACTGCCTTGACATGACCCGTGAAACCATAGAAGAAGATAGAACGGTAAGACCATCTGATAACACCCTATCGGATATCTGCTTTCTTACCAAGCGATCACAAGAGTTGTTAGAATATGCCATAGGTACATGTCCCAAGATTCCCAACATGCGTGATAAATTTGGCACATCCTCATCTAGGAATTTGAAGAAGCATGTTACTTTTGATAAACCCTTGGCTAGTTCCGTGCATAGCACATCATCACCTAGAAACCAAACAACTTTGCAACAATCTAATGTTCCCATCGTAAATTCTACAGGAGTAATCAATGTCACTAAAGCTATCGGGTCAAAGCCTAAAGGCAATACAAGGAATGATAGGACTTCGCCTGCTAAGAATGATCAAGGGAAGAAAGTAGAAGACCACCTTAGGAACAATAAGATTAATTTGAATGAAAAGAATCGTGTTGATTCTAGTATTTGCATTAAGCGTACTGTAATTAATTTGAATTCTAATGCGACTTGTAAGACTTGTAATGAATGTTTAATTTCTGGTAATCATGATGAATGTGTTGTGTCATTTTTGGAATCATCTTATAAATCCCCTGTTAAATCTGCTAAGGATAACAATACTTGGAGAGCTACAGGAAAAGTTTTTAACAGTGTAGGATATCAGTGGAAACCCACGGGAAGAAAATTCACTCTAGGAAACCAGTGCCCATTGACTTACATGCCCGACCCTAAGTCTTTAGAGGTTAAGAGATGGAAGGCTTCTGGTAGAAAATTCCCTTTAGTGACCCAATGCCTTGATAGTAAGACAACAGCTTCCACTGATATCGGTTCATTTGTAAGAACCAATGAAAATATTGATCATGAATCTCTTAAGTATGCATATGCTAACCTATTGGACCCCAATCACACTTGGGGATCCATGTTTTTCAGTTATCCATATCTATCTAGTTTCAAATGCAGGTCGTACAAATCGTCCTGTGGTATTTGGACTCAGGCTACTCAAAACATATGACTGGGGATCGCTCTCAGCTCAGAAATTTTTTGAAAAAGTTTATCGGGACAGTTAGATTCGGTAACGACCACTTTGGAGCTATTATGGGGTATGGTGATTATGTGTTTGGTGATAGAGTGATTTCAAGAGTTTATTATGTGGAAGGACTTGGGCACAACTTATTCTCTGTTGGACAATTCTGTGATTCTGATCTTGAAGTGGCCTTCAGAAAACACACATGTTTCGTTAGAGAACTGGATGGAGTTGATCTCCTTAAAGGAAGTCGTGGTACAAATCTGTATACCATCTCTATTGAAGACATGATGGGGTCCTCTCCCATTTGCTTACTTTCTAAGGCCTCAAAAAGCAAATCATGGTTATGGCATCGGCGTTTGAATCAATTGAACTTCGGCACCATAAACGAGCTCTCTCGCAAAGATCTTGTTCGAGGCATGCCCAGACTGAGGTATGAAAAGGATCATCTTTGCTCATCATGTCAATTGGGTAAAAGCAAGAAACAAACTCATAAACCAAAACCCACCAACTCTAAGACCGAAGTACTCCATACCCTTCACATGGATCTGTGTGGACCCATGAGAGTGCAAAGCTTCAATGGGAAAAGATATATTCTTGTTATTGTGGATGACTATTCAAGATTCACATGGGTGAAATTTTTAAGATCCAAGGATGAAACTCCCGATATCATCATCAAGATCATCAAGCAGTTGCAAGTAAGGCTCAACAAAACTGTTAGAATCATCCGCACAGACAATGGAACTGAGTTTGTTAACCAACATCTCACCAAATTCTACGAAAGTGTCGGCATCAGTCATCAGAAGAGCATTCCTCGAACCCCTCAACAAAATGGAGTAGTTGAAAGAAGGAATCGCACACTAGTTGAAGTGGCTCGCACTATGCTGATATTCTCAAAAACACCAATGTTCCTATGGGCTGAAGCCATTGCTACTGCTTGTTACACTCAAAATCGTTCATTAATTCATCCTCTCCACAACAAGACACCGTATGAGCTGGTGCATCTCAAAAAGCCTGATCTCTCCTTTCTTCGTGTATTTGGTGCCCTGTGATACCCAACTAACGACAATGAAGACTTAGGGAAGCTCAAAGCTAAAGCTGATATTGGGGTATTCATCGAATATGCGGCAGATCGAAAAGGGTACTGAATCTACAACAAAAGAACCCGACAAATCATGGAAACAATCCATGTCACGTTTGATGAGCTGACAGAGCATACGGCTTCAGGACACACCAGTTCTGGACCCTCACAAAATCTTTTATCTCCTGGACTAATAAGTTCGGGACTTGTACAAAACTCCAATCATGTCACTCCTTATGTTCCTCCCTCGAGTGAAGACTTGAAAAGGTTATTTGATCCCATGTTTGATGAGTACTTTGAGTCACAGCCACCTCATGAACCGGTACAGCCAGCTGTTGAACCTAATATTATGGCTGTGAATGCACCACATGATACAAATGGTCCTTCAGTCTCCATCTCGCTTGATCCGGAGGCACCAGAATGCAGCAACACTCAAATTGAATCAAACATACAATCGTCTTCTGAACATCAAGGAGTTACTTCTGATAACACATGGGAAGTCAATCCTTTTGCATCACCTGAGGAAGAACCATTTGAAAACATATTTGCACCAGAATCCTCCAATGAAGCATCTTCCTCAGAAAATTCAAACAATGCAATATCAGTACACTATCCTCCACCTCATGAACATCTCAAAAAATGGACAAATGATCACCCTATTGACAACATCATAGGAAACCCCTCAAGACCTGTATCCACCAGACAACAACTTGCCACTGATGCCTTGTGGTGTTTCTTCAACTCAGTCTTATCTAAAGTCGAGCCCAAAGACTTCAAAGACGCCCTTAAAAAGGTGTCTTGGTTCACCGCAATGCAAGAAGAAATCCATGAGTTTGATCGTCTTGATGTATGGGAATTAATACCACCACCTGAATGTGCGATGATCATTGCTCTTAAATGGAGTTTCAAAGTTAAGCTTGACGAACATGGGGATGTGTTGAAAAATAAGGCTCGTTTAGTTGCAAAAGGATACAGGCAACAAGAGGGTATTGACTTTGAAGAATCATTTGCACCAGTCGCTCGTATCGAGGCCATTAGAATCTTTCTTGCCAATGCTGCCAGCAGTAACATGATTGTTTATCAAATGGATGTCAAGACTGCCTTCTTGAACGGGGACTTAAAAGAGGTGGTTTATGTTTCTCAACCTGAAGGATTTGTGGACCCAGAAAGACCAAATCATGTATATCGCTTAAATAAGGCACTCTATGGTCTCAAACAGGTACCTAGAGCTTGGTACGACACACTTTCCAAGTTTCTTCTTGCAAATCGATTTACCAAGGGTGTAGTTGATCCTACCTTGTTCACTAGAAAGACTGGGAACAACCTCCTTCACGTTCAAATCTATGTTGATGATATTATCTTCGCATCGTCTGATTCCAAGGAATGTGATCGCTTTGCTATAGAAATAAGTTCCCAGTTTCAAATGTCTATGATGGGACAAATGTCTTTCTTCTTGGGGTTACAAGTTTCACAGAACCCGAGAGGCATCTTTATTAATCAAGCCAAGTATGCTAGTGATATTCTCAAGAAGTTTGGCTTTGATTCAAGTGACACCGTTGATACACCCATGGTTGAAAGATCCAAACTCGATGACGACTCAGCTGGTGTAACAGTTGATCAAACCAAATACAGAAGCATGATTGGATCTCTCATGTACCTTACAGCAAGTAGGCCAGACCTTCTCTTCGCCGTATGCATGTGCGCCAGATATCAATCCAAGCCCACCAAAAAGCACTTGGAAGCTGTCAAGAGAATCTTCAGATATCTCCAAGGAACAATCCACATGGGTCTCTGGTATTCTAAAGACAATGCAATGGCTCTCACGGCCTACTCAGATGCAGATCATGCGGGGTGTCAAGATACTCGCAGAAGTACTTCCGGAGGTGCTCAATTCTTGGGTGAGAAACTTGTTAGCTGGTCCTCCAAAAATCAGATATGCACTTCAATATCATCCACCGAAGCAGAATATATAGCCATGTCCTCGTGTTGTGCTTAAATTTTGTGGATGAGATCACAATTATCAGATTATGGGTATGATTTCAACAAAATCCCAATGTATTGTGATAACAAAAGTGCCATCGCCCTATGTTGCAACAATGTCCAGCACTCCAGAGCCAAGCATATAGACATTCGTCATCACTTCATCAGAGAACAAGTGGAGAAAGGGATAGTGGAACTCTACTTTGTGAGAATGGAGTTTCAGCTGGCTGACATTTTCACAAAGGCTCTTTCTCGGGAAAGATTTCAGTTCATTCTCCCACGACTTGGAATGAAGAGCCTCACTCCAGAAACTCTTAAGTCTCTCCAAGAAGAGAATGATGATTGAAGGATTGGCTTCACATATCCTTTGTATATAACATATATCAAAAAGAAAACAGAAAAATGTAAAACCAATATAAACCATAAAAATTAAAAAATTAAAAAAAAAAAAAAAAAAAAAAAAAAAAAAAAAATCTTCTCACGACATGTCTCTTGTGTAATCAATATTATGTACGTTTCTAAAAATGTCATTCAATAATGACACGGAATCATGCATATGCTTGAGCAAGAGTTTTTTTGGTTTCAAATAAAGTTTCTTCTAAAACATGTCGTTTCTCAAAACATTCTTCAAAAATGGCTTGTAGTCATTTCAGGCTACAACCCGGACTTCAAAATTATGGCTTGCTATTACTTCAGATAGCAACCCGGTTTTTCAAAATGAGGAAAACACGTCGCCAAAAAGACGGTTGTTCCTAGCAAAGGGTGCCGTTCATCCGAGCGTGAATTACTTTATATTCATGCACCCTCGATCTAATGTACGCTTCAGTGCATTATTTCTTGATAAAGAAGAGAAGTCTTCTTCTTATCGCCAAATACTTTTCCTTTTATGATTCTTCCGAAAAGTATTTGTGCGAAACTTGGTGGTACCATGAGATTTTGATTGAAAATCAATTTGTATTCAAAATTTTGACAAAATTTTTCACTCAATCAATGACATCACTTATTTAATCTTTAACATCCGTCATTGATTGAGGGGGAGAGTGATTTTTCTCAAAATTTTACGTATCATCAAAACTCTCCACACTTTGTACAAAAACCTGGCAACAATATACTTTGTGATGGTTATGTGTCAGAATGAGAAATTTTTAAAAGTGTTTTCGTTAAAAACTTCGAATCTTTTGTAAAACTCTTCAAATCTGAAACATAACAACCTCCCTCACAAATTGAGGGGGAGCAAGAAAAAGTTCCTTTTATCAGAAAATATTAAAATTGACCGCATTTCTCTTACAAAAGCTTTCTAACTTATTTAAATCAATTGAGATCTAAAATCTCAAAAGATTTGAAATTTTTGATCGGGGGAGAGAATGTGATTTAAATATGAAATCTGATATTCAAATGTGATCTTTTGGACTCAATAAATGTGCTCCCACATATGTGCTAAACTCTTTCGAATATCGATGCACATATTGAGGGGGAGCAAAAGGCGTTTGTGGAAGTTATACCAAAGACCGACCATTTATCTTTATGCATGGAGTTATAAGGTTGATTAAGGTTAGGTATGAATTCCCATGATCCACCAGAACCGGAGGGATCTTCCCAGGGACAATCCTCTAGATAGATTAGAAGTCCTTAGGAATGATTGAAAAAAAAATGAGTAAAGTGAGAAAGGGAAGAGTGCGGACTGAGATAGAGCTAGGACTGGAACAAACCCAACAAGGTTCGAGTGGTGAAGTCTCGGTAAGCACTGAAGGGGTTGAAGAATTAAAAAGAAATGAAATGAGAAAGGGTGAAAAGAAATAGCCCTCCTTATATTCAACCTTAGGGCAGAAACTGGGTTCAATTCATAATCTACTGGCGGTTACTAAGGTAACACCGGTATTGAAGACAAGACGTCATGGACCCAGTGACGCACTGCACTAAACCTCCCAACCACTCAAGTTCTCTTAAAAGAGCTTGTTTCATTCTCACGGGGAACCCTGTGTAATGTATCGACCGCTCATTGCGAGCTATGTTGATACCTAAAACAGGAGACGCCTCCCCAGTCTTCAGGAGCGGATCAAAACGCACTATTGAGTCTAGAGCCATGAGATCATCTATAAATCTCGATAGGACACATTTCAAATATGCTTATTGTTTCACACAATGTGGAAAATAAGATAAAATATTTAGAGTCCTACGCATTATCCTTGTGGTATTGCCAGAACATCCGAGTGATATGAAAATATTCACAACGAAGATGGAAATCCTTCTAAAGCGAACATCACTCAAGCTCTTGACAGGTGACATGTGAGATCCATCTTGGATCAATGATCAAGTGACAACTGGAAAGCAACAATGGTGCGATTCAACACTGAATCAAACTTGTTCCAGGATATGGATTGACGGATACTTTTGCTAAAACCTTTCAATGTGCCTACAAACTAATTTTTCGAGCACATTGATTGTGTAAAATTTTTCAAACAAAAGTATTTTTGATGGAAATGTGATTCAAAGTATAAAACTCTCGCCGTGTCTCAAAAGTTGTTTATCATATGACACGCGAGTGATTTCTATAAATCAATTTCTCATCAATCCGTGAATATTAATTCACCGATTCACTCTATCGTGCTGTCCGCTTTGAGACGTTCTGGTATGAGAACATGCTTAGTATGAAAATTCCAAAGTGGATTCTTTGGAAAAATTCATTACTACAAGCTGGAAATTCCTGTCAAGGAGAGTCTTCTTTAAAAGAGACTCTACCTGATCACAGGTCGGTTTTCACAAAATCAGAGGGTAGTTTGCCCTCACAGAACGAATGACAAAGCCATATTCGTTCCCTATCTTTATTGCTAACTATTTTATTTCAGGGACACATATAAAGATGGCGTTGATGGCTCCTATTTCCAGCTGAATCGGGTCAATCCATACCTCATGCTCACACATCCTCCTCACTATCAATGATGATGAGAGACTTGCTACAACAAATGCTGAGAGACTACCAACAATGTTTCCGCAACTCTGAAGAAAAGTCTCCTGATTCACAACTCTGATGTAAAGTCTCCTAGTCCAGAAGGGTGTGAGCATGACGGTCCTAAAGTCACTACATCACATGAAGGCGATACTACTACGGATGAGCTTGGAGATTTACTATGGCTAATGATCTCAAAGAAGCTCAAAGATCACACATCTCAAAGGAACTCCAAATTACAAGTTCATTGCTTAAAGTACAAAGTGTGCAGAAAAGCGAAGAATCAGAACCTACGAGCTACAATGACTAAAGAATGCTTGAAGATCAAAGAGCTTAATTTCCAAAGGTGACCTCGCTTAGGGGGAGATTGTTAGGAATACAATTATTCCTATAGAAGACTCGGTCACCTAACTGATGTAATAGCATTTAAAGTTAGCTCGTAGTTAGTTTATTAGTTAGTTAGATATTAGTTTAGTCTAAGTAACATCATGGAAGAAGGACGGGTCTTACCCACTGTATGCCTGAACCACAGCCCGGGTGTGGGCGTTTTTATGTTTCTTTGTAGGATTAGTATAAATAACCCTCTCCACATGTGGAGAGGGTTGGACCTTCATTAGTATCAATCTAATATCTCTCTAGTTTCTCTCTCAAGAAAAAGGCTCCTAACTTCTCATCTATTCTTTCTTTCTTTCCCTCTAATTCGATCCATAGCCACAAGAAACTACACATGTTATGAATTAGAATATCTTACACCGGTTTTCTATAAAACAAATGTAAAAAACCAAACCCGGTCGGGTTTTGAGAACCAGGTTGACCAGGGTCACTTAAAATCCGGCGGGTCTAACTAGTTAACCGGCTTTTAAAAACCCGATTATCTTTTACCCGTTAACGAAATCGGTTAAACCGATTAACCCCGTCGAGTTAATCCGGGTTTCAAAACATTGATTTTTAAACTACATGTAAAAGTCACTTAACCCAACACTTCTATGTCTGAGTTACATCACTCTTTAGCAAACTACCAAATAAAACACCAAACATGTGTAGTGGTGATCACAAAACCTACCACCAAACTCATTTTTTAAACAAAATTGATAAATAGTAAATCAAAAACTCTCATTAAAACTTAAAACATTACATTAAAAATAAATACTTAAACTTACGAAATTAAAAACATAAAATAATAATATAAATTATATTTCTCTTTAATGTTCTTCTTCAGCTACAGCTCTTTCTCGAGGTGGATTCCAGTCAAGTGATTGTTAGGTCACCATTTTGTAAACACAAGTATGAGAAAATAGATGAGAATGAGAGATGGTTGATTATAAGAATGAGAGAAAAGTAATTGCAAGAGTTTCCTTAATGTATTCAAATAACCAACAAGAATAATGTTTACATAAGCTTAGTATTTATAAGGGAGGAGTAGGGCAACATTCCCTTCCTCCCTCATTCTACTTAAACGTGGGCTTTCAAGGCCCATGGACTTGATTACTTAAGCCTAGTAACATACATATAGTGAAATAAATAACTAAGCAACCTATTACAAAAGGTAATGACCGAGACTTGACTAAAATACAAAAGTATGATCCCAACAATCTCCCCCTAAGGGTCGGTCATCACGGTTGCTTGACGTCTTCATCTTTGTCGTTGACTTGTGACATGTAAAACTTTAGACGTCTTCAAAATTGTTGTATAATAAATGCACTTTGCTCTATGTCTTTGTTCTTTGGTGGTGATGTAGTGATTGTGTAATGAAGTAGTCTTCCATTCGTCACTCCTGCGTCTGTGGTGGTTGTCCGCCATTCCAACATACTCATACATCTTTGGACTTATACTTTCACGTGCACGAAGTTCCTTTTCATACTCTAAGATCTTTGGTCTTTGTACTTTGTAGATTCTTCTTATTGGCGTAGAATCTTTCTTTGAACTTTGTGGTGCTAAGATCTTTGGGGGAGCTATTATTTGCTTCAAGATGTATGTATGAGCATGTTGGAATATACCATCATGGATGTGAGGTACCTGTAAGTAATCAGTTAGCAATAAATACCCGGTACTTACAGATAAGGAATTAGAGCTCATCAACAGCATATTGTGAAGACTCCTTCTAATCCTTATCCAGGCCGTTCCCATATCAGATACTCCCGAAGGAGCTTACGAGACCTACTAAGTAGCTCAATGACTGGGTGAGTCGCTGGGGATCACTCCACGACTGTAGACTGCTATAGAACCACCGCAAACACTAAGCGTAACCCTTGTGGGGTTACCGAAGTGACCTTCTGTCAGGGCTACTTGATGTTGACCCTGGCAGGAGTTTCCATTCAATCATTGAGAAATACATTTGTAATCCTCTCATAAACGTTCTCGGCAGATTGCTAAGATCTGCGAAGGACTCGATAATTTACAACTGGTGTCCATTGATGTAGAACACCAGTTGCAGAAGTACTAAGTGTTCCTAAGAGATCTTTGATGTATCTCAAGGCTCTAGACTCTATAAGTGCACACTTAGGTTTCCTATGCGGAGACTAGGGAGGGGTCTCCTGCTTCAATATCAACCATCTCTAAGAGATAGGCCGATAGATTACACTGGTTCCCCGTGAGAATGAAACAAGTTCTTTTAAGAGAACTTGAGTGGTTACGAAGGTTTTAGTGCATTGCATCACTGGGTCCATGACGACTTTATCTTCAATACCGGTGTCGCCTTAGCAACAACCAGTAGCATATGAGTTGAACCCGGTGTCTGCCCTAATGTTGAACATATGGAGGGCTATTTCTTTTCACCCTTTTCTTTTTAATTCTTCAACTCCTTCTTTCCCTTTCATTCTTTTCTCCTTTTTTCGTATCATGCCTAAGGACTTCTAATTCTAACTATGGGAGATGTCCTTGGGTAGATCCCTCCAGCTCTGGCGGATCATAGGACGGTTATTCCTATTGATGAGTGTCTAAATACTCATCATTTTATACCAATCTGAACTGCCAAAACATACAAAAACACTCAAATATGCATCATAATACTTAAAATATCTTAGAAGTGTGTTTTATATGTTTCAAATACAAAATATGCAAAAACAAATGAAAAACGTACAAAGTTTGCATAATTAGCAGTTTCAGTCCCTCAAGTTTCAAAAATTGTCAAATCTAGTCCATGGTAAATCAAAACATGAAAAATATCATCAAAGGTCCTTAGGGATTCATAAGTTGTCAAGTTAAGTCCTTTAAAGTTAAAAATTTACAAAATGACAACTTTAATCCCTCAAGTTTGGAAATTGTCAAAATTAGTCCTTAAGGTTTAAAAATGGGAAATTAATAAAATAAACCTTGTACTATTCTAAAATGACAAAATTGGTCCTTATGATAAACAATTTGAGAAATTACAACCACAGTCCCTTAAAAATCCAAATTTACATAAATGGTCCCTGAAGTTTGAAAAATTACAGAAAAGGTCCCTGGGATTTTTAAAAATGGAAAAATACATCTTTTGTCCTTATGTTATGGTTTTATGGCAGGTTTGGTCCCTTGGAAATACTTTGGAAGAGTGGCAAAAATCAGCCCTTAACTTTGCCCAAATTACATTTTTGGTCCTTGTTAAATACCATAACCAAACCGGACCCTTTAATTATTATAAACCCCTCAACCAAATCCAGTCCAAACACCCTCACCTAGCCCATTCCTAAGCCCAGTCCACCCTTAGCCCAACACCCTTTATTATAAAACCCGGTTTGACCCCAGTAAAACACCCCAATCCCGCCTTCACTGTTCATCACCCTCACCACCACCTGAAACCACCAAAACCAGGTGGTATTCCACCACCACCTCACCTCTCCACCTCACCCCTACTCCCCTAAACTCACCTTTCCACCTCACAGCAAACCCACACCATATTTAATGCCTTTCCCACAAAATTTCTCTCCAAACCATATCCTTGCCTCTGTTTTCTTCCATAAAGCCCTAACTTGCATAAAAACATCACCCTTTGCCTCCTGACACCTCCACAATACTCCAAATATCTTTAATTGCTAACCTTTGGCTCCAAGTAAACGTGAATGACTTTGGCGCCAAATTGAGTTTAAACGGATAGGATTGATCCAAAGCATTGGATGGTCAAGATTTGAAGTGGGAAAAGATCAGAAGCAAGTGTGAAGGCTTTGAAGTCATTATATAAAGAGAAAGAAGCAATGGAGAAGTTACCTAGTTTTAATTGTCATTTTTAATTAAAATCGTATTTTATGCTTTCTTAATTTCCAGTGTAACTTAAGCTTTCAAAGTACTTAGATTATCATCATCAGTGTATGTTAAACCTTTTTCAAGTATCAATCTCAGTTTACCTTTATAAATTCAGTTTATGCCATTTACTTGTTCAAATTCTTATGTTGTGGTAATATTGTTAAGTGTTGTTACTGTGGACTCAAGAAGCTCATATAAGCTCCCATAAGCTCAATAAAGCTTTTAGTAATCTACAAAACAGTATAAGATAAAAAATTCATCATATACAAACTTGGTCAAAGAAAGTCAACTGTGGCACTTGCTTTTGATTTCTGGGTTTCAGAAGAGATTTGGAAGCATACAAAAAGCTTGGAGTTGGGTTTAGATCCTCAGGGAGGAAATAGGTTGTTCTTGGTTCATGTTTCAAGCAGGAAAGCACCTTGTAAGTTTTTGAAATCTTTTAACTGTCTTTGTACTATAGTTTGGTTCATTGCTTGCTTTTTCAATTGATTAATGCTTATTCAGTCCTAAATAATGATAATAGAACACTAAATTAGTATCTTGTTGTTGTAATTCATAGTTACTAAAAAATAAAAATTCCACAGTCAAAATAGTATAGTAAGTAATATTGGTTAATTGTTGTTATTTTATGTGTTTAAGTGTTTATTTATACTTAATTAGTCATCATAAGTTGATCTGTATCTGTGTAATAAGCTCTTATAACTTGTTGCTCCATAAATCTTAAAACAGTAAATCTTAGGGATTGTTTGGAATAAGCTTGTGAGCTTATCTCTTATTGTCATTTGGTGTTTATTGGTGTTTCAATAGTTTTGCAGTAGTGTCAATTAGGTTAATTAAGGCATAAAAGTTTAGGTCCAAACCACAAATAGTCAAAATCACAAGTAATACATCACCACAGTTAACTGTGGTGATATTGGAGTCCAAAACTCATCAAATCAATTCATAAATAGTTGTTCTAGCTTAATATAGTCTTATCATAGCTTATTATAACACAAACATTCAGAAAATTAAGGTAGAGTTTCATTAAAGTCAACTGGTTGCATAATCTTAAAAAGTCAAAAAGTTCTTGTGCAGAAAATCTCCAAATTGGCATGAATAATTGTGATTTTTGTGTTATGATCTAGGGTCTGAATCTTGTTGTGAGTATAACCTACCAGCTTAACTTTAGTTTCCCACATCTATTTCATTTTTAAGAATTTTATTGAGCAAGATAAGCTCAACCAAAAACACCTGCAGGGCAAGGTAACTGCCCTGTCTCAGCAGACCCCAGCTCACCCCCCCCCCCACCTTTGGTGGTGATTTGTGGTTACCCCAGTGGGTCCCACACCTCATACTTTGGTTCTTACAACCCCCCCCCTACCCAGGTTCAATACTTGACCCTTAGTTTGACCTCTAGATCAGTGGATCCCACCTGGACTTGTCCCCAAAGTTTGTCCCATTTCTGAGTCAGAAACCAAATAAGCAAGTGCTTATTTTAGCTTTCCAGCTTATCCTACGAGCTTATCTCATTAAATCTAGCTTAATTAGGTATAATTAACTTAGGTAAACCAGATTTCACCATAGTGGACCCCACATAACCTTAACTTAGCTTATTTCTTAGTTTGGTCAACTATAGTCAACTGTATAAGCTAATAAGCACTTACAGTGCTTAATCTTGATTTCCAAAGTAGTTGTCTTTGTTAAAGTTTCATTATTTAAGTATTTAAGTAGTTTTATAAAAGAAAAACCAGAAAAAGCAAACATAAAAATAGTGATAGCTTCTATTTAATAGAAATTATCTATTTAATTTTCATCTCAGCTTATTAATAAGCACTTGTCCAATTTTATAATTTTATAAATTACCTAGTACCTTAAAGTAGTTAAAATAATTTTCTTAGAATTTTCCTAAGCAGTTTACTATTTATTAGATTTAAAACTAGTTTAAATAATTAAATAGGTAATATTAGTAATTAAATAGATTTCTTTAATTTTAATTAAAAAAAGTAGAATTTTATATTTTTCCTAAGTTTTATAAAGTAGTTAAGACTTTTAGAAAATAGTTTCATAATTTCCACTGTCCATTTTCTAATTTTCTTATTTAAATTAATTAAATTAGCTTAAAATTAATTAATAAGTAATTAATTAGTCAATTAGCTTAGATATAATTTTTAGCAAGTTTTTATAATTTTTTAGTATTCCTGTAGTAATTAAATAGTTTTATAAATTTTATCATCATTTTCTAAGGTAATTTAGTAATAATAGTAATTTAAAATAGTTTAATTAGATTAATTAAATTAAATAGTTTATAATTAATAAAATACTAATAAAAAGACAAAAATATTTGTTTTCATTTTTTATACTTTCTTCAAGTTCTTATTTAGGTTTAGAAATTATTTGTGTAAGTTTTTAGGATAATTTGTAATACTTGTTATTTTTAGTTAAATTAAATTAAGTTTTAAATTAGATTTTAATTAGTTTTATTAATTAAATAGTAATTAAATATTATAATAATCATTTTCCTAATTTCAATTTCATTTTCCATTTTCTTTAATATTAAGTTTGCAAAAGTTTCACTTTTACCCCCTGTAGTTTGTAACTTGTTAAATACTAGTTTTCTCTGTCTGTTATCTGATTATCTGATTATTGTGCTTATATCTGTATTTCTGTTATACTTTCATATTTTCCAAATATCAAACAATCAGTAGTACAATCAACCCTCAAATCATCTTTGTTACTGTCCTCAGTACCACTCACTTTCCTAATCGTTTACAAATACAATTTCAACCTCGTTGGGATTTAACGACCCGAGGATTTCCCTGTACTTCCACGGTCAATATTAACTTGCACTTTCTCCCAGGTGGGCCTATCAGCTGCACACGGTTGACTGGTTGGTTTGGGAGGAGTCAAAATTTGGCACCGCTGCCGGGGAGGTTGTTGCGTATTTCAAAACGGTAAAAGTTTAGTGGTTTTCAAAAACCCTCCTGTACAAATATCACCACTTTGTAAATTTTTAAGAAAATCAAAAATCATATCTGAAAACGTTCATTAACATTTCTCCTGAAGTGTTAACAACACCAAACAAATCATAAACAACAAAACAAACTGTGAAGTTAAATTACTTCGTATCTTTACGATTACAACCTATACAGTTGGTTTAAGGTAAGTTCTGACATTAAATTGCGAACTTAAGAGGGATCCATTTATTTCCTCCCGCCAGCCTGCGAGTAATCTTAAAGGAACGATTTCGGTTAACGAATCAGTTTCAAAAATATTGTCCAAGTTTTTTTCACACATACACGAAAAGCCAAAAACATTTTACTGTGAATATAATTACATAAAAGTTTACCACCGCAAACCAAGGCAGAACACCTACCAACTGGGGGTGTGAACATAATAAGTTCCCAAACCTAAGATTCAAAACTTACCATTGTATCCTTGTGGATAGTGTACCTTTTTTAAAGGAGCTGTTTACTTGTGATTATTGGGTTTAAGTTCACTGTAGTTTTGCCTCTATCTTGTGTTGAAAACTAATTTTTGTGCATGCGCACTCGTTCACAAGCAAAGAAAAAAAAGAAGAAAAACGTACCCGAGTTACGTATTGTTGAAAAAGAACACACAATAAAAATGAACGACGAGCCCCCACTCCCTCCCAAGGAGGAGCCAGTTCCTGACACCCGAACTATGGAGGAACTGTGTCAACCTACCATGCACGGGAGGGGTGGACCAATTGCACCACTCACTATTGGAGCCACGGATTTTGGATTAAAACACCACATGATACAACAGATCCAGAATACGTGCCAGTTCCACGGATTACCGGGTGACGATGCCAACAGGCATCTCGACAAATTTTTAACTGTCACCCAAAGCATGAAACAACATGGCGTCACCGAAGACAGCCTACGTTTATACTTGTTCCCCTATTCTCTCACTCATCATGCGACTTCATGGTTCGATCGACTTCCAAAGAATTCGATCCACACTTTTGATGAGATGATCACTAAATTTCTGGCCAAATACTTTCCACCATCTATGGTCACAAAGCTGAGGAATGATATCAGCAATTTCAGACAGCTTCCCGAAGAGTCCTTATTTGAGGCATGGGAATGCTACAAACTTGCTATTGATAAGTGTCCCAATCATAACATGCTTCTTGTCACCATTATTGACACCTTTTATAATGGTTTGACACTCCGTCATCGTGACACCATCAATGCTGCTGCTGGGGGCACCTTTATGAAAAGAACCCCTGAAGAGTGCTATGACTTAATCGAAAACATGACTGCCCATCATAATTTTTGGGACTCCTCTGCTGAGAGGAATGACTCATTTAAGTCAGACACTCCGACAAGCAATGAAATATCAATCCTAGCTAAAAGAATGGATGATTTGTCTACAGCAGTTTTGCGTATCCATCAGAATAATCCTAATCAGGTCAAAACTGTTAACCCAAGTTGTGAAACTTGTGGTGGTCCACATACGTACACAGATTGCCCAGTTTCCGGTGGCTTTTCTCGTGAAAACGTGTCCGCTGCTCAAGGTTCCTATAATACGGGAGGTAATTCTTACCAACCGCAAGGAGACTGAAACCTTTTGAGCTACCGTTCTAATAACTATCTTGGACCACCAGGGTTTAATCAACCTCAAAACAGGAACCAAAATTTTAACCAGAACCGAATGAACCAAGGTTATAACAACCAAGGGAATTTCATCTCTAGTCAAAATCAGTTTAACCAAAATCAAAACCAGGGAAATTATAACAGAAATCAAGATCAGAACAATTACCCACAGGATAATTTCCAACAACAAAACCACTTCCAGGGTAATAACAACCAGCAACATGGGAATTTCCAGAACAATCGGGCTCAAAATTTTCCAAACCAAAATCAAGCTATTGTTCCAACTGGACCCTCACATGATGAGTTATTAAAACAGTTTATGAAATCCCAAGAAGAACTGAACAGAATGCTGGTTAGTCAAATGTCTATTTTCCAGAAGTCTTTAAATGATCGACCCTCGGGCTCAGGTACAACTTTACCTAGCAACACGATCGCTAATCCGAGGGGCGATGTAAAGGCGATCACCACAAGAAGTGGAGTTTCTTACCAAGGACCTACAGCTCCCTCTACCTCATCTCCTATCCCTGTAGAGGAATGTGAAACTGAGGATGCTACGGATACGGTACTTCCTACAAATAACGGAGGTACCAATGACATCCCTCCTCCAGTTATCCCGGTCCCGACTCCTCCTAAAAGAGTCGTGTTTGAAACTACCAAAGGTCCTGTTGAATATCCAAAAGCCAACCCAAAAACAACAATTCCATATCCCTCACAATAGCAAGACCAAAAGCTCCGTGACAAAGCTAATCATCAGATGGAAAAATTCTTTCAGATTTTCCAAGAACTACACTTCGATATTAGTTTTGCGGATGCTCTTCTTTTAATGCCCAAATTCACATCGACAATCAAAAACCTATTGAGCAATAAAGAAAAAATGTTTGAGATGGCACGAACTCCACTCAATGAAAACTGCTCTGCGGTTCTGTTGAAACAGCTTCCCGAAAAGCTAGGAGACCCCGGGAGATTCCTAATACCTTGTACTTTCCCGGGTATGGTTGAATGTTTTGCCTTGGCCGATCTTGGTGCAAGCATCAACTTAATGCCTCACTCAGTTTGGAAAAAGCTCTCTCTTCAGGCACTTAGTCCCACATGCATGACTCTCGAGCTTGCAGGCCGTTCAATTTCACGTCCCCTCGGTATTGCCGAGGACGTATTTGTGAGAGTGGGATAGTTCAATTTTCCGGCAGACTTTGTCGTTGTTGATTTCGATGCAGATCCAAGAGTTCCTCTCATTCTTGGGAGGGGATTCTTAAGAACGGGACGTGCATTAATCGATGTTTTCGATGAGGAAATCACGTTACGAGTTGGCAATGAAGCGATAATGTTCAACCTTGATCAAACCTCGAGATACTCCTCGAATTATAATGCTGATTCGGTCAACCGAATTGATGTCATTGACATTGCATCCGAGGAGTATGCTCAAGAAATCCTTGGATTCGCTGATAATTTTCCGAGTGGCAATCCCACTACTTCTTCTGATCCCATAATCGCTAATTCTTCTCCTTCCCTCACTCCGTTTGAGGGAAGTGATTTTCTCCTTGAGGAATTAGAGGCCTTTCTCCAAAGTGATTCAGTTACCGAAGGAATTGATTACCAAGAGATTGACCCGGAAGGGGATATACTTCTCCTTGAGAAGTTGTCAAGTTAAGTCCTTTAAAGTTAAAAAATTACAAAATGACAACTTTAATCCCTCAAGTTTGGAAATGGTCAAAATTAGTCCTTAAGGTTTAAAATTGGGAAATTAATAAAATAAACCTTGTACTATTCTAAAATGACAAAATTGGTCCTTATGATAAACAATTTGAGAAATTACAACCACAGTCCCTTAAAAATCCAAATTTACATAAATGGTCCCTGGAGTTTGAAAAATTACAGAAAAGGTCCCTGGGATTTTTAAAAATGGAAAAATACATCTTTTGTCCTTATGTTATGGTTTTATGGCAGGTTTGGTCCCTTGGAAATACTTTGGAAGAGTGGCAAAAATCAGCCCTTAACTTTGCCCAAATTACATTTTTGGTCCTTGTTAAATACCATAACCAAACCGGACCCTTTAATTATTATAAACCCCTCAACCAAATCCAGTCCAAACACCCTCACCCAACCCATTCCTAAGCCCAGTCCACCCTTAGCCCAACACCCTTTATTATAAAATCCGGTTTGACCCCAGTCAAACACCCCAATCCCGCCTTCACTGTTCATCACCCTCACCACCACCTGAAACCACCAAAACCAGGTGGTATTCCACTACCACCTCACCTCTCCACCTCACCCCTACTCCCCTAAACTCACCTTTCCACCTCACAGCAAACCCACACCACATTTAATGCCTTTCCCACAAAATTTCTCTCCAAACCATATCCTTGCCTCTGTTTTCTTCCATAAAGCCCTAACTTGCATAAAAACATCACCCTTTGCCTCCTGACACCTCCACAATACTCCAAATATCTTTAATTGCTAACCTTTGGCTCCAAGTAAACGTGAATGACTTTGGCGCCAAATTGAGTTTAAACGGATAGGATTGATCCAAAGCATTGATGGTCAAGATTTGAAGTGGGAAAAGATCAGAAGCAAGTGTGAAGGCTTTGAAGTCATTATATAAAGAGAAAGAGGCAATGGAGAAGTTACCTAGTTTTAATTGTCATTTTTAATTAAAATCGTATTTTATGCTTTCTTAATTTCCAGTGTAACTTAAGCTTTCAAAGTACTTAGATTATCATCATCAGTGTATGTTAAACCTTTTTCAAGTATCAATCTCAGTTTATCTTTATAAATTCAGTTTATGCCATTTACTTGTTCAAATTCTTATGTTGTGGTAATATTGTTAAGTGTTGTTACTGTGGACTCAAGAAGCTCATATAAGCTCCCATAAGCTCAATAAAGCTTTTAGTAATCTACAAAACAATATAAGATAAAAAATTCATCATATACAAACTTGGTCAAAGAAAGTCAACTATGGCACTTGGTTTTGATTTCTGGGTTTCAGAAGAGATTTGGAAGCATACAAAAAGCTTGGAGTTGGGTTTAGATCCTCAGGGAGGAAATAGGTTGTTCTTGGTTCATGTTTCAAGCAGGAAAGCACCTTGAAAGTTTTTGAAATCTCATAACTGTCTTTTTACTATAGTTTGGTTCATTGCTTGCTTTTTCAATTGATTAATGCTTATTCAGTCCTAAATAATGATAATAGAACACTAAATTAGTATCTTGTTGTTGTAATTCATAGTTACTAAAAAATAAAAATTCCACAGTCAAAATAGTATAGTAAGTAATATTGGTTAATTGTTGTTATTTTATGTGTTTAAGTGTTTATTTATACTTAATTAGTCATCATAAGTTGATCTGTATCTGTGTAATAAGCTCTTATAACTTGTTGCCCCATAAATCTTAAAACAGTAAATCTTAGGGAGTGTTTGGAATAAGCTTGTGAGCTTAGCTCTTATTGTCATTTGGTGTTTATTGGTGTTTCAATAGTTTACAGTAGTGTCAATTAGGTTAATTAAGGCATAAAAGTTTAGGTCTAAACCACAAATAGTCAAAATCACAAGTAATACATCACCACAGTTAACTGTGGTGATATTGGAGTCCAAAACTCATCAAATCAATTCATAAATAGTTGTTCTAGCTTAATATAGTCTTATCATAGCTTATTATAACACAAACATTCAGAAAATTAAGGTAGAGTTTCATTAAAGTCAACTGGTTGCATAATCTTAAAAAGTCAAAAAGTTCTTGTGCAGAAAATCTCCAAATTGGCATGAATAATTGTGAATTTTTGTGTTATGATCTAGGGTCTGAATCTTGTTGTGAGTATAACCTACCAGCTTAACTTTAGTTTCCCACATCTATTTCATTTTTAAGAATTTTATTGAGCAAGATAAGCTCAACCAAAAACACCTGCAGGGCAAGGTAACTGCCCTGTCTCAGCAGACCCCAGCTCACCCCCCGCCTTTGGTGGTGATTTGTGGTTACCCCAGTGGGTCCCACACCTCATACTTTGGTTCTTACAACCCCCTCCTACCCAGGTTCAATACTTGACCCTTAGTTTGACCTCTAGATCAGTGGACCCCACCTGGACTTGTCCCCAAAGTTTGTCCCATTTCTGAGTCAGAAACCAAATAAGCAAGTGCTTATTTTAGCTTTCCAGCTTATCCTAGGAGCTTATCTCATTAAATCTAGCTTAATTAGGTATAAGTAACTTAGGTAAACCAGATTTCACCATAGTGGACCCCACATAACCTCAACTTAGCTTATTTCTTAGTTTGGTCAACTATAGTCAACTGTATAAGCTAATAAGCACTTACAGTGCTTAATCTTGATTTCCAAAGTAGTTGTCTTTGTTAAAGTTTCATTATTTAAGTATTTAAGTAGTTTTATAAAAGAAAAACCAGAAAAAGCAAACATAAAAATAGTGATAGCTTCTATTTAATAGAAATTATCTATTTAATTTTCATCTCAGCTTATTAATAAGCACTTGTCCAATTTTATAATTTTATAAATTACCTAGTACCTTAAAGTAGTTAAAATAATTTTCTTAGAATTTTCCTAAGCAGTTTACTATTTATTAGATTTAAAACTAGTTTAAATAATTAAATAGGTAATATTAGTAATTAAATAGATTTCTTTAATTTTAATTAACAAAAGTAGAATTTTATATTTTTCCTAAGTTTTATAAAGTATTTAAGACTTTTAGAAAATAGTTTCATAATTTCCGCTATCCATTTTCTAATTTTCTTATTTAAATTAATTAAATTAGCTTAAAATTAATTAATAAGTAATTAATTAGTCAATTAGCTTAGATATAATTTTTAGCAGGTTTTTATAATTTTGTAGTATTCCTGTAGTAATTAAATAGTTTTATAAATTTTATCATCATTTTCTAAGGTAATTTAGTAATAATAGTAATTTAAAATAGTTTAATTAGATTAATTAAATTAAATAGTTTATAATTAATAAAATACTAATAAAAAGACAAAAATATTTGTTTTCATTTTTTATACTTTCTTCAAGTTCTTATTTAGGTTTAGAAATTATTTGTGTAAGTTTTTAGGATAATTTGTAATACTTGTTATTTTTAGTTAAATTAAATTAAGTTTTAAATTAGATTTTAATTAGTTTTATTAATTAAATAGTAATTAAATATTATAATAATCATTTTCTTAATTTCAATTTCATTTTCCATTTTCTTTAATATTAAGTTTGCAAAAGTTTTACTTTTACCCCCTGTAGTTTGTAACTTGTTAAATACCACTTTTCTCTGTCTGTTATCTGATTATCTGATTATTGTGCATATATCTGTATTTCTGTTATAATTTCATATTTTCCAAATATCAAACAATCAGTAGTATAATCAACCCTCAAATCATCTTTGTTACTGTCCTTAGTACCACTCACTTTCCTAATCGTTTACAAATACAATTTCAATCTCGTTGGGATTTAATGACCCGAGGATTTCCCTGTACTTCCACGGTCAATATTAACTTGCACTTTCTCCCAGGTGGGCCTATCACCTATCTTAATCACCTTATAACTCCTTGATAAACCGACAGTAGCCAAGAAACCTTTGATTGAAAATCTCTCAAAGTGTTTGTGATAATCGAATATTTTGGTTAACACTTTGAGAGTTTTGTGTACACTTTTGAAGGGCTCCCCCTTCACATGTGCTCATAAGTATTTAATAAATTTGCACATGCGGGAGGAGCAAGCATTTTGAATTAATCCACTTTTCGTGAACAAGACCGATTCGAGACACGCTTACATCACTAGTTAAACTAGCTTGAAGTTATTACCCGGCCTGGTCAAGTCCACAGAAAGTTTCTCGAGATGGTACATTTCTACTAAGACAAATCCTTTTCGAGACACGCTTACGTGGTTAGTTAAAGAGATACATTGTCAGCTTTTAGGTAACAACTAGCTCTAGTAACTAACTTGATGTTATTACCCGTCGAGGATAAGTCTTTTCGATATTACTAACTTTTATTGTCTCGTCAATTCCTGGGTCATTTCTGAGTCTAGCTCGCACATGATACAACTTTTAGCCTTTTTGGCTACTTATATTTTAATCACTTTTTCATTTTCTCCCCCTCAAAAATAGCATATGACATGATGTTTTTGACAATCTTTTAGATTAAAATATGCCTTTTTGAGTCTTATGGGGAGATTCACCAAGAACTTTTGATTTAGAACAAAGTATTTTGTTTTTGACAAGTGCTCCCCCTCAACAAGTGATTAGGTCTTATTGAGGTGAAATACTTGTTCTTTTGAGCAGAATTATGAAAATTCATAAACATTTGATTAATTCTACTCAAAAGTAAGAAGCCTTCGCTCCTTATATTAGGATTGAGGCACTGATGCGTACCTCAGGGTCCTTTCTTTACAAGTTCGGGTTGTGCACTGTAATGTGTGCACAAGCCATTAAGAAGTATAATATTGACAAATCAAATCAACTTCTTACAAATTTCTACCATTCAGGTCTCTGAAATGTCAACACCGGAAATCCAGGTCTGCCTCCAACATAGCTTTCCAATCTCCAAAACTGATTCCTGCGCTTCAACCGGTTCTCAATCCTTGTTATGAATCTGCGAGCTTCCCTGGCCTCATCGGTGTTCCACCTTTTGGATTTACCCAGTGCTATGTCATCTAATCTGCTTTTGATTCCATCTCTGACAAACTTCAGGGTTTCATCACAGAACTTATGTATTTCTTCATAGCTCATGAAGCAGTTACGACCGTTGACACTGCGGTATGTGAACCCAAATGCAGGATGCCTGATCAAGGAGTATTGAGATAGATGTTGAAGGTTGGGGATGTTGAACAGGTTTGGTTTGGTGAGATTCAGCTTCTTCTGATAACTTTCCACTCCTAGTTGAAGATCTTCTACTCTTTCTCTGATGACAATTTGTCTGATGAAGATTAGGAGAGCGGTGATAAAGGCAAGCTACATTGGTTTTGGTAAGTTGCAAAGCTTTCCTTGAACTTTGAGCAGGTACATATCTTCTATGTCGTTTAGGAGTAGTCATGGAAAGTCTGACTCGGAAATCTCGTACTCTTTTTCATCAAGTCTTTTGAGTATTAGTTTGCTGAGGAAGGGGTACCCAAAGTGAGTGACCGTCGAAATGAACTGAATCGAGACAATCTTCAACTCACTTGTCACATTACCCATCGTCTGATTGAGTCTGCTGCTTCGATAATACTGTGCCCGGTTATCTGGCCAATGATGTATGCCGTAGAGTGCGTTCCGGTCATAGTCAACAACTTTATCGATGAATAAGGTAGAGGCTTCTTCTTCGATGGCATTGTTGAGGTATCTAGCTGCAGGGAGGAAGGTAAGTGATGTGGCATACTTCTTCTCAACCTTGCTGCCGTGCTGCATAAATTCCAAGTCATTGTTGAAGAAGAACTTGTAAGGGATCTTTGGTTCCTTTGGCTTCCCAATCATAGGCAGTGGTTTGGACCAGTCAGTTATGTATGGTGCGGTTTTCCTTGTGACCGGATCGATGTGAGATTTAGGATTGATCCAGTCAAAATTGCTTGACATAGCTCGAGCAATATTTTCTAGATGATACTCAAGTTCGACGGAGTTAGCAGACCGATCTTTCAGAAGATTGAACGCATCATTCTTGATTCTTCGTAGCTCTTTCTTGTTCATCTTTTTCATATGAAACTTATGTTGAATCAGCTGAGCGTATTCCACCGTTCGACCATTGAGAGGTTCTTGATCGTCTGCAAGTGGCGGTTGCGAATTAATCATCTTGTCAAACCAGGAGTAATCGGCAGTTTCATCTTCATCAAGCCATTTGAGAATGGTTTTCGGTTTCTTGGGTTCTGTGTCTTTTGAAGAGGTGTCCTGTTTGTGCTGATGATGTTTTCGTTTCCTTTCTTTCTTCTTCTTAGATGACGGTTCTGGCACTTCATCGGTCTGAGGAATCTCGTCACCGCCCGTGTATTCAAAGTGGTCATGGGCTTTAGGAGTGGAACCAGATGCCTTGGGTTGTTGTGAAGATGTTGTTGTAGTTTGAGGGATGACCGGTTCTTTTGGTTGAGATGAGGGTCCTTCGGCTTGCTTTTGTTTCTTTGCCTGGGAGTTAGGATCCTGATCTTCATCATCTCTTGGACGTTTCAGTTTATCGGCCTCAGTGCTGCAGGTTTCTTTAGACATTTTGGCTTTCAAAGCTTCCAGGACTTGAGCTTCTTCAGGTGACAATGTGAACTTACTTGCCAATTTGTCTAAGAGCTGGGTTTCTAATTCATCCATAGATAACCCAGGTTGTGGTAAAGTTGATTTGTCAGCTCGAAGAGTAAACGAGGTAGATCTGATTACTTTCTTGACTGCTTGTTCTGCAAACTTGGTGAGTTCATCTCTCATAGGTGCCAGCAACTCTTTTAATTCAACAACTAAGTGTTGTTCCATGTACTGATGCGCTTGAGCAGCTAATGTGGCTTCTAAGTTTTCTTGCACATCCTTAGCTAAGAAGGTGTCAACCTTTTCTTGCAGCTCCTGGACATTCGTATTAAGCTTCGTCAATTCAGCAACTTGGCTTGCTAGTGATGCAACCTGATCTTCCAATTTGCTTTTCTTCTTATCATGAACTCTTCTAAATGCTTTCTTTATCAACTTGGATGCAGCAGAGGCTTTTGTACTTGCGGGTTTCTTGATTGATTCGTCATGGGTAGATTCGGATGCTGGAGGTGATGATTGTGAAGATTCAATGTTGGTGGTTATGTCCTTGTCATCTCCTCTTTGTGATTCGGGTTGATCAACATTCTTAACTTTGGCTGCTTCCTCTTCCAATCTTTGTTCTTCAGCCAGTCTGTCAGCCTCGGCCTTAAGCTTTTGTTCTTCGGCTAATTTACCTGCTTCTGCCGTTAGCCTAAGATCTTCTGCAAGCTTGGCTTCTTCTTCTTTTCTTAACTTATCTTCTGCCAGCTTGGCTGCCTCTTCAGCCTTTCTGCTTTCCTCCATATGAATTGTTTCTTCCAATTTGGCTTGTGCTAGCTCCTCAAGCCTAGCCTCTTCAGCTTCTTGCTTTTTCTTTAATTCTTCTTCTTGAGCCCTTTCTCTGAGCTCCAATTCTTCCATAGTCAACAGATATGGAGCATCAGTATCCATATGATCTTCCTCTTCCTCTTCTCCTGTTGCTGATGCATGGAGCATTTCAACGTCTGTGGGTGATACTGTGGGGGTGTCGTAGACAATCAAAGCAGTATTGGTTCCTGTAGTTGGTTCAGGAATATTGCTAGATCCGCCAGCTTCATTAGTTTGAGAGAACATAGGAGGTGGAGGTTGATCAGCTTGGAATGCATCTATCTTGCTGTGGAGGAGACCCAACTTGAGAGCTCTTTCATTTTCTTCTTCTACTGAAAGGCCTATGTTTGAGTGAGCAGACTCTTGTTCAGCAGTCATTGGTTCCTTCAGCTTCTCTTTCCTGATCCTTTCTTCTTCCAATTTTGTCTCTGCTTCAGTGAACGGTCTTTGATTGAGATCTGCTGGGTATTCAGCATTATCAGCAAATTCATCAATGTTTTTCTCCCAATCTTCGAACGTCAAGTCTTTATCATCAATATCTTCAAGATTAACCTCCTTGTCGATGTTTGCATAGGCTTCCCTATACACTGGACCTTCATCGGATTCGGTTTCAGAGTCAGACGGTTTTGGAGAAGTTGGTTGTGTGGGTTCAGGAATGGATGCAGGTTTCTTGACAGGAATTCTTAGCTTGAGTGTACCCCTCTTTTGTTTAGACTTGGTAGAACTCCCGGAGCTCCCAGACTTGCTACCTTTCTTTCCCTTCTTCTGCATGAATGATGGTAGAATAACTTCATCCAAGAAATCGACTTTGTGTTCATTGAGTGCTTGAATGTAGTACTTGTAGTTCTTACACAGCTTCACTTTATCATTCAAGAGACAAGCGGGAAATTTCTTTCCTTGCTTACGTGTGCTGGTGTCGAGTCTCTTGATTTGTCTGAGAGTGTCTTCATTTCTGAAAGTGTGCTTGGCTTCATCATCAAGTCTTTGTGGAATATCGTCATACTCACGAAGGAAGCTTTCGATGAGTAATTTGGTGAAACGAACAAATGGAATGTTGGTGGTCTTGTGTTGAATGTGCCACACAAGGTCTTCCCAAATAATGCTAGCATAATCCACCTTCTTGACGTTTGCCATGGCCCAGAAGAGTTTGAGGTGTTGGAGCTTGGGGTGTTCATGACCAGTGTCTCTCCCAAATAAGGACTTGGCAATCAGAATGTAAAGTGTTCTCCATGGTTGTGGAAAATATCTGATGTTGACCTTGGAGTGTCTAGTCACTACTTCATCTAATTCATCATAACCAATGTCCCGTAACCAGTCTATCAGCTCTTCCTCGTTAGGTACTGGATCGTATTCTTCATAACCAATGTCCCGTAACCAGTCTATCAGCTCTTCCTCGTTAGGTACTGGATCGTATTCTTCATCTGGGCCAAGTTCGGGTAACCCAAGAACATTCCTAAGTGTATCTATGTCCACAGTAACCTGTCTGTTATGAAGCGTGCAAGTGAAGGACTCTTCCCCAACGTCTAGCTGAAGTGTGCGCCAGAATTGGTGTATGTAGAAGCAGGCCACTGATGCTGACTTGGTGAACAGAATTTTGTTTGGGTGATAGAGGAGAGCATCCACAGCTACAATGCACGAAGATTCATTGCACGTGATTTTGTTGAAATTGATTCGTAGGTTGTTCTTGCCTATCTTTCTGGTGTAATCTTCGGGAAAGGTTTCTTCCCATGAGAGTTTTGGTTCAGGTTCTGGTCCATATGGAATGTCATTGTGTTCTGCCATCTGAATTGATCATAAACAAACACAAACATAGCAATGATGTACTTTGTTAGCTCAGACATTCAATTACATGATTGTGCACATTTTGAATTGATCAGTGGGTGTTGTGTGTAAAACATGTGGTTTTTGGAAGTTAACACTTAGTAGAAACTTATAACAATCTAAACACAACATGAGTTAACTATTACAAGAGTTTACACTTTAGAAATTTTACAACACTTAGACAATTTCATGAATTTGGCAATGTTACGCGTAAGATAGGAAACCTACGCGTAACATTTCTTATGCGTAAGAAATGATATTAAGCGTAGGTGCAAAGTCTACGCATAACTTTATATGTTACGCGTAAGTTCAATCTTTTGCGTAGGCTTAATTTTTACGCGTAGGATTATATCTTATGCGTAAGATTAGAGCTTATGCAAAGGATTGAACCTTATGCGTAAGATATAACTTGTGCGTAGGTTTTGACTTATGCGTAAGAAACAACTTATGCGTAAGTTTATCTTTTGCGTAAAACACTGTCTTATCCAAGACAGGTTTTTTCAAATGAGTCGAATCTTACGCGTAAGATTTCATCTTACGCGTAGGATGATAAACTTATGCGTAGAATCGTCCTTTTTTGAGAAAATCACCTTTGAAAATTAAGTCGTTTGATTCCTGAAAGTGTAAAACACAACCACTGATCAATATCTACTTAATACACATACCAAAACACCAAAATATCACAACTTTACGCGTAATCAAGCCATTAACCAAACTAACGCGTAGGATAGTATGAACACATAATCACAAACGGATTCAATCATGTTTCTGGGTTGTAATTGACTTAGGGCGAGTGTTTCTTACATGCTAAGGAACATGTGGTCCAAATTATAACAACAATTGACCACAAAATCAAAAGATCAAATCTGCTAGTGTATACGAACCCTAAATCCTAGATTCATGATCAATTAGTTGTTACTAAAGCAATTAAACCTCATAATCAAGATCCTAGGCATATATAAACACAATCCCCATCAACAATTCCAAGCAAAACACTCAAAAATCAGAAACCCCTAAAAACTCGTATGAACCCTAATTTATCAAACCGATCAATTAAGGTTTCTGGGTAAGATTAGAGTTAACAAACATGTTTATTATCATCATAAGAACATTTCCCACTAACAAATTTAACCCTAAACACAACAACTTTCTGCGTTTAATTTTACGCAAAACCCTTGAGCAATTTTAACAATTAAGGAAGATTAAGCCGTTGGATTAAGATGAAATTAAAAACCTTAGTGTAGAAACATGATCAAAACATTGTGGTACTTATAGATTTGAAGATAGATGATCGGATTAATAGATTGATTATGGATCGTTGATGATGGTTGGTGTGATATTAAATGTGTGTAACTAATTTTTGTAGGTGTAGTAAATGATCGGTCAATGTTAGTTTTGACCAAGGTTAAAATGAGTTTCAAGGTATGGCAATTTTGGTCCCTTAACCTCATTCAAACTTTCATTCCAAGTGCCTAACTAACTCTCATAGTAACTTTTGTTAACTACACCATATCTTAAGATAAGAACAACTTGTGGAATTTAACTCCCCCTCGACCTTAGACCGTAGTCTTAAAATTTATTATAATGGTCAAGGAAAGTAACCCGAAAAACCTTGTGAAGCATCACTTAAGATAAAACGTAATATTTTTGGTAAAATGCAAGTATAAAGTAAATGTTTAGAGAAATTTTTAAAATTACTTTTCCTCCCCCTCAACACTTGTTTTTCATAATTGAAGACATTTTTCAAAAATAGTGTTGAAAAGAGTGGTATATACTTGCATTTTTTTTATGGTTTTATATTTTTATATTTTGTTTTTGAAAAAATATTTACAAAGATAGTTTTGATGTTTGACGATCAATTGTGTTTTAAAAACTTTTCCAGATCATCTGGAGTCAAACATCGCATACCAATTTGGTGAACTAGACTAGCAAACCTTGATGGTGCTAAAGATTTGGTAAGTAAGTCCGCTAATTGGTACTCAGTCCCAACAAAATACAGTTCAACGGTACCCTTTTCAACATGCTCTTTGATGAAGTGATATCGGAGATCAATGTGTTTGGATTTGCAGTGATGAACTGTGTTGCAAGAGATAGCAATGGCACTCTTGGAATCACAGTAGATTGGAATCTTATTGAACAAGTAGCCATAATCCTTAAGCTGTGATCTCATCCAGATGACTTGAGCACAACAAGCAGACATAGCTACATATTCAGATTCTGTTGACGACAGTGATGTGCAGTCCTGCTTCTTTGATTGCCATGACACAAGTTTATCTCCGAGAAACTGTAATCCACCAGATGTACTTTTGCGTGTGTCTAAACATCCTGCATGGTCAGCATCTGAAAAAGCAATTAGTTCAAAACCAGAATCCTTCGGATACCAGATTACCAAGTTAATGGTTCCTTTAATGTATCGAAGGATTCTTTTAACCTCACTGAGGTGTTTTTCAGTTGGTTTGGACTGATAACGAGAGCACATGTAGACAGCAAATACTATATCAGGTCTACTAGCTGTGAGATACATGAGTGACCCAATCATACTGCGGTATTTGGTAGGGTCAACAGGTGTCCCATGTAAGTCAGCATCTAGTTTTGTGGTATAGCCCATTGGTGTATTATAAGTATCACAACTCATCATTCCATGTTTCTTTAAAATTTCTAGAGCATATTTGGCCTGATTTATAAAAATTCCACGGGGTGATTGATGAACTTGTAGTCCTAGAAAGAACGAAAGTTCACCCATCATGGACATTTCAAAATTATCCTTCATTAATTTTGCAAAATCATTAGAGTAACTTCTTTTTGTTGAGGCAAAAATGATGTCATCGACATAGATTTGAACAACAAGTAAGTCCTCCCCGTAGGTTTTTGTAAATAGTGTTGGATCCACCGAACCTTTAGAAAATTTATTGGCCAGCAAGAAAGTGGACAGTTTGTCATACCACGCCCGTGGGGCTTGCTTAAGTCCGTAGAGTGCCTTTTTGAATCGGTAAACGTGATTAGGACGCTCAGGATCAACGAAGCCGTCTGGTTGGCTTACATACACTTCTTCACGGAGTTCTCCATTAAGAAATGCTGTTTTCACATCTATTTGGTAAACAACCATGTTCCTGTGTGCAGCATAGGCCAAAAAGATTCGAACAGCTTCATGTCTAGCCACTGGAGCAAAGGATTCTGCAAAATCAAGTCCTTCTAGTTGGGAGTATCCTTTCGCTACCAGGCGTGATTTGTTACGTATGACAGTGCCTTCTGCATCTAGCTTATTTTTCCAAATCCATTTTAACCTGATGATAAAGACTCCATCAGGTCTTTCAACTAATTCCCAGACTTCTAATCGTATGAACTGCTGAAATTCCTCTTGCATGGATTCAATCCAGTTGTCATAAGTCATTGCTTCTTTAATGTTCTTTGGTTCCTCTTGACAAACTGTGAGTGTATACATACAAGTTTCTCCATCAGTGTGAAGTCATTGTCTTGTCATTACAGGTGCATCTGGATGGCCAATAATATGAACTAGTGGATGGTCTCTAGTCCATTTGTGTGTCGAAGGGTGTAGTTGATAAGTATTTCGCATGTTAGCAGGATCCAAATTGCGTGTAGACGACTCAACTATGTCAGGAAATGTAGGAGCCGGTGCAAATGGGTTAAAGAATGCATCAGGATCATGCTCTGTGGGTTGTGGAACTGTTTGTGGTGTAGGATCTTCAGCTGATTGGCGGGAGTTAGAAACAGTTTGTTCTGCTGTAAATGGTGATGCAATTGGAGGACCGTCTTTCTCAACAGTTGTTGTAGTTTGTTGAGGTGAGTCAGGTACTGGAATATTATCAGGTTGAGCAGCGGAATTGGGTGAGACCTCAGTAGAACGGTATTCAATTGTATCATCAAACAGTAGAGCAAACAAGGTTTCCAATTCTTTGCGGTTGAGTGGCAATGGTTCAGCCGAAGAGTCCGGAGAGTTAAGACGGTTGAATTCGGGTCCTAAGCTATGTTGCTCAGAAGCCATTTGTGTGAGTTCATCAAAATTAGCGTGAATGGTTTCTTGAATTTCTCTTGTTCGACGATTCCATATCCAAAAACCTTTAGAATTTTCACAGTATCCAACGAACACTCCGATGTCAGCCTTTGCTTTGAGTTTACCTAAATCATCATGATCATTTTTTGGATAACAAAGTGCTCCAAATACATGAAAGTAATCGATGTTCGGTTTTCTTTTGTGAACAATTTAATAAGGTGTTTTGCGATGGCGTTTAGTGATCATGCAACGGTTTTGGGTATAACATGCGGTTGAAACAGCTTCTGCCCATAAGTAATCTGGTAATTGAGCATTAATCAACATTGTTCTAGCAGCTTCCACTAACGTCCTGTCGCGTCTTTCAACAACTCCATTCTGTTCTGGGCTTCTAGGAGTAGATGTTTGATGTTCAATTCCCACTTTCTCAAAATATGACCGTAGTGTTTAATTCTTAAATTCAGTTCCATTGTCAGTTCTGACTAATCGTACCGTCTTGCGTAACTGAACTTGAATTTTAGTGAGAAAGGTGATGATCATTGAAGGAGCCTGATCTTTACTTCGTAAAAAATAAACCCAAGTCCATCTGGAGTAATCATCCATAATTACCAGTATGTAGCGTTTACCGTTGATACTTTGAACACGCGTCGGTCCACATAAATCCATATGAAGCAATTGTAAAACATGATTCGTACTGTTCTCAGGTTTCGAAGGAAAATGAGCCCGAGTACTTTTTCCTTGTTCACAGGCTGAACATAAGTGATCTTTGGTAAAACGGAATCTTGGAAATCCATCAACAAGTTTGTGACGAGCAAGTACAGTCATAGTTTTGAAATTCAAGTGCGAAAGACGTTTGTGCCATAACCAAGATTTAGTCGATTCCGCTTTGGAGAGAAGACATATCGGAGATGTAGCAATCATATCTGACATTAATATTGTATAAAGATTAGAACCACATGAGCCAGACATTAGATCGTTTCCTTGTAAGTCACGAACGAAACAAGTTTTCTCACGAAATGCAACTTCTAGATCCCCATCACAAAATTAACCAACAGAGAAAAGGTTGTGTCCAAGGCCTTCCACATAATAAACACGACTGATTTCAATGTTCCCACTGACATAGTCACCATATCCCATGGTTAAAGCGTAATGATCATTCCCGAATCTGACAGTACCAATGAACTTTGAGACAAAGTTGTGTAACAGTTTGAGATTGCCTGACATATGTCGGGTGCATCCGCTATCAACAATCCAGAGAACAATCTGTACCACCTGCATCACAAGAAGACGACACGTATGGAACAGAAGTAAGGGTGGAACCCAAAGAAAGTGCGGGTTCCTGTTGGTTAGAAGCACATGTATTCAACAATTTAGGAATCCATTTAAAGTCTGGTTTAAATTGTAACCAACGTTGCCAATTCCAACTAGTTCTTGCTTTCTTTTTGGTGAATTCACTAGTAATGGGCTTGTTCCTAGATTTGTTCTCTGCACTTATGGGGGTAACTTCAACTGCATTAGAAACCGTAGACGGCGGCTTTCCTAATATTGACTTAGAGGCAGTAGTGGGCCTAGAAGGAATGCTTGTCCTACGTTTCTTATGTCGATTAAGAAGAGAATTAGCTATACATTTTGTATGATCACCAGATGATACGCTTTTACGACAAAACACACAAGATGCATTAATATTCAAAACATTCAAAGATTCATCATTCGTTACATTTAGATTTTGATTACAATTTGCCAGATTAGAATCTAAATCTGATGCAACATGAGTTTTATTCAAAGTCCTAAGTTGGTCTTCTACTTCTTGAGCTTCTAGTTGTCCTCTTTTACGTTGCCAAAACCTATTCTTCTTGTTTCTTTTTCGCTTGGGTCTGCTAACGCTACTAGTGGAGACTAGTCCTGTGGAAGTGGAGTTATCAACATTAGTGTTTTGAACAAAATTTTCTTTAGCAGTTTTGTCTAATTGATACAATCCTGATGCTATCACTGTGGTGTCAACAAACTTTCCTTTTTGAAGTAGCTTAATTTTCTCTTTCAAATCAATGATGATGTGATTTTTATCTTGAATTTCAGACTCAAGTAAACCATTGCAATATTTGATGTCATCGCGGTTTTGTTGCCATTCGGCGTTTTCAATTTTTAAACCGGCAATTTCTTTCTCGTATTTGAGACACAGACTTTTTAAAGACTCAGTGTTTTTGCAAAGCTGACAAGAGTTTGTATTATTTTGACTTTGAAATTTCAATTCCATATCAATACTTTGAGCTTGACACCATTCAAGCCTTTGTTTGAGAAGACAAATTTCTTTTGAGAATTGTTTTGTCACATCATCATTTTGTATTCTCAGCTTGTCATATTCAAGTTTAAGTGTCTCGATTTCCACATTCAACAAGTTATTATCAACACAAAGATCATCCACAAGCATAGAAGTACCAGATTTATAGAGATCATTCATGATAACAGAATAAATATCAGCATTGAGAATTTGTTCCAAGAGTCGATCAGCATCATTTTTTAAAACTCTATTTCTTTGCTTTTGAACCAAAATCTCATTTTCAGTTGAGTTGAAAACGTTTATCATAGTTTTGACCTCATTTTGAAGTTCCTGTTCCCAACGTGTAGCACAGAGATGGAGGTGTTTGACAATTGGCAACATTTGTTTTTGAAAAATGTCTCTCTTTTCTCGCTCGTAAGCGGATTGAAAAGTTTCAATTTTTATTTCAGAATTACATTCAATTGTTTCCTCCAAAATTTCGATGTCTTCCATAAAAGTTTTGTAATAATTTAAGACACGACAATTTTTCGGTAAAGGTGTAAGTTCACCAGATGATGGTAAAGGACCATTTATTTGTGCTACAGTTTGGACAGGGGCCGCATTAGAGGATGAAACATATGACTCAGTGGCGAATTTGATCAATTATGTACCTTTGTATGCCCTTTTTCCCCAAAATAGCCAAAATTTTAAAATTTTTCACTATGTGGAAGTGCTGAGCACTAAACACAACATATGGTAATCAGTCCACCATGTCTAACACACATAAGGATTGGCTAATCCAGGAGCAAACGGCTCTTGGTAAAGATATCTCAAATCCGTTATGGCTTACAATTTGCCCAAAATTGTATGGTATTCAACTCACCATATCCTAAAAAGTGAAGAGTTGGCTAGCCCGCAAGGTTATGGCTTGTGGTAAAGGCTTTGGAAATTCCATCTTGGTATTCAATTCACCAAAGATAATATTTATAATTTATCTAAGAGTTGGCTAGTCCAGAAGCAAACGGCTTTTGGTAAAGACAAATCAAATCCGTTGACAGCTGATGATTTGCTTAAAATCATATGGTTATCAGTGTACCATAGTTCTTACTTGAACTGAAACATTTGGCTACTCCAGAAGTAATGGCTTTTTGTAAAGAGACATTAAAACCATTAAATTTTGAAAACGGGTTGTTATTGGATTATAGATTGCTAGGGACTAGTAATGTTTTAGTGTGGGGTATTGATGAGTTCCTAAAAACTCATCATTTCTGTTCCATTTTAAATACAAAAACAGTTTAAAAACACACAGAAATACCACAAAATACTATAAATATCTTTGAATTGTGTTTTTATATGTTTCAGGTGCAAAAGGACTGAAAACAAAGGAAAACGTGCAAAGTTTGCACACTTGGCAAAATCAATCCCTGAACTTTCAAGAAATGCCAGAAATGGTCCCTGGGAAAATTATTTTGAAGAAAAGTCAACAACAGTCCCCCAGGAATCATGAAATAACAAAATTTACCCTTGAAGTTCAAAATTGCACAAATAGCAAAACAGGTCCCCCAAGTTTCATAAATGACAGTTTTAGTCCCTAGAAGTTTATTTTGAAATGAAAAGTCAACTTTAGTCCTTGGGAGGTCAAAAATGTTCACAAATGATCCCTGGATAAAAGTTTACACAAAATGACAACTTTTACCCCTCAAGTTTTAAAATTGGCAAAATTAGTCCCTGGGTATTTAAATAATGGAATTTATCAAAATACACCCTTGTACTATTCATAAACTTAGAATTTGGAACATTTTGATAACTTTTGGGAAATTACAATTTCACCCCTCTAATTTGGTGAAATTACATAAATGGTCCTTTAAGGTTTTTAAATTTGAAAATTTGCAAATATTATCCTTGTACTAATATTATATGGCAGGAATGGCCCTTTGTGATACTTTGGAAAAATGACATGATCAGTCCCTAAAGTTTCAACAATTTACAAGATTAGTCCTTGGCGAAAAATTACATACAAACCAACCGGATCCCATTTTAACCCTTTAAATCCAAATCCTTAAACCCCAAGCCCAAGTCTTTCCCAGGCCCAAAATTACAAAAGCCCAACACTTTTTTTTTAAATAAAACCTGGGTGTTTGACCCTTTGACCCGTCTTCTTCCCCAACCTGCTTCATCACCTGCTACTACCACCACTCCACCTCCACCTTCATTACTTTCCACCTTAACCCCTCTCTGTCACCTCCTCAACCAAACCTACCTCCTAGGTTTACCCTAGGAGGTGCCACCTAGCAAACCTACATCTGCCACCACCCCTACCCTGCAAAACACCCTGCAACACTCAAACACCACCTCCCCTGCCCACCATCTCACCCAATTGTCCACCTCCACCTCCAAATCCACCAATAAAACCCTCACAGCCTCCCAATTGCAAGAATGACTTTTGGAGCCAAAAACCTTTTGAACAGGTGTTGAGGAATTGGACACGTATCAGGGCTGATAACTAGTGGGATTTGATCCTGATGACACATAGATCAATTTGGGTCTATAAAAGGCAGAAGAGGAACAAGAAGAAGGACACCATTAGTTTAGGCTTTGGTCACATAGTGTAGCTTTACTGCTTTCTTCAATTCATATAATTTAATGCTTTCAATGTTGTATTTTACACTGACAATGTAAAATTAAAACATTATTTACAGTTTTAATTAGTTTAAATTTAAATTTCAAGTTTTTAATTTATTGTCTTTAATTTTCCAAGCAATTTAAATTATTGTTGATTCATGTTGTTTAGTGGACTCTATAAGCTCATGTAAGCTCCTGACACAAGCTTTAAAGCTTTTAGATACATTAAATCAGTCATAGTCTTAAAAAATAAAAAATGCCAAAAATAAACAAGAAAATCAAAGAAAAATCAAAAATAGTGGGAAGAAGAAGAAGAGGCTGTGCAGGGTGATAAATTGGATGGAAATGATTCCATGGGCATAGTTACAATGTTTTGGAAGTGTTTTGATCATTAGTTCTCTTTGTTTCAGCTTGTTCAATAATTGTAAGCAATTCATTAATTTTTAGCTTTATTAGTTTTAATGCTTTTTGTAGTGTAATTTCCTTTCAATTAACTTTAATTAGGTTTAGTTAATCTATTTTTAACTTAAAATACATAGTTGTAGTTTTAAAATTAATATTTTTAGAGTAACTGTCATAATATAGGGGTGTTTGGTTCAAACTATGACACTATGTAATTATTGTTAAAATTGAACCAAACTTTTCTCAGTATCTTTCTTTTGCTTTAAATAGTTTAAATAGACTTTTACTTTTGTAGTTGTAATGAAAAAGTCAACAAATCCTTGTATGGGATTGTGACAGTCCATGAACAAAGATTTAGGATGACCTTTTCATCATTTTAGTTTAAAACTAGATTATTTAGTTTATTTTCATCTTATTTAAGCTTAACATAACTTAATAAGTCAGTAGTTTAGGATCTAAATTCATAATAATCAACTTTTTAGAATTTCTTAAAAAGTCAATTTTCTTTATACACAGATTTTTGTAATAAAAGTTGATTTAATTGTGACTTTAATATTAGGTTTTAGGTTATAAGCTTGTAGGGTTTTATTATTTTGTTGCTCATCTTAACTATAGTATTTTTTATCAATTTTTATTAGCTTAATTAAACTGCTTATCTAATAGTTTTTTGTAAGCTGTTTTTCAATAGGATGTCATGTGCACATATATGAGTCTCAATCTCATTAGCTTGCACAAGCTTTTGTAGATAGTTTTAGTATGTGAATTTTACTTTTCTTAGAAGCCCTTATGGCCAGCTTGTTATGCATACTCTTATTTTTCTTTTTAATGCTTTCTTGGACTGCTGATCAAGCTTATTATCTTGTTCAAAATTACTCCCTACACTGAGCAATCAATGTAGGTGAGCCATTTTTATAAGCTCATAAAAAGCTTACCTGTGGTCAAAAGCTTATGTAAATTAGTTTTTTATGAAGCCTTTGTGTCCATCTTTAAGTTTCAAAGCTCAAATCTCAATCACTAGCTTGTTCATTAGGGCTGCTCATAGCTTCTACTTTGTCCCATATCACTGAGTACACTAAGTACTTAGTGTTTGCACCCAAATCCTTAACCCTCCCAAAAGCTCATCAATAAGCCAATAGCCCAGCTTATTGGCTTATTTTGATGATGACCAGGTCAACTTTATAGGTCAATACTTAATTTGGACTTTTGAACCCTCTGTGGACCCCACAGAGGGCTGCAAGTCTCTACTTTGGGCCTGTTTGGTTGTAGCAGGGCACAAGGATTGCTTATTAGCTTTTTAGCTTAATTTAGTGTACCTCTGTGTTCATTTTGGCTTATTTATAGTTCACTTATCTTAGTTTCAGCTTATTTCATATTTTGTTTGTATTTTGTAGCTTATGGTAGCTTATTATAGTTTTTAAATCCTCATTTTAGCTTTTAGTGTACTGTTGGAACAATAAGCTTGTAAACAGCTTATTTGGCTTATTCCTTGTCCATTTCTGCTTAATTATAGTTTAATTAACTTAGCTTAATCTATTTTCATAATTAGTTCTGAGTTTATAGCTTTTTATAGCTTATTTAGTTTTTAAAATCCAATTTTGGGCAAATAAGCCAACTGTTAAGCTAAACAGCTTGTACAGGGCTTATTTGTGAGTTTTGTAAAAAGTTTCCTTTTTTTAAAGTTACTTATAATTAGGTGTTAAGTAGGTTTGTAAAATAAAAATTGAAAAAAAAATAATTTGAAAAAAAATGTGGGTGTGGGATTCGAACTCAGGACCTTGGCTTAGTATGCATGCTTAATTGCCCACACCCCTTCCAACTGCTCTGGGGCACCAGTTCCGTTGGAAGGGGTTTACTAAATCTATTTAACAAGGTTTTTGTTCATATAAGCTATTTCCATCCAATTAGCTTATTTAGCAGCTTATTAATAAGCTTTTGTTCCATCTTATATTTTTCCCACGTTTCTGTCATAGTTTAGTAGTTGTATAAAAAATTTTAGAATTTTAGAATATAGTTTAGTATTTATTAAAATTAAAAGTAGTTAAATTAGGTAATTAATAATAATTAATATTTAATTATAAAATTAGCTTATTAATTATTTTTTAGGAAATTTTATATTTTTATAAAGTTTATATTACTTTAATATAGTTGTATAAAAAGTTTTATAATTTTTACTTTTAATTTAGTAATTTTTATAATTAATTTAGTTTAAATAGTTTAATTTAGTTTTAATAGTTTTTAAAAAATAGATAAAAAGTCTTTAAAAAAATATTTTCTTTTTAATTAAATTTTCTTTAGTTATTAGGATTCCAAAATATATAAATTTTACATCCGTGGGATTTATATTTGACAGAATCGACGTTTTGTTTCGTACGTTAACGTTTTATTTAATTTAAACGTACGCGTTTTTAGGATTTAAATAATTTAGATTAAAGTTTTAGTTAAATTAGTTTATATAAGTTGTTTTATTTTATAAAAACCTTAGAATAAATCAATCACACCTTTTTCCTATTCAATATCACCCGATCACAGATACGTTCTATTACAGTTTACACACCTCGTTGGGACATAACGACCCGGGGATAAAACTATACTCCCTGGATGTAATTGCATCTTCTCCCTGCCTGGTTTGACTAGTACTGTTGGCCATTCACAAGTGGTTGACCGTATTATTTATGACTGGAAAGGGAGAGATCAAATTTTGATTTGTTGTGTTAATGCCAAGTACTTCATTAAGTGAAAATTTTGAAATTTTTTTTTAAATTTTTGGCAAAAACGGGGGTACTAGATGTATAATGTGATTAAATTCGCTAGAATTTCCCCCCTACACTTAGAAATGAATATTGTCCTCAATATTCAAAGTTCCGGCTATTATGCCGACCCTTTGAACGTAAAAAGATAATATCACAAGCTAAATATAGGAACAACATTTATTTTATTTTTGTATTTTTCATTTTTATTTTATGTACTTTATTTACAGTAGGGCAACTCCCCTACACTTGGGTGGTAGAACAGAGAAAGAAGACAGAGAAACATGGGTAGGACCCATGTTTTGCTAAAGTTTTTATTTACCGAGTCACTAGCTTGACTCGACCCCGTATTGATTAGTCCGTGGGGAAAGTTTGGAGATCTGGAACAACCACTTGTGGTATGTCCCCTCCAAAGTAGTGTTTCAAACGATGTCCATTTACTTTAAAGTTGGGACCGTCGGGTTGTAATAACTCAACAGTTCCGTATGGGTATACTTTTGCTACAGTAAATGGTCCAGACCAACGGGTTTTTAGCTTGCCCGAGAAAATTTTCAATCTAGAATTGAAAAGAAGAACTCTGTCACCAACGTTGAAAACGCGGTTCTTTATTTTAGAGTCATGTATCTTCTTAGTCTTTTCTTTATAGATTAAAGAATTCTCGTAAGCTTGATCACGTAGTTCATTTAGCTCGTTTAGCTGAACTTTGCGGTGATCACCCGTTGTCTGAATGTCAAAGTTTGCATGTTTCAAAGCCCAGTAGGCTTTGTGCTCTAATTCGATCGGAAGATGACATGTCTTTCCGTACACCAACTTGTATGGAGTACACCCAATGGATGTCTTATAAGCTGTACGAAAAGCCCAGAGTGCGGCGTCCAATTTGTCCAACCAAGAGGCACGGTTTTCACCAACCGTCCTCTCCAGAATTCTCTTTATGCCCCGATTTGAGACCTCCACCTGCCCACTAGTTTGGGGGTGATATGCAGTAGAAAGACGGTGAGTAACACCATATTTCAGCATCACTCTTGCAAATTGATCATTGCAAAAGTGTGTACCACGATCACTGATAATGGCACGAGGAGTCCCGAATCGAGCAAAGAGAGACTTCAGAAATTTTACAACTACTCGGGCATCATTGGTGGGTAAGGCTTTTGCCTCAACCCATTTTGACAAATAGTCTACAGCCATGAGTATATATTTGTTACCTCTTTAAGATGGGAACGGGCCCATAAAATCAATGCCCCAGATATCAAATATTTCACAGACTTGGATGATGTTTTGAGGCATTTCATCCTTCTTAGAAACATTCCCGTGATGTTGACAAGCATCACAAGTTTTGACAAGTTCTTGGACATCTTTATAGATGGTGGGCCAGTAAAATCCAGAATCAAACACCTTTTTTGTAACAATTCACAATTTCAGGTTAATTACTTTTCCCGAAAAATTTCACTATTCACTTTTACTATTCATTTTTCCCAAAAATTTCCTGAAACTTGATTTTTGTTTCTTGGCCTCGAGTGATAAATCATTTCCATGACAAATTAAAAGTTTAACTTTCATAAGCTCATTTTCGTGAAAGTTAATAAGGAATTACACGTTTTAGGGTAAAACGTCATTCAAAAATTCTACGCACAACGAAACTCGACCGCGTTAAGTGACCCAGCATCGGAAAAATGTTTGACACACTCATGATTTATTTGAGAATAAATCATGACTGTGAAAAATATGACCAGAATAAACCTCGGCCGTGAAAAACTGGAATTTTCAGTTTTAAGCGTTTTTACTCAGCCGTAACCTTAGCCTATACCTGCACCGCATTTCTAAGACAATTTGAGTTTTCAACTTATTAGAAAAAGTCAACATATTTTTCCCTCCTCCTTTGACCAAAAATCATTCATTGATTTTATAAGTCATTCCTTGATTTTTAGGCTTACGGTTTGATGTCTAAAAGACATTTAATACCAACCGACACTAGACTGAGCCCAGTCTAGACATTATAAGTCATTTTAAATCATTTATATCATATTAGAAAAGTAACATTTTACTTTTCTCAATTTTACGCAATATTCGTACATTTTACGTATTACACGTTTTAGACCCGTGTTTCCAGTTTTAGTAGGGTTTTACCACCCAAATGGAACCTACCACCCATTTTATATTTTATTATGGGACATATGGACATGTCTAACAATACTTCCAAGTTTCGTATTTTTACGATACCCGGTTTTACGTTTTGTGACGTAACAACTTACGGTTAGCAATTTACGGAGTCGGAACTAACCAAGTATCTTGGATAATATCAACAAAAGGCTAACCCTTCCTCCCCAAGCTTTGTGAACCGCCCTAGGAGGGGGGATTCACCACCCATGTGGCTTCATCTCATGAATTTACCCATAGATCATCACTTAATTACAACTTGGTCACCAAGTTTAAGCACTTTCCTAGTAAGCTTCCTAACCTCCTCAAAGTCTATATAATCCCTCTCCTCCCCTTCATTTAAACTCCACACTCACACACACCATTCTCTCATCCTTAGCTCATTCTCTTCCAAGTTTCATGCAAGATTCAAGTGCAAGTTCAAGGTTGAAACCCTAGTTTCTTTTAGATAATCAAACACTTCCATAACCTCATGAACTTTGGTGATTTCTCTTGAGTTTGAATCTACTCAAGTCACCTCAACCTTCATCATCCATCTTTCAAGATTACAAGAGTAGAAATATTGCATGAAGTGAAGTGGGTTGAAGCAAGTCTATCAAAGTCCTATCCTTACATGTTAACTTCCTTTCATCTTTGAAAGCCAAAAGTTGTAAGCCAAACCCTAACATGATTCTTGTTAAATAATCATATTCATGCTATTTACATATCATTCATGCTATATATTGTCTTGTGATCATGTCCATGATGTATAAAAATGAGTAAAACAAGTTATGATATACATATGTTAACTTATGATCTTTAAACAAGTAAACTAGTGACTTTTATGGAGAACCACGACCAAAATAGTACAACTATGATATTGGATCATTATCTATTACAGTAGAGGACTTAACAAGGAAACCATAGCAATTTGAACCACCCAAAACGAGTATACGAGTCAAAAGTTATGGCGATTTGAAGTTACCAAAGATTTCCGGCAAAACTGCCAAAACCATACTGTTTTGCATTCTGAGTTTTTGAAAGTCACCCTTCTGGTCCGATTCATCAAAAAGTTAAAACACGAAAGTTGTCCGGAACGCCGTTTTCGTTCAGGAACAAAGAAGCTCGAGCCCTGAAAACGCTTTCCGAGTGATAAAATTCTTCAAATTCTAAACAGCCCATTTTTAGGCCCAAGTCACTATATTATGGTTATACTTTAAAAGTAACAAGAGGTCTTATGACCTATAATCAAGACCACAACCATGGCTAGAGCTAAGGTTGTGTCTCATGACCTTGGAACAAGGACCAAAGGTCATGGCTAGGCCATGACGAGATGACCATGTAAGTTTACTTAGGCGTAAACATGAAACAATGAATTAGGCGATAACTTGAACAAGCAATTTGGATCTACTTCACTTAAAAAGGAACCATGAGATATTACAAGGAAAAATGGTCATACAAGACTTATGAAACTACCCCTAATAACAATCTTCACGTACTAATAAACTTTCCTAAGTTTATTCAAATAACGGACTTGTAACTTTTCGGATCAAAACTTATATCTATATATTTTATCAACTACTACAATAGTAGGGAGCCTCATGTGAGGAGTTCATTATGTAAGCCGTCGAGATGAGTTGTGGATTTACGAGTTAAAGTGTCCTGGCTCCTCGAACGCTTACTAACATGACTTCTGAATTATGTCGGCCCGAACGGTAGTAAACGATATACCAAAACATACATGTTTCATGAATCTTTCTTTCAAAGACTTATACTATATATCATACCACATCATGGACTAAATGCAAGATATATATATAGGCACTACTGCCTAAGTCGCGACATTCTATTATAGGTTGCTCGTAGAAACCTTCACGATTCGACCATCACATTCACTACTCACTACATAACTTAAGGTGAGTTCATAGCCCCACTTTCTATTGTTTAACTATTTTACAAACCCATGGGGGGAATACATGCTATTATTTTTCTACTCGAACACAATGCTTTCTACTGTATGCTATTCGACTATGTTTTATTATCACTAAGTAACATCCTTGCCAAACCAAGATCCCTTATTATGAACCATTTAATCACTTGCGAGGGTTACTTGCGAGTGAGTGCGAATATTGTGAATAGGCCTATTGGGATTGACGAATCCCATTTGTTTTGACTAAGTTCAAACAAATGCATTAATATTTGAGACATTAGGTATGACGGCAAAGTATCTACCGGGATAAATCTGCCGATCGATATTGGTACACGTTAACGTTTTGGTGTCATAAGCTTAGTGAATTAATAACCTTTCCGGGCATATAACAACGTAGCCCATCTTTGTTTTCTAACTATGAGTGTGAGTCTATAACTCACACTACGATTATTGTGTTCAAACGATTTAACTACAAACACTACGATTATTGTGTTCAAACGATTTAACTACAAACACTACGATTATTGTGTTCAAACGATTTAACTACAAACACTACGATTATTGTGTTCAAACGATTTAACTACAAACACTACGATTATTGTGTTCAACGATTTAACTACCAACACATTGTGTTCAAACATTAAACAAACTCTATGAATATCACTCAACCTTTGTGTTGACCTCTCAAGCATGTATTTTAGGTTCATGACGATCAAGGATGGCATGGAAGGACACGGATACTCAAGAAAGCTATAAATTTTATTATCATTCAAAAACTCATTTAATGTGATTTGTAAACATGGAACCATTTGGGACCTCATTTTGTAATCTCTGATATTTATATATTTTGAATGATAAACCTTTCAAAACGACTCAATTAGAATTCGTTTTCTATTATTGTGACTATTGTGCCGTCGAGTAACACCCAGTTCGAATTCCGCTGCATCCATGAATTGGGGGTGTTACATTTTTGGCGGTGTAATTTGAGCTGTGATGTCCCCCAGTGGGTCCATCATGACAAGCTTTAAGTATTTCCATCGCTTCAGTACCATGGACACACCGTCGGATGACTTGATCCGCGCATATCTTAAAGAGGTAAGGGTCGTCCCAGAAATAGTGTTTGACGTCTTTGAAGAATTTTTTCTTCTGCTGGGATGTCATCCCTTTCACTATGAAATTACCCGCATGGTAGTTTGCAAAATCTGCAAACCATAGGGTAGAGGTATCATCCTGGGTAGAGATTAGATTGAGAGTCTCCAGAGGAAAAGTTTCATTAATTTCTTTTCTCTCGAGAATATCCTGATGAGGATTCTCTAACCGGGATAAGTGCTCAGTAGCAAGGTTCTCTGCTCCTTTTTTGTCTCGTATGAGTATATCGAATTCCTGAAGGAGCAGGACCCAACGGAGCAGTCTTGGCTTTGCGTCCTGTTTAGTGAACAGGTATTTCAAAGCCGAATGGTCCGTGTACACCACACATTTGGTTAGGATTAAGTAAGACCTAAATTTCTCAAAGGCATATACCACAGCTAATAATTCTTTTTCTGTGGTGGTATAATGTGCTTGAGCTTCACTCATGGTCTTACTTGCGTAGTGTATTGGCTGAAAATGTTTTGATTTGCGTTGCCCCAGAGCATCGCACATAAGTTCGAAGGGTAAGTCCCAGTCGGGGGCAACAAGGATCGGTGCCTCGGTAAGCCTTTTCTTTAAAGTAGAAAAAGCTTCGATGCACTCGGGGGAAAAGATGAAAGGACCATCCTTTTCAAGAAGATGAGTCATGGGCCGGGCTATTTTGGAGAAATCCTTAATGAATCTCCGATAGAACCCGGCATCGCCAAGGAAACTCCTTATTCCTTTAACAGTGGTGGGATGAGGCAGTTTAGCCATAACATCAATTTTGGCCTTATCGACCTCAATCCCACTTTTTGAAATTTTATGGCCGAGGACAATGCCCTCCTTAACCATAAAATGGCTCTTCTCCCAGTTTAGACAAAGATTAGTGTCTTCACAACGTTGAAGCATCTTTTCTAGACAAAGATCCCCGGCAGCGGCGCCAAAATTTGATCTCTCCCTTTCCAGTCATAAATGATACGGTCAACCACTTGTGAATGGCCAACAGTACTAGTCAAACCGGGCTGGGAGAAGATGCAATTACATCCAGGGAGTATAGTTTTATCCCCGGGTCGTTATGTCCCAACGAGGTGTGTAAACTGTAATAGAACGTATCTGTGATCGGGTGATATTGAACAGGAAAAAGGTGTGTGAGTGATTACACTAAGGTTTAATAAAATAAAATAACTTTTATAAACTACTTTAACTAAAACTTAAATCTAAATTATTTAAATCCTAAAAACGCGTACGTTTAAATTAAATAAAACGTTAACGTACAAAACAAAACGTCGATTCTGTCAAATATAAATCCCACGGATGTAAAATTTATATTTTTGGAATCCTAATAACTAAAGAAAATTTAATTAAAAAGAAAATATTTTTTTTAAGACTTTTTATCTATTTTTTAAAAACTATTAAAACTAAATTAAACTATTTAAACTAAATTAATTATAAAAATTACTAAATTAAAAGTAAAAATTATAAAACTTTTTATACAACTATATTAAAGTAATATAAACTTTATAAAAATATAAAATTTCCTAAAAACTAATTAATAAGCTAATTTTATAATTAAATATTAATTATTATTAATTACCTAATTTAACTACTTTTAATTTTAATAAATACTAAACTGTATTCTAAAATTCTAAAAATATTTATACAACTACTAAACTATGACAGAAACGTGGGAAAAATATAAGATGGAACAAAAGCTTATTAATAAGCTGCTAAATAAGCTAATTGGATGGAAATAGCTTATATGAACAAAAACCTTGTTAAATAGATTTAGTAAACCCCTTCCAACGGAACTGGTGCCCCAGAGCAGTTGGAAGGGGTGTGGGCAATTAAGCATGCATACTAAGCCAAGGTCCTGAGTTCGAATCCCACACCCACATTTTTTTTCAAATTATTTTTTTTTTCAATTTTTATTTTACAAACCTACTTAACACCTAATTATAAGTAACTTTAAAAAAAGGAAACTTTTTACAAAACTCACAAATAAGCCCTGTACAAGCTGTTTAGCTTAACAGTTGGCTTATTTGCCCAAAATTGGATTTTAAAAACTAAATAAGCTATAAAAAGCTATAAACTCAGAACTAATTATGAAAATAGATTAAGCTAAGTTAATTAAACTATAATTAAGCAGAAATGGACAAGGAATAAGCCAAATAAGCTGTTTACAAGCTTATTGTTCCAACAGTACACTAAAAGCTAAAATGAGGATTTAAAAACTATAATAAGCTACCATAAGCTACAAAATACAAACAAAACATGAAATAAGCTGAAACTAAGATAAGTGAACTATAAATAAGCCAAAATGAACACAGAGGTACACTAAATTAAGCTAATAAGCAATCCTTGTGCCCTGCTACAACCAAACAGGCCCAAAGTAGAGACTTGCAGCCCTCTGTGGGGTCCACAGAGGGTTCAAAAGTCCAAATTAAGTATTGACCTATAAAGTTGACCTGGTCATCATCAAAATAAGCCAATAAGCTGGGCTATTGGCTTATTGATGAGCTTTTGGGAGGGTTAAGGATTTGGGTGCAAACACTAAGTACTTAGTGTACTCAGTGATATGGGACAAAGTAGAAGCTATGAGCAGCCCTAATGAACAAGCTAGTGATTGAGATTTGAGCTTTGAAACTTAAAGATGGACACAAAGGCTTCCTAAAAAACTAATTTACATAAGCTTTTGACCACAGGTAAGCTTTTTATGAGCTTATAAAAATGACTCACCTACACTGATTGCTCAGTGTAGGGAGTAATTTTGAACAAGATAATAAGCTTGATCAGCAGTCCAAGAAAGCATTAAAAAGAAAAATAAGAGTATGCATAACAAGCTGGCCATAAGGGCTTCTAAGAAAAGTAAAATTCACATACTAAAACTAACTACAAAAGCTTGTGCAAGCTAATGAGATTGAGACTCATATCTGTGCACAGGACATCCTATTGAAAAATAGCTTACAAAAAATTATTAGATAAGCAGTTTAATTAAGCTAATAAAAATTGATAAAAAATACTATAGTTAAGATGAGCAACAAAATAATAAAACCCTACAAGCTTATAACCTAAAACCTAATATTAAAGTCACAATTAAATCAACTTTTATTTCAAAAATCTGTGTATAAAGAAAATTAACTTTTTAAGAAATTCTAAAAAGTTGACTATTATGAATTTAGATCCTAAACTACTGACTTATTAAGTTATATTAAGCTTAAATAAGATGAACATAAACTAAATAATCTAGTTTTAAACTAAAATGATGAAAAGGTCATCCTAAATCTTTGTTCATGGACTGTCACAATCCCATACAAGGATTTGTTGACTTTTTCATTACAACTACAAAAGTAAAAGTCTATTTAAACTATTTAAAGCAAAAGAAAGATACTGAGAAAAGTTTGGTTCAATTTTAACAATAATTACATAGTGTCACAGTTTGAACAAAACACCCCTATATTATGACAGTTACACTAAAAATATTAATTTTAAAACTACAACTATGTATTTTAAGTTAAAAACAGATTAACTAAACCTAATTATAGTTATTTGAAAGGAAATTACACTACAAAAAGCATTAAAACTAATAAAGCTAAAAATTAATGAATTGCTTACAATTATTGAACAAGCTGAAACAAAGAGAACCAATGATCAAAACACTTCCAAAACATTGTAACTATGCCCATGGAATCATTTCCATCCAATTTATCACCCTGCTCAGCCTCTTCTTCTTCTTCCCACTATTTTTGATTTTTCTTTGATTTTCTTGTTTATTTTTGGCATTTTTTATTTTTTAAGACTATGACTGATTTAATGTATCTAAAAGCTTTAAAGCTTGTGTCAGGAGCTTACATGAGCTTATAGAGTCCACTAAACAACATGAATCAACAATAATTTAAATTGCTTGGAAAATTAAAGACAATAAATTAAAAACTTGAAATTTAAATTTAAACTAATTAAAACTAATTAAAACTGTAAATAATGTTTTAATTTTACATTGTCAGTGTAAAATACAACATTGAAAGCATTAAATTACATGAATTGAAGAAAGCAGTAAAGCTACACTATGTGACCAAAGCCTAAACTAATGGTGTCCTTCTTCTTGTTCCTCTTCTGCCTTTTATAGACCCAAATTGATCTATGTGTCATCAGGATCAAATCCCACTAGTTATCAGCCCTGATACGTGTCCAATTCCTCAACACCTGTTCAAAAGGTTTTTGGCGCCAAAAGTCATTCTTGCAATTGGGAGGCTGTGAGGGTTTTATTGGTGGATTTAGAGGTGGAGGTGGACAATTGGGTGAGATGGTGGGCAGGGGAGGTGGTGTTTGAGTGTTACAGGGTGTTTTGCAGGGTAGGGGTGGTGGCAGATGTAGGTTTGCTAGTTGGCACCTCCTAGGGTAAACCTAGGAGGTGGGTTTGGTTGAGGAGGTGACAGAGAGGGGTTAAGGTGGAAAGTAATGAAGGTGGAGGTGGAGTGGTGGTAGTAGCAGGTGATGAAGCAGGTTGGGGAAGAAGACGGGTCAAAGGGTCAAACACCCAGGTTTTATTTTAAAAAAAAAGTGTTGGGCTTTTGTAATTTTGGGCCTGGGAAAGACTTGGGCTTGGGGTTTAAGGATTTGGATTTAAAGGGTTAAAATGGGATCCGGTTGGTTTGTATGTAATTTTCGCCAAGGACTAATCTTGTAAATTGTTGAAACTTTAGGGACTGATCATGTCATTTTTCCAAAGTATCACAAAGGGCCATTCCTGCCATATAATATTAGTACAAGGATAATATTTGCAAATTTTCAAATTTAAAAACCTTAAAGGACCATTTATGTAATTTCACCAAATTAGAGGGGTGAAAATGTAATTTCCCAAAAGTTATCAAAATGTTCCAAATTCTAAGTTTATGAATAGTACAAGGGTGTATTTTGATAAATTCCATTATTTAAATACCTAGGGACTAATTTTGACAATTTTGAAACTTGAGGGGTAAAAGTTGTCATTTTGTGTAAACTTTTATCCAGGGATCATTTGTGAACATTTTTGACCTCCCAAGGACTAAAGTTGACTTTTCATTTCAAAATAAACTTCTAGGGACTAAAACTGTCATTTATGAAACTTGGAGGACCTGTTTTGCCATTTGTGCAATTTTGAACTTCAAGGGTAAATTTTGTTATTTCATGATTCCTGGGGGACTGTTGTTGACTTTTCTTCAAAATAATTTTCCCAGGGACCATTTCTGGCATTTCTTGAAAGTTCAGGGACTGATTTTGCCAAGTGTGCAAACTTTGCACGTTTTCCTTTGTTTTCAGTCCTTTTGCACCTGAAACATATAAAAACACAATTCAAAGATATTTATAGTATTTTGTGGTATTTCTGTGTGTTTTTAAACTGTTTTTGTATTTAAAATGGAACAGAAATGATGAGTTTTTAGGAACTCATCACTCAGTGACATACCATGATTTCTCAGGTAATTCCTTTTGAGGAACAATAGATTTAGAAATATGAGGAGCTTTTGAATAATCATATGGTGTCCAATATTGAACATTACTCATTTTTGATCGACTCTCGTCTTCAAGTTCTTCTTCTTCCTCAGTATCAAAAACAACAGCACGCACAATCGTATTATCAAGCAAATGGTCCATACTGTAAATTTTAGGAATTTCTTTGAATGCCGTGTGAAGAAACATTGAATTGAAATCGCCAAGTGCAAATCCTTTATCGGGTCTCGGTTTTAAAGTAAATTTCTGAATTGTTGTGACAGAGTTCCCGTGTTTGTAAACAATATTACGAAATTCTTTGAGTTGTTTTTCAAGATCAACAATCTCACCGAGTAAGTTATCTATATACTTCCTTTTTCGTATTTTATGTTCACAAAAATCCTTTTTACAACTTGACAATTCTGTTTCTGTTTTTGAAAGTACTGTTTGAAGACGTTCAACTTGCATTTTCAATTCACACTTCTCACTATCGAGTTTAGAAATCAACTTCCCGTTTGACTCAATTAAATCTTGCATTTTGTGTTGAAGATCTTGCTCTTTGTTGTAAGAATCTTGAAAAGCTTTTTCAAAACTTTTTGCATGTTTAATCTTGTTTTCCTGATTTGAAAGTTGAATTTTATAACACTCAATATCTCTTGCAAGTGACGTATTTGTTTCTTTTAAAACTTTGTTTTTCTCGTTGCATTTTATGATTTGCAATTGTTGTGCATTCAGTTGTTTAGATAACAATATGAGGTCAGGGTCTGGATCAAATGATGGTTCATGTTGTTCTATATGATCATGTTTATCATTCTCAATAGGATCATCAAATGAAACAACTGTGTCATCATCAAATATGACAACTGTGCTTATTTGTTCATCTGTTTGAGAAGATGAAGATGAGTTATATGGAACAACTTGCGCCATATCTGATTCAGAAGCAGAAGGTGAGGCTATTTCATGTATTAGGCATGCTTTTTGGTCATGTACCTGAGACAAGCCGTCAGTGTCATACACTGGACTTGAATCATTAAACTGAAGTTCCTGCATGTTGGCCATAAGCATCACAGCTGCATTGGCTTCCAGATCTTCCATGTCATCGTCATTGTTCACATTTGCCATGAAGTTGTTATCCTGTTCAGGGAAATGTCCATCTTTTTCATCTTGAAGAGCCATGAGTAATGCCTGCTTGTGAAACTTACTACCCCGAGTTCTCGGTTTAGGACATGCTGTCGCTATATGACTTTGTTCATTACAATTATAGCACCACACTGCATTCCCTGAGTTGGAGTTCCTAGTTGCAACTGGTTCAGACCTTTGCTGAGAAGATCCTGAGTTGTTCTTGAACCCTCCATTGTTATTAAACCTCTGACCATTCCCAAAATTTCCTGAAGAACTTCCTGAACCAGATCGACCATAGTTACGATTCTGAATTTCCACTCTTCCATCATTGACAACAGCTTGATTCCTTGTGTTAGAAGATGAACGTTGACGGTTGTTTGTTTTGTTGGAGAATTTGCTAAAAGCACGAGCAATAAGAGCAAGTCCCTGATTCAACGTATTAAAGTCATCATCGTCATCTTCATTGGAGTTGGAGTAATACACTGCATCATTGTCGTTTAATGGAACAAGTTGAGTAGAAGTATTCTGTGGAGATGAATCATAAGGGACCATTTGGTTCGAGGTAGAAGATTGTGGATAACTGAAGTAGTTTTGATCTTGAACATATGCATGATTTGACATTGGTGGTGGAGCATAGGGAGATTGAGCTACGAGTGCCAAAGGATTTGGTGTTGGTGATGGTGAGTATCCTCCTCGAAGAGCTCTATCTTTTTCCACTTCAGGTTCATGGTGTTTCAGAAAATCATACAACAAACCATATGGTGCATCATGAAGATTTTTGGTTTGTTGAACAAATGTCACATATTTATGCCAATCCGGGCCAAGACTACCAACGAATTTGGAGTTCACTGCGATCCTTGGTACTGTGATTTTGTAACGTTCCAGATCATTGACCACATTTGTGAAACGATGATAGTAGGATTCAAGTGACTCTCCTGGTTCAATTGTGATGTCTGTGTATTCCATGTAGAGTTTGGATTCCATATCATCTTTGTTCAATTGAGTGCCTTCCATAAGGAGATGAACATGTTCCCACATAGCTTTGGCTGTTTTCTGAGCATCGACACTTCGATAAATTGGATTAGGTATACCTTGAAGTATATAATCCATTGCATACTCATCAGCTTCACGATGTAATTTATGTTCTTCTGTGAGTTGAGATTCTGGAAGAGGTCTATCTCCAGGAGGACGTGGAGGATCAGCAGTTGGATCACCAATTTCAAATCTTGTTGGCCACTCAAATGGTCCTTCAAGTATCACTTGTTTCAAGAATTTCCCATGAGGTTTCTTTAGTTCAAGAAATCGTAAGAATCGACTTGACCATTGAACATAGTTCCCAGGTGTTAGCATTGGAGGCGTTTCAAGTGATCCCGCCTCATGTCTGGATTGTTGAGTTGTAATAACTTCACACATTCTATCAAACCAGTGAGGTTGTTTGGAGGAAAACTGAGTGTTTTTTTGTGACATTTGATATGGTTGTTGTTGAGGAATGATTTGATGTTGTTGCATCATGAGATATTGTGGTTGTGGATTAAACGGTTGTTGATGAAAGTGTGACTGTGAAGGTTGTTGATATGATTGTTGCTGATGGTATTGTTGTTGCTGATACTGCTGATGTTGCTGATGCTGAGGATTAGAGAAGTAGTAATGTGGTGGTTGAGACATCTTGGAACACTTGTGTAGTAATGGATCTTTGTAGAAGATTGAAATGCACGTTCCTTTGGCAAAATTCAAAATCCCTGGGGTAAGTTGAAATCTTACGCGTAACTTTGAACTTATGCGTAGAAAGGTAATGTTATGCGTAAACTCAAGGTTTATGCGTAAGATTTGCCTTTTTACGCGTAAGATTAAATCTTTTGCGTAAAGCAAGTTTTGCGTAAGGTTAAAACCAAACAAATCTTTCAAACTTATCCAAGCTTGAAAGATATCCGAAGTCGAAGTATTCCACTAACTTATCCAAGCTAGGGAAGTACTGAGTCACCGTTACACGAAGAGAAGACCTTGGATGAAGTTTTGCGTAGAACTCTGAAACTTACGCGTAAGATTTGATCTTATGCGTAAGCGCTGACTTATGCGTAAAAACTTAGGCGCAGAGGCAACTTCTGCGTAGGATCAGTCTTCTGCGTAGGATCTTTGGCGTAGGAAATAGACTTACACGTAGAACTTAGGCGTAGAAAACCAAGTTATGCGTAGAAAGAGGGTTTTGACCAGATTTACGCGTAGAAAAGGGGTTTTGACCTATGTTATGCGTAGAAGGGACAAAACAGTACTGTAGACAGCTTTTTAAAACGTACTATTCACCAACTTACGCGTAAGATGGTCAGTACCTTGAAAAATCACCAATTTTTTGAAGAAAAAAAAAACTTAGAAATAAGGTACTTTTAATCAAATAACTTCACCAATACTTAGAAAACACTAACTATTGAAGATTTTGAGTAGAAAAAACCTTAAAAATCAAAACTTTATGCAAAATCTAAGCTTCTAAACACTATATTAACCTTAAAACTTATCCAAGCTTCAAGATTTGAGTGTAAGAAACAAAGAAAGAAGCAAAAAAATGATGAAATCACACCCTAAATCCCACGTTAACACCAAGAAACACACTTCAATCTCTATTAGGCGAATGATACCACTTGTTAGGTCACCATTTTGTAAACACAAGTATGAGAAAATAGATGAGAATGAGAGATGGTTGATTATAAGAATGAGAGAAAAGTAATTGCAAGATTTTCCTTAATGTATTCAAATAACCAATAAGAATAATGTTTACATAAGCTTAGTATTTATAAGGGAGGAGTAGGGCAACATTCCCTTCCTCCCTCATTCTACTTAAACGTGGGCTTTCAAGGCCCATGGACTTGATTACTTAAGCCTAGTAACATATATATAGTGAAATAAATAACTAAGCAACCTATTACAAAAGGTAATGACCGAGACTTGACTAAAATACAAAAGTATGATCCCAACAGTGATCAAAGGAGCTCATGTAGAATAATTCTCTTCTTGTCGTTTTCTTTGTTCCAACCTATAATCCATGCATTTTCTTCTTCCTTTGGCGCTCTCGTCGGATGTACCAACCCATCCTTTGCACAATGCAATTTCTGCTATGGTCAATGGAATGTTACGATGTTCCTCTAAAACTTTTTTTCCATATTTCTTTCTTTAGTTTTTTTTTTTTTTTTTGGGGGGGGGGGGGATTCTTCGACAAGAGAGTCACAGTAGGTTTAGACAGGAAATAAACTTGTTGTTCATAACTTGGAAAAGAATCAAAATTATCAACATTAAATGGATGAATGGGAGAAATAGGTTGAGATTGGTTCGGAGATATTATGGTGATTAAGAATCATGGTGATGATGTAGGATCGTGGTACATTTGTGGTGGTAGTTGTTGTTATTACATTTTTGGTTGATACATAGGTTGTTGTTGTGGTGTTATGAATGGTGGGTTGTGGTGTTATTGTTGTTGTGCCTCGTAAACAAAAGTCAGGGCTTGAAAATTATCTGGTGGTGAGTGAGCCAGATGAAAATTTAAATTAAGTGTTTGAATGAATTGTTGTCGACGTTATTTTGAGGTTTTAATTTGTTGGAATGTTTTAAGTATAAAATGGAAAGAAGAGAGATGGAGAGGGAAAAATGAGTGAAGTAAAGAGGAGAGGAATAAGAATTTTTTTTTTTCTTGTGTTCCCGAGTTGGAAAGAAAAAGAGAAAGAAGTAACAAAAAAAGAGCTTTAAAATCAATTTTACTCCATTTCATCCCAATTTGGGAAGTAAACTAGGAGAGTAATTTTGATGTAATTTACTATCTTTTACTTTCCTCTCCCCTCTGAAAAAATCTCAGGAACACAATTATTTTTTATTACCATCCCAAACCTTTCCCTTTCACTTCAGAAAATAAACTCGGGAACAAAGTGTTAAAGTATAAAAAGATAATGAGATTTGAAATTGTAAATAAAAATGAAAAGGTATGAAAGTATTTATAGATAAATAAAATGATTTAATTTAAATAAACTCTTTTTCTTAATCTGCACCAACGGTAAATTTTTTGACCGTTTGGTTTGTTTTTGTATGCACTTAGTTGGGTGGTCACCAACACCAAACATTAACTAAAACCCCACCACCACACATGGTGGTAGGTGGGGTGTAATGGTGAACCGTGCCAAGAGGCTACCATCAATAAGTCTAGTGACCATTACAGATGATCTTATGAGTATGACCGTTTTATAAACTATTATGCATAAGCTTTATAAACTATTATGCATAAGCATTCAAATATGTTTTATATATTCAAATGTATGACAAATAATTAATAAAATCTAAGTTAAAGGTGAATCTATACTACTTATAATGGAGGAAGGATTCTCTCTCCAAAAAATTAAAATGTACAAAAAGGGATGCAAGATTTACAACACTTTAAAGCAAGGAATCTTCATAATTACAACAAGCAAAGCATTGTGTACAACAAAAACAAGCATGAATCAAAATCCAGACCAAAATCCTTATAATTATTCATTAATAGCATTAAAAACACCCATACACCCAATATTACAATCATTTAAACATAATGTATAACCCTTCATTAAAACCCATCCATATTAACAGTACCAGTGCATCACAAATTTGTACCACACAGTGCTTATAACACTGAGAATGATTCTTTATTAACAAATATGAAAAATGGAACACCATATACCTTGAAACAACTAATCTGGTAGGCAAGTTGGATTCAAAATTGTAAAGAAAAAAGTATCAGACTAGGAAATTTCTAATCTATAGCATTATTCAACCAAACTATTCCACGACGAAGTTGATGCGAAACAATTTATTGAAAGAGATCTGGGTAACTAATTAAGATGCTTTATTTTCTTACAAAACTTTAATCAGCATTGACAAGAATGCCATCCATAATGTACTCGATGATTTCTTTTGATTCCTGAAGCAAGCTAATACTTGTCTGAAGCCTATCCCTATTTTTAGCAATATATGGCAGTTGATCCAACATCTTCTTATACCACCACCATGCACCATTACCCCATTCACTATTTCCTTTTCGATCTCATCGTTCACCAATTTTTGCATTAGAAACCTAAGTTGAAGTGATAACCAATTTTATGGTGGTGGTGTAGGGTTGGTTGCGGCGTCGGATGGTGATTGTGTTTTGGGTTGTCATGGCGGTAGAGACTATGGTAGTGGTCTCGGGTATCACGAGAGCTCTTCAAGAGATAAAATGATCCAGAACGAACGAGGGTATATCGATTGGGAAGGTTTAGTGTTTCGCCGGAAAATTTTCCGGCAATGGTGGAGGTGGTGGTAGGAAAAGATGGTGCCTCCGGTGAGGTGATAAAGAGAGAAAAGAGAAGTGTTTGTGCATGTATTTTTAGTATAAGAAATGAGAAGAGAGAATGATGTTGGGGTTTTATTAGGTAGGGAGGGACCAAACTTGGCCAAAGCAAACTACAAGGGTAGAAAAAAACATTTAGGGGCGGAGAGGGTATTGTGACAAGTTAGTAAAACTTTTAAAATATTTGCCGCGGGACCCATTTGATGTACCAAACGGACTCGAAAAATTATGAAACTTGTGCCATTATTCTCGAAATATTTTTTCCATTAAAAACGAATATAAATACGTATAACTTTCTCGAAGTCAATTTATTTGACAAATTCGATTTATTTCGTGCTTTCTAGGTTGTACCGGCTCGATGAAGGAATAATGCACACGTTTGTAAATTAATTGTTAAAAAAAATATGGTCGTATAACATCACATTGCCAGAAAATATAGTCACAGGGTACCCGCCACCGCATCGCGCGGGTACCCTGCTAGTATCTACATAAGTAGCAGATCAATGATTAATGAAGAAATATAAATACTCTGTATTAAAATGGCAACAAACAATTCCTATTTATATTCAGGGTCCGTTTGGTTTTTGGGTTTTAGGACTTTGGATAAAGTAAAAAATCATTGTTTGTTACGAATCAGTGGATTTGGATTCTATCAACATAGCCAAGAATAAGGGGATACACAAAAGTCACCCCTTCCATCAGGATTTGAAAGTTTTAATAAGAGTGTGGGCCCTTTCAAATATAAACCACTCACTAGCTTCATAACCCGCCCTATGGGCGGGTACGCTTCATAAAATTGTTTGTCGAAGTTTTTTTACGAATAAAATAAATAATGAATAAGTCAAATAAGTTGAAGGAAATAAATTAAAATTTATAAATATATTGCTCATGTATTATACATAAAAATAATAATTATAAGTATCATAAAAATTAATTACATAAGGGTTATTGATATGCGAAACTTGTGGAATAACGGGGATTTCTAAAGAAAATTTTCTTTAAAAAAAATCGACAAATAATTTTATGAAGTGTACCCGCCCATCGGGCGGGTTATGAAGCTAAACATTAGGATCAGCTGCAAGTGTCATAGCATAAGACACGTCTAATTTAGGATCTTCTGTTCGTAATGAATGAAGAATTACCTCTTGCAACCATAGTTGCAAGAGTCAATAGATCGCTTGGATTGTGGATGTTGATGGCTGATTGCGCAACAAAAACTACAAGATCATGATCAGCTCCAGCTGATTCCACTAATTAAGAGCAATGGCTTGCTAATAGCTTTGTAGCCGATGAAAGGGCAGTGCTCATTTTTTATTCATCCAAGTATTCGCAATTTCTATGCTTCTTATAAGCACGAACTAACCTTCTCTGAAAGAGCATCCTTTAGCCTCAAACTACCGAATTGTTGCCTGCTCGATTCAAGATAATTAAGAAAGGCCGTAGATTGGTAGACATATACATGCAAAAGATAGTTGTATTACCTGATAAGATGTCGTGATTATAATATCGGCACCAACTTCAAGATAATTAAGGCGTACCTACAATGCAAACTAAATGAGAACACTAATTTAACCATGTAATGCTACAAAACAATTTCAACATAATCAATCCTTAATTCTTATCATTTCAACATGTTTATCTTCTAAAGCTACACCCAAGTTATTTACTTGAATTTGACTGAACTTGTAATTGCTATAACCAAAGGTATACAATGGGCAAAGTGGTTTTCTAGTCTTACATATCAAGAGGTCAAACATCCATTTGAGATTTTCTTATTATGGGTTTGTTTAGATAATCCCCTACAGGATCCAAATACCAAAACTAAATGATATTGATTTACCTTGGTTGTTTGCCATTGTCCTACATATCATTAGCGTTGTTTGAGGATGGGCAAGTTGCAAGTTGCAATATTATGTATGACATAATCAAGGTGACCTGCAACTACTATCATCAATAAATGTCCAAGCCACCTGCATAAAACATTGTTGGGTCAATATTTTACTCAAATATTACCCACATGTATTTGAACATAAAATAGCCAAATCACTCACTGAATAAAATAGTAAATTGTTATTTTAGTGAGTGACATTTAACCTTTAAACACAAATAAGTCACTCAGTGAGTTACCTTCAGGATGCTCGGACCGGGGCTAAAAAGAAAGACTCAATCATTCAGTGAGGCGGTACTCAGTGAATGATCCCTGAGCCAAAGAAGAAGGTAATGGAGTTAGTGAGTGATGACAATAACTCACTAACTCCCTGAAGCTATCTCTACAACATACTGATAAATATAGACATGAACTTTCTTGGGAATACAAGCTACAAGAAAGTCAAACAAGACAAAAGTACAAAAGCAAATAGAATATTCTGAAGCATATTCTAAGTGGATGACAACTCATCCATCACATGGTGTACCTACCACCATCACATGTTTACTTGTACTTTTTCTATATATATGTTTTGTTGTAATAGAGATAGTTGAGAATTCTAGAATGTAATACTTAGTATTAGTTAGGATTCCCCTCTCATTGTATCTCAAGCTTAGCTTGGATCAATGAGAGTTCATTGTCATTCTAATGGGATAATATACCGAAATTATCCCCATCAAGAAGCTGAAGATGTTATCATGTAGTCTAGTTGGTTTGAGTAATCTTGTAACCTTTTATTAATTATTATCAATGAAAGTGTTCTTTATTTTTATCAAGATTTACTCAATTACATGGACCAACAAGTGGCATCAGAGCAGGTGGATTTTTCTCTAATCTAGATCCGTTCATAACTGCTGATAACATTCTTCATTAAATGTGAATCTTCAAAAACTGCTACTGCAGTAGCAATTTTTGAGGGGGAGAGAATCATTTATGAGTGACAATAAATACCCTTCCCTCCCTGAACCCCACAATAACACTCACACCCCACCACACAAACCCATATCTTATCCCCACCAACCTTATCTCATCACACACACAAACAAAACCTTATCACTAGATTCGGATTTACAACTAATGTTCAGATCTGCTATCTTCACCATCAAAAACCATGACCAACAAAAAGGTCATCACACCTAAAAAAACAAAAAGATCTCATCACCACCAAAACCAAAATACCACACAAAAAACCTTCACAGATCTCGATCACAAAAAAAAAAAAAAAAAAAAAAAAAAAAAAAAAAAAAAAAAAAACAATCACTCAAACACAAAAAAATAGATCGAATCTACTCAGAACCATCACAAAAACCCTTATCAAGATCTAAAAACAATTGAATATCCGATGGAAGTGGCAACTGTTACATGTCTGATGGCAACTCAGTGGCGGATATCAAAATAATCGAACCCAAATCACCAACCGACCACAAAAACCTTAATAAAAAGATGAGGTATGTATGGTTAAAAGGATATATGGTGGTGTCGGTGAGTATTTTTTTTATATTGTTCTTGGTTGTATCTGGGTTATACGACCACAGCTGCTGGGATGTTAAAAGGATTTGAGGATGTTTGCGACTTAGGCCGAATGGTATGTGAGTGGAGATTAAAACTCAGATTGTGTTGGTTGTTATTAAGGGAGTATTAACTCAGCAGATTATGTGTACTCAGGGAGTGGTAAGAAAAAGGTTGTGTTTTGGTATATGAGAGTCTGATTTTTTATGTTAAAAATCAGAGTATAGGTGTGTAAAATTTGGGTCAGTGGAGGTTTGTGATTTCAAAGGGGTATGCAGATCAGAGACTTCTATTATTTGAGCTGAAAAAGTCAGCTACATCTATACTACATATAAAGCATGAATGACTCTCTCTCTAAAATTTTAAGACTTACAAAAAATTAAGCATGGTTTACAACACTTTAATGCACCCAATTTTTAGAATTACAACAAAATAACCATATTGTACAATAAAATAAAGCATGGTGTCTTTTTAAGACCAAAATTCTATTAAACAACATTAATGCTATTAAAAACACCCCTTCATCAAAAAGTACAACCATTTAAACTTAATGTACAATAGCTGCAACCAATTTTCAGATTTACAACAAAATAAGTATAGTGTACAACAAAATAAGCATGATGTAATTTTCAGACTTACAACATTAATGCTATTAAAGTGGTCAATGTTATTAGTAACTATAATGACTACTACTTACAAGAAAAGAAACATAGTGTACAACACTTTAATACACATAATTTTCAGACGTACAAGACAAGAAGCATAGTGTACAACAAAACATCACATTAATGCTATTTAATGTAGCCAATTATTAAACTGGTCAATAAATACAATTAATAAAGTTATTAAAACACCCTTTACACAAGAAATACAAATTATAAAGCATATTGTACAACTAAATTAAACACAATTCTTACATTAAATTTCACTACTACAAATAATAAAGCACATTATACAAATATTCAAGCCCGAACGGGCAACGGGCCAAATGGGCTTGTACCCGAACGGGCGCGGACCAAACGGGCTCGAGCCCGAACAGGCACGGGCCAACGGGTTCGAGCCTGAACAGGTACGGGCTATAAGAAATTCTTGATATCCGTATATTTATTGTGAAAAGGAACATAATAAACTAAAATACATTATTCATCAAAAAAATTTATTTCAGGGTACCCACCGCTGCAACGCGCGGGTACCCTGCTAGTGTGTACATGAAGAAGCATGACTCTGAAACCCGAGAGCAGGTGCAACTCTGAACATCAAGTGTCCCTGAACCCAAAGTGACAATGAAAAAGTGTCCCTGAAAATTAGGAAGTAGCTGAGACAAATACGGGTATCGGACGTGTATCAGGGAGTTAGTATGTATGCTTCCAGGGAGTGGGTTAAAGATTAGAGGTCGATGGTTTGTGAGATGCGTCTTTGCAACATCAGGGAGTGGTAAACCTGTATAGAGGTTGCGCCCAGACGTGTTAAATCTTCAGGGACAACAAGTCTTCAAAATTTGCTACTAAGATTGCAATTTTGAGGGGGAGGAGATTATTACATTTCTTATATCTGGGTGTAATGATCAATGTGTGGACACTGATGTATCAAATTGAACTAGGTCCCTACTTAGCTTTATAGCTAATATTGTATCATCATGTTGGAGTCAAAACATGTATCAACATGTAATGTTCAGTGACTAAAAGGTAGGACATTGATGTATCATAATTGAACCAAGTCCCTCACCTATCAAAGTGAACCTGAACCCCTGGTCACTGAACCACAAAAGGAGAGTGGACCCTGATGTATCAAAATTGAACCAGGTCCCTGAACCCTGACCCCTTAAGTCACTGAATCTCTCTCAATGAACCTGGTCAGTGAACCTTCTTTCCTAAACCCACCAACTGAACCCTCACATACTGAACCCTATCCCCTGAACCCCTCTCTCGCTGAACTGGGTCACTGAACCTCAGGAACTAAACCCAAGTCCCTGAACCCTTGAACCTCAGGAACTAAACCTATGTCCCTGAACCCCAGATTACTGAACCACAAAAAGATGGGTGGACCCTGATGTATCAAAATTGAACCAGGTCCCTCATTTAAACCCAATCACCTTAGGCTATTTGTATGTTCAAATAGGGGAGACTGTTGGGTCAATATTTTACTCAAATATTACCCACATGTATTTGAACATAAAATAGCCAAATCACTCACTGAATAAAATAGTAAATTGCTATTTCAGTGAGTGACATTTAACCTTTAAACACAAACAAGTCACTGAGTGCATAGTCACTCAGTGAGTTACCTTCAGGATGCTCGGACCGGGTCTGAAAAGAAAGACTCAATCATTCAGTGAGGCGGTACTCAGTGAATGATCCCTGAGCCAAAGAAGAAGGTAATGGAGTTAGTGAGTGATGACAATAACTCACTAACTCCCTGAAGCTATCTCATACTGATAAATATAGACATGAACTTTCTTGGGAATACAAGCTACAAGAAAGTCAAACAAGACAAAAGTACAAAAGCAAATAGAATATTCTGAAGCATATTCTAAGTGGATGACAACTCATCCATCACATGGTGTACCTACCACCATCACATGTTTACTTGTACTTTTCCTATATATATGTTTTGTTGTAATAGAGATAGTTGAGAATTCTAGAATGTAATACTTAGTATTAGTTAGGATTCCCCTCTCATTGTATCTCAAGCTTAGCTTGGATCAATGAAAGTTCATTGTCATTCTAATAGGGATAATATACCAAAATTATCCCCATCAAGAAGCTGAAGATGTTATCATGTAGTCTAGTTGGTTTGAGTAATCTTGTAACCTTTTATTAATTATTATCAATGAAAGTGTTCTTTATTTTTATCAAGATTTACTCAATTACATGGACCAACAAACATACATACAAAACGCATTCAGACATTAGCACAAACACATGGTGTGCAACCTTAAAACATAGATGAAAAAACTCATTGTGACATTATCATAAACACATATTGAGTTTTTACCTTGGGTTAATGTAAATCGATCATCTTCTTTAATTTATAACCAAATTGATGGTCCTAAAAAAATAAATAAATAAAAAATAAAAACACGAAATTCACCTTTGACTTAAACTATGATCAATTCCAACATAAACCTAGAATAGAATCAAATGAAAATGCTGATTCGTTTACGAAAAAATATAAACAATAATATTATTTGTTCGAATTCGAAAATACATACCTGGTTGATCGATATTTTATGAGAATTATGAAGATCGTATGTTAAGCATCTGTAACAAATCAATAATTGTTTGTCAATCATCAATTCGACATATGAATCATCAAACATGGTATGGGACGAAAATTAACTATAAATGAGTAAAAAAGATAAAAATCACATACCATTCAGTAGTTTGAGTGAATCGTTCATTAGAATGGATGATTCAGAAATCCAACATCGATCATATTTTGTTAGGATTATTTGGCGTGATTTCAGTTTTTGAGAATCAATTTGAATAGGTGATAATTTTGAATGAGTTTTGATTGCATTTTGTTAGCTGTAAATCGAAAGTAATTAATTGTGCCTATAAAACTGCAATAATTAGTTCCATACTTTTAGCTAATTCAAATTTCTTTCAAACATATTTTTCTCTACTAATAATTTAAATGCTCTTATTTTAAGCATGTATATTTTGTTTTCAAAGCTTTCAACACAAACACTCAAGTGCTCTAGTGGTTGAGTGTTTGTTGGTTGTTCAAGAGGTCATGGGTTCGACTCCCATTAGCTACAACTTTTTTTAATAATGATAAATTCATGCATGAAAAGTGTGTGCCATGTAGGCAATGACATGGCAGTGAGTTGAATATGTGGCAATGAGGTGGCAAATGTTTTAGGTTTATAACGTGTCATCCTTAGCCTATTATATAGTGTAGGATTCTCCTATTTTTGTTTACAACTATATATATATATATATATATATATATATATATATATATATATATATATAAAATAATTAATTTTCTCTCTCTTTAACCCTACATCAAATCCAAATCCTAATCCAAATACAAATTAAATCCTAAACCCATCTACGAACCAAACGGACCCTCAGACATTATAAAGCAAATAATATCCGATATATTCAGTTCATAATTGTCGTAATCTTTACAATGTCAACTTCAACCAACCAGTTTATATTTATGGATTTAATTAATCAAAAGAAATATAGCATAGTAACCTAATAACAAATCTTATATTACGGCAGTTTAATTTTGAGACATCATTTACAAGGATCAGATTACCTACAAAAATCAATTGCCACAACAAACACTTCTAACACTTAATTAGAAAAATAAACACTTTCAACGGAGTTTACCAAAATCGACACTCTGGGCAAGCAAACCATTTAGGAGAGCAAACCATTTGCTCTCCAATTCATTTCACCCACATATCCTCGCTACAAGACAATGAACATGAGAGCAAATGTTTTGCTCTCCCTCCCAATTGTTCTCCGCCTCGCTACAAGAAAAAAAACATTGAGAACAAATGATTTGGTCTCCCTTCCAATTGCTCTCCGCCTTGCTACAAAACAAAGAACATGGAAAGCAAATGCTTGCTCGCCCCATGTTTGCTCGTCCAAAGTGTCAAGTTTTGTAAAACGGGTTTAAATGTTCATTTTTGATAAAAGTGAAGGTAAAATATTTATGAGAGAATTGCAAAAATCATCCCTAAACTTTGGCCAAATTGCATGTTTTGTCCCAGAAGTTTGGAAAGTGCAAGGATCGTCCCTGTTGGAAACTTTAGGGGCAAAATTCGTCCCTGGCCTACATAAAATGACTAAAATACCCTCTCATTACACAAGTCGACAAATCATGTAGTTTGAGGTTAACATGAATACCACAAATGACAAACCTTCTTATAACCTTACTGCTATGTCCCACAATTAATTCAGCACAAGGTTCAATCAGTTTTGTCATCATATCACCGTCCCATGATTGAATTAAATCCTCAAACAATAAATCCATGATCAAGCTTCAACCAATGGCAAAAAGAATTCCATACCGACCCATGTACCAAATAACAATCTTCAATTCACAAACCGACAAACCATTCATTAAGATACGAGGTTTATCTTAACTGTCCCATGATATTAATGATTTAGAAGTCACCAACCCATGATAATTGTAGGACCAGTAGAGAACAGATGCAATGAAGATTGACTAGTTCAATATAGCATTAATTCATACGAGGTAAAGAACACCAGTAAGAGTCATGTGATCAATAAACCATAACTAAACCATCGACCCCACACACCGACCAATTATTAATAGATCTTGAATATTAGTACGAGGTTAATTGAATTCAAATCTAAAAACAATAAACCAGATTCGGACTCATAATTATTACCTCTGATCCTTGTCGTGATGTACAAAAACCAAACAGCATGATCCATTACCAAAAAAAATTAACAATTACACCTTTTATTCGAATCAGCATATTTTCAACAAACCTTGTATAATCCTAGATACCACGAGCAACCTTGCTCTGATACCACCTGTAGGATCGTTGTAGCTCGAGGTTGTTTAGACCTCATATCATCTAGCAACAATTAATAACAAAGATTAACAATAATGCACAGTGGAATAAGTAAACATCTTTATTATTGAAACAAGGTTTCTTCATCATCATCTCTACCCACTATTACAAACCCTAGGCATCCATTGTAGGGACTTGACGCCTAGACACACACACACACACACACACCCCTTTAGTCGACTACATCTTTTCTGTGCACACCACACCTAATGACCCATGTCCTCTTTATATACTAGAGGATTAGAGTTTACAAAATACTACGAAGGACTATATTGTAAAAACTTCTTTGTAAAGCAAGTCCCTTGTATTTTTCATTGTCTTCATAATTCACCTGTAGTTTTGTATTTATCAACTCAACATTAAAAACGAACAAAAACGTATAAAAAACGGACGAAAAAAAAAAACATGAGAAAAATGGACAAAAACAGAAAAAAAAAAAAAAAAAAAAAAAAAAAAAAAAAAAAAAAAGTGAGAGAAACGGATAAAAACAGACAAAAACGGAAAAAAACGTAAGAAGAACAGACAAAAACGTAAGAATAACATACAAAAACATATGAAAACGGAAAAAACGGACAAAAACGTAAGAAAAACGGACAAAAAACGAAAAAAAAAATGTGAAAAAAACGGACAAAAATGTAAGAAAAACGGAAAAAAAAAAAAATGAACGAAAAGGTATAAAAAAATAATACTAATTTAATAGTTAAGTAAATAAATTAAAAAAAAATAGGACTAAATCAGCAAAACCTGGCGAAACACAGGGACCATTTGTTAAAGAAACTGAAAAGTAATATAAAGACAAGGGTATTTTAGCCATTTTATGTAGGCCAGGGACGAATTTTGCCCCAAAAGTTTCCCACAGGGACGATCCTTGCACTTTCCAAACTTTCAGGATGAAACGTGCAATTTGGCCAAACTTTAAGGACGATTTTTGCAAATCTCTCATATTTATTTAAAAAAATTTCCCCTTTGCTGTAAATGACCATTAATTAAGTCATATATATCAACAACATTTAGAGGGTGTTTGATTTCGACTTAATTGACTTAATATGAAAAAAACTGAATTAATTAAATCATATTAAAACAGTTTGTTTGTGACTTAATAAAGAAAGATGACTTAAAATATTAAGTAACAAAACTAAGGTTGTCTACATTAAGTCATCTGTTAATTAACACGACTTAATGAAAAAATTAAACAAACGGGCCCGTACTTAGTTCAGATCAATATAACGTGTTATTATATCCAAGTACGTGGTTAATGGTTTGATATTGAATCAACAAAGATGTATAAATGATGTTTGAATTTTCATTTAAAGACAAAACAATCAATAGAAACATGATGTGTGCCAAACTAGACCTCGATCATGAACAATATTAGGATACAGATCGAATAATTCCAGGATTATGATACAGTAGAAACTCTATAATATAATACACTTGGGACCACCAAAATTTATTAATTAAAAGAGTTATTAATTAATCGATAAATTAATAATTATTAATTTATATATTAATTAATATTTTATTAATTTATTGTAGAATACTTAGTTTACAAATACCTTTCAAGCTTCTATTTAATTATTGTATACAATGCATGTATATCAAATGAACGGCCCAATTTGAAAGAAACCTTCAATCTCCCACCTTATTATGCTTCTTGTGTTCAATGTATCACTTTATGGACATTAAAAATATTTTCTATATAAATACAAGATCAAAATAGGTTAATACAAACAAATCATACACACAACATGGCTTCCCATATTAAAGGTGTGAAAAAAACAAAAATGACAGACGAGATTCGAAGAGCATTATGCTATATATAATGAATTATTAATTTATATTTTATATGGGGTTTAAAGAAATTATCAAAAATGTATTATCTTATAATTTTAGCGAATTATTAATTTAGCACCCTATCCCCGAGTCGGGACCGGCAAAAAATATTATCTTAGAGAGTTTATTAAATAATCGAGTATTAATTTATCGAGTTTCTACTGTATATCATTTTCATGTATTAGTGGGTGTTACCTACTACTTTTTATTGGATTTGAATTACTTGTTACCCTTCAAATTAATAAAATGAAAACAAAATCTCGTGGAAGGGATTTGTAGCTAACTTGTTCTAATTAAGTGCAAACATTTGGGTAGATCATGATGTTGTAATATATCTCTTTAGTCATGTCCTAGTAGTTTCATACACACATACATGTTAATACGTTATCTTATAAACTCTAAAGGACAACAACTTGCAGGTTATAGGTTATAAAAATTTGATTACCAAACTCTAAGCCAGATATGATATTGCTTGGTTGAATGTGTTGGGGAATAACCTCGATAATATCTCACCGACTAGGTAAAGAGTGTGAATGAGCCAACACTATAAGTATACCCCAAAATAGCTTGTTGAAAATTAAACAATACTAAAAAGAACAAGAAAATATAACACCACAAAGTTATATATTTCTTATACTAGAAACATACTATTAAAAAGAAGAAAGAAAGGTAACACTACAAGAAGTGTCTTGTGTGTGTTTTGGTGTTACATGTATGCTTGTAGTATTGAATTGTTATTGATTCACTCTTTGCCTAATCAGAGGAATATTATCGTGGTTATTCCACAACAAGTGGTATCAAGAGTCAACATTATTCTTAGTATGCTCTGTGGTTGCAATTTAATTTTATCTTCCACACCATAAAAGAATTCTGTTGGCTTTTTGTTAGAAGTTGTTGAAAATTAATTTGTTTTCGAAACGATGGATGGCAAAGTACCTTCAACATTGGTGGATCCAACATCTCCAATTTGGGCTAGACCAATCTTGATGAATGCATGATTGGCAGTGGAGGTTTTTAATGCCACATGCCATTTCGATGTGTGGTTGATAACGTCAAATTAGTACTATATTTATCACATGATTATTGCTCAAATATTGTATGTTTATGACGGAATTGATGCTTAATGGCTTAAGTTTTCTATTTTCAGTGATTTTGAAGCAATATTGCAAATGATGCGAAAAGACATGATTTAGAGCTATTTATGATGATTTTGTATGCAAGCTGCGAAAGAGGACAGGGCGTCTGCAACTATGGCCATATGCCGTATTGATATCTGGAAGAATTCACTAAGTATTGGTTAATATGGAGGCATACGGCATATTTAACTATAGCAATATGCCGTATTTGGAATCTCTGCACTCAAAGCCCAGATCAACTATTAAAGGTATATGGCGTATGAAACTCTGGCCGTACGCCGTATTGAAGATCTTATCCCCAGTTCAAGTATATTGAAGATTTGAAGGTATAGGCATATCACACTTCAGCAATACGCAATGTACACAAAATATGCTTGGAATATGCTTTCTTCGTCAGCAATTAAGATATCCAGAATACGCCGTATCCTCTCTTGGGTACGCCGTATTCCAGCCCTGGCAGATGACTATAAACGCAAACCCTATACATGAATTTTTGATATCATTCACTTACCACTCTAAACCACAACCGAATTTCACCATTCCAAGGTCCCAAGATCAGTCTCAAGAGCTAGGAAATCAAGAAGCTAGAGAAGGTCTTGTATCATCACATTATGTTTAATCATTCGATTTGCATATCAATTTCATCATGATTTATATTTGTCTTTCGTTTGAATTTGCTTCTTGTGTTTCTACTTACATTATGGGCTAACACCCTTTGGTGTTAGCTATGTTATGACTATTGCATGAATGTTATTTCCGTTTATTAAGATTTGATGTTTAGTGTTGTTTAGGTTATCTGTTTATCGTTCAATAAGTACTTGTTTTTGTGTTTAAGCATTCTAAGTCTAGGAATTTCCAGGACCAATGGGATATTTAGATGTATAGTGCGAGAACACTTAAGTTAGTATAGTGCTCTTCAATATAGTAACCGCGTGAAAAGACTAGATATCACATGGACCAAGTGGGTATCATAGATAAATCACGTAGATTAGTTGACACAACTTAATGCATGCTTGTAATTGAATAGATGCATAGACCAAATGGTCTATAAGATTACCTGTATTGAGGTTAGATGTATGGACCAAATGGTCTATAAAATTACATGTATAGAGGCTAGATGCATGGACCAAATAGTCTAGTCTAAGCTAGATAGGAGTATGGAGGTATTGCCTGGACCAAAGGGATATTCTCTATATATACTGATGTCACCAATACTTTACATTAAAATAATTGCACTAATAAATGAATAACTAAAATGCGTAATAGGAGTAACATAGCTAGCACTTCTTTCTCTTATTGATTACAACATACTTGGTTATTTAGTTTAATTTACTTTTATTGTGTTAGAAGTTTAAAATCTCAAATCAATACCCCCTTTTAATTTACATTTATTGTGTTAGTAGTTTGGTGATTACAAGATTAGTAGTTCATGTCATCGAGGCAAAATTCATAACAAGAACACATGCTGGAAAGATGGCGTATTTACCACAAATGCAGTTAATGCCTTCCGACAAGAGAGTCCCTTTCAAATCTAACAAAAGACGGTTTCCAATAGTTTTATGCTTTGCAATGACTATAAATAAAAGTCAAGGTCAGTCATTGGCAGAAGTAGGACTGTAATTACGGAAGCTTGTATTTACTCTTGGGAAACTATATATGGCAATTTCAAGAGTTACAATTAAAAAGGGGATGAAAGCACTCATATTTGATAAAGATGGAAAAGTTATAAAAAAAACAACAAATGTTGTTTACAAAGAGGTCTTGCAAAAAAGTTTTCAGTTGAAGAAAGAATGTATCTACTTATATCAGTTTGTATTGAGAGTAACAAAATTTGACAATGATTTTTTTAAATGAAATTTATTGTGTTCTGATATTCATAACAAATAATGATAGTCATATGTAATTATTAATGTTGATGTGTTTATTTAGTAGTTTTTTATGGAAATAATTCATTAAAAAATAAATCTTGATGACCTTAAAAAGGAAAATAAGAATAAGATAAAGAAAGATGGTGGTGGTGCTGATGAACAGATGGTCTCTGATTTAATATGAACAATGGATTGTTTAATTGTTTTTTTTCTCTTTGTGTTGTTAACTTGATAAGTTTTTAACTAATTATACAAAACATCTTAAACTCTCACATATAAATATCGAAGTTTCAGAAAGTTGCAGTTTTTTGGGGATTTTTAAAAGGCTCCATAAACATATTTCGATAGACGTGTCGAAAACAGGAAGAAAAAAACCTTTGATGAACAGGGTGTATTTTTTGAAACTTTGGTGTCTTGAAACTCTTGGGCATATCAAAAACCCTAACCCTAAGCCTATATATACTTGCTCAATGTGGCTGCTCATCTTTCATTAAACTTTTTTTTTATTAGGTTAACACATTCTTATTAAACAATTATTTCGGATTAATTTACATCCAATTTCTTCATTCACGACATTCTCATATACAACAAAATAACTGTTATAACGACTAGTTCTAATGGTATTGTATTGCTCAAACAGTTGACTGGCATGAATGAAACACAAAACATTTGTGTTAAGATTGACAGGATGCGGAAGGAACATGTTTTGGGGACACCAACTGGGCTCGAAAACTCGGAATTCATTCTGATTGACAGAGAGGTATGATTTTTGTTAAATCATATTAATGTATTTTTTACAAAGCAATTCTTATTCGTTTGCATACATATTTGCTGTTTGGTTGCATCTATAAACAGGGTCACAGAATACATGCATCTATTGCAACTCAATTTATAAATAGTTTTGGAAAAATACTTGCAGAAACCAGTTACGTACATATATTTAATTTCGATTTACATGAGTACCAGTGTGAAACTAAGTACACATATCATAGGTACAAAATTAGTTTAACAAAAACACAAAGTGAAGGACTGTAGCAGCTTTGAAGTTGGTTATAATTGTTTTCATTTTTTTGAATTTGATAAGATACTAAACTACCATGTGGAAGATAATGCCTGCGTTGGTGAGTTTTGTAATATGCATTTTTTAGTTCTGATGAGTGCTCAAACACTCATCATTTTTGGTCAAATCTGAACTGCAAAACATACAAAATCACTCAGAAATGCATCAAAATACTGAAAATATTTCAAAATTGTGTTTTTATATGTTTTAGATGCAAAATGAGTAAAAACAAATGAAAAACGTACAAAGTTTGCAAAATTGGCAGTTTCAATCCCCCAACTTTCAAAAATTGGCAAAAATAGTCCGTGAGTACTTATTTGGAAAGAAAAATCACCAAAGGTCCTTTTGAAATCATAAGTTGTCATATTTAGTCCTTTGGTGAAAATTTCAAAAGTTTTTAGAAATTACAAGTTTAGTCCCTGGAGTTTCAGAAATTGACAGAATTGGCCCCTGGTGGGATATTTTTGAAAGAAAAACCATTTTGAGTCCTTGGAAATTTAAAAATGTTCAATATTGATCCTTGGATAAAAGTTTTCATGAAATGGCAAAACAGGCCCCTCAACTTTACAAATTTGGCAATAGTGGTCCTTGGGGTTTCAAATTTTGGAAAATTAACATTATGGTCCTTGGAATATGGAAACTTGGCAGGAATTACCATTGGATAACTTTGGAATAATTACAGATCCAGGCCCTAGATTTTCAGGATTTACATGAATGGTCCTTGTGATTTATTAAGCCTAACCAAATGGACCCTTTGTAATATCACAAACAAACCTAAGGCCAGGTCCATTAAAACCCCAAAGCCCACCAAAAGCCCAAGTCCCTTCCCCGTTTAATACTACCCAGTCAACCCCAGAGTCAAACCCAACAGCAAACACTGTTCATCCATCCCCTACCTCCACCTTTCCCGCTTCACTGTCTCCTTCCCCCCTCCTCACCTTTCCACCAACACTACCAAACATCAATTAATGCTCAAACCAACTCACCCCCTCATTAATAACCTCACCAAACCCTACCAATTTGCACTCTACCTTTTCCAGCCAAAAATCACTATGAACGGCTGAGATCACTACAAAGCCATCCAATGGCCAGGAAAGGTGTGGGAAAGTCAGAAGAACACTCCAAGTTCTATTTACATCAAAAAAAAAAAGAAGAGAAGGAAGTAGTAGTTAGTTTTAGAATAGTTTTAGATTAGCTTAGCTTGTCGAATCAGTGCAATTGTTCATTTTATTGTAATTTGTAGCTTAAAAGATTGGTAGTAAGCATCCTCAGTGTATTTGAACTTCATTTCCATTATCTAATTCAAGTTTTTAGTTTTGAAATTTCAAAATTGCAAATTCAAGTAAGAAATTCCAATTTCCTGTTTAAGTATTACATGTAGTGTTTGTTGTTTGTTTAAACTTGCTTTAGCTTATTCATAAGCTTTTAGAAGTATTCAAAACATTTCAAACAGTTCTAGTAGAAAAATAAAATATATATATATATATATAAATAAAAATAGATTTAAAAGCAAAAACCAGTGAAGAAGGTGATACAGGCTTGGAGTATGGTTCATTATGGATTGCTAGGGTTTTAGAAGCCTCAGGGGAGGTGTTGGATAGTTGTGGTCAGTTGGTACTTCATTTTGAGCATGGAAAGGTTGTAAGTATCCTCCTAATTCACCATTTAGGGCAACCATGCTCCTCAGCTTATTTCTGTTCCAAAGTAGTTGTCTACTGCTTATTTTGTGTCCTATTTAACTTAGTTTAAGTGTAATTATCAGTTCCTTTGCCAGAATGTTTGATTTGCATCACTAATTTTCATGATCAGGTTTTAGAGGGGTGTTTGGTTTTACTTGTTTTAAGGTGTTGAGGTCTGTTTCAGTTGTTGCATTTGATGCAGTTAGTTCACATTAGGTCTATTAGGGTCATGTAAACCATATAAATCATCAACTATTTGTAAAAAGTCAAAATCAAGTGATTTAGGTTCACAGATGCTTAACTGTTGGGATTTTATACTCCCAAATCATTCATAGGAGTTCGTTAGTTGTTGTAATTGCATAATCTAGTCACCCTATAACATCTAGTTTTAGTTTCAGTCCTTAGATTAGAAATCCATATTAGTCAACTTAGCTTAAAATTCAAAAAGTCAAAGTTTCAAGTTAGGCAGAAAACCCAAAAATTGTAGGATTTGTTTAGAATTTTCTGTTAAGATTTAGACATTGTGCTTTTCACAACTTGTAGTCTATCACCTCAACTCTTGATTCCCACCTTTGTTATATTTTTAGTAATTTTGCTGTAGACCCCACAGCCCTCCAAACAAGGCTGCAGGGAAAGGGGTTCCCCTGCATCAGCAGGTCACCACCACACCACCATCTTTGGTGGTGGTTTCTGGCCACCACAGTGGGTCCCACAGGCCCCACTTGGCTTCTCCCAACCCCCCTCCTGGCACTCTTCAATATTTGACCAATCATTTGACCTCAGACCTTGTGGACCCCACTTGAATTCACCCATATACTTTGTCCCATTTCTGAGTTGAAATTGGTTTAGCCACTTGCTTATTCTGGCTTATAGGCTTATCCTTTGAGCTTAATTGTTTGAATCTCACTTAAACATGTTCACTTAACTCATTGGAACCAGAATCTACCTTTGTGGGTCCCACTTAAGCTCATTTGAGCTTATTTTCTTGTTTGGTCAAATAAAGTCAACTGTGGTGCAAATAAGCACTCACAGTGCTTATTTTTTATTTCCAAAAAAGTTGTTTTTGTAAAAGTTAGTTTTTTTTAGTATTAAAATAGTTTTGTAAAAGAAAAATCCAGAAAAAACAATTTAATTTCAAGTGATAGTTTCTATTTAATGTAATTTAAATTTTAATTTTCCTTTTTAGATTTTTATGAAGCACTTAGCATTTTTATATTTTTCTTAAATTACTTTTATGTTAAAGTAATTTCAGCAATTTTTTTAGATTTTAATTTTGTCATTTAGTATTAATTAGATTTAATATTAGTTTTATTAATAATTGATTAATAATTAAGTTTAAATAGCAAAATTAGTTTTTATTAAGTAAGACCTAGTTTTTATATTTTTCCTAGCCTTTCTATAATATTTTATAATTTTAGAAATTTTCTTGTAATTTCTACTGTTCATTTGCTACTTTGTATAATTTATTTAGTTTAATTGGTAATTAATTAATATTTAATATAATAATTAGTAAAATAGTGTAAAAATATATAAAACAAACTTTTTATAATTTTTTAGGATTCCTGTGATGGTTAATTAATTTTATAAAATTTTTTCTTAATTTTCTAAGTCCTTTTAGTATTTTTTTAATAATTTCATTTAGTTTAATTAGGTAATTAATATTTAATTAGTAATTAATTAATATAAAAATCACAAAAAGACAAAAAGACATATTTTTAGTTTTAAAACTTGTTTTTAGTTATTTTATAATTTTAGAAATTTAATTTTTACTTTTCTAGTGTTAAAATAATATTATATTGTATTTAAGTATTTTAAATATTAATAATTAGCGTTAATTAGTATTTAATTAATATTAAATAATTAAATAGTGTAAAAATTAATTTTCTTTTTCTAAAAATTTTCTTTTAACCTTAGATTTGTAAAAAAGTCATTTTCACCCCCTAGGGGTTTTCAGATTTCAGTTTTCACTTTTTATTTCGTACGTTCGCGTAAATTTAAATTGAACGTACGCGTTTTTAGGTTTTAAACGTTTCTGGTTTTTCTACTTTTCCAGTCTTATTCATATAGCTTATTTAAGCTATTTCCTTGTAGATTCCTTAGTGTAATCAAACACAAACCCCTTTCTGTCCAAATTCACCCGATCACAAACCCGTTTGATAACAATTCACACCTCGTCGGGACATAACGACCCGGGGAAACCCTATATTTCGCGGAGTATTGACTCTAGGCAGTTTGACTGGGTTGACCATCACTTGGTCAATTAGGTTGACCGTTTGGAGCCAATCAAGTTCCAACTTATATTAGATCCTTCTTAATTGTTTTATGTTACGAAACATATTTTCTATGTAGACTTGATAGGTTTTCTATCGGGATGTTATGATCTTGAAAGTATGGAGTTCATTAGGTATCCTGGTCTAAAGTTGGAATGCAACACTATGGATCTAAAGTATATTTTTTATATTTAAACAATTTTTTATACACCTTTATATTGTAAAAAGGTCTCATATTTGATTTGAGTTGTTTCCACAGTTATAATCGTTTTCACTACACTTTTTATGGAGAGTATGCGTGGCAATTAAACAAATATGTTAGTGACAATGATAACTATAACAATCCAAGCACCGTCATTATTCTTCAATATGGCCGGTGTAAGATTTGGAAAGGTAATAATTATCAGATGTTAACACATTACGATGCTATTTTTATTAACCACATTATTTTGCGCATACTTGATTATCTGATTCATAAATCCACTATATATTTTGTTTTACAGATAATATAAGTATTCATAATGGTTATCATGCCACCCATTTGTTTATAAACTCAAAGTTGCCCGAAATCGAGGAATTCAAACACACGTATGTTAAACATATATCTAATATGTTTAAGCGTAACAAATTTGTTAATTTTTGTGCTATCAGTACTAAATATTGTTCATTTTTACAAAAGGCTACTGACTGAAGATGATGAAAACAAAATAGCTTCACGAATATCTTTAAGCTATGAAAAGAATTAGAAATGTTACATTGATGCTTTCTTGAACATGTTTCCTATATGATCCATACAAGATGTACTCGATTTACAGCAGGTTATTATGTTAAGCGATTTTCTTTAATACAACTTATACTTTCAAAATAATGGAGTACCAGATATTTATTCTTTTCCTTTATTTGACAAACGGGCTACACTTTTGTTTTGGGGTAAAAGCCATAAATACCATCTTACTTACAAAAATGTCCCAACTTGACCAATTTACTTTTTTATTGCGGATTTTACCAATGAACTTTCAAAATTTTAGCCGACTTGAACCAAATATTTTTGGATAATACACGCGTCATTACTATTTTCTTTTTTACATTTCCACTGTGGATTTTTTGACAGCGTGGATGTTGACCCATTTTTTACCCAAGTTTTATACCCCTTTTTTAACCCGACCCACGTATTGTTAATAGATTAAAAAGAAACCCTAGCCCCCATTGTCTTCTTCTTCTTCCAAAAAACCTGCAAATCACTTCCTCATCATGTCTTCATCTTCTTCCAACTATTCCAACCCATTTGCACCAGTTAAAACTAAGTGTAAATGCCATCTTCCATTTATGAAACTCACTTCTTGGACTGAAGATAACTCTTGCTGACGCTTTCTTGTTTGTCCTAACAGGTACAAACCAGGAACCAAGAAATGCAAGTATTATGATTGGCTTGATCCAGAGTTGGATAATGATTGGTACAGGGGTCATATGTTTGAGATGTATAGGCTGCTTAATCCATCTCAAAGACAAGAGCTAAAAAATGCAACATGCAACCAAGAAAAACTTGTGCTTCTCCAAGATGAAATCCACCATCTGAAGGCTGATTTGAAGAAAAGTGAAAAAAAAAGCATCTTTCTGGAAGACAGCTGTCATTGTCTTTGTTTTCTTGGCTTGGTTTGTTTCTGTAATGAAGTAGTTTTAGAAGGTTTAATGTAGCTTGGACTGTGATGTATTTTTTATGAAGGTTTAATGTATTAATGGAATCAAGCTTTAAGGTTTAATGTATTAATGTATATCATGTTATGGTTTATTTTGGTTTGGTTTGGTTTGTTTCTCTGCACAAAGATGTCTTTTTTAAGTGTGCACATGGACAACACAAAACACAAACATTTGACTGCACAAAACATGGTCTGCACAAAACATGGACTGAACATGTTATGGTTTGTTTTGGTTTGTTTCTATGCCCAAAAGATGTATTTTTCTATGCACAAAACATGGACTGCACATGGACAACACAAAACACATACATTGACTGCACAAAACATGGACTGCACAACAAAAAGGTGCTACAATATAAATAAAATACTTCATTTGCATTAATCAAAGTGGTCAACTAATACAGTCTACAAAAGAAGCCACAAAATGTGTGTTCACATGCCTTTGTCCACATACATACTCCAAAATAATAAGCATGAGATGGTAAACCACTTGCAAATAATTAACACATTCTTAAATAAGTAGTTTTTACTACTAGATCTAATCTGAGTCAGAAACACCAAAAGCACTTTCAGGAACTGATCCTGTGCCAAATTGATCAAAGTTATAGGCCCTGCTCATCTGGATATTCTTGATCCTTTCTGATCTTCCACGATTCTTGTGATAAATTCTTTGACCATCTGTTGTGTAGTACATTTCCATCCACTTTTGATTGTTTCTTCTTTTTGGTGTAATCACTTCTGAAGCTTTTTCTTCTACAGGTACATCAGCAATCTGCTTGCCTTTTTCATTATTTGCAGATTTGCCTTCTCCATCACTGCTTGCCTTTTCATCAAGAGTTTGGTTGCCTACCACAGATTGTTGTGTAGGTAACTCATCAAGAGTTTAGTTGCCTACAACAGATTGTTGTGTAGGTAACTCAGCTACTGGATTATGTTCAACATCTGCATTCAGGTTTTCCAACCGAGCCTCCCATTCCTCTTGTTCATTGTGCCTTCTAACATATTCTTGATTTAAGTTTTCCTGTTGATCCATTACCTCCATAAAAGCTTCCATATCCAATTGATATTGATATTACTATTTATGTCAATAATTAGAATTATAAAATTTGGTTGAGATTCATTTTGACAACCTGCCTTATTGTGACCCTTTTGACAACAATTTGAACATGTCATTTGCCTACCAACTCTACTTACTTGAGTGCCTTGAGTGCCATTATTTTCATCTGCTGCTTTCCTTCTCTGTTTTTGTGGTCTACCAGGCATCTTTCTAAATAAAGGTGGTTATGGGGGTACATCATTAGTCCTTTTCCAATACTTGGATCCTAACACAGGTTTTATGGAAAACTGATATGCATTAAACCATGCTTCTTGACTATACCAAAAGCTAACACCCTCATCTACCTCCTTGCCTATATGCAAATACCCTGCTACAGCATCTACACAGGGTACACCACTTAACTCCCACATCCTACAGTTACATACCTTGTTTTGCAGGTTGGCACAAAAAGCCTCATCTCCGTTTCTTACTTCCATCTCTTGGAAACCACTGGAATAGCAATACCAATGCCTACAATAAACAAACATAAACATTAATAACATCAAATCAGAACATCAAAAAAATTTTGATTTAAGCAAAATAAAACAGTCTTTGATAATACCTTGATTTATCAATTAGAACATTTAGTCTTTTCCTAATGCTTGGTGTGATGCTGTCTTCCAACTCAAATGCTAGCTTGTTCATGGCCACCAGCCTTTGCATTAGGTAAAGTCTAATCTCTTCCAACATGGTTATTATAGGTTTATGCCTTGGACCCAATATTGCTCTATGATAACTTTCACTTATACCATTCTCAAAGGATGCACATCTTCTATCCATTTCAAAGAAAGCCCTGGACCATGAATTGGGATTTCTTGCTACAAGATAATCATAAGCCTTCTGGTCTAACTGTTTGATTGATTCCATGTAAAGGTAAAATTGTGGCTCTAGTGTACTTGATGTTGCCATCCAAAACAATCTTTGAAATTGAAGACCACTAAACTTTTTCTTGAAATTTGCAAATACATGCCTAGTGCATCTTCTATGTTCAGCATGTGGTAACCAATCAGAGACACCATCAAGCAAACCCTGAATGAAATTTAGATAATTAGGAACTGATATGTACATAAATAATTTTTTAATGGAATTTATGAAAGTAATAACAAAGTACCTTATGTGAATCTGATATGATGGTAATGCCGGTACCATCATTCAAACAAAGATCATCCTTCAGAAGACAGATAAACCAACTCCAGTTTATTGAATTCTCAACCCTAACTACAACCCATGCAATGGGATACATTTGGTTATTTGCATCCCTACCCATGGCTGTTAGCAATTCACCCTTACAAGTATGCTTCAAAAAACAACCATCTAATCCTATGACTTTCCTACAACCTGCTAACCACCCATCCTTCACACCTTTAAAACAAACGTACATTCTTTTAAAATGTGAACTGCCATCAACATCCACGACACATGTTGACCCAGGGTTTGACTCTAAAATAGCTTGCTTGTACTGATAAATTTTATTGTAATGTTCAATTAGTACACCTTCATGTTCAAACAAAGTTCTCTGCTTTGCCCTCCTACACTATCCCAAGCTAACATCTATGAGATAATTTTGTCTTATATCCTCTTTCATTTTTCTGTATGGCATAAAGGGATCAGCTATGATTTCCCTCATGTATTGGGCTGCTATCCACTTAAAATTCACAAGGGATCCTAAGTTGTAATTCCTACTACATTTATGATCCTGAATGAGTGACTTAATTTAAAATGAATGTTCATTACTCATCCATGATGCATATAATCTAAATGTACAAGGAACATAATTATCCTTTGAACCCTTCTTTTTTTTCCACTTTGGTGATTTACATGAAGACCCCCCTTGACTAGTACCCTCCCCAGAGTGTTTGATTACCTGTTTTGAAACCTTCTTTTTAGCCTTATGAACCTTACTTTTATTACCCTTCTTAACCTTATTACCCTTACTTGTACCCTCCCCAGAGTCAAGTATATCATGTATCTTCTTTGCCTCACTAGCCCTGTTCTTATTTGGCATTACTCTGTCGTTTTTACCCTTTTTCCCTGCACACTTCCCTTCTGCAATATTCCTTCCACAAAATACAAGAATCTCTCTCCAATCATTCTTCATAAACCATAGCTGATAACTATGGGCAACACCATAGTTGGTCAATGCTAATTTCAATTGAAATGCACTCTCATATCTCATCCCTAAAACCGGTTCCATCTTATCCCATGGTAATTCAGGGTCAAAAGTAGGATCTACTATACCTTTTTTTTGCCTTATAGATAGGTTCAATACTATCACCATCTGGATCTTCTTGTGGTACATCACTATTATCAGGGATTTGTTGTTTCTTAAATGTAACCCTAACACTGCATAGCCTATTTAGGAAGGTATCTGGTGTACTAAAATCCATAATGACTACATTTTCATCTCCTTCCGCATGAAAGTCATCACTATCCTCTATAATTTGCTCATCAGCTTCTGATTGTTTAATGTATTCCATGACATCATAATCATAGTGTTCCACATACAAAGCAATCAAATTACCATTTTCATAACCATCATTCAACATAGCAACAACATCTTCATCTGACCTAAGCTCTCTTATACCTAGGGCCAATGTGGTATCATTTTTGCTATAATACAACCTTTTAAAGGAATGAGTAGCTGGAATTAACCTTTTCACAATTTCAGCCAAATCATGTAATGACATGCCATCGAAATTAACGTCTGATATTAATCTCAATTCACCATCTACGTATTCCAAAGGGTTGAAACAAAAAGACCAGTGTACCTCAATTGTATTGTGAAAACACCATTCTTTGCTTTCTTTAATTTTGGACCTGCAAAATTAGGGTTTCAAAGAGAATCAGGGTTTGTCATCATATATATAATTAGGGTTATATAAACAAAGATCTAATACCTTTTGCCATTATCTTTGTTGTTCATCAAGCGTTTGATGTGTGGATTTGATAAGCGAGAGACGTTTGAATAAAATTAGGGTTTGATAGAAATGAAATTGGGGGAAATTTGTTATTTATGTTGACCGCACAACGGGTCAACATCCACGCTGTCAAAAAATCCACGGTGGAAATTAAAAAAAGAAAATAGAAATGACGCGTGTATTATCCAAAAATATTTGGTTCAAGTCGGCTAAAATTTTGAAAGTTCATTGGTAAAGTCTGCAATAAAAAAGTAAATTGGTCAAGTTGGGACATTTTGAAAGTAAGATGGTATTTTATGGCTTTTACCCTTTGTTTTGGCATCTATTGTGTCTTTCGATACTGACAAATCATGGTTTTACATGAGTTGCTGTAATTGTCATATGAAAGTTACTATTAGGAATGATGTGGCTGGTGTTGTCCCAAATCCTACTGATTTCATTTCAATAAATAATGATTTGTGGTGCAAGATTTGCAAAATTAATCCATAATTTGTTGTGCCTAGGTACTGTATTTCTTATTTACTTATTCTTCATCAAGTTTATAATCATGTAAATTCATCAAATATTAACGTTTAAATACAATATTGTAGGTTTAGGTTACAAACAAAAGTTATTGACGTTAGTGGGAGTACTGCCTTCATTATGTTTGACAGAGAAGTGTCCAGACTTAAAAACAAGAGTGCTCGGGAGTTACTAGAAACACAATAACATGTATACAAATGATTTACAATGCTATAATACTATTGTATGTTTACTTTTGTAATCACTAACAGTCTATTATGTTTACACAGACCGGTGACCTCTTTCCCGCAAGTTTTTGAAAAGTTTGTGGGTAGGAAGCTTGCTTTTAAAGTTGAAATTTCTGATTATAATTTTGAGAATGAGCGGCATGTGTAGAATGTTTTTAAAATGACGGATGATCATCATGTTGTACCTGAGCTTCATAAAAATAATCTACACCTTAAGGTATACTTATGAAACAAATATTGTGAAAAACTTTTAACATTTGTTGAGATATATTGAACTATCATTGCGTCTTATTCTAATTTTTATAATATTATACATGCTTTTAGGATGCTTTGTCTGTTATCGATGAGAAAAATGATGCATCAAATTTAGAAAAGCACGCTCTTGCCAGCCTGCATGACAAAGTAAAATATGATGTTAGTCTTTAATGAGTGTAACACATGATTTTCAATCTTTATAGAATGTTTGAAGACAAAGGCGTAAAAAAAAGATGCTGAAAATGGGTAGATGATTGGGATTATTTAAGTTGCAGCTTTGAGCCTTATGAAACTGATGATTACTTTTCATTGAATGCTGAAAATACTTTTTGTTTTCGTTCGATCTATTGTTTTGTAACAAAATAATTTAGTATCAATTATTTTGTGTCAATGTTTTATTATTTTAATGAGTATGATTGTACTTGCACAGTACGAACTCTATATATTTATTAAACCAAAACTAATCTAACAAAAATTAGACTCAAGCCCCGTGTGTACACGGGATCTAAAACTAGTATACTATAATAGCAAAACAAACTCAAATTAAAATGTTCAAAAACAATCACATTAAAAAGATTAGGTACATCTTTTATATAATAATACAAAACCCCAAGTGGAGACTTTCATATTAAAAAAAATTATTTCCTTATTAGTTAATATTTTAATTATTATTTTTTAATTTATAAATTCATAAATTTGTTTTGTTGATATACTACACAAGTAGAAAATAAATATAAAAAGTATTGATAAGATGCAATTAACAATAGAATTAGATTTTTTAAATGATTATCTTTAATAATAAAAGACTATAATTAAAAAGCATAAATCAAACAAAACAAAGATTAAATTATTTATTTTTTTAATAAATAAAAAAAAAATCATTCAATTTAAAAAAAAAAAAAAAAAAAAAAAAAAAAAAAAAACGCCGCGCATGCACGGACATTATAACTAATACACTATAATAGCAAAACAAACACAAATTAACATGTTCAAAAACATTCACGTTAAAAAGATTAGGTACATACGCTATAATAGCAAAACAAACTCAAATTAACATGTTCAAAAATATTCACATTAAAAAGATTAGGTACATACACTATAATAGCAAAACAAACTCAAATTAACATGTTCAAAAACATTCACATTAAAAACATACTCCCATACTAACTAGTGCACATTATTTTATGCATCGATAAAGTATCCCGCTGCAACTCATGAGCTCACATTAAAAATAAATGATGTCATAGATCATATAAATGCAAATTTCCCTTAGAAAATAAAAACGCAAAATCATTGACAGTTGGACTTCTAGCTTCAGACCGGGTATAGACAGTAGAGGTATTTTCTAGCGAAACTGTACCCTTTAGCTAATGTCATCGCATGTCCTTAGAAAAATTTGTAATAATAGTCACTAGAGACTAGAGTTATCAAATCATAATGTACAATCACAAATTCAACCCTTGGCTTAGTTAAATGACCAATAGTTCCATTGATGGCACTTGCCAATGTGGTCCAGTGAAATACGGAGTAGTGAATAGTATATGCTCAAGAATGGTCAACGTTAACATATATTGCGTTTGTCCTCTCTTTTTGTCTTGTATTTTTATCCAACCAATGTGATGTACTTTGTTGGCAAACGACTCAAATCTTCACTTTTCACTTTTTTACTTTTTACTTTTTACTCTTACCCTTTTTACGTTGGACTGTTGTCTTTTTGAAGGTTTCAATGGCTTCAAGATCTTCTTTTTATACTTGCGGACAACTGTATATCTATAAGTTTAATTAACCGTTACAAAGGACATGTTATATAGATCGAATCATATCATAGTTTGCAAACTTTATTTATTCGGTTACATGTATACATGCATTTGCATTGGAGTGATGATTTGCACACTCTACGAATTTATTTGCACACTCTAATTTACGTGTTTTGACATTTATACCCTTACCTTACTTTTACTCATTGTCATCCTTGTAAGGGTACAATTGTCAAGACATAATTAATTAGAGTGTGCAAATAAATTTCTTGAGTGTGCAAATCATCACTCATTTGCATTGTCCATTTTAAGAAGTGAGTAAACTCGTTTTCATTCAACTTTAACTCTACCGTATCAATGCAGTTAATTATATTATAGCGTATAAACATCACAATAATGCACAATATTTTTTTTTTTTTTTGAAAAGAGACTTTCATTCAAAAAAACGGCAAAGTCCTCAAAGAGAGGACCGCCACACCAAACGAACCAATTACAACATATATAAAGGAGACACAATCCAATCCTTCCATTCTATGTTTTTGAATCTACTTCTATGCTTAACCCAAAAATAAGAAGAAGACTTAATGTTGCGAACCACCTCTTGAACTTTTGGCTCTTTACTATTGAAAATCTTCTTGTTATGAGCTCCCCAAATCTCCCAAAAAGACACTATAATAATACCTTGAATCAACCATTTCCCCCTCTTATCCCCTTGGAAAGTCTTATACCACTCCAAAAGATCCCGAATATCGAAAGCAAAAATGTTATGAATGCCACACCAAGAAGCAATAGAGCTCCAAACCCCGTTAGAAAAGCCACAAGCTGTAAAAAGATGTTCCGAAGATTCACAATCAAAACTGCATAACGCGCATACCTGGTCGTTGACAAACACATTTCTTCGCGCTAACGATAAAGCAGTAGGCAGCCGGTTCATTTCAGCCCTCCAAGCCAAAATACTACACTTCATCGGAACCCACTTAATCCATTTAAATTTGAACCAATTCCCATAAGACCTCTGCTGTTGCATCAGGCGCTTCACGGCTTGAACCGAAAACAACTCTTTACCAAAACCAGTCCAGAACCAAACATCCGGACCAGCTGTCACTTTCGCCGGCTGCAGAATAATCTGCATAGCAGCCCACTGGGCTATCTGTTGAGCATTCAAATTCTGCAGATTCATGTTTAAAGTCCAGAAACCACTATCCGCTTCGCCGACCCATTTGTCTTTAACCAAACAATCTTTAGCCACGTCCAAACAGAACAGGAGAGGAAAAGCATCTTTAAGTGGCCCATCAAGAATCCAGCTATCAAACCAAAATCTAATAGAGTTCCCTGAACCACATTTAGCCTTCATACAATCTTTCAGTTCACGGTTACCGAATTTTAATTTGTTCAACAACCTCGCAATGCTAACCCAAGTCCCACTAGTACTTTTAGCATAAGGAATAAAATTCCATCTTCTTCGGCACGGATGACAGGCTAAAACGACCCTTTTCCACATACCTTTCTTATCCGTTTTAAGTCTCCAGGCCCACTTTGTGAGAAGCGCCTCGTTAACATGTGTGCATATATAGAATGAAAAAGTATGTGGTAATAAAGAGATCGATCACGACTATAAAAAAAAACAAGTTATTCCTTCATTTATAACCAACGAACCAGAATAAGTTATAACTTGTTCTAGATTAAATCAAATTATGATCATAGAAGTATCAAGCTCGCATATGAAGACCAAAATAGGACACTAGCTTTAACACCTTTTCTTACTTGAGAAAATAGGAACCAAATTAACTACCAATCCGAATATAGACTATGATCAAGATTTTCAGTTTAGGTTTTTCTTTTCTGGTGTGTAATGCGCTTAAGTTAAGGTGGTTGCAACTCGTAGTATGCCCCTCAAACGATCAACCGCATAGTGGAAGACCAACACCACAATCTACATTTACTTTTGGCAATTCAAACTGGATCAAGGTTAACTCTAAAGTTTCTTTTTTACTATCTAATCGACTTTTATGTTAAGTTCACTTAATCCGTGTCGAGTTCTTAATTATTTTTGGCACTAACTAATGTTTTCTCGAAACAAAAGGAAGTGGTAAATCTTAAATAATCTTTGCGCTTATATGTTCCGGAGCTTTTGAATTTTAAATTAAGTTTTTGTAAGCTCTCTCAGTCAAACAAAGTTGGTTGTTAACATTAGCTTATGCTTAAGCTAAAGTATCTTAAGATTAGAAAATGATTAAATTTGTGTCTAAATCATTACTAATTTTATGCCTAAATCCATCGTATGATTTATCTGGTTCCTCTAATGCAACTAATAAGACGATGACACATATATTTACACATAAACTTAATCGCTCTATTCTCTATAAAATTTGAAATAGAAAGAAAAAATGATAAAAATACAGATAAACAAGAAGTTTCAAATTGCCCCCTCATTCTTGTGCAGTGTGCTCACTCAGCCCCTAGAAAACATTAAACTCAAAAAGCCACTTTCCTTTATTTTCATCTCACATATTCCTATAAATACGTAGTCTCATTTTCCATTCCCTCATTAACTCTCTTCAACTGCTCCTGCACATCGTCAACATGGCTGCCGGCGACGATGACAGTCGTATCTCCGGCATCAAATCTGCACTTCGTGTCATCCCACACTTTCCTAAACCAGGTACGAGAATTTTCATTCATGGGTTAATTTGCGTCGGGTTTATATTTACATTACATCTAAGCACATTTTTTTTGACTTTGTATGTAAGATGGTTTAAGATCTTCAGTTGTTTATATACATGAAATGGTGATGCCATAAAAGATATTGTGGGGCATTATGTTTTACCTTAAAATTGACTTCAAGAAAAAATATATGTAGGGTGAACTACAGATCGAAATCGTGCATGTGGTTAATTGTTTATCTTTGAAACTATTTTGATAATATTTGGGCAAAAATATGATATATAACTGCACTTGGCCATTAGGAGCGAGATTAGAAACATACTTGTAAGGATCCAAATTGAAGGCCAACAGTGGTATTAGGGACCATTTACACAACTAGTATCGACTATTGAAAATAGATGACTTTAGTTACATTCACCAGACATGGATGACTTTTGTTAGTTGGCATATATTTATGGTTCACCATAATGTTCCTCGATAAACTTTATTTACTGAAATTATTTATAAAAAAGTAAGTTACACTTTGATTTACTTAGCATCCTTAATGAATCGTGGTGACCTTGTGGTCACCATTGCAGTGTGATAATGTTGAGCTTGTGGTTTGGAAGCCTAGCAAACGAGTGTGTTTCTCTTTTGTTCTTTTTTTTTGTTTCTAGTGGTTAGTGTTGTAGACTTGTAGTGATTATTGCAGGGTAATGGTGGTGTGAGGATAAGTTGTATAGTTACCATTGCATATGCTCATAAGAGTAAATTGTTTACATTCATGATTGGTGGTGAAAGTTTGGTTTTACGATTTATAGGTATAATGTTTCAAGACATAACTACATTGTTGCTTGACCCGAAGGCATTCAAAGACACCATTGATATGTTTGTTGAGCGTTACAAACATGAAAACATATCCGTAATTGCAGGTACTTATTATATTGTTTTTTCGTATAGTTCGTATCCACTTTGGGTGTTTATTGAGTTGATTCATCATGGTTTAACTTTTCGTCGATTATTTATTTAAAAGTAGGGTCAAATGCTCAACTTTACACACACAAAAGATTAGAAAACCCTAGTAACATGATGGTAGGTAATGTTGTGAAGATAAGCTCAATTATGCTTGTATCTTACGCTCATTTATTTATGAGACAAGGTGTTTGGGATCACTTATTTTAAAGAGCTTGTAGACTCTTAAATTAAAATAAGCACTTAGTTACTCTACAATAAACATAAGCATTTGTATCCAAATGCTCAAAACTTCTTATTTGCTTGAAAATAAGTCGTTAAGCACTTAAATAAGCAATCCAAACATCCTCTTAGACTTACTGGATCGCTTAATAAAACTATTTACCTGCATTGCGTTGTATAAACCACTTTTGAGGTTGCTTATCCAAACTGATTATCTAATTATTTGTAAGTGAAGTACATTATTTCGAATAACCAACTTGAAGTTTTCTATTTAGAAATCAATAAACAAATAGACATATTCTTTATAAGCGGTGCCAAACACCTCCCTTGAGTCTATATTGATTGCCAAATGGGGATTATGACCCCATCCTCAATGATTCAAGTTAGTTAGACCAAATATACTGTAACATATTTTGTTCCATAAGTTTGTGGTGACCTTTCTTATGTACTAAAGTTACAACAGAACCTTGAAGGGCCACATTATTATTTGTTTTGTTTTGGAGTGAAATGTCGCGAACATGCAATTTTATTTTTCAGTGGTTCATATAGTGGGAAAGATTGTGGGAAAAGGCATTATCATTGATTACTTAGTATGAGCGGCTAAGAGTGGTCTTGGCTTGCTAAAACATGTGCTCTTCTCCATAAACATCCAAATTTTGGGTGGGATAATGGTGGTTCTTGTTGTTTAGGGGGAAGGCAGGGGGCCCGAGTGAGTGTCGTGATGATAGATATTGAACATGAGGACATAAAGTTTTATTTTTATCATTTGATTACATTGCTGATTTTTAAGATTTGTTACTATTTGGATTAGATGCTTTTGAATTTGAGCCTCAATTCTTTCACTTTTAAATGAGTGCCTATACATTGATTTTATCCTCACTCCCATATTCTTACACTCTCTTTATGGTTAATGAATAATGATTGTATACATTTTGGGTGTCACATTCTTATGATCAATTATTGTTTGGTAGATCATTTGCAAAAGGTGGATAGTCTAGTCTAGTGTAATCAAGTAACCTTTGTTTTAATTGGACTTATCATCAAATCATTAAGCAGAACTAATATCTTTATCTTTAGTATATTGCATACTGCTATTTATTTACCTTATCTGTTCGCTTTCGGGGCTATTAGGGATCGTCGTCCTATAGTTAGATCAATCATTTGGTTTCATCCTATTATATGATAAATCTAAAGCATGTATACGAGGTTTGGCTCATAAGTTTATAGTAAACCCCAAGATTATGAAAGGTGTGCACCTCATTCAGATTGGATATAACATACTGGCTTTCGGGTCCATGGATTATATATATACTGACCTGCCATGTTAGGTTCGGTAACATTACTTGTTAAGTTCTAGTCTCTTTTAATTTTTTGCCATATAATGACAATTTTGTTTTAGTTACAACAATACAATACAATAGTTGACTTGGCATAATATATTTTGTCCAAAGTCCAAATTCCAATCAGTGTCATTTAATCATAATTGCATTGTTAAACAAAGATTGTCTTTATTAAGATGTATCATTCTATTATTCACATGAACATTACATTTGTTATTGTTGACGGTGGGATTTTACAAAGTAGTGGCACCTTTTTTAGGGTTGTCCTACAACAGTTGTGACTTTCATATGAAAACAAATTACCTTTGGTCCCATAAGAATCATTAAATAATTTGTTGTAATTCTCTTTCTGTCAAAAGATTCACTTTAATTTGGACAAACGAAGGTCTCCAGCACATATTATAGTAAAAGATGCAATTATTGTGGTATCTAGGGATGTTAAAGGGATGAAGTAAAAAATTTCGGTTAAGATGTAATTTTTATTTTTCAGAAAACAATATAGTAATGAACATGTTTGTTTATTCCAGGAATTGAGGCTCGGGGTTTTATTTTCGGTCCTCCAATTGCACTTGCAATAGGGGCAAAGTTTGTTCCATTAAGGAAGCCAAACAAACTACCTGGTATGTCACAACTTCCATTTCTATAACGTCTTGGGCAGAATGGTGCTGGAATGATTTTAACACGCCCTTTGAGAGAAAAGTTTACTACGCAGTACATTAATTCTTAAGGTTGCAAATGAGGCTTTTATAAAGGTGCTTCTATTTTTGGCAGGTTGTCCATAAAATTCAAATTTTAGAATCATATATCATGTTTATCACCTGAATGAGCACAAATAAGCATCCCTAAGAGTCTAAGACCCTGCAGCACACTGCAGTCTGCAGGGACCATTTTTTCATAGCAATAAATAAAATTTCACAATTTGGGCCTAGTGTGGAATCTTTGAGAAATTTTTATTTTGGCTTAGATAAATTAATCTGGGCTCAATGTATAACTTGGGCCTAACTCATCAATCTGATCCACAACAAATACACCTGTGTCATGAATATACTATACTTTAGCATGAAATGGTTTATGAGATAAACAAGTGTGAGGTATATAAATACAGGTGAAGTGATATCAGAAAAGTATATATTGGAATATGGGTCAGATTGCATTGAGATGCATGTTGGGGCAGTAAAATCAGGAGACCGAGCTTTAGTTGTTGATGATTTAATCGCTACTGGTGGCACCCTTTGTGCTGCAATGAACTTACTTGGTACCTCTTTCTTCATATGCTAGAACCTAGTGTTACAGATTAATGTCTTTGTTGATATATGAAAAGATCTTAATATTAACAAAACAAAACTCCATCATTTATCTTGTTTCCCAGAGCGTGCTGGAGCTAAAGTTGTTGAGTGTGCTTGCGTGATAGAAGTACCTGACTTGAAGGTAAAAAAGAAAAATATATATTATGCCTATGATTTTCCAAACAAACAACATTTTTGTTGGGTTTATTTTTCATTAATTTTTATTTTTCCTTAATGCAGGGCCGTGAACGACTGAGATCACATGGGAAGCCACTGTACGTACTTGTTGAGTCGCAGTTAGAGCCAACTTTACCATGATTATATTCTGAATGATGATTATTTTGTCTTTCCTACATTGTGGAAAACTTGTGCATTTAGAGAGGTCTTATTGATCATAACTCTGGATCAGAACATCTCTGTCAAGTGGTAAATTTTGGTGATGAAACCTTGATGCCTCAAACCAAAGGTTTAAATTTCTTAATTGTGTTGTTTGGTTATTTGCATAACCTAATTTAACGTTCTTCATAAAGCTTATTTTGCTACCGAATTACATGCACATAAATGGGATGAATAGCTTTTGCATGTCACATCATACAATTTATAAGAACGCGTGGGAATCTGCCGAACAGTTCTATATGTTTAATGTTTTCACTCATAAAAAGTTCGTTATAATTACATGTGAGGGTAGACGTGACAGTTAAATTTTGTAACATTTAATCATGGTTGAAGGTTGTAGGATATGTCAATACATTGTGTTCTCGTAAGCATGTTTTTCATTTTGCCTGAAAAAACATATAGCTTGATGGTTTACTGTACACACCAAGTAGTATGTGATCTTTGGTAAGCTTATCTTAGTTTCAACTTATAGAACCTGAACACACTTTTGATTAAACTGAACTACATCTTCATTGTTGTTCTCATGTATCATATCTAGGTGTCTTTCAAATTTAAATTTCCGTATTTAGAGTCTAATCTAAAAATTATCCCCCCTAATATGTTTCATTTATAATTTACTAGATCAGGTAAGTCCAAATGACCAGGAGATCAGAGATGTGCCAGATAACTAATCAGTTAAGCAGAAAATTTACATTTTAAAGAATCACCCCTAAGTCTTAAGCCTAACAACCTGCCCCAACTTTAGAAAATCAGTCCAAGAGTAAAGACCAAAACGTCCAATAGTCCGAATGTCCAATTATAATTATAATTTCACTTTAAAAGGAGTCCATCAAACCCAAAATGAAATGTCTTTCATTTTCTCAATTTACTTGAAAACACTTGGGAATAGAATGATAAAGGAATGGAATCATCTCCACATGTTGTTTGCGATGTTCTCATGGACATTGTTTATGAATGAATATGAGAAAATGACATTCCATAGAATGTAATTAAATAAAAAGAAGGGATAGTCATGGAATGGAATAGCGGTTAAGAGTGTAACTGTGTAATAAAATGAATCAATGTATGGGGGTGTTTGATTGCGACTTAATTGACTTAATATGAAAAAAAACTGAATTAATTAAGTCATATGAGAACTGTTTGTTTGTGACTTAATAGAGAAAGATAACTGAAAATATTAAGTAATAAAACTGATGTTGTCTGCATTAAGACATCTATTAATTAAAATGACTTAATGAAAAAATTAAACAAGCAGGCCCTATATGTTATTCGACTTATTCCACACAAAACAAACACTACATTAATCTTTTTCAACAAAACAAACAATATTTTTCAATACGATCTCTTAATTTTCATAATCAAAGCTAACCACTTTTAAACTTTTTTTTTTTTTTTTTTTTTTTTTTTTTTTTTTTTTTTTTTAATTTTTAAACCCTCATATTTTGTGTTACTTCTAGATACTCTCGTAATATATAGTATAACTAATTGGACATTAAACTATAACGATATGTTTACCAAAAACCCTCAAAACCATCATTAACAGCAAAATCTGATAATAAGATACTTAAAAAAACATTCTAAAAAAAATGAAATAGCATTAAAGCTTTGAAAAACTTGGACAAAAAACTTAGACCAATAGTAGTGGATTTGGTTCGTCTTGCAATTTTAGACGCGTCTCTCCTTTATGGAGACCAAACCGAGCGCGTCCCTCGATCCCTCTCTCAAAATGCATTTATTTAGTCCGTCAGGCGATCAAAATTTTTAAAGTGTGTGTAAGTCAAATTTTGTTGTGGGTTTGCTTTTGGCACTAAGTGTGGTCTTTTTACTACGAACATTCGGTCTTTATTTGATTTAGAAGGGAGAAACCTGAGTTAGCGCCGAATCGTTTCGTCTCTTTGTGTGGTCTCGTTACTACTCCATACTAGTCTTAACAACAGCCCAATCTAAACTAGTCCATCTCACCGGAAAACCAACAAACAAACCACCATGACATCATCACCACCACCATCACCACCACAACCATCGTCACTATCACTCCTGAACCACCTAACCACCATAGACACCTCCATCTCCCTCACACTCTACACCTTCACTCAACCACTCATCCCTTACCACCTCCTCAAACTCCTCGAACTCTCCGGCGACGGCCGTCTCTTCTTCCCAATCATCCTCTCCCTCCTCCTCTCCCCCCTCCCCACCACCTCCCCCCATCTCCATCCCATCTTCCTAAACCTACTCATAGGAGCCTTACTAGATCTCATTATAATCGGTTTAACCAAACACTTTGTGAAACGACGTCGTCCTGTTTATAACAAACACATGTTTTTGTCGTTTTCTGTTGATCAGTATTCGTTTCCTAGTGGTCATGCTTCTAGAGTTTCGTTCATTGCTTCGTTGATTTATTTTTATGAGGATGTGTTATTGTTTGGGAGTGTGAGTGTGTTTGTGATTGTTTGGGCGAGTGTAACGTCGGTTTCGAGAGTGTTGCTTGGGCGGCATTTCGTGTTTGATGTTGTTGTGGGAGGGGTGATTGGTGTGGCTAATGCGGTTTTCGTCTTTCGCTATTTTAATTGTGAGTTTTTTGGCGCGAAATTGTTATCGTAGCTGTTTATTGTTATTCTGTATTGTATTGTGTACAATTTATATGAGAAATTATTGTTTCGAATTTTTTTGGCCAGACATATATTGTTGTTATGTTTTAGGTTGAGCAGCTAGAGAGCGATCTTAAATTGAGTGATAAAACTTTTTTATAATAACGCGTTATAGCCGTGACATCATTGATCTTTAAATGAGCAATAACCGGGATTTATATTGTTATGTGTACACTTTATGTGAGAAATTATTCATTCAATTTGTCTTAATGATAATTTAATTTGCTATTTTGGTGTATAGTTTTTCTAGTTGGAAGTAATTTGGATTGGTTTAGTAATTTGTAGAACCTTTGTTTAAGCGTTCTATACAGACTATGGGTGCACAAAAAGAAAAACGCGCCACTCCAGGACAATCCTAGAGAGTAATTGCTAGACGAATACACAATCTTATACCAAAAATGTACTACAGGTTTAGGACATGCTGCAAACACCGTAAAACAAGAAGCAATAGATAGCAATAAACTAGAAAGAACAGGCATGACTAAATCAACTCCATGTAAATGACAAATGATTAGGACATTAAGCTATGTTGGTCATCCTATCTCGTTCAGTTATGATCGATTGGCAACTTCACTGTCTAATGTGGATTTTTTTTTGAGCAATTAAAGTGTAGGTTTACACATTGATAATAAGGATACACTAGATCAGCTAATACTCATGATTGGCAAATGTAATTACTTTTAATCAACCATCGAAATTATGACCAGTTGCAGACTTGCAGACACTTGATTTGTTATGTTCAACACTTTCCGATTAAATAATAGTGACTATCTGGGTTATGGTTTCTCAACTGCTACATTTCTAGGCTACTTGTTGTATGCCATAATTAATTGATTTGATGCTCACATTATGTTGATATTAGTGCAATGTGTAGAGTTAACCTTCCGGGGATGTAAATGACCTGGAGGTATCTCTGATGGTGTAAGTCGGATATGCCAATTATATTTTCTGAGTGGATAACATATTTGTCACTCATTTTAATTGTAACTGTTGTAATTTTAGTAATTGTATGGTTATATTTGGGCATATTAGTGATGGTAGATAGTTATCAGGTATTTCTACTCACTGATAATCTGTTTAGTGCTAGAGTCTACTATCAAATGATGGTAGTTTCAGTAGTTGTTTATTTCTGAATTTGTAGCTTCCCGCCTAAATTTAGTTACAGTTTTGGGGATTAAGATTTTCACCTAAAAGTTCACTTATTTTGTGTGTTTTAGAAACACCTTCTTTAAGGACCTCATCACACATATCGAGACATGGACATACAAAGTTTCTGATTTGACTATAGGCATTGTTAATTCAGATTTTTCTTGCAGCTGTTCTGAACTCAGTGTCTTGATGAAACTGCTTTTAAATGATACTCTGTGTATGAAGTCCCTGAATAAGTTTGAGCCATTAGTCCGTTACTCATATAAAATATGGTTATTGGTGATAAATAGACAATCAGCAATGCTGTATAACTAGTTTTTGTGATAGTGGAATGATGCTGATAGATTGGTATGGGTTCACATATTCTAAATCTGTTGTCATTGAAATGGGCTGTTCTGTGTGTTTTTTGAACGGAAGTTTTATTAGACAAAAGCAGGCTGATGCTGTTCCAGTTGACAATATACTTTTCTAGGTTAAGTAGTAAGAGAGTGCATTAGTTGTTGTGTTGCTTCTTGTTCTTGTTATGCTTCATAAACATGTTACATTGTTACACTCTTTTTATCCTTCCAAATTGTGATATGTTTTCTCAGAGTGTATGCTATACATTAACCACCTGCTATATCTGTGTGTAGAGCCATAATTTACTACATTTAGAAAGGTCTAGTGATTACATTGTTGTATTTTTTTATGTAGTTGAAACTTATTTGGATTAGTTCAGTGATTTGTTGAACTTTTTATGATGTGAACTTAAGGTCTTCCGTCTTCGTGTTATGCTGATCATTCTATCTCGTTCAATGATGTTTGATTTACAACTCCATTAACTTAATGTGTATGTTTGGAAACTGCATTTGTATGCCTAGCAATATAAATTTAACTCTTACTCAGATTTGAAATAAATCATGATCGTGCTTAAAAAGGCATGCTTGTAACAATTGGAAGTGACACAGTTGTGGTGAATGTCCAATCTTTGATGAGGAGATGGAGGATTGTTGCATGCTGCTAAAAGGAAATAATAGATTCATAAATGCTTACGTGTCAGGAATGAACCGTGGCTAGTTGTAGACACCTGCTTAGTCATGCTCAACATTTTCAAATTGAATATTAGTAATTATCTTGGTTAGGGGTTCTTAAGGCATACCCTGTGGAGTACTTGTTGGATGCCACACTATTAAATTGTTTAATAATTTGGTTTCCAAATTACTCTAAACTATTAGATGTTATCTTGTGTATTAGGCATCAGATGTTCTGTTACTTTAGATGTACCACTCTTTTATTTGATTCGGGCTTAGAAATAGCACCATCTTTGGGTAACACGTGTAACGTGTTAAAGATATTGGCATGCAGATGATCTGATTTGACTACTCGCTTAGTTGAATTAGATATTTCTAGTAGTTCCTTCGTTCAGTTTCTTGATGAAAATGCTTTGAAATGATATGAGGACCCTAAATAAGTGTGGGTTAATACTGTGTTACTCTTTGTTAGATGGCACACTATATAACCACATGTGGGACAGTAGTAAGATGCTGGTAGATTGGCATGAGGTAACACATTCTAAATTGTTGTCATTGCCATTGGTTTACTGTGTGTTCTCTGTAACTAAAAATTAAATAACGGGCATAGGCAACATGACATGCTACTTCAGTTGACACAAATGCACCAGGTTAAGTAGTATGACCCTTAAGTGTATTTGCTGTCAATTTGTTTTTTGCTGATGTGCTTTACACATTTGTACCCTTCCAACTTGTGATATGTATTCTGGTGGGGTGTTGTTATTCATTAACCAACTGTCACTAGTATGTAGACTCGTGATGTTGCAGCCTCCAGATAACAGTAAATTTAATTGTATATGACTAAAAACATCTTTTCCAACTCCCCAAAGAGAAAAATGATATCTGCTATAGGAGTTGACGAGATGGCCTTTTCTTTTCGTCTAGTGATCAACATTTTCCATATGAATTCTCGTGATCATTTGCATTATGGGTTCTCAAGGCTTATCTTTGTGGGGTCCTTGTTGGATGTCATGCTGGATTGATTTGGTGCTCCCATGATGTTGATAATAATGCATAATGTATATGTCTTATACTTCTGGAGCTGTAATTATTGAATTGGTGGCATCTGTCATGGTAGAAGTTGAATATGCCAATTACATGCTGATAAGTGGTAACATACCTGTTTTAGGGATTTCTATTAGCATTTTCGCTTCAGAAATTATATCTAGGCATGTGAGCACAAGATGGTTAACAGCTAGCTTAACTACATAACTAACTGGAAACCAGTTTAGTGATTCCGGTTTTCCAGTTAAGTCAATTATTGGATGAAAGTAAATATTTATGTAAAAAAAATGTAGCTATCAGGTTTAATTTCCTTACTCTTTTGTTAATTAGTACTTTCAACCGAAATTGCACTTACCTTGTGTGCAACTATTATACATATTTGATGGTCTCTGATATTAGACGCTTCACTATTTTAGCAGACACTCAATTTAGATATAGCACTATCTACTATACCGTCATTCATGTTTGCTGATTTGACTATTGTTAGGTATTTGTAGCAGGTTCCTCTGTTTAGTTTCTTGATGAAAATGGCACACTGCTATGAAATCATATATGAAGATCCTGTAATAGTTTCGAGCAAATATAAATTACCAATCTATGTTATAGTTACCAGTGATAAATAAACAACCAACCCTCTGTTACATGGCAATGATCATATATTTACCACTTGTGGATGTTAGAATCATGCTGATAGGTTTTTATTATTTCAAATTTTATGTATCTCTTGACATCCATGGACTCTACTGCGTGTTCATTGTAACCACGAAATTTGATGGACATAGGAAACCCGATTACATGCTTTTTAATTGACATACACAACCTGATTACCCGCTATTCCAGTTGACAGTACAATTTCCCAGTTTAAGTGTATGGACCTTTAGTGCATTTGTTGCTTTATTTCTTGTTGGTGTGATGCTTGTTATGCTGTTGCACATTTTTACCCTTCCAGCTTGTGATATATTTTCTGGTGGAGTGTTTGGTACTTTGGTATATATTAACCTTCTGTGCATAGTGGATATGGCTGATTTGACAGTTCACAGGTGTTTTAGTCATTTACGTGTTGAATAATGAGAGAATTGCAAAAATCGTCCCTAAAGTTTGGCCAAATTGTACGTTTCGTCCCGAAAGTTTGGAAAGTGCAAGGATCGTCCCTGTGGGAAACTTTTGGGGCAAAGATCATCCCTGGCCTACTTCAAATGACTAAAATACCTCTGCCAAACTTTAGGGACGATTTTTGCAATTCTCTCTTTTTCAGATTCTTACTCAAATGGTCCCTGTGCTTCGCTAGGCATTACAAATTTAGTCATAACTTTTTTTTTTTAATTTATTTATTTAACTATTAATATTAGTATTATTTTTTTTTATACGATTTCGTCCGTTTTTGTCCGTTTTTCTTTCGTTTTTGTCCGTTTTTCTCACGTTTTTTTCGTTTTCATACGTTTTTGTCCGTTTTTCTTACGTTTTTGTCCGTTTTTCTTACGTTTTTTTTTGTTTTCATACGTTTTTCTTACGTTTTTGTCCGTTTTTCTCACGTTTTTTTCGTTTTCATACGTTTTTGTCCGTTTTTCTTATGTTTTTTCCGCTTTCATAAGTTTTTGTTCGTTTTTCTTACGTTTTTGTCCATTTTTCTCACGTTTTTTTCCTTTTCATACGTTTTTGTTCGTTTTTCTTACGTTTTTGTCCGTTTTTCTCACGTTTTTTTTCGTTTTCATACGTTTTTGTCCATTTTCCTTACGTTTTTTCCGCTTTCATACGTTTTTGTTCGTTTTTCTTACGTTTTTGTCCCTTTTTCTCACGTTTTTTCCGTTTACATACGTTTTTGTTCGTTTTCTTACGTTTTTGTCTGTTCTTGTTACGGTTTTTTTCGTTTTCATACGTTTTTGTCCGTTTTTCTCACGTTGTTTTCGTTTTCATACGTTTTTGTCCGTTTTTTTCACGTTTTTTTTTGTTTTCATACGTTTTTATCAGTTCTTCTTACGTTTTTTCCGTTTTCATACGTTTTTCTTCCATTTTTCCACTTTTTCGTCCGTGTTTACACTGGCCATCACCAACAAAAAATTTCCAAAAAGAATTTTCAAAAAAAAATTTAGAAAAATAAAATAAAAAAAGGTTGCCCAAAAAAATTTTGAAAAAATGTTTTTGAATTTTAAAATTTCAAAAAACATGTTTTCGAAAAAAAATTTAAATAATTCCAAAATTTTTCTAAAAAAAATATTTTTTTTTAAAATATTTTTTCTAAAAAATATTTTTTCGATTTTTTTAAAAAGTATATTTTTTATACTTTTTTTAAATTTTTTCTAAAAAACTCCAAAAAATTACTTTTATTTTTCGAATATTTTAAGATTTTTTTTTGATAAATATGTTTTGAAATTTTTTTTTCGAAAAAAAGAATTAGAAAATAAAATTTCGAAAAAAAAGTTGTAGAAATTTTTTTTTTGAAAAAAAAATAGAAAAAAAAAGTTTTTGAAAAAATAAAATTTCGAAAAGAATTTTATTTTTTAAAAGAAAAAATCTTTAGACTTCATCCAAAACGGAAAAAAACGTAAAAAGAACGGACAAAAACGTATGAAAACGGAAAAAAACGTAAGAAAAATGGACAAAAACAGACAAAAATGTATGAAAACGAAAAAAATGTAACAAGAACGAACAAAAACGTAAGAAAAATGATCAAAAACGTATGAAAGGGGAAAAAACGCAAGAAGAACTGATAAAAACGTAAGAAAAACGGACAAAAACATATGAAAACAGACAAAAACGTGAGAAAAACGGACAAAAACGTATGAAAACGAAAAAAAACGTAACAAGAACGAACAAAAACGTAAGAAAAACGAAAAAAAAACGTATGAAAACGGAAAAAACGTGAGAAAAACGGACAAAAACGTAAGAAAAACGAACAAAAACGTATGAAAACGAAAAAAACGTGAGAAAAATGGACAAAAACGTATGAAAACAAAAAAAAAAAAAAAACGTGAGAAAAATGGACAAAAACGTAAGAAAAACGAACAAAAACGTATGAAAACGGAAAAAACGTGAGAAAAATGGACAAAACGTAAGAAAAACGAACGAAAACGTATGAGAGCGGAAAAAACATAAGAAAAACGGACAAAAACGTATGAAAACGAAAAAAAAACATGAGAAAAATGGACAAAAACGTAAGAAAAACAGAGAAAAACGTATGAAAACAAAAAAAACGTGAGAAAAACGGACAAAAAAGTAAGAAAAATGGACAAAAACGAAAAAAAAAACGGACAAAAACGGACTAAATCGTATAAAAAAATAATACTAATATTAATAGTTAAATAAATAAATTAAAAAAAAAAGTTAGGACTAAATTTGTAATGCCCAGCGAAGCACAGGGACCATTTGAGTAAGAATCTGAAAAAGTGAGAATTGCAAAAATCGTCCCTAAAGTTTGGCAGGGGTATTTTAGTCATTTGAAGTAGGCAAGGGACGATTTTTGCCCCAAAAGTTTCCCACAGAGACGATTCTTGCACTTTCCAAACTTCCGGGACGAAACGTGCAATTTGGCCAAACTTTAGGGACGATTTTTGCAATTCTCTCTTGAATAATTATTATTGAATGCATTGTCTTATAAGCTGTATGTTTTAATTTGTTTACCATGGTGGTTTTGTGGCAGTATTATCTCATATTTATATAACTCATGTTAAATGCTCCTTTCATTCAGATTATGTTTATTCAGAAATCAAAATGCAAAATCCTAATATATGAGTAATTAAAGACTCACATTATTTTACTATGTTACACATTAGCATAGTTACCATAAACTCCAAGTAAGTTGCCTCAAACATATGAAGTTCCCCTTTAATGTTGGATCCAAGGATTTTGGACATCAACAGGGATTTACTTCTTAAATTCTTTTTGGTAAGTAATCCTTTGCTAGATGTATACCTTAAGAAGAAGAGGCTACGAGGCCCATGGAAAATTATGAATTACAAGATTAAGTCTTGCCTTTGTGAATTACAGGAAATTTTAATTCTTCCCTTATTGAAATCTAGAGATGTTAATAATTTGTTATAACTGCCGTGCCTGTTATGCCAAAAACAATTTGTACATTGCTACATTATAGGGTGCAAAAGAAGCCATTTATCGTCATAATCTCACAATTGTTTTAGTGATCTCAGACAGTAATTGTATTGTTTATTTAGGTTTTATCCCATGCATATCAGATGCAACCCACTGATTCTGCCTCTAGCACTACAACTTATCTTCGGTTGAATGCTCGTATGAAATGATCCTTTTACTGCCCTTACAGTTGGAGGCATACCATTTCTTATTGTCAGTAGGTAAGTTCTTAGTGGGTCATTTGTACTACTCTTTCATTGAACTTGCGATCACAAAAGGAACATACTAACTTACCTTCACGTTCCTCTGATAAAGCCATTAATCATATGCTTCCTATCTGCTGAAGCAAAAAAGGTGACAAGGTTTTAATAGGTTGCTTTCTAGTGCGTGGTTGCTATGTTTAGTTGATACTGCCAAAATTATTCTCTTAACGTGCTCATACTAAAGACCTCTGGCATGTATTTCGTGCTCATTATTGTTATTATGTTGTTAAATCTGGGGACACATTTTTATCAAAATGAGCTGTTAAAATTTCTCCACAAATCTTGACTTGATGTGTGGGGTGCGTATATGGTATGAGGGAGCTAAATGGATCTTAGTTCGATGTTTCACATTTGCCGGGTGTCCTACATAATAAAGGCATACACAAAGGTTATTTAATCTAGATGTCCCACGTAAATAGGATGCCTTAAGCTCTCTGCATGTTTTGACTGGAACTTTTTAATTGCTGTCACGTTTTGCTTCAGAAAAAAGCTTTAGTGGTCCCTAAACTAACCATAGCTAATGACATCAATAGCCAAAATTTTGGTGATAAGGTTGATAATTTGTCTTTGTGAATAGTGCATGGTCCCAAAACAACTAGCTGTCTACTGATAAGGGAATTCTTGTTTTCAAGTGGAACCGATGGTAAACAGTTTTCTAAATAGTGTCGGGCGTTTTTAGACGTGGTTTTTACGCATCATTTTCATGATAGCATGTTATTAAGGCATTGTAACCCTACATAATTTGGTGACTTGCCAACTTTAAGTCTTGTCACTAATTACATTTAAAAGGATTTGCAAGATGCAGTCTTTATTTTTATTTTATAAACTCCATGTTAAAGGATGGACCGTTGCAAATGCTTTAACTCTCATTGATGGTAAATGCAGGCCAAAGGTACTGGTCTTCTTGATGTTCTTTTCAGTTTTTTCATACAGAGCAATAAATTTCACTCACACATACACATAGAAGGTCATAATATGTAGATGCTTATTAAAGGGCAATTATGTAAATGCAAGGAATTTTGGGAATTATTTTGGTATTCTTGTCATTGCAACAAGACATGGGTAGGAGTCTTTTAAATGAACTGCTGATTTTTTATACTGCACAAGCAAGAAGCTATTGGTCAAATTTGGATAAGAATCTTGAAATGCCAATAATTGTATTAGTCAAAAGTATCATGTGAAGTTTCTCTATTTTTTAGTCTTTCAGCTTGATTTGTATCTTTGTTTTGTGACAATACATATGTTTAGACTTTTATCAAGTGTTGTTTATGAAAATTGATGAGATAATTGTAGGAGTATATACCAATATACCATTATTAATTTGGGTTGCAGAGAAACAGGACCACATCTGGATATTTGACCAAGTTTTTGTGATAATGTGAAGAAAATGAATCTACTTTTGCTCTGTGTATTTAATAACTCAATGTTGATTCATGATTGATAGTAGATAACATGGGCAGAGAGATTCAAAGGTGAGCAAATTGGACCGACGCAATTGAAAGAGATGTGCAGGAATTTGAGCAAAAAATAAAAAATTGAAGAGCTGAGGAAGACAGATCAGCATATGAAAATCTGTCCCCACATGGGGGCCACTAGCTCATTAACATATATGCCATATGATGCAGAAAAAAGGTTAAGCTCAGGTGCTTGTTTACCTGCTTTATTCTGTGAGGTTTATTTTTGGTTCTCACTCCAATTTTACTTAAAAAATGATCAATATTTTTTATATAATCTTGGAAATTAAAAGGGAAAAGAGCTTTTATCTCTTATCAAGTTATTAGATTAAAACAAACAGATTAAAGGAGGGTTTTTGTTATATTTGTATTTAATGTTCAAATACAGAACAATGTAAATTTTTACTGATTAGTTAGAAGTAACTATATAACATTCTTGCTTACAGTTTGTGGATGACCCATTCTTAATTTGGAATAAAGATGATATTCCTTTACTTCCTTTGTCATTTTTTCCCTTTACTTTTTATGTGACAATATATAATTGCATTCCAGTATGGTATAAAATGGGGACTGAATATACTTTAATACTTAAAATAAGACTTGATATTTGTTACCCCATTGTCCCCAATGGGCAATAATACAGGCAGTTAATAATTGTACCCAAGATCACAAGACCAGTTTGATGCACCAGCTCGTGAAACGACCATCAGATGCGATCCAGTGGCTAGAATTGATACTTTGGTGCACTGTAACTATATCCATATTCTTTAACCCTAATCATATGATGTTTCATGGGATTCCCCTGTTTCTTACTGATACAACTCACATCTCACCATTCGTGATGAAACTGAATCACTCAGTTGGTTGGCAGTAGCAGGACCCTCAATTGTATAAAAAAAGTAGTTCCTATTCCGTTTTCCTCATTTATACATAATCAAATCTTTATTTCGATCGTACACTATATAGTCGGGACCCATTTCAATATTTGCTAGTTCATGTGCAGGCTTTAGCGGCCCATTGGAACCTCTTGCGTCTTTCACACATGTAAGTCTTCTTCGCAATTGGCTTGCACCATATGCATTGGACACTGTACCATTTTTTGCTATGGTTTTCTATGTAGGCATAGTAGTAGTGGCAGTTAGTAAGCAGAAACTTAGGAGGACAGTAGTCAGTACTATGTTTTTGCATGCATGAGTAGTCAGTAGTACTACAGGTGAATTCAATAATGCATAGTTGTTTGCTTTCAGTATTATTTACCTATTTAGTATGAATAAAATTTTTGAGTTACAAACTCTCATTTACCAAATATATACATGTAAATTGGAAGAGGTGGCAATATTTGGATCACACAAATCTCAGAAATAATAAAACAGTAATTTGGACAAATTCAATTAAAGGATTGTACTATCTCTTTATTATGAGTCACACTAGACTATGCATGGTCATCATGAAATTGACGTGTCTATATGCGTAAGTCAGTTTCTATGACCAGCTACATTCGAGAGTGATAAATGAACGTGTAGTTAGAAATGCACATAATAACCAAGTTCCTAATGTACAACGAGGACGGGGTTGTAGGGCTTCGTGCGAAGGTAGCTTGTCCTTGTTCTAATTATTTTTGGCCCAAAATGTTGGTCCCGTAGGCCGGTTGCTTACATTTATTATTGATACCTATAAAAGTCGAATACATTTAGAAAGTTGTTTCCCAGAAACTTTTCAATAATACATGTAAAATGCTTTACATAGACAATATACTTGTGCATATACTGCTGCTAATTATTTCACATGATCGATTATGGCCTTGGTCTTGTAGGATTAACTGGTTTAATTCGGGCATCTCAGTTTGTGTCCAGTTTTGCTAAATTTAGGGGTAATTACGTAAATAGGTAAGCAAATCAGGTTCAATTCTTATTTCAGGCAACCAACCATCTTTGTCTTCAATCATAAGAACCAACAAACTCTCAAAATTTGCGATTCAAAGTTAAACCCTACTTAACCATGTCAAAAGACTGTTTTACGGTTGACGTAGGGATATGTTTAAGGTGAAACTTTTCTTGACAATGTGGCTATAGTTAACAAAATGACTAGCTACATGCACATATTACCTTTTTTTTTTTTTTTTTTTTTTTTTTTTTTTTTTTTTTTTTTTTTTTAATGTAAATAACTGTTTAAAACTTCTCTTTTCTAGATATAAATTATATATGAGGTGAAAGTGGAGGCAAGGGACCAATCCAAGCTTTATGGCTTTGAATAAACTGTTTTTCAATTGGAAACTTTCACAAAATTTCGATACAGTAACTTTTTGCAGAGGAAATAGTTTTTTCTGTCAAGTACTTGTGAAACATGAAATTGATTGCCAGTTGTTATATTTCTCATTTTTTATTTTATTTTATATATTGTTATATTCTTTATTATAGCATTTCTTCAATCATATAATTATATTGTCGTTGATTATTTTTTGGCATAGTGTGTTTGTTATTAGGGATAATGGATGCTAAGGTCAATCATTTTTGGTATGGTATTGTGTCCAATACAAGATTTTCAAGATCGGGATCCTACTTAGGATCGATTTTGTCTTTGCAAGATCGAGATCGTAAGATCGGATCGGGATCTTAAGATCCTACCATAATGTATTTTTTAAGTATCCTTTGTAATATTATACAAATTTATAAATTATTATATACATAAACACAAAATTATATAAATGTTTCATAAAAATGTTGTCCTAAATTATGGTTATGAAATGTATAAGAAGATTATAACATGTTGTTTTTTCAATTTTACAAAACACAATTCATAAATTTATAGTTTTTTAGTTTGCTAGTTCGAGAAAAGTAAGATCGGATCGGATTAGATCCTAAGATCCTACGGTCAGGATCGGGTTCCTATACGATCTTAAGCTTTTAAAGATCCTACATAAGATCCGGATCATTTTTGCTTTGCAGTATCGTAAAATCGTAAGATCCTAAGATCAGGATCGGGATCCTGACAACCATGGTCCAATAAGTTGAGTACATTGCAAAAATCGTCCCTAAAATTTGGCCCGTTTGCATGTTTCGTCTTACACATTTCGAAACTGCAAGGATCGTCCCTAAAGTTAACCTTTGGGGCATATATCGTCCTTTTGGGGCTATGTCGTCCCAAATATTTTGAAATGTTAGGGATGAAACATGCAAACAGGCTAAACTTTAGGGACGAAATATGCAAACGGGCCAAACTTTAGGGACGATCCTTGCAGTTTCGAAATGTGTAGGACGATATATGCAAATTGGCCAAACTTTAAGGACGATTTTTGCAATTTACTCTAAAATTTATAAAATAGTTTTTCTATAAAGGCCATTTAATCTACTCGTAATAATTGCTTCTGAGTTGCAGGTTTTGGATGGTTCTTATGTTGGGAGTTCAGGATTAATTCTTGTTGTTCATAAATCAGAAGCTGCTATCTTTGAACTTTTAAAGTTGATTTAGTAGTAATTTCATAACGTTACTACATCATAATGCTACATTGCTTCACTAAGTTGTTAGACTATCTTTATCAACAATTTATTACAACTCAGTCACTTAATAAAACATTATTTTCTTTTTTCTTTACCTACACAATCAATACATACAACTCATTTATATTTTTTTACTACATACGTCTTTAAATAAATGTCCAATTTGACTTTTCAGAGTCAAACTGGTTTAACTTTTACCTTAACTTTTTTTGTGGGTGTTATATAATATTTTATGCAAAATTTATGAATGAATTGGGTTTTAAGTGTATCATGTCCTTCACAATATTAGTATTTTCTTTTGATTTGTATCATGTCCTTCACAATATTAGTATTTTCTTTTGATTTCATCACAACTTCACCTTAAGTTGGGTTCACGTTGGTACATGCATTTTCTACATCATATTGTTAGGTGATTTCAATAACTAACAAATTAGTTATAGATTCAACAATTGTTTGATTTAATTCACCATTAAAATGCGTTTCACTATGCATGTATTCGTTCCACTACTCAAATTTTAAAAAAATAACAACCAAAATTATGTATTTTTTAGTGATTTTTGATGGCACTGGTACAAAAAGTTATATTGGTCACGCCAAAAATGTGTGACGATATGCATATAGTCACACACGTTTTTTTTCGTTGTGTGTCACCATAGGTCCCGCCACCGTAGGTGGCATATGGTCACATTGTTGAGTTCGTGGCCTTTTCAATCGAAAAAGAGTGACCAAAACCCCGAATATGTGTGACAAATTAGACACAAGTTTTGTTGGATTAGTCATTATCAGTGACTGTAAACACCAAAACCCCGAATATGTGTGACAAATTAGACACAAGTTTTGTTGGATTAGTCATTATCAGTGACTGTAAACACTTTATAGTCACGCAAATGTTTTTTGAGAGTAACTATTTTTCAGCCTTTGGCCACATAAATATATAATATATGTGACAGTTGAGATGATATATTCAAGTAAATGTGTATTTTGTGTGACTATTTCCCGTCCTGTGGCCACATGAATATACAATAAATGTGACGTTTGTGATGATTTAGTCACACAATGGGTGTTGTTGTTTTGGAGTTAGTCACATACAATTTAACATAAAGTGGCTAAAAGTGTTAATAAGTGTGACCATATGCTGTTTAAAGTGAAGAAATGTATATTTTGTGTGACTATAGATCATCCAATGGCCACGTGAATTTTATGTTTGTGTGGTCTTCTGTAATATTTAGTCACACAAAGCATGTTTGTTTTGGGTATTTAGTCACATACCATTAAGCAAACGGTGGCCAAAAGTGTTAATAAGTGTGATCATATGCTGTTTAAAGTAAAGAAATGTGTATTTTGTGTGACTATTGATCATCCAATGGCCACATGAATTTTATGTTTGTGTGGCCTTTTGTAATATTTAGTCACACAAAGCATGTTTGTTTTGGGTATTTAGTCACATACCATTAAGCAAACAGTGGCCAAAAGTGTTAATAAGTGTAACCATATGCTGCTTAAAGTGAAGAAATGTGTATTTTGTGTGACTATTGATCATCCAATGGCCACGTGAATTTTATGCTTGTGTGGCCTTTTGTAATATTTAGTCACACAAAGCATGTTTGTTTTTGGGTATATAGTCACATACAATTTAGGAAACAGTGGCCAAAAGTGTTAATAAGTGTGGCCGTATGCTGTTTAAAGTGAAGAAATGTGTATTTTGTGTGACTATAGATCATCCAATGGTACGTGAATTTTATGTTTGTGTGGCCTTCTGTAACATTTAGTCACACAACGAATAAAGCAAATAGTGACCAAAACTGATAATAAGTGTGACTATATACATCTTTTAGTCACATTTAAGAAATCAATATATATCAAAACAAATTCAAATATATTTCAAAACAAATTCAAATACAATAAAATTGTAAATATAAAATTCGTATATAACTCTATACCCTAGGACCTCCTTTTATACACCAAGGAGTCCTAGTCGGTTTACAATACTTTCCTAAGTATCTATAATCTTTTTCATAAACAACTAATACATATCATACTATACAAGCAATACTAACTATATGAAACAACACTACTAACTTATAACTAGCAGTTGTAACTAATACATTAGCAGTATTAATGTCGAGCAGTCTTAATCTCTTAGCAGTCCACACTTTATACTAGCAGCACTAACTTTCACTAGCAGCACTAACTTTCACTAGCAGCACTAACTTTTCTACTAATCTCATCATCTGGATATTCTCCGTCTCTTTTAAGTAGAAAAGACAAAAGTTAGAAGCACATACAATATCCTTTCTTGCCATCGATGACTGTGTTTGATTTGAATGTGTATGTGCATGTGCTTGCATTTAAGAGATAAGAATAAATTTACCAAGAGCTGACGGAAAAGCGGTCTGATGTGTCATCTGCTTTCAAATACCAATTTTGCTGCAGTTGTAGAACAAAACGAGCAGACAGTTTAGTGTTATTAATCTGTATGAATTTAACGGGTATCGCAAACAGAATTAGAAAAGCCCTCTAATTAAAAAATACCTTCATGCAGTTCAAGCTGGTCAAATGGAGAACAAAGTGTCTTTGCAGCTCTGACCTCCCCTTTTGTCTTAGCTTTCACATCCTTCTCGACTTCCTGAAGCATGGATTACATTTATAGGTCAATCTATAATACATACAGATACCTCCACACTAGTAGTATAAAGCCCACCAGCAAACTTCTCCAGCTCACTATTTTTCCCTTTCACAACAGGGACGGCCAAGTACTCGAACATCATCTCCCCACTGCCAGATAAAGTAGTCCATATGTGGGCTGTTGAAGACGTGAAGATAGCCTGACTATAAGCTCGATTGCATGACCTCAATATGGACTCAATTGCAGCTTTTGCTTTTGGAACATAATGGCCAATGTCATGAGCTGCCAATGAAGCACAATGATAGAAAAAGGTCAAAACAAGGTTGTAAATAGTGCTGTTCAAATGTATCTCTAGACAACGAGTTAAACTAATTAATGTTACCCGAAGATGCTTGATGAGTGCTCAAACACTCATCATTTTTAGTCAATCTGAACTGCAAAAACATTTAAAAACACTCAAATATGCATCAAAATACTGAAAATATTCCAAAATTGTGTTTTATATATTTTAGATGCAAAATGTTTAAAAACAAATGAAAAATGAACAAAGTTTGCATAATTGGCAGTTTCAGTCCCTCAAGTTTCATAAATTTACAAAACTAGTCCCTGGTCATTCAAAATATGGAAAATTACCACCAAAGGTCCTTTTGAAATCATAAGTTGTCATATTTAGTCCTTTGGTGAAAAATCTAAAAAGTTTTGAGAATTTACAGTTTTGGTCCCTGGAGTTTCAGAAATTGACAGAATTGGTCCCTGGTGGGAAATTTTTGGAAGAAAAAGCATTTATGGTCCTGTGGTTACTTATTTTGGCAAGATTAGTCCTTGGAATGAAAGTTTGGTGAAATGGCAATTTTAGTCCCCGAGGTTTAGAAATTTACAAAAATGATCCCTGGGTGTTTATTTGTGAGAAATTACATATTGGGTCCCTGGGTTATTGAAGTTATCAACTTTGGCCCTTGTAATAACTATGGAAAAATGACAAAACCAGCCCCTTGATTTTCAAAAACTTACACATTGGGTCCTTGTTGTTTTCACTAACTAAACCAAACCACCCTTTGTTATTTTTACCAAATCCACCAAAAAACCTAACCTGATCCATCAACAAAACCACCCCAGCCCACCTTATATCACCAACCCATCACCACAAGCCCAACAACAAAATAAATACTCCCTCCCGTTGTTATTAACCCCCAGGTCAAACCCTAAGTCAAACTCTCCACCTCACCTCCTTCCCTCTGCCAAAACTTGCAACACCCCACACCAACACCATCATTACTGCTACTCCTCCACTCCAACCCTATCCCACTAAACTAACTTTCCACCACTCCAATCCAAAACTTGCCCCCCATGCCAAATACTAACTGCCAAACCCTTTAGTCCCTTTTTCCCGCCCAAATCAAATAGACGGCCAAGATGAAGACTACTAATCCAAGGGCTTGGAATGGACACAGGAGGCACAAGAAAGAGAAGAAACCCTAGTATTCTTAGTATAAAAAGAAAATGATTGTAGCTCATTTGAGCAGTTAGATTTTTAATAGTAGATTTCATTAGGTAATTTAGGTTAGAAGTGGTAGTAATTTAATTTTAAGTATTGTTGAAGCATTAATCTCAGTTGTAATCCCTTTTTAATTCAATAAAAGTTTTAAACTTGGTTCATGTATATCTACTTTTCCATATTTGCTTATTTAAATCTGCTTATTATTGTGAAATTTATGCTTATTTGTTAATTATTCAGGTTTATATATGCTTATATTGTTTACTTAGGCATGCTATGTAGTGGTGTCACTTGCATTAACTTTTCAATTGTCTTTTGGCCTTAACTCAGCTTTTACCTTTAGCTTATTGAAAACTGCTTTTAGCTACTTAAAATTTGCTTCTTAGGTGTGTACTATCTCAATACAACTTCTGTGTTCAAGATTAGAATCTCAAATAAGCATTTAGAGTTGAAAATCCTTAGCTATGAACCAATAAGGAGTGTTTGGGGTAGTGTCAGTTTAGGGTGTTCTAGTTGGTTATTCATTAATATATCTGCTCTAGTAATCTACATTAGGTTCATATATGTTAGGCATATCATAAAAACAGTAGGTAATATAACCAAAAGTTAAAATTAGATCTCAATTAGAATTCAACTTGCATAAAGTGTAATCTAATTCTGCAATCTTGTTCCTTAGCTGCAATTTATGTTTGTGCATGAGATTTTATTGTTTAAACATCTTAAATTAACATCTAGGAATATATTTAGGCATTAGAAATCCAGATTAGTCAACTTAAGCTAGCAATAAGAAAGTCAAAATTTCATGTTACTTAGTTTTTTTTACAAAACTTGCATGAATTGTTTAGAATTTTGTGATTAGTTCCAGCCCCTGAGATTTTCACACATTGTAGTCTCCCACCTCAAATTTGATGTCCCATCTTCCATATATTTTTGTGATTTTTTCTGTGGGTCCCACAAATGCCCAAACACACCTGCAGGGGGAGTGACATCCCCTACACCATTGGATCAGGATTTAACCCAAACTTCCCTGGTTCATACCTGCTTCACTAGTGGGTCCCACCCTGAAGTTTTGGGTTCTTTGAGAAGCCCAGTTGCTAGTCTTTCCAGTTCAAGCTTGTTTTAAGTTTTTTAGCTTATTCGATAAGCTTACATAAGCCTGCAAGTGAGCCTCTCAGGCCTGTTTGGTCTGAGGCTTTTAGACCTTGCTTATTTGTATTTCCTAACTTATTTTGTGGGTTTTTCCTTTGATTCCTTCTTATTTTGCACTCATCTCTAGGGTTGTTAGCTTATTTAACTCTTGGTTCAGCTTTATAGCTTGTGCATTAACTCTTAAACACCCTATTAGGAATGCTCTCCCTTTAGTGTAGCCTTGGGTGGGATTTAGTTGGTCTGTGCTTGTTAGCTTTCTCTTTACTGCTTATTTGTATCCTTTTTAGCTTATTAGGGTACCCCTGAATGCCTTTGCTCTGTCCCTTTAGTATAGCTTTAATTCAGCTTGTTTGGATCACTCTTGTTAGCTTATTAGTTTGCATCAGTTAAATATCTTTAGCTTGTATACTTTCATTTTTATTTTTGCCTTGTCTATTGTAGCTAAGTTCATCTCAGCTTATTTAGCATTTTCTTTTATTTTGGTTTTGGCTTATTAGGTCAAGCCCTGTATTGCTTATTGGCTTAGCTTATTTTTCCTGCCAAACCTGTCCTGCACCACAACATTCTGTCTCACAAAGCCCAATTCATGAGCCTGTTCTTGGCTTACCTGTGGGGCCCATGACCTGCAATTTGGCTTTTTGGAAAGCCCTTGTACCAGGCTTGAGGGTTCCAAACTTATTTTGGTCCTGAGATCACTTGCCCCTAAGCTTATCTAGGCCTGCAAAGTGCCTGAATTGTCTGTTTGGTTCATAGTGGGTTTGGATTTGCTTATTTGAGTTTCCTAGCTTATTCAGTAGGATCTTCTTGTTGTATTAGCTTAATTCCTTTGCACCTAAATTGTTTGCATCTAAAATTGCCTTTGGTTCAACTTAACAGCTTGTGGTGAGCTTTTTGGAGCTTAAATTCTTAATTTTAGCCAAAGTTTAAGCTATTAAGCTGTTACATTGCTTATTTTTGTGAACCAATAAAAGTTCCTTCATTAAAGTTAGTTAATTTTAGTAGTTAATCAGTTTTGAAAAAAGAAAAACCAAAAAAGCCCATTATAATTGTAGGACCCTCGATTACTATATCTAACACAAGTTTATTAATTATTATTGAAGATAAAGAAGAGAAATGTAGAGAGATAGAGAGAGAGATGGTCACTTCTAGAGAGAGAAAGGAAGATGTATTAGATTAGAGAGAGAAAGAAGGAAATACACATAGAAGAAACCCTAGAAGCAACACCTCCAAATGAGAGCATTTGGAGGTATTTATAGGTGAGATAAGAAGATGGGCCGGGCTTGGGCTTTTGTAATAAACTAGACATAACCTTTTACAATATTAGATTAAGCCAAGCCCGTTTACCCTTAACTAAACTACAAGACTAAATGACTTAATAAATGATCGTCACTTCTATTTCTAACAATCTCCCCCTAAGGGGCGATCATTGAGATCTCTCTTTGATTCCATTGATGATCAACACTTCTATTGCTAACAATCTCCCCCTAAGGGGTGATCATTGAGATATCTCTTTGTGATCTTGATCTTTGAACTTTGAAGCTTGTTGCCTTGAACTTTGAGTCTTTGTAGAATAGTTTCATTTGACTTTGTTCCTTCATGCTTTGTGATCTTTGATAATTGACTTTTCATCGTTCTTTGTTCATTTGTTGTAGATTGTGATGTAGTGTCATCTGCCTTTCATCACTTCTTCGTCTGTGGTGGTCGTCATCCATTCCAACATGCTCATACACCTTTGAACTTAGACATTCACATGCACGTAGTTCCCTTTCATTCACATAGATCTTTAGTCCTTAAACTTTGTAGATTCTTCTTTTTGGCGTAGAATCTAATTTTGAACATTGTGTTGCTTAGATCTTTTGAGGGAGCTTTTGTTGACTTCAAGATGCATGTATGAGCATGCGGAATCAGTCTCCATGGAGATGATATGTCCCTGAAAGTAAACAGTTAGCAATAAACAACCGGTACTTACAGACAAGAAATTAGAGATCGTCAACAGCATAGTGTGAAGACTCCTTCTAACCCTTATCAAGGCCGTTCCCATATCAGATACTCCCGAAGGAGCTTACGAGACCTACTAGGTAGCTCAATGACTGGGTGAGTCGCTGGGGATCACTCCACGACTGTAGACCATTAGAAACCACCGCAAACACTAAGCGTAACTCACGAGGAGTTACCGAAGTGACCTGTCAAGGCTGTTAGATGATGACCCTGACAGGAGTTTACGTTCAATCATTGAGAAATACTTATGCAATTCTCTCATAAACGTTCTAGGCAGATTGCTAAGATCTGCGAAGGACTCGATAATTTACAACTGATGTCCATTGATGTAGAACAACAGTTGTAGAAATACTAAGTGTTCCTAAGAGATCTTTGATGTATCTCATGGCTCTAGAATCGATAAGTGCTCACTTAGGTTTCCTATACGGAGACTAGGGAGGGGTCTCCTGCTTCAATATCAGCTATCTCTAAGAGATAAGTCGATAGATTACACTGGTTCCCCGTGAGAATGAAACAAGCTCTTTTAAGAGAACTTGAGTGGTTAAGAAGGTTTAGTGCATTGCGTCACTGGGTCCATGACGACTTTATCTTCAATACCGGTGTTGCCTTAGCAACAACTAGTAGCATACGAATTGAACCCGGTGTCTGCCCTAAGGTTGAACATATGGAGGGCTATTTCTTTTCACCCTTTTTCATAACTTTTCTTTTTAATTCTTCAACCCCTTCTTTCTCCTTTCTCATTTTCTCCTTTTTTTTCAATCATACCTAAGGACTTCTAATTCTAATCTATTGGAATTGTCCTTGGGTAGATCCCTCCGGCTCTGGCGGATCATAGGACGGTTTTTCCTAACCTTAGTCACCTTATAACTCCATGACTATCCTATAATTGTCATGAAACCATTTATGAAAATCTCTCAAAGTGTTTATGAATATAAACACATTTTCGAATAGAATTTATTTTTTTATTTTTCTTTCAGCTTATTATTAAGCAAATTCACATTTTCATATTTTTCTTAGATTTCTTTTATATTGAAGTATATTTAGGAATTTTTTTAGATTTTTATCTTTTCATTTAGTATTTATTATAATTAGTATTAGTTTAATAATAATTAAGTAATATTAGTTAATTAAATAGGTTTATTAATTTTTATTTAACAACAGTACTTTTTTATATTTTTCCTAGGTTTTATATATCATAAAATAATTTTAGGAAATTTTTCATAATTTTCACTGTTCATTTTCTATTTTTCTTAATTTAATTTAGTTTTAAGTAATTAATAAATAGTAATTAATTAATAATAATTAGACAAAAAGTTAGAAAAATACAATTTTAATTTTAAAATTAGTTTTATAATATTTTAGATTTTTCCAAATTTAATTTTCATATTTTTAGTGTATTTTCATAATTAGTTATAATTTAGTGTAATTTAAATAATTAAAAGTAAATAGGAAATTAGTAATTAATTAATAATAATTAATTAAATAGTGTAAAAATTATTTTTCTTTTTCTAAAAATTTTGTTTTATCATTAGGATTGTAAAAATATAATTTTCATATCCGTAGGTATTTTATTTTACAAAACTCGCGTTTTATTTCGTACGTCTACGTAGAATTAAATCATACGAAAGCGTTTTTAGACTTAGCTTACGTTTTTAGTATATCTGATCATCAGTAATTGTTTATATAGTGTTTCTAAGTTATTTTCATTCCTCATATCTTAGTGTAATCATTCTAATCACTCAAACCCCTTTCCCGTCCAAATTCACCCGATCACAAACCCGTTTTGATTACCATCACACCTCGTCGGGACATAACGACCAGGGGAAACCCCTATAATTCCACGAGATTGACTCTAGGCAGTTTGACTTGGTTGACCATTCCCTGGTCAATTAGGTTGACCGTTTGGAGCCAATCAATGCTTGTCATTTACTTACAGCTATATGTTTGCTATATTTATCTGTCCAATGCATGAGTTGCACTTTTATGCGTGCAACTGCTTCATACCATAACTTAAGTGCGGGGTGTACACCAGGTGGAGGCCAGTTACCCTTTCCACCATCTTCAAGTGGTGCTAAAATGTTTGACAATATATTGCAAAGTGCATGGTGAAGTTCACTCTTTCATTTATGGGGAGCACGATTTAGAGGATTGGCTTTTGCCACAAAGGAAGCCGAATTGAAGCATTTAGACCGCCATCTGTCTTGACCTACCCAAAGGTATTCACAGTTGATGAGGCGAAAAATGATCCATTTTTAGGGGGTCATTTAAGCCCGAATCCGACTTTATTTGATCAAATATTGCCCTAAATCGTTCCTTTTGTGATTTTAGGTGTTTGGAGAGTGAATTCTGGAAAAGAAGCCATTTTGGACGTTTTTGGAGCATAAAAGTGAAGAAAACGGCAAAGTACCAAATTTCCATGCTGAAGATACAAGGTGACGGCATCAAGAGTTAAATCTTGACGGCGTCAGACATGAAGATTAAAATACCGTAGGTGGTGACGGCGTCACACAGGGCGTCAGAAGTAGATCAAGGCCGTCACGTGTCAAAACTTGCGCGCGGAGTAGCTGATATTGTTTTGGTCATAACTTTTGCATACGAACTCGGATTTAGGTGATTCAAAAGCCCACGCGAAGAGGACGAAGAGATCTACAATTTGGTGAAAAAATGGTCTTGACGGCGTCAAGAGTATGGGCTGACGCCGTCACGAAGGGCCGACAGAAAACATGCCTATAAATATAACTTCATAACTTCACTTTTTGTAAGCCCTAAACCCTAAAGTCGATTCCTGGGTTTAGGTGGGTGTTTTTCTAGTAACGTAGAGGGTTTCAATCACTCCATAAACATCATGTATTGGTTTGATGATTCTATCTCAACTATGTCTTTCATTATTCTTGTTGATTGTCCTTCTTTGATTATGTTTTGTTAATTCACCTTGTGTCTACTTATGATTGTGTGAAACTTGTATATAATTGATTAGATCTTATTGATTCCTAGTTGATGTTTGTGTCCATCTTCATCAATTAGGGCGTGACACTTCAATAGATCTAGTTGGTTTAGTTTATAATCCTTGTTTCCTATTGATTCTTGTTTTGATCGAATGATTTATATGTTAGGCTTAAGAAAACTGGCAGATCTCCAAATGGTAACATGCTTGAACGTCTTAAGAAACATGAACCGAGGCGTACTAGGTCTTTATTGGTTGTATTTAATGCATGAGCCACTGTTTACAATCCCTATAGTTGTGCTGGGCATGGTGTAGGAGGAGATAAGAGCTCATAGAATTGGGGAGTTATGTATGCCACCCCATGAATGGTATTAAGGAATACAACCCGTCAATTAAAACAAGGTTACAATTCAATAGGTAGGATTGGATAGCTAGCAAGGAGTAACATATCATGGGTAGACATGCTTCACTTATCTTGTAGAACCTTAGTTTAGTTTTCTTGTTAATTAGTTTAATTAGTAGCTTTTGGGTTAGTTGATTAGCAACTAATTCCGCCCACTCTCCCAATACCCGAGATTTTTACTTGCTTTTCATAAAATATAAAAATACAAAAAGAATCATCATTCACCTTTAGACCTAGTTAGATTAATTTCAATCCTAACGACACTATTCCTAGCTGAACGATCAATCCCCCGGTACTTGTCACTATACTATACTACAACGATCAGGTACACTGCCTGGTGGGGGTTGTAAGCTTCTCGAGATCCCTCGAGAGGTAAAGCAAGGTGCGATTCCCACGCATCAAGTTTTTGGCGCCGCAGCCCGGGGAATAGTTATTGTTTAGGTTGAATTTGATTTTTATTAGGTCTACTCATTAGATTCCTTTTTAGTGAGATTTTTATTTTCTTTTTTATTAGCTTTCTTGTAGTCTATCTTTTCTTTGTGCATTTGTTCGTAGAAACCTTTCCATTAACTCTTCCGTTCACCACTATGGAGAACGCGAATCCACCATACTACCGACCACGAAACCCATTCACTCCTAATGACATCTTGATGTTCAAACAATATCGAGATGAACCTATTTATGATGCATGGACTCGTTTTAAAAATTTACTCCGAATAGTCCCTCATCATAGCTTCGCTTTAGCATCCCTAACCCAAACCTTTTACTATCGTGTTAACCGATATGACCAAATGTGCATTGAGGATTTTGCCAATGGGGACTTTAGGGAATTAAATGCTGAAGAAGCATGGGATGCCATAGAAGATTGTGCCCAATATTATTATAGATTAGACAACCCGACAAACATTATAACAAATCATTTGACAACAAATTTGAAGGATCATGAAACAAGTTTGTTGGGGGATGAATATACTCATGTTGAGATACCTAGTTGGATGGCACCTAATATCATAGTACAAAACAAACATATTGGTAACCTAGGTACAATGGAGGATGAGGTGGATAATCCAAGCCCACAAAGTACCCCACAAGTCCTACCATCATTTGAGGCACATACACCGCCCGTGACTTACCCGGAAGAAGTAGATGAGACTATAGGAACCCCAATTGAGGTAGAACCCTTGGACCAAGCACCACTAGAGGATATAGGTTTGAACACTTATAGTGATAACCTTACTCCAGGTTCTAGGGAATTTCCTAATGTTGATGAACCGGAACCTCAACCTTTACACAACTTCCCATCCTTAGATTTATTTCTAGGAGACAAAAGAGGAACCGACTCACCCATCAACCTATATTATCCGGGTAGTTTTAGGATGAAGGAAGCCATTCACTCACCCCCTTCACCTCACGTGGCATATTTCCACCCTAAGGGTGTGTATCTCTACTTCCACCCACACTTAATCCTAAGTGTAGGGAAAACCTCCCCTATTTCCATTAAATAAGGGTAGAGTCAGGCTCGTGACTCGAACAAAAACAAGCGCTTCTTGGGAGGCAACCCATGTTTTTAATTGTTTGATGTTTTTATTTTATTTGTTTATTTGTGTCATATATGCTTAATCATAGTTGTTTAATTTTCATGTTTCGAATAATTTGTGAAAATGCTTTATTTTGTTTTTAACTTCGTCTTAATTGCATATAAAGGTATTTTACAAAAAGATAAGTGTAGGGAAATTTATATCTTGTTAAAAAGAACTAAATTCGAACATGAAAACTTCACAATTCATGATTAGCATATATTTTATCTTGTTTGTGTGTCAATAATTGTGGATATGTTTTATGAGTTCCTATTTGTGATCCATTCCACAAGTATCCTATCCTTTTGTTGCTTTGTCTTGTTTCTATTTCTAAGTCTGGAATTACATCTAGTTGTGATTTTTGTTCGGTTTGATGCTTTGGTTTTTGTGTTTGTTGATTACAGGACAAGAAGATGATTTATATTTCTGGAGGGAAGCTTTCAACGTTCGTCTTCTTGGAGGTAGATTTAACCATGTTGTCACATTATCCACGGTGAACGAATCAGGGGAGTATTAGTTTCTTTCATTATTTATTTACTTTTACATCTTTTATCTAGAACATTGGGGACAATGTTCGGTTTAAGTGTAGGGAGGGTATATTAGAAACTATTACTCCACTTGGTTTTTGTTTTGTTTAATAGTGAATGTGTAATAAAACTGAGAGAAATATTTGTTAGGGCAATTTTAGCACCAAATTTAAAATTTTTTGCAACATGTATGAGTGAAACTTTAGTCTTAATAAGCGTCTCATGGATAGGAGTTGTATGACTAGCACAAAAAACCATACCACTCAAAAATTTCCACCCCAAATATGTGAGGTTCGCCCTTAGATCTTTAGGAAAAAGCATTCATTATTGGTGCTTATGAGTGTACCGGTAATATTTAGATTCTAGAACTTGTGATAGTGATGCATCCCGAGACCGCTAGTGAGACTACATTCGTGTAGTTAGGATTTACTACATGATAAGAGGCATTAGGATAACCCTTGTTCTACACCTGTAATATAATTACATTGACTTCATAGGTCAAGTAATTCTCCCACACCTTTGCGTTGTACTCATTTTTAGTACACGATACCCCTAGTACACCCCTCCGAGCCTATCTTTTCGTTTCTAACTTTAAGCATTTTACTTAAAGGAAGAATTTGTTTACAATCCACCCCAAATGTGCAACCAAATCGCCTTAGCCTTCCTTGTATGCGCTCATCTTTAGTGCATTATTGTTAATTGTTTAAACCCTTTGTTAGCTGTCTAATTGATTACATGGTTGCTAAGTCGAGTCATATCTTGTACATATTGTTTTGGGACGATTGGGACTCATGGGTAAAGTACTATTGTAATAGAGTAACGGGGAAGAACATCATATATTACCCCCATATGTGCGTTAATATTTAAAAGTACTCAAAGTGTTTTGATTATCTTGATTCGAGTCATTAGAATAGTTGATTGTAAAGTATGTAAAAGCTCAAGTGTAGGGAGGAAACGAGCTCCCTTTGATGTATTGTTTTGGATGGTAGAGTAAAAGTGTATGCAAAAAAAAAAAAAAAAAAATAAAAAAAAATAAAAAAAAAAGAGAAAAACATACGGGCTACCATCCGTTTCTTTTATTTATGTTTAAGTCAAATAGTGTCTTGAAAATCCAAAAAGAGTTGTAGTTAGTTTAAGTTGAGTTGAGTCTTGGCTTAGCAACGCCTCATTGTACATGTAGTTAACTAAGACAATTGACTTGCCACCAGTAAAATATCCGTTTATCCAACAAAACCGTGTTTTCCATATCCCCTACACCTAACGTTATAACCCTTTAAAAGACCTCTTTGATAGTCTATCCTAGGTGCTTACGCCAAGTGGTGGAAGTTTGATCATTTCCCAAGCCTATGGTAATCTATTTGCTATGACAGGTAGAGAGTGATATTTCTCCATTTCCAATTATGACATATAAATTTACAACACCCGAGAGATGAGAGTATCCAAATACTTAATGTGAGGTGCTAGTGTATAATTTCCGTGCTTGTTTTGACTAAGGTGGAACGATCATTTGTTGTAATTACTTTTATATTAGTGTTAAATGACCCCTAACTTATATTTTGATTGGTGGAAAAGCTCATTTGCTTGAGGACAAGCAAATCCCAAGTGTAGGGATATATGATGAGGCGAAAAATGATCCGTTTTTAGAGGGTCATTTAAGCCCGAATCCGACTTTATTTGATCAAATATTGCCTTAAATCGTTCCTTTTGTGATTTTAGGTGTTTGGAAAGTGAATTCTGGAAAAGAAGCCATTTTGGACGTTTTTGGAGCATAAAAGTGAAGAAAACGGCAAAGTACCAAATTTCCATGCTGAAGATACAAGGTGACGGCGTCAAGAGTTAAATCTTGACGGCGTCAGACATGAAGATTAAAATACTGTAGGTGGTGACGGCGTCACACAGGGCGTCAGAAGTAGATCAAGGCCGTCACGTGTCAAAACTTGCGCGCGGAGTAGCTGATATTGTTTTGGTCATAACTTTTGCATACGAACTCGGATTTAGGTGATTCAAAAGCCCACGCGAAGAGGACGAAGAGATCTACAATTTGGTGAAAAAATGGTCTTGACGGCGTCAAGAGTATGGGCTGACGCCGTCACGAAGGGCCGACAGAAAACATGCCTATAAATATAACTTCATAACTTCACTTTTTGTAAGCCCTAAACCCTAAAGTCGATTCCTGGGTTTAGGTGGGTGTTTTTCCAGCAACTTAGAGGGTTTCAATCACTCCATAAACATCATGTATTGGTTTGATGATTCTATCTCAACTATGTCTTTCATTATTCTTGTTGATTGTCCTTCTTTGATTATGTTTTGTTAATTCACCTTGTGTCTACTTATGATTGTGTGAAACTTGTATATAATTGATTAGATCTTATTGATTCCTAGTTGATGTTTGTGTCTATTTTCATCAATTAGGGCGTGACACTTCAATAGATCTAGTTGGTTTAGTTTATAATCCTTGTTTCATATTGATTCTTGTTTTGATCGAATGATTTATATGTTAGGCTTAAGAAAACTGGCAGATCTCCAAATGGTAACATGCTTGAACGTCTTAAGAAACATGAACCGAGGCATACTAGGTCTTTATTGGTTGTATTTAATGCATGAGCCACTGTTTACAATCCCTATAGTTGTGCTGGGCATGGTGTAGGAGGAGATAAGAGCTCATAGAATTGGGGAGTTATGTATGCCACCCCATGAATGGTATTAAGGAATACAACCCGTCAATTAAAACAAGGTTACAATTCAATAGGTAGGATTGGATAGCTAGCAAGGAGTAACATATCATGGGTAGACATGCTTCACTTATCTTGTAGAACCTTAGTTTAGTTTTCTTGTTAATTAGTTTAATTAGTAGCTTTTGGGTTAGTTGATTAGCAACTAATTCCGCCCACTCTCCCAATACCCGAGATTTTTACTTGCTTTTCATAAAATATAAAAATACAAAAAGAATCATCATTCACCTTTAGACCTAGTTAGATTAATTTCAATCCTAACGACACTATTCCTAGCTGAACGATCAATCCCTCGGTACTTGTCACTATACTATACTACAACGATCAGGTACACTGCCTGGTGGGGGTTGTAAGCTTCTCGAGATCCCTCGAGAGGTAAAGCAAGGTGCGATTCCCACGCATCAACAGTATTACTATATACTTTTCTTTAACAAATAAAACAACTAACCAAAAATTAATATGTTGTATCTTTAGGTAGCGCATTCCATTAATGATAATGATTGTTTCACTTCGAGCACCACTAATATCAATCCGCCGAGTTAGCATATACCCCGAGCTTCAGGTAGCACGTTCCATTAATGACTCTTTCTTAAAGGATGAAACGAATTGAACCCTAATTTCAAGAAAACATAACAGTTAATTAAAACCCCCAAAATCAACGAGATTAAAAACCCCAAAAAAGGAACAAAATCAAAAGATAAATCTTACCAATAAAACTCAAACCTTGGTGGCGTGTGTTTGGTTTCTCCCATATCCGGTATTTTTGTGAGGTATATTTAATCATCTTTATGTATGATCTTTGATGATAAAAAAAAATAATTAGATTCAAGACTAGTGTTTTTTCTTGGTGTTGTAGGTTTGTAAACCGGCAATATGTGGAATAATTGATTAAAGGTGTGTGGTTTTTTGTGGATTAACTGATTTGGGGGATAATTGGTTTTGTTGTGGGGGGGGGGGGAATTGATTTGGGGATAATTGTTTTTAATTGGTTGTACAATGTGAATAAATTATTGTACTTTTAAGTAATTTGGTAGATCTGTTTGTTTAAGATGAGAGGGCCCACAACTATGGTAATGAATTATAGAAATCCTCCATAGTCTATATACCTCAAAAGAGTAAGGTGTGAATCTTTCATACCGAGGGGCCCACCACTACTATCAAAATCATTCATATTGTGATTGATGGCGACATACCAAACACACCCTTAATCTTTGTTTATATTAGAAGCGGAAATGAGCCGAGCCGATCGTGAAAACTCAGGATCATAGTAATGAGCCGAGCTTAAACGAGCTCGCGAGCTCGAGCCTAAGTTGCAGCTCATCTATCAATCAAGCTCGAGCCTGAGTTTTACAAAAAAAAACTTGATTTGGCTCACGAGCCTAAATGACACTATGATATTTTACATATTAAACATGTATAAAATGTTATGCATTTGTATTATAGGTGAACTTTGTAGCACCCCCAACTCAAAATACGGCAGCTGACATGCTGGGGGCACTACGCAAATAGAAACCAAGCACATTTATAGCTAACGACCACAACACGGGACGTTTTTAAATGTTGAAAAACATATCATTCGAATTATAAACCGTTTAGAGTACAAGGACTCTTAAATCAAAGTAGCAGCGGAAAAAGTAAAATAGAGTTTGCAGCGGAAAGTTTACAAAGTTTAGCAGCGGAAAACATTTAACAAAGTTTAGCAGCGGAAAATAATTAAGACACACCAAGGTTTTACGAATGATATGAAAATAAAGATAGTAAAGATAGTAAAGCTGCCTTGACAGAAAGACTCCATCGCCCTTGCCACTCCACCACGCCCATGTCATAAAGCTTCAAAACTAATTAATAGTAGTATCTGAGAAACACATGCTTAAAAGTCAACACAAAGGTTGAGTGTAATCCATAGGTTTAAAATAATAAGTTGAGCACAAGGTTTTAATCATACGATATAAGCAACAAATGCAAATACCAGGAAAATCAAGGTAACACCCAATATGTAGAGGCAACACGTGCATACATATGGTTGATGGTACTAAGCTCATGACACACAAAACGTTAACCAAACCAATCGTCAGTAACTTTGTACTGGCATAAACAATAACCGCGGAATTTCATAATATAAAGTGCCCCCAAGGCCGGGTACTTGCCAATACCCAGCAAAATCGAAAGTAGTACACCCGCGTTGCGAAACCCTTGACAACCGGGCGGGATGGTCAATCCCATAGGCCTATAAACTAAGTTCGCGTTCACTCGCAAGTGACTAATGGCTCATGATCTGAGGGTCTTTCAGGCAAGACAAGCTACTTAGCACATCGTCAGGAAATATATCATTCAGGAAAAAGCATACCAAAAATACTTGTGCTCAGAAAAACATTTAAAGCATGTGTCTCACCCCATGGGTTTATAAACAATTAAAATATAAAAAGCGGGGCTATGAATCACACCTTAACAATAGCAGTAGCAGGAAACGATATATAGTAACCAATCAATAATGCGTCACAACAAATGAACCTCAGCACAACCTAATCAATATAAATGGCATAACTCAGAACTATACTCGAATATCTCAATAAAGAATGCTTGAATAAAAGTTTTGTAAATACAATGGCATTTGAATGAAATAGATTTCGAAAATCTCGTGTGGGAGACAAGAAAGTTAGAAAAGAAATAAGTCGGCGAAACGACCAAATACGCAAGAAAGACGAAAGAACTCCTCGAAGAAAGTCGTCGAAAAGAAATGGAAAGAAAAGAAATAAAAATGGAAAACTCACTCAAATAAAAATAAATAATAACACGTAAACCACAAGTCTCGGATTTTACCCGTTTTCCCCAAAATAACGTTGAAATAAAAAGGGTTTCGAAATAATAACATTTGGTAAAATGATTTAAAGTTTATAAAGAATTTTATAAAATTTCGGCATGACCTGCCCGTTTATATAATGTTTTCCCGAGTCAACGACTCTTTATTCTAAACAATATTAATATATATATATATATATATATATATATATATATATATATATATATATATATATATATATATGATTGGATATATCATTCGCGTAGTCCATTAGTTGTTTAGGTTTTATCGACCATTTTGTAGTTGTTCGGGTTCCAGGTACGTTAAGATCTTTATGGGCCTAACGTACCCTACCGTCTCGTGTACCAAAGGGTCCATAATATCCAAATAACCAAGGCCGTAAATCCAATATGTCCAATTCAAGCTCACAATGCAATAATACGGAAACATGTCCGATATCAAATCTGCTTAACTATATAATTAGATTTTAGGTTTCATATTTATTATTATCCATTTCATTATTATTATTTACCGTTACTATAAAAATATATCCCGAGACTAGTAACAAAAACTCGACAATAATCCCACAACAATACCAATGACTCACAAGTCATACTCAAGTCAAACCAAATTCAATCCGAAACCAAACCAAAACCAAAACGAGCCATATCCGTCTCGGCTTACCAAATCATCCAAATCCGATCCAAACACAACCTAAACTAATCCAAACGCCCAAAACAACATTAACAATAATAATAATAATAATAACACTCCCCCACACCACCCACGCTCAGTGGTGGTGGCTGCCGGCTGTCGAGCAACAAACAAACCAAACGGACCCTCGATATCAACCAAACGCAAGAAATATACTCCCCTTCGTCATCAAACATCAAATAACAACAACAAGAAACATCAAAACCCTCACCGAGTCACGAGTTGACTCGGTGAGTCAACTGAGTCGCGGCCGAGTCAGGTCAAACGAGAACCAAAGAGAATCCCACACAAGTTTGAGTTTAAAAATATTATCAAACATTTTATAAAAGATTTTTATATAAAAATCAGATTTTAAATCAAAATCAAAACTAGGGTTTTAAAAATATAAAGAAAATAAAGAAAAGGGGCGGCGTGTGGTGGTGTTACAGTCGGTAGGAGGTGAAAGGTGGTGGTGGTAGCTCTCGGTGGTGGCGGGGTGTCGGCTGTGGTGATGGTGGTGGCGCGTAGAGGCGCGTACGGGGTGTTTTGGGGTGCGGGGTTTGTACGGTGGTGTCGAGGGAAACCCGATCTACAAGATGGTGTAAGGAGATGAGGTGGCCGGAAAATTTTCCGGCGGTAGTCGGCCGGAATCTGCTGCTGCTCTGGTGGGGGCGGCGGCCGGATAATGCAAGAGAGGGAGAGAGAGAGAATGTGAGGTGTGTGTGTGTTTTTAATATTAAAAATGAGAAAAGTGGGGGTGTGGGGTATATATATGGGTGAAAAAGTATAGGGTAGGTTTTGAATATAATGAAAGTGTAGGGTAAGGTGTAATGGATAGTTAAGGGACCAAAGTTGCCAACGTAATAAACTTCCAACAATATACGCTCCGGGGTTCAAACGACATAGCAAACGGACTCGAAAATTTACGAAACTTGCGCCATTGTTCACGAAATAATTTTTCCAATAAAACCAAGCATAAACTTCGGAGTTTTTCCCAAACTCAAAATAATTCAAATAATTTGGCAAATGCAATACAATTCGAGTGTTCTAGGTTGTGCTGAGTCAATCATGGAATAAAGTTCTCGTTTCCAATATATCTCACGTTTCTCAAGCCCAAATAATCTCAAAATAAAAGTTTTAATGTGTCTCAGGTACGAAAATAAATATTTGGCTAGTAATAGGTTTTAGAAAAAGTACCGGGGGTTACATCACATACATCTTATTTAGAAATCCGTCCCGGATTTAGTTTGAGTTGCCAGTCCCGGCTTTGAAAAGATTTGGGTACTTGCGTTTAAACTTGTCCTCACGTTCCCAAGTATACTCCGGTCCTCTCTTGGAATTCCAACGAACTTTCATAAGAGGAATATGACTCTTCTTCAATCGCTTAACCTCGCTATCCATGATTTCAACAGGCTCCTCAACGAAATGCAATTGCTCATCAATCTCAATCTCCTCAAGCGGAATTACAGCGGTCTCATCGGTCAAACACTTCTTTAAATTCGACACGTGGAAAGTAGGGTGAACTCTACTGAGCTCCGGCGGCAACTCTAGCTTATATGCCACAGGACCAATCCTCTTCACAATCTTAAATGGTCCTATATAACGGGGATTCAACTTTCCTTTCTTACCTGTTGGGATCAAAGTTTTACTATTTTATCAAGTCTCGGTCATTTGTAATAAATGTTAGGTTGCTTTATTATTAATTACTTATATTTAATTATCACTTATGTATTTAAGGCTTATGAAAGCCCAAAAGGCCTTAGAGGCCCACGAATTCAAGGATGTTGGGAGCTAGGAGTGTTGCCCTAGCTTCCCTCCTATAAATAGAACCTCTAGGTCTCATTTGTATTTGGTTGGTTATGTGAAATACTAAGAAAACTCTTGCAATTCTAATTCTCTCATTCTCATAATCACCCAAATCCTTATATCTATCTCATTCTTGCTTGTGTGTAATCAATATGGGTACCTAACAAGTGGTATCATTTGCCGGGAGAAGGTGTAGTTCTTGTTTTTAAGTTGAATCCAATCAAAAACCTCTTTTTCTACTCGATTTTTTGTGAAAATTTTGTAGTTTCTTGTTTGTTTCTTGGTTTTTATCACATCTTTGCTTACAAACTTGTGCTACAAATCATAACAAACAAAAAAGTGTCAAACTTTCTTTCAAAAAAAGTGATTTGAGCTTGTGTGTTTCGAATTTTTTATGCTCCTACACGTTTTATAAAAAAAAAAAAAAAAAAAAAATCCTTACTTTTCTTGTTTTTCTTGGGTTTTAACATTTTTTTTGATTACAAAATAGTGTTATAAAGCTTTCCCAACAAGAAAGTTTCAATCTTTTTGAAAGTTTCAAGCTTAAAAAATTCGATTTTGGTTATTGTACTTGTTTTCTAGAACACAAAAAATTTTCATAAAAAATCATCAAGTTTGCAACTTTCTTCAAGTTTTGGTGTTTTTATAACTAGAAGTACAAGAATCTTGGAATACAAACTTCATTTGGGTGAGCTTTTAGCAAATTCAAAATTTTGGCAAACTTTCTAGAACACAAAAATTTTTCATAAAAAATCATCAAGTTTGCAACTTTCTTCAAGTTTTGGTGTTTTTATAACTAGAAGTACAAGAATCTTGAAATACAAACTTCATTTGGATGAGCTTTTTGCAAAATCAAAATTCTAGCAATCTTTCTAAATCACAAAGTTTCTAAATCACAAAGATTCGAGAACACACTTGCTCCCGTTGATTACTCGGTGTTTTCCTTGCTTGTATAAGTGAGAAAACACTTCGACTCGTGGTATACTCTCTAAATTGTATAATTTAGAAAGTTTTGGTGCTAAGTTTCTAGAACACTGAAAAGTTTCTAGAACACTGAAAAGTTTCTAAAACACTGAAAAGTTTCTAGAACACTGAAAAGTTTCTAGAACACTGAAAACTTTCTAAAACAATGAAAAGTTTCTAGAACACTGAAAAGTTTCTAAAACACTGAAAAGTTTCTAGAACACTGAAAAGTTTCTAACACACTGAAAAATTTCTAAAACACAAAAGTTTCGAAAACACTCATTTTTCGAGAACACAGTTTCGAAATTACCAAAGTTTCGAGATTACATATTTTTCGAGAACTCTCAAATTCTTTCGAGAACTGCTTTCTAACTAAGTTTCGAGAATTGGCATTACATCTATACCTTCTATAAGATCCATCTATCACACAAGTTTCTTTCTAACATATTCTTACTATCTTCTTTCTATTTCTTCAAAAAAAAAAAAAAAAAAAAAATGGCGGGAAAATTTGAGTAAAATTAATTTTTTTACAGGAGACTAAACGTTCAATTTAATTTTGTAATAGCATTTTACAGTGATTTTCAAAATTTTTGAACAGAAAATTTTTCAAATTTATTTTGGAGGGAAAACCTGAAATCACTATTTCGATCTTGGTTTTACATTTCTGTTTGATTATTTCGATTACATCGCAACAATCAAGGGGGGAGAGAAATGTCATTTACAATGTCTCAAGTACCTTCTGCCAACTACCTTCCTCACCAATATTCTCATCAGCAACAGTATCATCAACAACAAAGTCACAGCTCCCTCATTCGTCATGTCCTGCAATTTAGCAATGAATCAAGGCCTCCAATGTTGTTACCTGGAACATATACTGATAGGAAACAGAGTTTTCTACAATGGCTCACAGATTGTCCTGCTGCAGATCTCATGCTTAATTCCATTCAAGATGGTCCATACAAAATGATATTTCTTGCTGACTCAACAGGGATTATCAGACTACAAACTTATGAAGATTTGAATGCTACTGAACTTGCTCAGTACGATGCTGACCAACAAGCTGCATGGTTCATGACACTAGCCCTTCCCAACTCAATTTACATGAATATGGACTTTCAAGCCAGTGCTTATGAAATGTGGAAATATATTGAAGCTATGCATCGTACAGAAGAACTTCATCACATCAGAATGGAGCAAATTCTTGAATCCTGTTTAAGCATGAATCCTCTGAAGATCATCCTCCCTGCTCCACCATCTCCAGCTGTTGACCATGGATCCTTAATTTACACTCCAAATGGTCTCTTCTTCAATCCTCCAAATGCACCTGAGCCTATCTTCATTGCACAGTACCCTCCTGCAACACTATATAATCATATGCAATCATTTCTGCAAAATCTTGTGAAGCTTGGACAAGTATCTTCTGAGAAAGGCAAATGCGTGATGACTTCAACTTATGAATGGTTCAACACAATGGAAGATACTGATGACGAAGAAGATCTTATTGAACCAAGCATGGCATTTATAGCATACACAGAAAATATTGTAGATGTGGAAGATCAAGATTATGATTCAACTTCACTCTCTGACGATAATGTTGAATACAATGCCACACTTAGTCAAATGGAAGTTGAAGGGGGTAATCTCTATGATGTTTCGCAAAGTTTCATGGGAGATATTCCATCTGATGATGAATACGCAGATTTGGAATCCAATACAACAGATTTGAAAGCCGATACAACAGATGTGATGTTAATGGCAGACATGCAGGAATCTCACATGTATAATACAGGCCCACATGAAAGCAGTGACACAATGTACTATTCAAATGTCTATAAAGATGACGTTGATGAAGTCACCAGAAAAAACATCGCACTTGTTGCTCGTGTCCTAAGCAAATACTCCAACACAAGGAATCAATCTGTTGTGCAAGGTGAAAGAGTTGATAGACAAGGAAGGAATGCTGAAAGGACTGTTGGGAATACTGCAGATGTCGGTAATACAGGCCTTGAGGATAAAGTTGCGAAAAGAGTCATCCGTTCAAAGGAAGATTGTTTAACATATTTTCATTCAGTTAAGATTCAATGCAAGATTCTCTCAGATACAAGGTTTCCTTCGTGGATTACCTTTACTGTATGCTTTGGAACTGAAACGGACGTTCTAACCTTCCAAAAGAAACTCCGAGAAAACATAGTTCAACTTGAAAAGCAAATTCATCAGGGAAGCGATTGCATGGTAGGATTTATAGCGCTCAAGAATCTGTTCAAAGGGTTCATGACCATGGATTTTAAAGTGTTCAAAACTTCTCGAGACTATGAATCTCAATGTAGATTATGGAGAGAGAACATCACTAGTATGGAGGTTGAAGCTTTTAGAGATCACTTTGTTTCACGAATGAGCTATCTTGAAAGGGTGCTTTATTAGAGATCACTTCATTTGAAGGATATGATCAAGGAGAGAAAACTCAAAGTAATGAAGATGCAGATTCAAGAAGAGCAAATTCATTAAGTTGATGCATTGGAAGCTAATTTGGGTGTCATGGAAAGCAATGGGACAAAATCAGAAGAGCAAAATGACAGCAGCAGATTGGGGAATGATACAGATGTTGATTCTGCTGATATCAGACCCACTTATGAGTTAGAGCCCAAGTTTGACAAAGGACAGGTGGATGAGGAAGATGTCATACCCATCTATGACACAGAACCTAACTTTGACAAAGAGCAAATGGTTGAGGTACAATCTACTGTTGATCATATTATGCCTGCAAATGAGAAACAACAATCTGAGCAACCTAACTTCAGTAATGAAGGAGAGGTTGACCAGAATGTTGTACAATGTCTTAACAAACACTCTGAGTCTGAGTCCTTACCTGATAATCCAATAACTGAAACATCATACCAAACTCTTGAGTCTGAAAACATTCTTCTCAAAAAGACCATTGCCCAGTTTCATAAAGATTTTTCAAAACTAGAGGCACATTGCATCTCGCTTGAACTTAAATTGCAAAACGAATCTTTAACTTCGGGCAACAATGGTCAAGTTTCGAATGAACAAAGTAAACGTGTGGATACATTAGTTAAAGAAAATGAGCTTTTAAAAGGTCAAATTCAAGCAAAGGTGTTTGCACATGCTGCATTGCAAAACAAATTTAGAAAACTGACTGGCAAGAGTGTGGATACTAAGTTTGCAAAACCATCAATCTTGGGGAAACCGCCTTCTCAAACAAACAAAAAACAATCAGTGGTTAGACAACTAACTGCATTTAAATCTGAACGACCTAAATTTTCAAAACCTCGGTTTGCCTCCCAAGTTGTTGGGAAAAACAATTTGACAAAACCAGTCACTCCACATTCTTGGCCTAAGGAAAATGCATCTGTGTCTACCAAATCTCAACACATGATTATACCTGGCTCATCTAGGATTGGTTCGAAAACAGTGTCTAAAACGAGCATTAAAAGTAAAAAGTCTTATGGCACATGTGACATGTACAAGAACTATGATCTAGAAAAGGCTAGGAAAAAGGCGCTACTTCAAAAGGATGGAATTCTAGGTTCAAAACCTCATGTGATGCCTTCCACTGTAGTACAGAACACTGCTAGTAGTAGCAAACCAAAACCTAGGAGTACTCTACAAACTAATAGGAATTGGCTAGCTTCTAAGAGTAGTTGCGTAAATAATCATGATGTTTGTGCTTTAGAAAATCTTCAAAAAGGAAATTCACTTGAAAAGGCTCAATCGACTAAGACAAACAAACCCGTTGAACCAAAAGTTATAAGTCAGAATTCAAAAGATGTATGAGCATGCTGGAATGGCAGACTACCACCACAGACGCGGAAGTGACAAAAGGCAGAAAACTTCATAACTTGATCACTATTATAGCAACAATGAACAAAGAACAAAGAATGATGAATGATTTTTGAAAGACGTCTAAAGCTATGAAAGTCAAAGATGAAGAAATGACAAAGACGTCAAGCAACCGTGATGACCGACCCTTAGGGGGAGATTGTTGGGATCAAAGTTTTACTATTTTATCAAGTCTCGGTCATTTGTAATAAATGTTAGGTTGCTTTATTATTAATTACTTATATTTAATTATCACTTATGTATTTAAGGCTTATGAAAGCCCAAAAGGCCTTAGAGGCCCACGAATTCAAGGATGTTGGGAGTTAGGAGTGTTGCCCTAGCTTCCCTCCTATAAATAGAACCTCTAGGTCTCATTTGTATTTGGTTGGTTATGTGAAATACTAAGGAAACTCTTGCAATTCTAATTCTCTCATTCTCATAATCACCCAAATCCTTATATCTATCTCATTCTTGCTTGTGTGTAATCAATATGGGTACCTAACAAGTGGTATCATTCGCCGGGAGAAGGTGTAGTTCTTGTTTTTAAGTTGAATCCAATCAAAAACCTCTTTTTCTACTCGATTTTTTGTGAAAATTTTGTACTTTCTTGTTTGTTTCTTGGTTTTTATCACATCTTTGCTTACGAACTTGTGCTACAAATCATAACAAACAAAAAAGTGTCAAACTTTCTTTCAAAAAAAGTGATTTGAGCTTGTGTGTTTCGAATTTTTTAAGCTCCTACACGTTTTATATATAAAAAAAAATCCTTACTTTTCTTGTTTTTCTTGGGTTTTAACACTTTTTTGATTACAAAATAGTGTTATAAAGCTTTCCCAACTAGAAAGTTTCAATCTTTTTGAAAGTTTCAAGCTTAAAAAATTCGATTTTGGTTATTGTACTTGTTTTCTAGAACACAAAAAATTTTCATAAAAAATCATCAAGTTTGCAACTTTCTTCAAGTTTTGGTGTTTTTATAACTAGAAGTACAAGAATCTTGGAATACAAACTTCATTTGGGTGAGCTTTTAGCAAATTCAAAATTTTGGCAAACTTTCTAGAACACAAAAAGTTTTCATAAAAATCATCAAGTTTGCAACTTTCTTCAAATTTTGGTGTTTTTATAACTAGAAGTACAAGAATCTTGAAATACAAACTTCATTTGGATGAGCTTTTTGCAAAATCAAAATTCTAGCAATCTTTCTAAATCACAAAGTTTCTAAATCACAAAGTTTCGAGAACACACTTGCTCCCGTTGATTACTCGGTGTTTTCCTTGCTTGTATAAGTGAGAAAACACTTCGACTCATGGTATACTCTCTAAATTGTATAATTTAGAAAGTTTTGGTGCTAAATTTCTAGAACACTGAAAAGTTTCTAAAACACTGAAAAGTTTCTAAAACACTGAAATGTTTCTAAAACACTGAAAAGTTTCTAGAACACTGAAAACTTTCTAAAACACTGAAAAGTTTCTAGAACACTGAAAAGTTTCTAAAACACTGAAAAGTTTCTAGAACACTGAAAAGTTTCTAACACACTGAAAAATTTCTAAAACACAAAAGTTTCGAAAACACTCATTTTTCGAGAACACAGTTTCGAAATTACCAAAGTTTCGAGATTACATATTTTTCGAGAACTCTCAAATTCTTTCGAGAACTGCTTTCTGACTAAGTTTCGAGAATTGGCATTACATTTATACCTTCTATAAGATCCATCTATCACACAAGTTTCTTTCTAACATATTCTTACTATCTTCTTTCTATTTCTTCAAAAAAAAAAAAAAAAAATGGCGGGAAAATTTGAGTAAAATTTATTTTTTACAGGAGACTAAACGTTCAATTTAATTTTGTAATAGCATTTTACAGTGATTTTCAAAATTTTTGAACAGAAAATTTTTCAAATTAATTTTGGAGGGAAAACCTGAAATCACTATTTCGACCTTGGTTTACATTTCTGTTTGATTATTTCGATTACATCGCAACAATCAAAGGGGAGAGAAATGTCATTTACAATGTCTCAAGTACCTTCTGCCAACTACCTTCCTCACCAATATTCTCATCAGCAACAGTATCATCAACAACAAAGTCACAGCTCCCTCATTCGTCATGTCCTGCTATTTAGCAATGAATCTAGGCCTCCAATGTTGTTACCTGGAACATATACTGATAGGAAACAGAGTTTTCTACAATGGCTCACAGATTTTCCTACTGCAGATCTCATGCTTAATTCCATTCAAGATGGTCCATACAAAATGATATTTCTTGCTGACTCAACAGGGATTATCAGACTACAAACTGATGAAGATTTGAATGCTACTGAACTTGCTCAGTACGATGCTGACCAACAAGCTGCATGGTTCATGACACTAGCCCTTCCCAACTTAATTTACATGAATATGGACTTTCAAGCCAGTGCTTATGAAATGTGGAAATATATTGAAGCTATGCATCGTACAGAAGAACTTCATCACATCAGAATGGAGCAAATTCTTGAATCCTGTTTAAGCATGAATCCTCTGAAGATCATCCTCCCTGCTCCTTCATCTCCAGCTGTTGACCATGGATCCTTAATTTACACTCCAAATGGTCTCTTCTTCAATCCTCCAAATGCACCTGAGCCTATCTTCATTCCACAGTACCCTCCTACAACACTATATAATCATATGCAGTCATTTCTGCAAAATCTTGTGAAGCTTGGACAAGTATCTTCTGAGAAAGGCATATGCGTGATGACTTCAACTTATGAATGGTTCAACACAATGGAAGATACTGATGACGAAGAAGATCTTATTGAACCAAGCATGGCATTTATAGCATACACATAAAATATTGTAGATGTGGAAGATCAAGATTATGATTCAACTTCACTCTCTGACGATAATGTTGAATACAATGCCACACTTAGTCAAATGGAAGTTGAAGGGGGTAATCTTTATGATGTTTCGCAAAGTTTCATGGGAGATATTCCATCTGATGATGAATATGCAGATTTGGAATCCAATACAACAGATTTGAAAGCAGATACAACAGATGTGATGTTAATGGCAGACATGCAGGAATCTCACATGAATAATACAGGCCCACATGAAAGCAGTGACACAATGTACTATTCAAATGTCTATAAAGATGATGTTGATGAAGTCACCAGAAAAAACATCGCACTTGTTGCTCGTGTCCTAAGCAAATACTCCAACACAAGGAATCAATCTGTTGTGCAAGGTGAAAGAGTTGATAGACAAGGAAGGAATGCTGAAAGGACTGTTGGGAATACTGCAGATGTCGGTAATACAGGCCTTGAGGATAAAGTTGTGAAAAGAGTCATTCGTTCAAAGGAAGATTGTTTAACATATTTTCATTCAGTTAAGATTCAATGCAAGATTCTCTCAGATACAAGGTTTCCTTCGTGGAGTACCTTTACTGTATTCTTTGGAACTGAAACGGACGTTCTAACCTTCCAAAAGAAACTCCGAGAAAACATAGTTCAACTTGAAAAGCAAATTCATCAGGGAAGCGATTGCATGGTAGGATTTATAGCGCTCAAGAATCTGTTCAAAGGGTTCATGACCATGGATTTTAAAGTGTTCAAAACTTCTCAAGACTATGAATCTCAATGTAGATTATGGAGAGAGAACATCACTAGTATGGAGGTTGAAGCTTTCAGAGATCAGTTTGTTTCACGAATGAGCTATCTTGAAAGGGTGCTTTATTAGAGATCAGTTCACTTAAAGGATATGATCAAGGAGAGAAAACTCAAAGTAATGAAGATGCAGATTCAAGAAGAGCAAATTCATAAAGTTGATGCATTGGAAGCTAATTTGGGTGTCATGGAAAGCAATGCGACAAAATCAGAAGAGCAAAATGACAGCAGCAGATTGGGGAATGATACAGATGTTGATTCTGCTGATATCAGACCCACTTATGAGTTAGAGCCCAAGTTTGACAAAGGACAGGTGGATGAGGAAGATGTCATACCCATCTATGACACAGAACCTAACTTTGACAAAGAGCAAATAGTTGAGGTACAATCTACTGTTGATCATATTATGCCTGCAAATGGGAAACAACAATCTGAGCAACCTAACTTCAGTAATGAAGGAGAGGTTGACCAGAATGTTGTACAATGTCTTAACAAACATTCTGAGTCTGAGTCCTTACCTGATAATCCAATAACTGAAACATCATACCAAAATCTTGAGTCTGATAACATTCTTCTCAAAAAGACCATTGCCCAGTTTCATAAAGATTTTTCAAAACTAGAGGCACATTGCATCTCGCTTGAACTTAAATTGCAAAACGAATCTTTAACTTCGGGCAACAATGGTCAAGTTTCGAATGAACTAAGTAAACGTGTGGATACATTAGTTAAAGAAAATGAGCTTTTAAAAGGTCAAATTCAAGCAAAGGTGTTTGCACATGCTGCATTGCAAAACAAATTAAGAAAACTGACTGGCAAGAGTGTGGATACTAAGTTTGCAAAACCATCAATCTTGGGGAAACCGCCTTCTCAAACAAACAAAAAACAATCAGTGGTTTGACAACTAACTGCATTTAAATCTGAACGACCTAAATTTTCAAAACCTCGGTTTGCCTCCCAAGTTGTTGAGAAAAACAATTTGACAAAACCAGTCACTCCACATTCTTGGCCTAAGGAAAATGCATCTGTGTCTACCAAATCTCAACACATGATTATACCTGGCTCATCTAGGATTAGTTCGAAAACAGTGTCTAAAACGAGCATTAAAAGTAAAAAGTCTTATGGCACATATGACATGTACAAGAACTATGATCTAGAAAAGGCTAGGAAAAAGGCGCTACTTCAAAAGGATGGAATTCTGGGTTCAAAACCTCATGTGATGCCTTCCACTATAGTACAGAACACTACTAGTAGTAGCAAACCAAAACCTAGGAGTACTCTACAAACTAATAGGAATTGGCTAGCTTCTAAGAGTAGTTGCGTAAATAATCATGATGTTTGTGCTTTAGAAAATCTTCAAAAAGGAAATTCACTTGAAAAGGCTCAATCGACTAAGACAAACAAACCCGTTGAACCAAAAGTTATAAGTCAGAATTCAAAAGATGTATGAGCATGTTGGAATGGCAGACTACCACCACAGACGCGGAAGTGACGAAAGGCAGACAACTTCATAACTTGATCACTATCATAACAACAACGAACAAAGAACAAAGAATGATGAATGATTTTTGAAAGACGTCTAAAGCTATGAAAGTCAAAGATGAAGAAATGACAAAGACGTCAAGCAACCGTGATGACCGACCCTTAGGGGGAGATTGTTGGGATCAAAGTTTTACTATTTTATCAAGTCTCGGTCATTTGTAATAAATGTTAGGTTGCTTTATTATTAATTACTTATATTTAATTATCACTTATGTATTTAAGGCTTATGAAAGCCCAAAAGGCCTTAGAGGCCCACGAATTCAAGGATGTTGGGAGCTAGGAGTGTTGCCCTAGCTTCCCTCTTATAAATAGAACCTCTAGGTCTCATTTGTATTTGGTTGGTTATGTGAAATACTAAGGAAACTCTTGCAATTCTAATTCTCTCATTCTCATAATCATCCCATCCTTATATCTATCTCATTCTTGCTTGTGTGAAATCAATATGGGTACGTAACATTACCAAACCTGATCACACCTTTCCAAGGCGATACTTTCAACATAACCCTATCTCTTACCTAAAACTCCAGGGGTCTACGTCTCACGTCAGCGTAACTCTTCTGACTATCACGAGCAACTTTCAATCGGTCCTTAATTTGAGCAATCTTCTCGGTCGTCTCACGAACTAGATCTGGACCAATAAGCTGTGATTCTCCCACTTCATCCCAACATATAGGTGATTGGCACTTCCGACCATAGAGTGCTTCAAACGGTGCGGCCTTAATACTCGCATGGTAACTATTGTTGTAGGAAAACTCAATCAAGGGCAAATGGACATCCCATCCATTTCCAAAATCAATCGCACATGCACGTAGCATATCTTCCAAAGTCTGGATGGTTCTCTCGCTCTGACCATCGGTATGTGGATGGTAAGCGGTACTCATGTCAAGGTTCGTGCCAAACGAATCTTGAAGTGACTTCCAAAAATTTGAAGTAAACCTGTCGTCTTGATTTGAGATAATAGACACTGGCGCTCCATGTTGAGATACTATCTCTTTCACGTAGAGCCTGGTCAACTTATCCATACTGTAGTTCTCTTTGATTGGCAAGAAGTGTGCAGATTTAGTCAATCGATTGACTATTACCCAAATAGCATCAAATCCTGTCGAAGTCCTCGGTAACATGGTGACAAAATCCATTGTTATTCTTTCCCATTTCCATTCTGGGATCTCAGGTTGCTCTAGTAAACCAGACGGTTTCTGATGTTCAGCCTTAACCTTGGCGCACGTAAGACACTTACTGACATAATCGGCAATCTCAGCTTTCATATTAGGCCACCAATACAACTTCTTCATAGCCTGATACATCTTATCAGATCCTGGGTGAATAGAATACTTCGACTTATGAGACTCGAGCATAATCAAGTCTCTCAGTCCTCCGAACAAAGGTACCCAACTTCTTCCTTTGTAACACAAAGTTCCATCTGAACGTTTCTCAAGTTTCTCCTTTTTGATCATCCCATCAACTTTCTCTTCCTTAAGCTCTCCTCTTTTCATGACTTCCTCTTGAGCTTGCAGAATCTGGGCGGGTAAATTCAAGTTAATCGTCAAAACTATAGCTCGAACGCGTAACGGTTTCAAACGTTCCTTGCGGCTCAATGCATCAGCTACAACATTAGCCTTTCCAGGGTGGTATCGTATCTCGCAATCATAATCGCTCAACGTCTCCAACCATCATCGCTGTCGCATATTCAACTCCTTCTGATCCAAAATATACTGTAAACTCTTGTGGTCAGTAAAGACGACACACTTAGTACCATAAAGATAATGTCTCCACAACTTAAGGGCAAAAACCACGGCTCCTAACTTCAGATCATGAGTGGTATACTTCTCCTCATGAGTCTTAAGCTGTCGGGAAGCATATGCTATAACCTTCTCTCGTTGCATCAAAACTGCTCCTAACCCTTGATACGAGGCATCACAATAAACCACAAAATCTTCTACTCCATCTGGAAAAGCCAAGATCGGTGCACTACAAAGCTTCTGCTTCAAAGACTGAAATGCCTTATCTTCTTCTTCTCCCCATTCATACTTCTTATCCTTGTGGGTCAATGCAGTCAACGGTTTAGATATCTTGGAGAATCCCTCGATGAATCTCCTGTAATACCCAGCTAATCCTAGAAATTGACGAATTTCTGTGGCGTTAACCGGCGTTGCCCATTTCTCTATCACCTCAATCTTAGCGGGATCCACATTTAATCCTTCACTATCAATCACATGACCCAAAAATTGAACCTTACGAATCCAAAACTCACACTTAGAGAACTTTGCGTACAACTTCTCATCCTTGAGCAACTTAAGAATCGTAGCCAAATGTTGCTTGTGCTCTTCCTCGCTCTTTGAGTAAATCAAAATATCGTCGATAAAGACTATCACGAACTTATCTAGATAAGGATTGCGTACTCGGTTCATGAGGTCCATGAACACTGCAGGCGCATTGGTCAGACCAAAAGGCATTACTTGAAACTCATAATGACCATAACGGGTCCTAAATGCCGTCTTGGGAATATCCTCTTCCCGAACCCTGAGTTGGTGATAACCAGATCTCAAGTCAATCTTAGAGTAGTAACTCGATCCTTGCAACTGATCAAACAAATCATCAATCCTCGGTAACGGGTAGCGGTTCTTCACGGTTAACTTATTCAATCCTCGGTAGTCGATAGACATCCTAAACAATCCATCCTTCTTCTTCACAAATAACACTGGAGCTCCCCAGGGCGAAGAACTCGGTCGAATATATCCTTTATCCAACAGCTCTTGCAATTGCTTCGATAACTCCTCCATTTCCGATGGCGCTAAACGATATGGTGCACGCGCAACAGGTGCAGCTCCTGGAATTAAGTCGATACGAAAATCCACTTGTCGGGCTGGCGAAAGTCCTAGAAAATCTTCAGGAAATACTTCAGGAAACTCACGCACTACAGGAACATCCTCGAGTCGCTTCTCTCCCGACTCCTTCTTAGCCACGTGTGCTAGGAATGCGTAACATCCTTTCTCAAGGTATTTCATGGTACATTAACCATAATTCATACATATCATGCATCAAGACCATGATATAGTAAGCATTCAGCATCAAAATAGTACATCACCATAATACATCATAGATTTCATACTTGACATTGGTCTTACAAGATATGCAAAACAAGTACAAGTTTCGAATAAAATCTACCAACTGAAGAATTCAGTTTAACATATACCAGGTAAACTACCATTAAGATACTAACTACTATAAATGATCCCATCACTGATCTCCTGAACGATCTCCATACACAACCATCACATCAATGCTGTCATAAGACCTAAGGCAGGTCATCCTCTCTGCATAGGCCTGTCTCTGCATCTCATGCAACTCACTCCATAACTCACTGATACTAGTATGATAGTGTCGACTATCTATGTCTAAGAACACCTCCTTCATGGTCAACTTATCAACCATCTTCTCCAGCTCAACCATCTTGCTATCTAGCGAATCCATACGCTCCTGAAATGCAACATTCATCCGCTCCAACAAACTCAACCTCTCAACCTGCCTTTGAAGCTTCATATACATCTCTCCTGCAACTCTCCTATCATCCTGAACCTCTCTCCTCAATCCTGCAACCTCAAACTGCCTATCACTCATACGCCTAGTGATACTCCTATGACTATTCCTACACCACTCTACATCCTGCCTCAGACGACTCATAGCAGCTCTAAGTTCTGACGGAGTAACACGGGCTGCTGCCGATGACTCACCAATCTCGTGCGTAGAAGTAACCTCAGTCTCAAGCGCGTATCCTATTGCCTCAGACGTATCCGACTCATAAGTCACATCCGACACAACAGACGAAGGCGGCGGGGGAACATCCTGATCCTCCTCCATAAACTCCTCATCATCATCCTCCTTGTCATCATCATCGTCATCCATCTCCTCATCTCCATCATCCTCAATATCAACATCATCCTCTAAACCTACCTCATCATCTAATCCAACATCAACATTCAAATCAATATCATCTCCTAAAGGCAATGGGTCAACAACGGGTGGGACTGGAACCTGACCACGGGGAACTAGGACAGACATGATACTCTACAAGAGTATAAGGAAACATAAAAATTCTAGCCAAATTTTCGTGGAAAACCATTTTATAAGCCAAACCATGATAGTGGAAAAAGTCCAAACCAATCTCAATATAAAACATATATATATGTAAGGTTTAAAAGAATACCAGGGCGCGAAGTGGCACGGAGGGCTGTCGGCTTTCTGTCTCAAAACATTTTAACTCCAGTAATAAGTTTATAGTCGAGTGCGAGCTCGTTCTCTATAAACGGTGCTCTGATACAATTCTGTAGCACCCCCAACTCAAAATATGGCAGCTGACATGCTGGGGGCACTACGCAAATAGAAACCAAGCACATTTATAGCTAACGACCACAACACGGGACGTTTATAAATGTTGCAAAACATATCATTCGAATTATAAACCGTTTAGAGTACAAGGACTCTTAAATCAAAGTAGCAGTGGAAAAAGTAAAATAGAGTTTGCAGCAGAAAGTTTACAAAGTTTAGCAGCGGAAAACATATAACAAAGTTTAGCAGCGGAAAATAATTAAGACACACCAAGGTTTTACGAATGATATGAAAATAAAGATAGTAAAGATAGTAAAGCTGCCTTGACAGAAAGACTCCATCGACCTTGCCACTCCACCACGCCCATGTCATAAAGCTCCAAAACTAATTAGTAGTAGTACCTGAGTAACACATGCTTAAAAGTCAACACAAAGGTTGAGTGTAATCCATAGGTTTAAAATAATAAGTTGAGCACAAGGTTTTAATCATACGATATAAGCAAAAAATGCAAATACCAGGGAAATCAAGATAACACCCAATATGTAGAGGCAACACGTGCATACATACGGTTGACGGTACTAAGCTCATGACACACAAAACGTTAACCAAACCAATCGTTAGTAACTTTGTTCTGGCATAAACAATAACCACGGAATTTCATAATATAAAGTGCCCCCAAGGCCGGGTACTTGCCAATACCCAACAAAATCGAAAGTAGTACACCCGCGTTGCAAAGCCCTTGACAACCGGGCGGGATGGTCAATCCTAAAGGCCTATAAACTAAGTTCGCGTTCACTCGCAAGTGACTAATGGCTCATGATCTAAGGGTCTTTCAGGCAAGACAAGCTACTTAGCACATCGTCAGGAAATATATCATTCAGGAAAAAGCATACCAAAAATACATGTGCTCAGAAAAACATTTAAAGCATGTGTCTCACCCCATGGGTTTATAAACAATTAAAATATAAAAAGCGGGGCTATGAATCACACCTTAACAATAGCAGTAGCAGAAAACGAGATATAGTAACCAATCAATAATGCGTCACAGCAAATGAACCTCAGCACAACCTAATCAATATAAATGGCATAACTCAGAACTATACTTGAATATCTCAATAAACAATGCTTGAATAAAAGTTTTGTAAATACAATGGCATTTGAAAGAAATAGATTTCGAAAAGTCTCGTGTGGGAGACAAGAAAGTTAGGAAAGAAATAAGTTGGTGAAACGACCAAATACGCAAGAAAGACGAAAGAACTCCTCGAAGAAAGTCGTCGAAAAGAAATGGAAAGAAAAGAAATAAAAATGGAAAACTCACTCAAATAAAAATAAATAATAACACGTAAACCACAAGTCTTGGATTTTACCCGTTTTCCCCAAAATAACGTTGAAATAAAAAGGGTTTCGAAATAACAACGTTTGGTAAAATGATTTAAAGTTTATAAAGAATTTTATAAATTTTCGGCATGAGCTGCCCGTTTATATAACGTTTTCCCGAGTCGACGACTCTTTATTCTAAACAATATTAATATATATATAAATATGATTGGATATATCATTCGCGTAGTCCATTAGTTGTTTAGGTTTTATCGACCATTTCGTATTTGTTCGGGTTCCAGGTACGTTAAGATCTTTATGGGCCTAACGTACCCTACCGTCTCGTGTACCAAAGGGTCCATAATATCCAAATAACCAAGGCCGTAAATCCAATACGTCCAATTCAAGCTCACAATGAAATAATACGGAAACATGTCCGATAAAAAATCCGCTTAACTATATAATTAGATTTTAGGTTTCATATTTATTATTATCCAATTCATTATTATTATTTACCGTTACTATAAAAATATATCCCGAGACTAGTAACCAAAACTCGACAATAATCCCACAACAATACCAATGACTCACAAGTCATACCCAAGTCAAACCAAATTCAATCCGAAACCAAACCAAAACCAAAACGAGCCATATCCGTCTCGGCTTACCAAATCATCCAAATCCGATCGAAACACAACCTAAACTAATCCAAACGCCCAAAACAACATTAACAATAATAATAATAACACTCCCCTACCACCACCCACGCTCGGTGGTGGTGGCTGCCGGCTGTCGAGCAACAAACAAACCAAACGGACCCTCGATATCAACCAAACACAAGAAATATACTCCCCTTCGTCATCAAACATCAAACAACTACAACAAGAAACATCACAACCCTCACCGAGTCACGAGTTGACTCGGTGAGTCAACTGAGTCGTGGCCGAGTCGGGTCAAATGAGAACCAAAGAGAATCCCACACAAGTTTGAGTTTAAAAATATTATCAAACATTTTATAAAAGATTTTTATATAAAAATCGGATTTTAAATCAAAATCAAAACTAGGGTTTTTAAAATATAAAGAAAATAAAGAAAGGGGCGGCATGTGGTGGTGTTACCGTCAGTAGGAGGTGATAGGTGGTGGTGGTAGCTCTCGGTGGTGGCGGGGTGTCGGCTGTGGTGATGGTGGTGGCGCGTAGAGACGCGTACGGGGTGTTTGGGGGTGCGGGGTTTGTACGGTGGTGTCGGGGGAAACCCAATCTACAAGATGGTGTAAGGAGATGAGGTGGCCGGAAAATTTTCCGCCGGTGGTCGGCCGAAATTTGCTGCTGCTCCGGTGGGGGCGGTGGCTGGATAATGCAAGAGAGGGAGAGAGAGAATGTGAGGTGTGTGTGTGTGTTTTTAATATTAAAAATGAGAAAAGTGGGGGTGTGGCGGTATATATATGGGTGAAAAAGTATAGGGTAGTTTTTGAATATAATGAAAGTGTAGGGTAAGGTGTAATGGATAGTTAAGGGACCAAAGTTGCCAACGTAATAAACTTCCAACGATATACGCTCCGGGGTCCAAACGACATAGCAAACGGACTCGAAAATTTACGAAATTTGCGCCATTGTTCACGAAATAATTTTTTCAATAAAATCAAGCATAAACTTCAGAGTTTTTCCCAAACTCAAAATAATTCAAATAATTTGGCAAATGCAATACAATTCGAGTGTTCTACGTTGTGCTGAGTCAATCAAGGAATAAAGTTCTCGTTTCCAATATAACTAACGTTTCTCAAGCCCAAATAATCTCAAAATAGAAGTTATAATGTGTCTCAGGTACGAAAATAAATATTTGGCTAGTAATAGGTTTTAGAAAAAGTACCGGCGGTTACAAACTTATTAACAAGCTTGATAAAAAGCTTATTAACGAGCTTAAAATAGATATATTACGAGCCAAGCTCGAGCTAAACTTTAATTTTTTTCTTAATGGCATAAATGAGCCGAGCTCAAGCCAACTAGTGTTAGTTCGAGCTAATTCTTATCGAGCTTTAAGCTCAAGCTCAAGCCTATATATATCAAATGAACTCGAAATGTTTAATGAGTTGAGCTTATCCTTATATTAGTTCGACTCGAGTTATTGTTGAGTTTTCAATTCTTAGGTTATATTAGAATTTTAATTTGAGTTTACAACTTATTTAGTTTTGCTAAATTCAAAATTTTAAAAGTGGCTTATAGTGTCATGTTATCGACCAATACATTCCTGGTGATCGACAATGGGTAACACACTATTGGGTAATGGGTCATTGCATTATGCTTTACCAAAGCATATTTTTACATTACCTTTCCCATTCTTCACCCCTATAATTAACCCCCTGCCAATTAGCATTAGGGGTGTTTAAATCATGGTTGTCAGGATCCCGATCTTGATCTTAGGATCTTACGATTTTACGAAACTACAAAGCAAAAACGATCTGGATCTTACATAGGATCTTTGAAAGCTTAAGATCTTATAGGATCTCGATCTTGACCATAGGATCTTAAGAAAATGATATTACAAAACTATGATATATAATAATTTTGTGTTTATGATATATAATAATTTGTAAATTTGTATAATATTACAAAACTATTAAGAAAATGACATTATAGTAGGATCTTAAGATCCTGATCCGATCTTACTATAATGATCTTGCAAAGACGAAAATGAACCTGGGTAGGATCCCGATCTTGAAAACCTTGGTTCAAATAACCCGAGAAACAGACAAACCAAGCATTTGGTTTCAGTTTTTACTTATAGATATCCATGGTTAACCGAACCGAGCTGTATATAATATAAATAAATTACCCTACCAAGAGTATCAAACACACTTCACTTTTAAACTTATAATATTTACAAACTTATCAAACACACTTCGAACACTTCAACATAATCTTCTCTTTCTCTCTCACACTCACAATTACAACTCACTCGGATCTAGGGTTTTGATCCCAAATCTCAAAAAGCTGATAAGATCACAAATTAATATAATCCAAATACCCCCTTAGAGCTATTTATTCTTAGGCTTAGGTTGATTATCTGTTATTAGAATTGCGTTGCATTTGTATTGATAGAATAAGGAAGAACATGATGTGTTGTTTTTGCGAATAATTAGAGCAAAAGAGATATTAAGGTTTGCTTGGATTAGCTTATTTTATCTTAGGCTTAGGTTGACTATCTGGTATAAGAATTATGTTGCATTTGTTTTGAGAGAATAAGGAAGAAAAGTGGCGGATGTATGTGCGAACATTTAGGCTAAAACATCCAAGTATCAAAGATGAAAGAAGTATCAACATGGGTGAACAAACACCACTTTCAAGTATGAACATAAACTTGTTTTGGTGTTGTTCATCCTTGTTGATTCATCTTTGCTCTTTGTCAAAATACAGAAACAATTATCAAGTATAATTTGTAGGTTCGATGCTTGAATTTAGCGTCTTCGTCTTCCAGCATGTTGGTAGGTTAGAGATTCAAGGCTGAATAATATGTTGTTGGCTAGGTAGAAAGGATGGTAGTTCATTGCATTGTTAATATAAATTTTATATGATTTCATTCATGCACAATTAGCTCTCTAATGTCGTAGAATCTACATAATTAATATGTATGTTCGTCACATCTAAGGGAGCAATATAAATGATAGTAAGAATCTGTTTTCTAATAACTTAAAGCTCAATGATTAGGGCGCTCTATCTAGCGTTGTAGATGGTTCTATTGCTTAATTTGGAAAACGTCTACTACCGTTTGTGTGGTTATTAGACGGTACTGCAATGTTAGATAGATCGATCTGGCCTGATCATTAAGACGTATTCAATGCAATAATGATATAGTGTGTACTGTTCATGACATGCCACACTCCATTATCGCATTCAAGATGAGTGATGTTACTTAGACTCTATTCTTTACTTAAAATTTGTAGATTGTTTGTATTAAAATTGACAGCAGTGACTCAAGTTAATTTCACATATCAAGCAGTTCTAAAGGTCCTCCAAATACATGGGCAGACTACTTTCAAAGGGATATTCTGGATCAGGCACAAAAAGGAAGATGCTAGGAAGGTTAAAACTCCAAAAAAGACTACCAAATAGCTTTTTGATGAGAGGGTTTAGGTGCTAGGCCTGCGCAATGCTAAGACTTGTGAAGACAAGGCTATAAAACCATGGGAACCAAAAATGCCCAAAGTTTGTTCAAAAGGGAAGGGTAAAAAGAAAATGTATTAGTTGAGTTAGGAAGTAATTTGAATAAACCTTGTAATCCTTTTGTACTACTTTATTTGACTTTATGAATAAACATGTTGTAATCCTTTTTAGATTAGTAAAATTTTAGAATGTGTACCTTTTGTTACCGGTATTTTGTAATTTTTTATTTCAAGTTTTAATGGAATATGTTTAATTTTAATTCCCGTACTTTTTCATTGCTAAATTTTCTCATTAATTGTTACAATATTTTGATTGTTGTGTTCATTAACAAGAACTTGGGATATATTTTGTATCATGTTAATCAAAAGTTTCTGCTCTGTTAAAAAAAAAAATCAAAATCAAAAGTTTCTGCTGCTAAGAAAACGTTACTGCAGGTGGGTTTGTACTGCTAGATATGAGAGTGCAAGGGTGGATTGGTAACATTTACACTTAATTGTTACAATATTTTGATTGTTGTATTCATTAACAAGAACTTGGGATATATTTTGTATTATGTTAGTAAAAAAAAATCAAAAGTTTCTGCTCCTAAGAAAACGTTACTGCAGGTGGGTTTGTACTGCTAGATATGAGAGTGCAGGGGTGGATTGGTAACATTTACACTTAAGGGTTTAAATCCCCAATTAACTAGTTATAAGGCCATATAAGCCGCTTTCGTACAATAATGTCAACCTACATAGTTTACTACATAACATTGTTTACGGATAAACCCATATGGTTCATCCTACATTAGCTAATTACATACCGTTGTCTAGTGACAAACCCATTTGGTTTATCATACATCAGATACTTACAAAAAAGTTTATCCAACTTACAAAAACTTTCAAACATTGTTTCACCCATCAACAAACATAAAACCATCAACAACCATCAAACCATCAACACACATCAAACCTTAAGACTCTTTGGGACCAGTTTGTATCATCTGTTAAAAAGAAGCGGACCCTTGCAGCTGCACCAAAGTCGGCTTCCTGTCTCAACTCCCTGAAACCAGAGCATGAAACAATAAACACCTTCCTCCTCACCTTCCCTCGACCAGGTACCACCACTGTTCTCTCACGTACTTGGAACACTTTCTGTATCACTTGGTGCTTCACAACAGCGACAGAGTACCCATACAAGTTGTACTTGTGCACAATTTTTGATGGTATAGTCTGTTACAAAATGTACAAAGTTACAACTGCTATAGATTGATAGTTGTTTAGTTTGTAATCTCATTGAAATTGTAGCATAACAATTTGACAAATTATCAAAGTTTTCAAGACACTTACTAGTCGTCCATTTCTCCAGAAGCATGCAGCCAGTGGTCGGTAGAATGCCCTATCTTCTTGGTCGTGGACAGTGTGAAACGACCATCTGCACATCCTGTTCATCCGTCCGACTTCAAAATCTGAATTTAATAATAGAAAATGAGTAAGTTATAGATAATCCAAAATGTTACAAAGATATCATATACTTGATGTAGTTAAAGATAATAAAGGAAAAAATACCATAGTCATGTGGTTGGTGACACAAGGCATTCATGGCAATATTGGTGTTGTATGTCTCCACAGTTGTGTTGGCCCCTCCATCAGGTTCAAACAACATCACATTAAATTCCTGGCCCGAGTAAACCTGAGTAAAAACCATCCACTGACCAACCTTCAAATTCAAGTCTTGAGCGAGTGTCAACCAACCACCACCATAGAAGAAGGAGTGGACGTATCGACCATAGAGATGATCACTGGCCACCCTAACATTGTAGTCAGTCATGTTAGTGGAAACCATGACCGAATCAGTAGGGGTTGGACCATCCAGATATCTCAGAAAGTCTTCCTCCAACGACTGCATAAGTAGAGATGTGTCTGTCACAGGCACTAAACATCTCTAAAATGGGGCACTCTCGGGTTCATAATTGTGAAACTCCAACCCATCCTCACCATAGCAAGTTACATAAAACACATCCTCACCCTCTTCAACAAAATGTATGTACTCAACAACAGAACAGGAGATGTTGTGAATGACAAAATCATTCCACCTTGCTCCCTCAACAACACACTTAAATTGTGAGACACTCCTTACACGAACTTTCCATCTAACCCCCCACAGTTAACTAAGAAAATAAAACCATTTCCAGTATAGGAACCTCCTAGAACATAATCATTATGCAGTTCCTGTATATGAAAATAAAGTATACAAATGAAAACACAACTAAAAACTTAATCCATTCATATATCTTGCATCATGTACTATATAACACGGACAAAAAAATTTGAAGTCAAAGTTGAAGAAAAAAGACTTGAAAAAGTCATAGTGGACACTTAATGTGTGACTTTTTAAGTCTTCATTTGGAAAATTTGACCTTATATATTTTTATTTGTGTTATATAATAGTTGATAAAAATTATACCAATGGAAAATACATTCAAAACTTAATCCATTCATATATTTTGCATCAAGTAATATATAACACAAATAAAAATATTTAAGGTCAAAGTTGAAAACTAAAGACTTCAAAAGTCAACAGTGGACTATAATTATGGGAAGGAGTAATTAAACTAGTTTCTTAGAGAAATAACAGCTTGTCAATAATGGTGTTAACTTACAAACTCATCCAAAACATCAGGATTGTCCACAGTGCAAATAAATTGATTACCAAATATGGTTACTGCATTAACGATTAAGGTTATAAAACAATGCAAAATACCGTTTGAATGAAGTAAAAATCAGTAAATGTGGTTACCTGGTACGTGTGTTTTTTGAAGAATCACGACTGCTAAGCACCGACTGTGTTGTTTGAGATATTAGGTGAAAGAAGATAGAGCGTTTATGTGTGTGTGATTTTGTTGTGTTAAACACGACTTAGTTTTGTTATTTGCAAAAAATGTCCTCGTCGATTTTCGTGAAAGGGAGGTAGCTGAAGTGTGTTATAGTCGGGAACAGTGAAATGACGAAAATACCCTGACGTGCAACGCACGTGAGGGCACTAACAGGCTAGCAACATTAAGTTCTGCCTAGCAGCATTAAGTTCCGAGTTACTAGCATTAGCAGCATTAAGTTCGGAGTTACTAGCATTCACCCAAATTCCAATCCAAACAACTTTTTCTTTGCTTTTCCTGCAAAATGTTAGTCTAGAAACAAAGAAAATACAAGCGATAACATATGCACAATGATCCCAACATCTAAATATACTTAACAGTTCTAAGTATAACTAGGAGCATTGTAATGGGGCAAATGAAGAGTCATGACTAATAATCTGAACTCAATTCATGCAGTGAATATCTAATTAGACTCAAACTAGATAGAGTATACATAAGTTATCAGAAATGTGTGACCATATGTATCGAATTGTGACTACATTTAAATAATGTGTGACAAAATATGACACTATTATTTAGACACCTAAATAAATACTTCATGTGACCATATATATAGCATCTTTAATTTAGTCACACAAAAACTCAATGTGACTAATATCAAGGTTAATGATAAATGACATCACATTTTGCTATAAATAATAGTCACATGAATATTTTACAATGTGACTATTTTGAATGTATTGGTCACATATAATACCCATTAGGATTTGGCAAACAAACACACACTAAACTTTAGGCACACATATTAACTTACGTGACCATATGTATCGAATTTTAGTTACACTTAATCATGTTTCTATGGTTTAGTGTGACGATATATGACATTTGGTCACGCTCTTCAAGTGTGTGACATATATTTGTCACTCTTAAACGCATTTCGTGACTAACACTTCAAACTTACTTTTCCGTTGTCACACATTTCAAACGCTATGTGGCTAAATATTCAGCAAAGAATAACAGTCACGTTTAAATAATGTGTGACAAACTTGAGTATATAATTTAGCCACATACACAATTACCTCATGTGACCATATATCTATTTTGGTCACACTTTTCAATTGTGTGACATATATTTGTCACATATGTATATCTATAGTGTGACTAATGTTTTGAGCTGATTTGTATCTGTCACACGTCCCGAATTAAAAGTGACTAAATAATCCAAATTTTTTTTCCAGTTACCTCTAGTCACATAAATATTCAAATGTGTGACAATAGAATTCCGAAATGGTCACACAAGTCGGATCAAGTGTGGCTGTTTATTTTATTCTGGTACATTTAATCACGTATAAATGTTACAGTGTGATATTTCAAAATCGACCATGCGTGACCAATAGAACTTTTTGTACCAGTTTGGTTTCGCATGTAAGCTTAGATGTGAGACAACCCTATATTCACATTATGCAGGCTCAAAGGCACTCTAAAAGGCTTGCAAGTGTATCTGAGAAGAAAAACACTAATGCTCTTTCAGAAGGTTTGTTTGTAACAAATAATTTATTCATTGGGTTGTTATATTGTTGTTGATGTGGTTGTAGAATTTTTTGGATGTTTTTGTTGATATAAATAATGCATAAAAAAGTTATTAATATTTTTCGATATCCTTACGTTTTGATGATCACAAAATTTAAAAACATTAAACGTAAAATTATTACGTAAACAAGTATTGATGAGACGAAAAGTGTTACGCTTTTAGGGGGTCATTTAAGCCCTAAGTCGTGATTATTTGATCAAATATTGCCTCAAATCGTTCCTTTTGTCGTTTTAGGTACTTTGGAGAAGAAATCTGGAAAATGAAGCATTTTGGACGTTTTTGGAGCGAAAAGTGAAGAAAACGGCAAAGTCTCCAAAATCAAGCCGAAAATAGCTACTTGATGGCGTCGAGCTTTGCATGTGACGGCGTCATGTGTTGGCAAAGAGGTGGATATAACGTTTACACGAGACGCGCCAGAATGTTTTTGGGACTTAAAGAGTGACGGCGTCATGCTTTGGGATGCCTAGGCCGTCAAGATTAACAAGTGACGGCGTCAGATCTAGATCTAGGAAATTCGAGAAGAGTATTGGTGGCTAGTTGACGGCGTCACAGGTATAACGTGATGCTGTCAGATGTGTAATCTCTATATATAGTTTTCTAATTTTCATTCATTAAAGAGAGAACTTTTGGAGGAACCTTACCACAAACCCTAGGTCGAATTTTCACCTTCTTGTAAGGGTTTCAACCTTATGCTTGTCTTTACTTTAACATGCTAGGCTAGGTTTGTTTGTGTTTGCTTAGATGTAATGAAACCTAGCTATTGATTATTGGTTGATTGTTTGTTATTAGTTGTTGTATATGAATGATTTCGATGTTAGGATTAAGAAAACTAGCTAATCTCCAATTGGTAACTTGGTTGAATGTATTAAGAAACATGAATCGGATGTGTTCTACGATTTTAATGGTTGTATTTAATGCATGAGTGACTACTAAGGATGCCATGTTAGGAGCTAGTTGTCGGCTCGACATAGGAAGAGGTAGAAGCTTATAGAGTTGGGGAAGATCGTACACGGCCCCACGAATGGTATTAAGGAATATAACCCATCATTCATGCAATTGTAACAAACTAGTCAATTAATGAAAGATAGCTAGGGAGTAGTGAAATCTAAGTAAACACGTTTCTCTCATTATAAGGTTTTTCTCATATTTTATTTTCTTGTTATTTTATTTTCATTGCATTTGTAGTTATTTGGGTTAGTTGACTAGCTACTAATTCCGCCCACTCTTCCAATACCCGAGATTTTTACTTGCTTTTCATAAACCATAAAAATGCAAAAAGAATCATCCCTCACCTCTAGACCTAGTATAATTAAGTTTTGATCCTAACGAACACTATTCCCTAAGTAGAACGATCAATCCTCCGGTACTTGCCACTACACTATACTATATCGGTCAGGTACACTGCCTGATGGGGATTGCAAGCTTCTCGAGATCCCTCGAGAGGTGAAACCTTTTGCGTAGGTGCAATCCCACGCATCACCTTTTTGGCGCCGCTGACGGGGAATAGTTATTGTTTAGGTTGAAATTTCTTTTTATTAGGTCTACTTGCTAGATTCCTTTCTAGTAAGATTTTTATTTTATTTTTATAGGTTTTCTTTAGTCTATCTTATTTCTTCGTTCCTTTGTTTGTAACCATTACCATCCGCCATAATGGAAGGTGGTAATAACTTTGAACCCATCAACCCACTACAAAAAAACCCACCACAAAACCCACCGCAGCCAAACCAACCTCCTAAACAGCGCACTTTAGGAGAGTACTCCCGTCCTAGCCACCAAGGCTATCGAAACACCATTGAGCTCACTCAAGGAGCCAATGTGTCTCCCTTGCAATCCGACACCATCCGGTTGGTGCAAAGCGGATGTGCATTCCATGGACTTCGTTCCGAAGATCCTAATCACATCTCAAGGATTTCCTCAAAATCGTAGATTCCATAGACCTTGATGTTGAAACTCGAGAGACGACCCGATTGCGTCTCTTCCAATTCTCTCTACATGACCAAGCTAGTCAATGGCTTGAGCGTTTACCCGCGGGATCCATCACCTCTTGGGATGATCTCACCACTCATTTCCTTGCTCAAATTTTCCCACCGGGGAGAACCACCAAGCTAAGAATGACATCTTGATGTTCTAACAACGTCAAGGTGAAACCCTTTATGAAGCATGGACTGGTTTCAAGGACTTACTCCAAAAAGTCCCTCATCATGGCATAGATCTTTGGCTCCAAGTCTAAATCTTTTATGACCATATCAATCTCTCCACGAGGCAAACCATTGACCATACGGCTGGTGGTAAGCTACGTGATTGAAGTGCGGAAGAATAATGGGAACTCATAGAAGATCTTGCTCTCTATGACAACGAAAGTTGGAATGATCCCCGTGATTTAAACAAAACGGTCAAGGCAATATCTTTGCCTTCGAACAATTCAAGCACTCCCGACCATATGATCATGGAACTTGAAGACCAGGTCAAGTTTCTCATGAAATCCTATGAAGCTCCTAAACCTTCAAGCCAAGTGAACAAAATCACTTATTCAAGCGAATTATGTAGTGGTCCTCACGACTCTCGTGATTGCATGGAACTCCTCAAACAAGCTTTTGCGGATTACGCATCCTTATGTACCGATGGAGTGGGAGATAAGTGGTAAACTTTCAAACCCGAGCCAAACCCTTATGGTGATTCATACAACCCCTCTTGGAAAAATCACCTAAACTTTAGGTGGAAACAAAGCCAAAATGCACCCCAAAATAATTATTCCACTCCACCTAATTGCTACCAATCAAATGGTCCACCCTCTAACCGTACTTTCAACAACAATCCTTCCAACAACTATGGTAGTACCAATAATTTTGAAGGATTGATGTCTAATTTTATGGCATCTCAAGAAGCTCCTTTAGCAAAGTTTGAAGCTGATTTCAAACAAAAACAAAATGAGATGACAAATAAGATTGACACATTGTTGAAAGTTCTCAATGACCGAGAAATGGGAGCACTCCCTAGCAACACGGTCAAGAACCCGAAACTAAACATTAACGCCATATCATCCGTTTTGTCTCCTAATTCTTGTCCATAATACTATTCGGTCAATGCCATGAGCACGTGTTTCAAGCAAACCCAAATTTTTCAAAAGGACCAATTGAATAAAACATCCAACATTAAACCGGTCAATAGCATAGTTGAAACACCTCTTACACAAGATCTTGGCGATGAATTTAAGGAACTTCACCTTGAGCGCCCCGTCATTGATGTCTTAGCCCGTGCCCCTTACTAAAATACCCTCTTAGAAAAATATTAAGAAAGACTTAAGTTGGGTAAAAATGGGACCGCTTTCGTTCAAAACAAACTACCTAAGAAACTAGATGATCCAGGTATATTTGTTTTACCTTGTAGGATAGGGAACTCCGAAGCTTTTGACACACTAGCCGATCTAGGATCAAGTCTCAACTTGATTCCTTTATCCCTTTTCACCACACTTAAGCTAGGGAAGTTAGAGGAGACGGAAGTGATAATTGGTCTAGCGGATGGAAGTGTTGCCCACCCGGTAGAAATGATTAAAGATATAGTAGTTCACATAAGTCGATTAACTATCTTAGCGGATTTTCATGTCCTTGATATGGTTAGTGACACTACATGCCCATTGCTAGTAGGAAGAGGATTTTTAGCGACCACTAGTGCCATAATTGATTGTAAAGAGTCTAAGATAGCGGTAGGAGAAGGTGAAACGTGGTTGGTCTATGATGTTAAGAAGCATAGCTACGATAATGAGAATGAACCAACACCTCATTGGGTAGACATGAATAGAAGACCATCTAGATATGGACCTTGGATTAATGGAGACTTCATAGGACCTCAACGCCCATTTTATTAGAAGAGGAGTTCATAAACCGAACACATTCGGTGGAGCAACTCATAGCTAGGGATGAGGAATTAAACCCCTTTGAGGATCCCTTAGTCTTTAGGAAAATGATTGAATTCCTAGGAGTGATGCCTATTAACTTAGGGATGAACAAATGGAAAAGAGAAGGTGATAAATGTAAATGGAATTGGGACAAGCCACCTAAGGAAGGTGATGGATCATGGCATATGAAGATGATTCTATATGATCCGGACGTAGAGAAGTTTGAAAAGTCATACTGAACTAAGAGTGTTGGGTCACTGAATTCCCCAAATCTTCTAACAAGGATTTGAACGTAAAATCCCCTAAGTGTAAACAAGTCACTGAGTGAACAGTAACTCAGTGAGTCACCTTCAGGGAGCTAAGACCGAGCCTAAGAAGAAAGGTTCTCCATTGAGTGAGGCGGAACTCAGTGAAGTGTGATCTAAGCCAAGAAGAAGGTGATGGGTTCAGTGAGGATGACAATAACTCACTGAACCCCATGACTCCTCAACAACTTAATCGTACTGAAGACTGATGACAAGAAGCCTGATGTTTTGGCGGGACTGGGCAGGAAAGTTTGAGCTGCTTTATTAAAGTGATTTATTACTCTAATGTCAAACTTTCCCCAAATGGCTAAAACCAGGCTGTCATCAGAAAGTGCCTTTTGGACCTAACTCAATGAAGGTTCCTTGCCAGAAGAATAATATCTTTCAAGATATTGTTAAGGAAGCTTAAGGTCCAATGTATATTTAGTTGTTCTATACTTGTGTATAAATATGAAGCAAATGTGAGGAGTAAAAGTTGACAAGTTTGTGCAATTAATGCAAAGCATTCACAAACCACTTTACTCCTCCAAAGAACAACACAAGCCCCTGAGATAGCTCAGTGGGTAATTTAAGTTGTCACTCAACATTGTTTGAGTTTAGTGAGGAGTCCATACAATACTTGTCGTTTCAACCCAAGTGTTATTCCGCAAACACTTGGGTACGATTCTTTTGATTAACTTCTAATAAAGAATTAAACGTTGGAAAATATTGTCTCTTATCTTTATGTTACTTTATTGTTAATCATTTTATACATCTTTGTTTAAAGTCATACAACTTGGTTACTTTAGCTTCTTAGTTACTGTTAACCAAATAAAAGGGACCAACAAGTGGTATCAGAGCCTCTGATTTGTAAAACTTAAACCTGTTTTCAAAAATTAAAGAGTGCTCAAGTTTTTAAAATCAAGATCCCACTATGACTGACATAGATGTTCCCCAGCTTGTCGACAAAAAGGGTGGAAGTTATTCAGCAACTGCCCCTCGACTTGAAGCTGGCAAATTCAATAAGTGGAAAAAGCGAATGCTTTGCTACTTAACTGGGATGGAACCATATTACATTAAGTTGATTAATGATGGTCCATTTGTCCCAACAACTGCCCAAGGTTTAATTAAACCTGAAGCTCAGTGGACCCCAGATGAAAGGAGGGTGGTCAATCAAGACCAGCACCTGAAAAGCATCATTATATCATGCCTTCCTGATGATATAAAGGAATCAGTGATCAACTGTCCCACTGCCCAGCAGACATGGACTGACCTGGTTCATAGCTATGAAGGGCCTTCTGATACCAAAGAAAATAGAATCATGGACCTGAAGCTTGAATTCAATACCTTCAGGGCCAAGGATTCTGAAAGTCTCTCTGAGACTTATACTCGGTATAAGACCCTCCTGAATTAGCTGACCAATGATGGTGTTATACTGTCTAAACATGAGATCAATGTTGGTTTTGTCAACAGTCTCCCTGAGAAATGGTTAAACTTCTCTCAGGGATTGAGAAATGCAAACCACATTCAGAACCTTGAGCTCCCTGCCATCTATGGGAAGTTTGTTTATGAAGACAATCTTATCACCAGGAGATACCCTGGTAAAGCTCAGGAGACCAAAAAGGCCTTGACAATTACACCCATATCAACTGCTTTCTATTCAAAAGGTGTTGTGCAGGATTTTCAGGATGGATCTGATGATGAGGTTGACCAAAGAACCAGTGAGGAGTATCTTAATGATCTTCAAATTGAATTTCATGAAAGAGCACTCCTTGCTAATTCAAAAAGGTTTTTTAAGAAAAACAAATTTCCCTCTAAAGCAAATGACAACACTGAATGCTTTAAATGTGGCAAAATGGGGCATTTTGCTAAAGATTGTTTTTCAAAAACAACCTCAGAACCATCTTTCAAATTTTCAGGAAATAACTCTTTTTTAGGCCCCAGTAAATTTCAACCAAAAATGCTTCAGTCTAGTCAAAGATTTGAAAAAGTCCCTCAAATCGACTTTGAAGCAAAGTACAGAAAGGCAAAAGCTAAACTTGCCCTTCTTGAATCATCCTCAACAGTCTCTCAGCCTCCTCAGGCTCCAAAGCCTACTCAAGCCAAGAACAAAGGGCTTGTTGCTGAAACATATGACTGGGATGAGGTTGAAGTGTCCTCTGATGATGATGAAGTTCACATCAGTGCCCCGATGGCCCTGTCAGAAGACAACAAACTTGCTGTGGGGAAGAGTCATGCAAGAAATGGTGATTGGGTCAACATCACAATGAGGAAGGTAAATCTTTTACTTTCTATGGATGATAATGATGATTGGAAATCTTACTTAGACTATATTAATGTTGATCTTAAGTATGTTGAAGAGCAAAGACTTAATTTGTTTTTAAAATTTAACAAACTGAGTTTTGAATTAAATCATTGTAGAGATGAATTACTTGCCTTAAAACAAGCCAAGCTTGAAAGTGTTACACTTCAAATTCAAAACTCTGAACTTGTAAAACAAAATCAAGCTCTTCAGGAAGAACTTAAGAAAGAAAAGGAAATTATTTGGAAATGGACTCAGAAAAACCCCAAACTTTATGAAACACTGAGTCTCTCACCCAGCCCCAATAAGGCTGGTCTGGGTGATGATCAACTCACTAAAGTTTCTGGGGAGAGTAGCCATTCTACAACTTTTCTATTAATCAACATACTCTCTAGCAAAGAACTAGCTCCCAAACCCAGTGATTGGATTGAAAGAAATAATTCTGATAGTAAATTGCCAAATTTTAACACTGGAAGAATCCTGGAGCCTGAAAGTCAGGCTATAAAGGAGCTGCTAGGAGTCACTGATGAACTTAGTCCTACTGAGTCCATCACTGAGTCTAAGTCTGATTCACCACTCCCTCCACTGAAACAACTTCAGGGAGTAGAACCCAATTCTGCCCTTGCACCATTAGTCTTTCAACCACATTCTCCTAAAGAGAAATCAGGGTTAGGAAGGACTATACTGAAAAGACCTACTCCTGCACCCACTGAACACCAAAAACCTTCAGTAACTACTGAAGTGAAGCCTGAAAGCACTGATTCAAAGGTTGATCAGCTTGCTAAACTTGTCAGGATGCTGAGTGAGAAAATTGAGTCTACTGAGAAAAACTCTGACTCAAAACTTACAAAGCCCTCAGTATCCTCAGGTTCTTCCAAACCAAAAACCACACCCAGACCCTCAGGAAGATGTGAACTGTGTAATTATCCAAATCACAACACTGATAAATGCTACAGAGTCCTGTTTTGTATGATATGCAAACAAGAGGACCACAGAACTTGTGATCACATCCCCCACACTGCTTCTTTAAAAGCAAGGGGTCTATACAAAACCCAAGGCTATCAGTATGCCACACCTTCCAAACAAAGACTGAAGGCTAAGCCTTTCTCACCATGTCCTCACTGTGGTTTCAATGATCATCTTCCTGATGATTGTATGATGAAAGAATGCTGTGACATCTGTGGAGATCCCTCCCACGAAACCAGGGGACATGACAAAGTGATTCAGTCAAGAAGGAAAAACCAAACCAACACTTCTCAGTCACCTGAGGCATCAACCTCCACAAAATGTAAAACATGTGGTAGCTCAGGTCACACAACTTCAGACCATGATTCATTAACTGAGTTCAAAAAGTCCCTGAGGACTAAGCCCACTAGAAGGTGGGTCAACAAGCAAAACTAACCCAGTTTACTGTTTGTGCAGAAACACATCAAGGATCCTACCTAGCATCTAGATAGTGGATGCTCCAGAAGTATGACTGGTGTAAAAGGTTTTCTGCACAAATATGTGGAAGAACCAGGACCCAAAGTAGCATTTGGTGATAACTCATCAGCTCCCACTGAAGGTTATGGTTCAGTAAACTGCAATGGTATAGTTTTTACAAGAATAGCTTATGTTAATGGTCTCAAGTACAACCTGATAAGTGTTTCCCAACTATGTGATGCCAAATACATAGTTCAGTTTGATGACAAGAGAGGGACCATCTTTAATGCCAATAAGGAAGTTGTGTTGATTGCCCCCAGGAGGGATGATGTATATGTCCTTGACATGTCATCCCTGACTCAAAATGGGACTTGCCTATTCTCAAAGGCAAGTGAGACAATCAACTGGCTATGGCATAGGAGACTCTCTCATCTCAATTTCAAGAGCATCAACAACCTGGCCAAACAGAACAAAGTTCTGGGCCTTCCATCCCTGGTGTATACCAAAGACAAGCCTTGTTCTGCTTGTGAAAAAGGAAAACACCACAGGGCATCATTCAAAACCAAACAAACCTTTTCCATCAAAAGCTGCCTACATCTTCTTCATATGGACCTTTTTGGACCTGTTAGTCCAATGTCCATTCATCATGAGAAGTATACTCTGGTCATAGTGGATGAATACTCAAGATATACTTGGGTTTACTTCCTGACCAAAAAGAGTCAGGCAGCTGAAACAATCATGTCATTTGTCAGGAACATTGAAAATCAAAATGATGTCAAAGTTAAACAGATCAGGACTGACAATGGCACTGAATTCAAAAACCAAGACCTTGAGTGTTTTTGTGATGAGAAAGGAATTTCTCAAAATTTCACTTCTCCCTATACTCCTGAACAAAATGGAGTAGCTGAAAGGAGAAATAGAACACTCATTGAGGCAGCAAGAACAATGCTGAATGGCTCAGTCCTCTCAAAACATTTTTGGACTGAGGCAGTTAAAATAGCCTGCTACACTCAAAACAGGTCAATCATTGTGAAAAGGCATAATAAGACACCTTATGAGATATTCAAAGGAAGGATTCCTGGCATCAGCTATTTTCATGTATTTGGGTGTCCTGTGTTTATACATAATCACAAGGATCACTTAGGTAAATTTGATGCCAAAGCTGATGATGGATACTTCCTGGGATATTCCCTGGTTTCTAAAGCCTTCAGGGTGTTCAACACAAGGAGACAACAAACTGAGGAAACTTATCACATCTCTGTTGATGAGAGTACTGAATCCATCAGGTTCTCAAATTCCTCAGTTGAAGAAATTGGTATTGATGACTCATCAAGATATCCTCCTGATGAGTATCATCCTGAGAACAATCCCTCAACCCAATACCAAGCTGATGCTGATGTCTCCTATTACATCATCCCTCACAACCTACCCCAACCACCTATCAGTGAGTTCATAGAAACTCAGCCTGTCTTAAATGAGACTGACACCACTGAACAAATTGTTCAGGAACCCTCAGAACAAATTGTTCCTACTGTAGTCACTGAAGCACATATTGATGAGTTACCTCATGTTCCTGAGTCTGAACCTAATCAGGCTCCTACAAGCTTAAATTCCTATCCCAAACCCCAAGATAGCTGGACTAGATCCAAAATCATTGAGCTTGTGAACATCATTGGTGAACCCACTGAAGGCATGCTCACAAGAAGCAAGGCTGCCAAACTCAAGGCTGCCACTGCCAATATATGTCTTTATGCTGACTATCTCTCAGAAATTGGGCCTAAAAATGTCAAAGAAGCCCTGACTTATGAAAGTTGGGTTCAGGCCATGAGAGATGAATTGGAACAATTTGACAGAAATGATGTCATGACCCTTGTTGAATGCCCCCAGGGTGTTTTAATCATTGGTATGAAATGGGTCTTTAAAAACAAGACCGATGAAAATGGCACAGTCATAAAAAACAAAGCAAGACTGGTTGCCAAAGGATATAATCAACAGGAAGGTATAGACTATGAGGAAACCTTTGCACCTGTTACAAGAATGGAAGCCATCAGGATCTTCCTTGCATATGCAACCTACATGAACTTTAAAGTTTACCAAATGGATGTTAAATGTGCATTCCTGAATGGTAACATCAAAGAAGATGTCTATGTGCAACAGCCTCCTGGTTTCGAAAGTAGTGAATACCCCAACCATGTCTACAAGCTTAACAAAGCCCTTTATGGACTGAAACAAGCACCCAGGGCATGGTATGAAACTCTTTCAGCCTTCCTGATCCAAAACAAGTTTTTTAGAGGAAGAATTGACAACACACTGTTCATCTACAGAACAAAGGATGATGTCATTCTTGTCCAAGTATATGTTGATGACATCATCTTTGGCTCAACAAGTTACAAACTTTGCAAACAGTTTGAGAAACTGATGACCATAAAGTTTGAAATGAGCATGATGGGTGAACTCACATACTTTCTTGGACTCCAAATCAAACAAACTGATAAAGGAATATCCATTTGCCAAGAAAAATACCTCAGGAACCTACTGAAGAAGTATGAGCTCACTGACTGTTCTTCAGTGAAAACCCCTATGGTTCCTCCAAACAACCTTGGCCCTGATCTCACTGGAAAATCAGTGAATCAAACCCAATACAGAGGAATGATTGGCTCCCTGATGTACTTACTTGCCTCAAGGCCTGATATCCAATTCTCAGTCTGCCTGTGTGCAAGATACCAGGCTGACCCTAAAGAATCACATCTCACTGCTGTCAAGAGAATCATCAGGTACCTGAAGGGTACTCCAAACCTTGGTTTGTATTACCCAAAATGTTCAGGATTTGACCTCAAAGGGTACACTGACTCTGACTATGCAGGATGTAACATGGATAGGAAAAGTACTTCAGGATCCTGCCAATTTCTTGGTGGTAAACTTGTGTGTTGGAGTACAAAGAAACAACAGTCAGTGGCCATGTCCTCAGCTGAAGCTGAATATATGGCTGCTGCAGGATGTTGTGCAAATGTACTATGGATGAAGAGCCAACTGAGTGACTATGGCATTCAGTATAAGATGGTACCTATCTTTTGTGATAATACTAATGCCATAGCCATCTCAAACAATCTAGTACTTCATCAAAGAACCAAACACATTGACATCAGATACCACTTCATCAGGGACCACATTTTTAATGGAGAAATTGAACTACATTTCATCCCCACTGAGTATCAGCTAGCTGATATCTTCACTAAACCCCTGGATGAACCCACTTTCACAAGATTGAAAGCTGAACTGGGCATGTTGGACATAGAATCAGGGAACTGATCAAAAATTATTCCAACACGATGTAAATTCTCTAAGTCCCTGATCATACCCTTCCTGAAAAACCCATTTTTGTTGAATGATAATTCATTCAGGGGGCTGTGGATGAAAAATGGCATTAAATACCCTAACTAAATGATCCAAATACATAGTTAGTAAATGTCCCAGGTAGGTAACTGATTCCTATTAAATATAGGAATATATGTCACTTACACAACTGGCATCCACATCTTGGGCCCCCACATCTCTCTCACCAAACACCACTGAGCATTAAATGCTCTCTCACACACAAAATGTGTGATGATTTCTTTTTCTCTGCAAAAGTGCATTATTTGCAGAGGCACCCCAAAGGGTGAGAGAAAAAGGGGTAGTGGGAATCGTGATATTTAATGCGGATCTCAAACCTATATTATTATGCCGTTTCGGTTGAATATTATAAGTTTTTGATATCCACAACATCACTACCCTAATTCCCAGTATAAATACCCCCACAAAAAGGGAAAAACACACACGCTTTTAAAATCATAACTAAACTCTTGCAAATTGTTTTCAAAACTGCGTGTGTTTCCCTCACCAATACCATTTTTCAAAACCAGGCCTTTTAATCTAAACCAAATGGCTTCTTCAAAGGTCGTAAAATACGCACCCAATATGGATTTCCAATTGGAAAGCGTAGACCTTACCAAGAACAATGTGGTGGGGAACTTTGCCTACCCTACTGGGTACCCTGAATACAGGGATGTAGTGAAGTTCCTTCAGAACTGCTTCCTGACCACCTCATTCACAAAAACCCCCTCAGTCATCTATCATGACTATTTGAGGGAATTTTGGTGCACATCGGTGGTTGAAAACCCTGATGCGCCAAAAGAGGCCAAAATAAAGTTTACAGTCAAGAATGGAACCAAGTCCCTAACTCTTGACTATAAAACTTTTGTCAAAGCCACTAGCCTTGACTACACCATGACCTTCACTGCCCAACCCTCTGAGAAAGAGGTAAAAGAGGTCTTACTAAAACTGGGACCCTATGACAAAAATCACCCTGAGGTGACTCCAGGGTCCCTATTATCCAAAGCCCCAATAATAAGGACCTGGTTCCCAGCTCCTTGGAGAATTCTAATGACTTTTGTCATTCAGGTTCTCTGGGGAAATAAATCCTCTACTGAGCAATTGAACACTACTCAGGCAATGATATTGTTTTGTCTCATTGAGGGTAAAATGATTGACCTTGGAGAAATCATCTTCAGGGACCTCATAGCAAAGTTAGGGGGGAAGTCTAGGCAAAAACACATGTCATATCCTAGATTTGTTTCCTGTGCCCTACAAGACTTGCTTGGGTCTGAGTATGTTAAGCCTGACATAACAGGTTTTGAGCCTAATGTCCTACACAAGGCAAATTACTCTCATGACCCTCTTGAGGTTACACCTGTCACCCTGACAATGTATATGCGTTCTGCTATCCAGGGTGACAATAAAGTTTCACAAGTTCCCTCTCCTACCAAAAAGGTGAAGAGGAAGAAGGGACAGGGGTCCAGGAAGGTGGCTCAACCCAAGTCACTCGACACTGAGACCTCTGACCTTAATGCTGCCAAAAAGGGGCATGAATTACCGCCCTTGACTGCGGACACCCTGAGAATAATTACCCAGTCACTAGGCCTGCAACAAAAGCCAACGGAGGGCACTGAGACATCCCACTCAGTGTCCTCAGGCATACCCATTTCCAAAGACTCTACTGTCACAAACAAGACAGTTGAGCCGAAACAAACCAAACCTTCACATCCTGCTAAAGGCTCTGGCAAATCACAACCAGAGTCTCAGGGAGTAACGGATCCTAAATCCTCGGTGGGGCAGCACTACTCCACTGAGAAGGGGGTCCACAAACAATCACATCCTGCTAAAGGCTCGGGTAAATCACAACCCAAGCATCAGGGAGTTCATGTTCCTAAACCTTCGACAGGCCAGAACAAGCCTGTTGGAAAGGGGGACTCAACCACTCATTTGCCTGATGAGGACATTCGCCAATCAAAGCTTTTGTCTGAGGGCACCACTACCCATCCCAAAGACTTAGAGGGAAACATACAACCCGCTAATAGGGACACAACAATCACGGCTCCTAGTGATGGCACTGAGAAACACCCATCAGTGTCTGAAGGGGTCACGGGGGACAAAGATTCAGAGGGATATACACCACCCGCTGATATGGAACCCAAAACCACTCCCGGAGGTACGCAAAACTTGGGAACTGGCCTTAAAGACCAGGTAGGTAAAACCCAACCTACCGGATTTGAGGGGTCAGGACCCGGCCAAAACGAAGGCAAATCTTCTTATGAAGAGGAGCCGGATAACCTCCATTTGTTGCAGATTACCTCCCTGGCAGATGCTCAGGCGTTTCTATTTTCTGATGATGAATTTAACAGTGACGAGGAAGTCTTCACGGCCGGAGATGATATGGAGGATTAGGAGACAGTCCCTGAACCTGTTACTCAGTCTCCTCAAACCTCTAACCATAATGAAGATGAACAACATTCCGAGCCGGAAACCTCAGAAGACGCTTCAACTCCTCCCACTGAAAGAGCCTTCCTAAAGTTCATCAAGAAAATGACCAATGTTTTGTACAGGGGGGTCACTGAAGAGGTGTTTGATCTGCATACAGAGCAAGCAGTCCACTATCACCTCCTCAAAGATGCTGTTGAAGATTACAATGAAGATGTCAGGGAGCAAAATTCCACTGTCTCTCACTACCTGACACAAATGGCTTCACACATCAATCAATTTTTGGAATCCCTAAAAGAGCTGGCTACAGGGGTCAAGTCAGTTCAAGAATCAGTCAAAGATGATCCTGAGCTCACCAAGAAAATTCTTCAGACATCTGAGACATACCAAGTCAACACGGCAGCTCTTACTGAGTTACTTGGTTTAATAAAGGGTTCCAATGTTCAGAATCTCAGCTCCACGGTGGAGTCCCTCAAGTCTTCCTTCACTCAGTTGGAAGCATCAGTGACAGCTCAATCCCTGAAGTCCACATCTCTGGCATGGACAATGGGATCTAGGATGACTGCCCTTGAAAATTCTCAGGCTTCACTTGACTCCAAGGTATCTCTCATTCATCAGGATACTGCGGAGATCAAGTCAATGATGACGGAAATATTTCAAGCCTTCAAGGGTACCTCTACTTCATCTTCAGTAACTCCAACCTTGCCATCACTGCAGCTCCGGCAATTGTTGAGGGGGAGAATGTTCCTGAAACCCCTATTACTGATGAACAAGGAGCTGGACAGCCCTCTTACACTGAGGGGGAGCATGTCACTGAAGCCACACCGATCACTCAAGTTCCACCACAAGAGGAACCAGTCTCCTCCACTCTCTTTCAGGACAGAGGAAAAAGCATAGCCACCACCTCTGAACCTGAAGTAAGACTCCAGCCTGCCTCCAAAATTGTCAGAGTTGACCCTGATGAACCTATCAGGGTCCCGTATGAAATTAATGGAAAAATCTATCAACTCACCCATGACCAAATACAAGACTACATGAAAAGAGTTGAGAAAGCGGCAAAGGCAGCTGAAGAAGAGAAATTGAGCAAGCCTGAACTGATACAGGTTGTTCATGAGGAGGCTGAAAAGATTGGTCTGGATACTGAGGCACTAGCTACTGAGCAAGCTGGTGTAGCCTTTAAAAAGGCTCAGGAAGAACAGATGAATGCTCTGAAAAAGGAAATGGAAGAAAAGTTGAAAAGGCAAGTTCATATCAGAAAGACCAGGGTTGAAAGATATCATTTGGTGATGAAGGAAAGATTGAAGCCTGAAACCATCACTGACATCAAAATCCACAGGAATACCAAACCCGCAATGGTCACTGTCTTCAGGGGGGCTGATAAAAGAATCATGGACATTCATAACCCATTCAGATTCGCTGACTTTGGGATCACTGAACTTGATGAACTCCGTCCCATCATTGCTAAGAAAAATGGTGCCGTTGTTGATCAACTTCTCAAGTCACTAAGTGAAAGGTATGACAGACTGAGAGCAATGCCTGAGGCCCTCAACATTCCCTCCCTTCTTCCTGCTCCAACAACAGGAACTGCTTCATCAACTACCACCAGGAGAAAAAGGAAGCACATTGATTCCGAGCCTGAGATCAAGGTCCCAGGATTGGATTGTGATAGGTCCGTTCTTGAAGGAATCACCTTCGTGAACAACACCGTGCTTGAACACCCTGAACGAGGTCTATGCTTTACAGATGAATATGGAGACCTTACCTTCCAAAGGTGGTCTGATATAGACAAGGCAGGGGTCACAGCAATGGTAACGTACCTGATGTTAGCTTCTCCTATACAAAGTGGTGCAAACCAAAGGTTCTGTAAGGACCTTAGGACCAAGATTGAGAAGCATCCTGAGAAACACCTGCTGAGATCAAAGAAAGCTAAGATTGAGGGACTTGGCTATCATCTGAACATCTGATCTGCAACAACTATCTTTTTATTTGTTTGTAATTTGTAGGAAAATGTAATAGCTATGAATAAACTGATGTTTTGTTTAAATAGTTATGTCCTACTTACAATTACAACAAACATTCAGCAAGAGAAGAAATACCCTGACAACTCATGCTAAATCAAGAAACACTTAGGCTATTTGTATGTTCAAATAGGGGGAGATTGTTGGGTCACTGAATTCCCCAAATCTTCTAACAAGGATTTGAACGTAAAATCCCCTAAGTGTAAACAAGTCACTGAGTGAACAGTAACTCAGTGAGTCACCTTCAGGGAGCTAAGACCGAGCCTAAGAAGAAAGGTTCTCCATTCAGTGAGGCGGAACTCAGTGAAGTGTGATCTAAGCCAAGAAGAAGGTGATGGGTTCAGTGAGGATGACAATAACTCACTGAACCCCATGACTCCTCAACAACTTAATCGTACTGAAGACTGATGACAAGAGGACTGATGTTTTGGCGGGACTGGGCGGGAAAGTCTGAGCTGCTTTATTAAAGTGATTTATTACTTTAATGTCAAACTTTCCCCAAATGGCTAAAACCAGGCTGTCATCAGAAAGTGCCTTTTGGACCTAACTCAATGAAGGTTCCTTGCCAGAAGAATAATATCTTTCAAGATATTGTTAAAGAAGCTTTAGGTCCAATGTATATTTAGTTGTTCTATACTTGTGTATAAATAGGAAGCAAATGTGAGGAGTAAAAGTTGACAAGTTTGTGCAATTAATGCAAAGCATTCACAAACCACTTTACTCCTTCAAAGAACAACACAAGCCCCTGAGATAGCTCAGTAGGTAATTTAAGTTGTCACTCAACATTGTTTGAGTTTAGTGAGGAGTCCATACAATACTTGTCGTTTCAACCCCAAGTGTTATTCCGCAAACACTTGGGTACGATTCTTTTGATTAACTTCTAATAAAGAATTAAACATTGGAAAATATTGTCTCTTATCTTTACGTTACTTTATTGTTAATCATTTTATACATCTTTGTTTAAAGTCATACAACTTAGTTACTTTAGCTTCTTAGTTACTGTTAACCAAGTAAAAGGGACCAACAAAGAGAACCGATAGGAAACTACACGCTAAGTTCGACCCTAAGGACGCCCTCGATGAGGAACTCACTCATATAGGATAGATCATGACTTTGAGTCTAGCTACAAGACTCGTAAATAAAGAAAAGCGCTTCTTGGGAGGCAACCCAAGCTTTATTTGTTTGATTGTTTGTTTGCTTGATTTTATTTGTTTCCGTATGCATGTTTTATTTTTATTGTTTGTGGCTCATGTTTCAAAATAAATTGTGAAAATGCTTTATTTTGTTTTTAACTTCGTCTTGATTACATATAAAGGTATTTGGCAAAAGATAAGTGTAAGGGAAATCTAAATTTGTTTCTAAGAACGAAATTGAACATGAATCACAACGATATTAAACGAATGTGCGTATTAGTAATTGTTTGAGTCAAATGCTTATATCGAGTCATAATGATGTTTTGCAGGATTCCCAGGAATTAAGGCCTGAGTTCTTCTAGAAATTTTCCAGAAACTTAACATAAAATTTCTGCAGGTCACTTCTGACGACGTCATGATTATAACCTGACGGCATCAAGTGTAAAATTCTAGAAATTTTGCAAGTTTTGTTTTTCTGCCAGAGTCATAGAGTTTTTGTTAAATCTTTAGTTTTATAAACTCCAGGAAATCTGCAAATATTCATTCCATAAGCATTATACCTGAATTTGCTTTCTAGGATTTTATTATGTATAGAGTTTGCCGTCGATTTTACGCGATGTTTACCATGATTATTTTCTCAGGTTTAACAGGTTATATTGGACAAGAAGATGATTTATATTTCTGGAGGGAAGCTTTCAACATTCATTTTCTTGGAGGAGGATCTAACCATGTTATCGCATTATCCACACAGAACGAATCAGGGGAGTATTTGTTTCATTCTTTTACCTTCGTTACTTTTACATCCTTTTTATTGAACATTGGGGACAATGTTCAGCCTAAGTGTAAAGGGAGGGTAAATGATGATACCTTAGAGAATGCAATTGCACTTGATTTTGTTTGTTCAATAGTAGGTGTGTAATAAAACTAAAAGAAACAATTGTTAGGATAATTTTAGCGCCAAATTTAAATTTTTTTACAACATATAGGAGTGAAGCTTTAGCCTTAATAAGCATCTCATGGATAGGAGTTGCATGACTAGCACAAAAATCATACCACTCAAAATTTTCCATCCCAAATATGTGAGGTTCGCCCCTAGATTTGTTAGGAAAAGATGCTTATGAGTGTACTGGTAGTACTTAGATTCTAGAACTTGTGTTAGTGATGCATCCCAAGACCGCTAGTGAGACTACATTCGTGTAGTATGATTTACTACATGATAAGAGGCATTAGGATAACCCTTGTGTTAAACCCGTATCATAATTACTTGACCAATAAAGTCAATACACTTGACTAATAAATTCAATTAATTTTCCCACACCTTTGCGATGTACTCATTTTTAGTACACGATACCCCTAGTACACCCCACCGAGCCTATCTTTTTCGTTTCTAACTTTAAGCATTTTACTTAAAGGAAGAATTTTTTTTACAATCCACCCCAAATGTACACCCAAATCGCCTTAGCCTTCCTTGTATGCACTCATCTTTAGTACATTATTGTTACATGTTTAAACCCTTAGTTAATTGTCTAATTGATTACATGGTTGCTAAGTCGAGTCATATCTTGTACATATTGTTTTGGGACGATTGGGACTCATGGGTAAAGTACTATTGTTATGGAGTATTGGGGAAGACGTCAATTATTACCACCATATGTGCATTAACATCTAAAAAGTACTCCAAGTGTTTTGATTATCTTAATTCGAGTCATTAGAATAGTTAATTGTAGAGTATGTAAAAGTTCAAGTGTAAGGGGAATGCAAATTCCCTCTGATGTATTATTTTGGATGGTAGGGCAAGAGTGTATGAAAAAAAAATTGAAAAAAAATCAAGAAAAAGAAAAAAAAAATAGAAAAAAAAGAGAGAAAACATACGAACTACCATCCTGTTTCCTTTTATGTTTTTGTAGTTTTCATTAGCTTAAGTCGAGTCGAGTCTTTGCTTAGCAACGCCACATTGTACATGTAATTGACCAAGATGATTAGCTCGCCACCAGTAAAGATTGCCTTTATCCAACAAAACCGTGTTTATCATATCCGTACACTTCACGTTACAACCCTTTAAAAGCCCTCTTTGATAGTTTATCCTAGGTGCTTACGCCAAGTGGTGGAGGTTTGATCCTTTCCTAAGCCTATGGTAATCTATGTGCTATGACAGGTACTGAGAGATATTTTTCATTTTCATTTGTGATATATACTTTTATTACACCCAAGAGATATGAGTATCCAAACACTATTTGTGAGGTGCTAGTGTATAATTTCCGTGCTTGTTTTGGTTGAAGTGGAACGATTATTTGTTGTAATTACTTTTATATTAGTGTTAAATGACCCCTAGCTTGTATTTTGATTAGAATAAAAGCGCATTTGCTTGAGGACAAGCAAATCTCAAGTGTAAGGGTATTTGATGAGACGAAAAGTGTTACGCTTTTAGGGAGTCATTTAAGCCCTAAGTCGTGATTATTTGATCAAATATTGCCTCAAATCATTCCTTTTGTCATTTTTGGTACTTTGGAGAAGAAATCTGGAAAAGGAAGCATTTTGGACGTTTTTGGAGCGAAAACTGAAAAAAAAGGCAAAGTCTCCAAAATCAAGCTGGAAATAGTACCTGACGGTGTCAAGCTTTGCATGTGACGGCGTCATGTGTTGGCAAAGAGGTGGATATAAAGTTTACACGAGATGCGCCACAATGTTTTTGAGACTTAAAGTGTGATGACGTCATGCTTTGGGACGCCTAGGCCGTCAAGAGTAAATTATAAGGTGACGACCATATGATGATTAACAAGTGACGGCGTCAGATCTGGATCTAGGCAATCCGAGAAGAGTATTGGCGGCTAGTTGACCGCGTCACAGGTATAACGTGACGCCGTCAGATGTGTAGTCTATATATATAGTTTTCTAATTTTCATTCATTAAAGAGAGAACTTTTGGAGGAACCTTACCACAAACCCTAGGTCAAATTTTCACCTTCTTGTAAGGGTTTCATTCAATATGTCTATTTGTTGTTTGATTCTATCTTATGCTTGTCTTTACTTTAACATGCTAGGCTAGGTTTGTTTTTGTTTACTTAGATGTAATGAAACCTAGATATTGATTATTGGTTGATTGTTTGTTATTAGTTGTTGTAGATGAATGATTTCGATGTTAGGCTTAAGAAAACTGGCTAATATCCAATTGGTAACTTGCTTGAACGTCTTAAGAAACATGAATCGGATGTGTACTACCATTTTAAAGGTTGTATTTATTGCATGAGTGACTTCTAAGGATGCCATGTTAGGAGCTAGTTGTCGGCTCGACATAGGAAAAGGTAGAAGCTTATAGAGTTGGGGAAGATCGTACACGGCCCCACTAATGGTATTAAGGAATATAACCCGTCATTCACGCAATTGTAACAAACTAGTCAATTAATGAAAGATAGCTAGGGAGTAGTGAAATCTAAGTAAACACGTTTCTCTCATTATAAGGTTTTTCTCATATTTTATTTTCTTGTTATTTTATTTTCATTGCATTTGTAGTTATTTGGGTTAGCTGACTAGCAACTAATTCCGCCCACACTTCCAATACCCGAGATTTTTACTTGCTTTCCATAAGCCATAAAAATACAAAAAGAAACATCCCTCACCTGTAGACCTAGTTTAATTAAGTTTTGATCCTAACGAACATTATTCCCCAAGTAGAACGATCAATCCCCCGGTACTTGCCACTACACTATACTACATCGGTCAGGTACACTGCCACTAGTATAGATTTGACCTTTCGTCACACATAGCGTATTTCGAATGGTCACACAGCAACATATTTATGTGACTAAATGTACCAGCCTTAAATAAACAGCCACACTTGATCCGAATTGTGTGACCATTTCGTAAAATATATGTCACACATTTGTGTATATATGTGACCAGAGGGTAACTGGTAAATATTTTTCGACATTTTAGTCACTTTTAATTCGGGACGTGTGATGGATACAAATCAGCTCGAAACATTTGTCACACTATAGATATACATATGTGACAAATATATGTTACACAATTGAACAGTGTGACCAAAAAGATATATGGTCACATGAAGTACTTGCGTATGTGGCTAAATTATATAGTCAAGTTTGTCACACATTATATAAAGGTGACTGCTATTCTTTGCTGAATAGTTAGCCACATATGAATCTGAAATGTGTGACAACTAAAAACTTAGTTTGAAGCGTTAGTCATGAAATGCATTTAAGAGTGACAAATATATGTCACACACTTGAAGAGTGTGACCAAATGTCATATATGGTCACACTAAACCATAGAAACATGATTAAGTGTAACTAAAATTCGATACATATGGTCACGTAAGTTAATATGTATGTCTAAAGTTTAGTGTGTGTTTGTTTGCCGAATCCTAATATGTATAGCTACATTCAATTGAAGCACGATCATGTGAGTATAGGCTTTACAATAGTCACACCATATCACACATGTGTATCTAAATGATGTTTATGGCCACATCATCAGGGTATTATATGTGACCAATACATTCAAATTAGTCACATTGTGAAATATTCATGTGACTATTATTTATAGCAAAATGTGAAGTCAGTTATCATTAACCTTGATATTAGTCACATTGATTTTTTGAGTGACTAAATTAAAGATGCTGTATATATGGTCACATGAAGTATTTATATAGGTGTCTAAATCATACTGTCATATTTTGTCACACATTCTTTAAATGTAGGCACAATTCGATACATATGGTCACACATTTTTGATAACTTATGTATACTCTATCTAGTTTGCGTCTAATTTGATATTCATTGCATGAATTGAGTTCAGACTATTAGTCATGACTCTTCATTTGCCCCATTACAATGCTCCTAGTTATACTCATAACTGTTAAGTATATTTAGATGTTGGGATCATTATGCATATGGTATGGCTTGTATTTTCTTTGTTTCTAAACTAATATTTTGCAGGAAAAGCAAAGAAAAAGTTGTTTGGATTGGAATTTGGGTGAATGCTAGTAACTTGGAACATAATGCTGCTAATGCTAGTAACTCAGAACTTAATGCTGCTAGGCAGAACTTAATGCTGCTAGCCCGTTAGTGAGCCCTCACGTGCGTTGCACGTCAGGGTATTTTTGTCATTTCACTGTTCCCGACTATAACACACTTCAGCTACCTCCCTTTCACGAAAATCGACGAGGACATTTTTTGCAAATAAAAAAACTAAGTCGTGTTTAACACAACAAAATCACACACACACAAACGCTCTATCTTCTTTCAACCCAATATCTCAAACAATACAGTCGGTGCTTAGCAGTCGTGATTCTTCAAAAAACACACGTACAAGGTAACCACATTTACTGATTTTTACTTCATTCAAACGGTATTTTGCATTTTTTTATAACCTTAATCGTTAATGCAGTAACCGTGTTTGGTAATCAATTTATTTGCGTTGTGGACAATCCTAATGTTTTGGATGAGTTTGTAAGTTAACACCATTATTGACAAGCTGTTATTTCTCCAAGAAACTAGTTTAATTACTCCTTCCTATAATTATAGTCCACTGTTGACTTTTGAAGTCTTTAGTTTTCAACTTTTACCTTAAATATTTTTATTTGTGTTAAATATTACTTGATGCAAAATATATGAATGTATTAAGTTTTGAATGTATTTTCCACTGGTATAATTTTTATCAACTATTATATAACACAAATAAAAATATATAAGGTCAAATTTGCCAAATGAAGACTTAAAAAGTCACACATTAAGTGTCCACTATGACTTTTTCAAATTTGTTTTCTTCAACTTTGACTTCAAATTTTTTTGTTCGTGTTATATAGTAGTTGATGCAAGATATATGAATGGATTAAGTTTTTAGTTGTGTTTTCATTTGTATAATTTTTATTAAGTATTATATAACACAAATAAATATATTTAATGTCAAAGTTGGTGAAAAAAGACTTAGAAAAGTCATAGTGGACACTTAATGTGGGACGGAGGTAGTAGTATTTAATGTACAATGGTTAAAAATTTATTTTCATATACAGGATCTGCATAATGATTATGTTCTAGGAGGTACCTATACTGGCAATGGTTTTATTTTCTTAGTTAACTGTGGGGGGGGGGGGGGGGGGTTAGATGGAAAGTTCGTGTAAGGAGAGTCTCACAATTTAAGTGTGTTGTTGAGGGAGCAAGGTGGAATGATTTTGTCATTCACAACATCTCCTGTTCTGATGTTGAGTACATACATTTTGTTGAAGAGGGTGAGAATGTGTTTTATGTAACTTGCTATGGTAAGGATGGGTTGAAGTTTCACAATTATGAACCCGAGAGTGTCCCATTTTGGAGATGTTTAGTGCCTGTGACATACACATCTCTGCTTATGCAGTCGTTGGAGGAAGACTTTCTGAGATATCTGGATAGTCCAACCGGATAGTCCAACCCCTACTAATTCGGTCGTGGTTTCCACTAACACGACTGACTACAATGTTAGGGTGGCCAGTGATCATCTCTATGGCGATACGTCCACTCCTTCATCTATGGCGGTGGTTCGTTGACACTCGTTCGAGACTTGAATATGAAGGCTGGTCAGTGGATGGTTTTTACTCAGGTTGACCCGTGCCAGGAATTTAATGTGATGTTGTTTGAACCTGATGGAGGGACCATCACAACATTGGAGACATACAGCACCAATATTGCCATGAATGCCTTGTGTCACCAACCACATGACTATGGTATTTTTTCCTTTATTAGCTTTAACTACATCAAGTATATGATATCTTTGTAACATTTTGGATTATCTATAACTTACTCATTTTGTATTATTAAATTCAGATTTTGAAGCCGGACAGATGAACTGGATGTGCAAATGGTCGTTTCACAATGTCCACGACGAAGAAGATAGGGCATTCTACCGACCACTGACTGCATGCTTCTGGAGAGATGGACGACTAGTAAGTGTCTTGAAAACTTTGATAATTTGTCATATTGTTATGCTACAATTTCAATGAGATTACAAACTAAACAACTATCAATCTATAGCAGTTGTAACTTTGTACATTTTGTAACAGACTGTACCATCAAAAATTTTGCACAAGTACAACTTGTATGGGTACTATGTCGCTGTTGTGAAGCACCAAATGATACAGACAGTGTTCCAAGTACATGAGAGAATAGTGGTGGTACCTGGTCGAGGGAAGGTGAGGAGGAAGGTGTTTATTGTTTCATGCTCTGGTTTCAGGGAGTTGAGACAGGAAGCCGGCTTTGGTGCAGCTGCAAGGGTCCGCTTCTTTTTAACAGATGACACAAACAGGTCCCAAAGAGTCTTAAGGTTTGATGTGTGTTGATGGTTTGATGGTTGTTGATGGTTTTATGTTTGTTGATGGGTGAAACAATGTTTGAAAGTTTTTGTAAGTTGGATAAACTTTTTTGTAAGTATCTGATGTATGATAAACCAAATGGGTTTGTCACTAGACAATGGTATGTAATTAGCTAATGTAGGATGAACCATATGGGTTTATCCGTAGACAATGTTATGTAATAAACTATGTAGGTTGACAATATTGTACGAAAGCGGCTTATACGGCCTTATAACTAGTTAATAGGGGATTTAAACCCTTAAGTGTAAATGTTACCAATCCACCCCTGCACTCTCATATCTAGCAGTACAAACCCACCTGCAGTAATGTTTTCTTAGCAGCAGAAACTTTTGATTTTTTTTCTTTTTGAACAGAGCATAAACTTTTGACTAACATAATACAAAATATATCCCAAGTTCTTGTTAATGAACACAACAATCAAAATATTGTAACAATTAAGTGTAAATGTTACCAATCCACCCCTGCACTCTCATATATAGCAGTACAAACCCACCTGTAGTAACGTTTTCTTAGCAGCAGAAACTTTTGATTTTGATTTTTTTTTAACAGAGAAGAAACTTTTGATTAACATAATACAAAGTATATCCCAAGTTCTTGTTAATGAACACAACAATTAAAATATTGTAACAATTAATGAGAAAATTTAGCAATGACAAAGTACGGGAATTAAAATTAAACATATTCCATTAAAACTTGAAATGAAAAATTACAAAATACTGGTAACAAAAGGTACATAATCTAAAAATCTACTAATCTAAAAGGATTACAACATGTTTATTTATAAAGTCAAATAAAGTAGTACAAAGGGATTACAAGGTTTATTCAAATTACTTCCTAACTCAACTAATACATTTTCTTTTTACCCTTCCCTTTTGAACAAACTTTGGGCATTTTTGGTTCCCATGGTTTTATACCCTTGTCTTCACAAGTCTTAGCATTGGGCAGGCCTAGCACCTGAACCCTCTCATCAAAAAGCTCTTTGGCAGTCTTTTTTGGAGTTTTAACCTTCCTAGCATCTTCCTTTTTGTGCCTGATCCAGAATATCCCTTTGGAAAGTAGTCTGCCCATGTATTTGGAGGACCTTCAGAACTGCTTGATATGTGAAATGAACTTGAGTCACTGCTGTCAATTTTAATGATTTCTGCAAAAAAATATATTAAAATTAAAAAATATATAGTGTAAATGAAATAAAAGATAATGTTGCAATTCAGGGTGTGTTTGAAACAACCTTTGTTCTTGGAACTCCAATGGCCACATTACTTGGTGGATGGTTGGTTTTAGACCATACAAAAGAATGGAATGCAATAAACCAACATACTTAACCCTTCTAAGTTCCCGCTACTGCTCCTTTTGTCGTTTCAACTCCCTTTGAGGAGCAAAGGACTGCACCAGCCGCATTGCTAGATTGTTGAAAAAACAAAAGGAACAGTATGGGAACTGAGAATGGAAAAGTAAGTTGAAATTCCAGACTCAATTAATACACACAATCTACAAATGTTGAGTAAAGAATAGAGTCTAAGTAACATCACTCGTCTTGAATGCGATAATGAAGTGGCATGTCATGAACAGTACACACTATATCATTATCGCATTGAAGACGTCTCAATGATCAGGCCAGATCTATCTAACGTTGTAGAAAGGTTCTGTTGCTTTGTTTTTTGGACACCGTCTAATAACCACACAAACAGTAGTAGACGTTTTCCAAATTAGGCAATGGAACCATCTACAACGCTAGATAGATCTGCCCTAATCATTGAGCTTTAAGTTATTAGAAAACAAATTCTTACTATCATTTATATTGCTCCCTTAGATGTGACGAACATACATATTAATTATGTAGATTCTACGACATTACAGAACTAATGGCCACATTACTTGGTCAATGGTTGGTTTTAGATCATAAAAAAGAATGGAATGCAATAAACCAACATACGTAATCCTTCTAAGTTCCCACTACTGCTCCTTTTGTCGTTTCAACTCCCTTTGAGCAAAGGACTGCACCAGCCGCATTGCTAGATTGTTGAAAAAACAAAAGAAACAGTATGGGAACTTAGAATGGCAATGTATGTTGAAATTCCAGACTCAAAGTAATACAAACATTCTACAAATGTTGAGTAAAGAATAGAGTCTAAGTAACATCACTCGTATTGAATGCGATAATGAAGTGGCATGTCATGAACAGTACACACTATATCATTATCGCATTGAAGACGTCTCAATGATCAGGCCAGATCTATCTAACATTGTAGAAAGGTTCTGTTGCTTTGTTTTTTGGACACCGTCTAATAACCACACAAACAGTAGTAGACGTTTTCCAAATTAAGCAATGGAACCATCTACAACGCTAGATAGATCTGCCCTAATCATTGAGCTTTAAGTTATTAGAAAATAAATTCTTACTATCATTTATATTGCTCCCTTAGATGTGACGAACATATTAATTATGTAGATTCTATGACATTAGAGAGCTAATTGTGCATGAATGAAATCATATAAAATTTATATTAACAATGCAATGAACTACCATCCTTTCTACCCTAGCCAACAACAATATATTATTCAGCCTTGAATCTCTAATCTACCAACATGCTGGAAGACGAAGACGCTAAATTCAAGCATCGAACCTACAAATTATACTTGATAATTGTTTCTGTATTTTGACAAAGAGCAAAGATGAATCAACATGGATGAACAACACCAAAACAAGTTTATGTTCATACTTGAAAGTGGTGTCTGTTCACCCATGTTGATACTTCTTCCATCTTTGATACTTGGATGTTTTAGCCTAATATTCGCACACACATCCACCACTTTTCTTCCTTATTCTCTCAAAACAAATGCAACATAATTCTTATACCATATAGTCAACCTAAGCCTAAGATAAAATAAGCTAATCCAAGCAAACCTAAATATCTCTTTTGCTCTAATTATTCGCAAAAACAACACAGCATGTTCTTCCTTATTCTATCAATACAAATGCAACGCAATTCTTATAACAGATAATCAACCTAAGCCTAAGAATAAATAGCTCTAAGGGGGTATTTGGATTATATTAATTTGTGATCTTATCAGCTTTTTGAGATTTGGGATCAAAACCCTAGATTCGAGTGAGTTGTAACTGTGAGTGTGAGAGAGAAAGAGAGGATTATGATGAAGTGTTCGAAGTGTGTTTGATAAGTTTGTATATATTATAAGTTTAAAAGTGAAGTGTGTTTGATACTCTTGGTAGGAGTAATTTATTTATATTATATACGGCTCGGTTCGGTTAACCACGAATATCTAAAAGTAAAAACCGAGACCAAATGCTTGGTTTGTCGGTTTCTCGGGTTATTTGAACCAAGGTTTTCAAGATCGGGATCCTACCCAGGTTCGTTTTCGTCTTTGCAAGATCGTGATCGTAAGATCGGATCGGGATCTTAAGATCCTACTATAATGTCATTTTCTTAATAGTTTTGTAATATTATACAAATTTACAAATTATTAGATATCATAAACACAAAATTATTATATATCATAGTTTCGTAATATCATTTTCTTAAGATCCTATGGTCAAGATCGAGATCCTATAAGATCTTAAGCTTTCAAAGATCCTATGTAAGATCCGGATCGATCTTGCTTTGTAGTATCGTAAAATCGTAAGATCCTAAGGTCAGGATCGGGATCTTGACAACCATGATTTAAACACCCCTAATGCTAATTGGTAGGGGGGTAATTATAGGGGGTGAAGAATGAGAAAGGTAATGAAAAAATATGCTTTGGTAAAGCATAATGCAATGACCCATTACCAAATAGTGTGTTACCCATCGTCGATCACCAGGAATGTATTGGTTGATAACATAACACTATAAGCCACTTTTAAAATTTCGAATTTAGCAAAACTAAATAAGTTGTAGCTTATTTGGTTTAAAGGGTAAAATATCATAACGGTTTAAATCGTTTTCGTTTGGTGTTTTTTTTTTTTTTTTTTTTTTTCTTTTTTTTTTCTTTTTTTTTTTTCTTGATTTTGACCGTTTTTGTACGTTTTGGACCGTTTTTGTCCATTGTATGACATTTTCTTTAAAAAAACGTATGAAGGCGTACAAAATGTACGAAAGCGAACACAACTTAGCAAAACAAAGAAAAAAGGATAAGGACGTGTGAAAACGAAAAAGTCGTACAAAAATGTACGAGAACGTAGTAAACGTTTCATAACGTTTTAATACGGAGGAAAACGTTCATAAAAGCTTGAATTGTATTTGAAGTTATTAAAGGCGGTCATGCATATGGGTTGCACCGGCTTGGTAGGTGTTTAGTGTGAAGGTTATATGAATTGTATTTGAAGTTATTAAAGGCGGTCATTGATTCGTGAAAATCAATAGTATATTTATAAGTAAGTATCGATGAAATCCGCGAGAAATACGGATTTACCGAGTCGTTTCCCAACGAAAGTTGAATGGAATCTTCGAATTATCGATTCGAGAACCGTGTAGTGAAAAGTGAATTGTGGAAATTGTGATGGTGAAAATCTAATATTGAAAAGAAATAGTGAATTAAGCATAAAGTACAAGTTATATATGCACAAGTGTCTAAAATCTAAAAACGGAAATGCAATCGTGAAATTTAAACGTATCATACAAAATAAAACGTTACTTTTTAACTAAAAATGATCCTACAATTGTGAAACAATTTTCTAAAAATCTTAAACTATTAAAAAGAATTTTGAGAAAAAGAAAAATATTTTTTTGACTTTTTATTTATTTTCTATGAATTATTTTATATTTTTGGAATTAAAAAGTAATTAAAAATTAAGGAAAATGTAAAAAATAATGGGAAATATATAAAATCTATTCTGAAAAATCTAAAATATTATAAAATAATTATCTAAAATATTTTTGTATTTTTAAAGGCTTTTTCTGACTTTTTATTGATTTTTGATTATTAAAAAGTATTTAAAAATGATTATTAATGAAGAAAAATATCAAATCAACTCAGAAAAATATAAAAAATTCACAGAACATCTAAAATATTATGAAAAGCTTGCAGAAAAAATTTGAAAAAGAAATTAGAAGCAGAAGTGCTTATTTGAACTAAAACAGCTTATGGCAAGTGCTTATTAATAAGCACTTGCCACAAAACTTAACCAAACTGAAACCACAAATGCAATGAACTCAAATAAGCTCAGTTAAGTTCAGAAATGATGAAAAATCACATAGATATAACAGATTCAAACAATAAGCAGTCTATGCAAGCTAATGAAAAGCAATAAGCATTACAGAATAAGCTAGAAGAACAAATATAATGAAAACTACTACAAGACACTCTAATGAACTCAGAACAAAGCAATTAAGCTAAAACAACAAGCTAAATTAGTAGAAGCATTCCTATGGCACAAAACAGAAAATAGTTCTATACTACTAACTTTGTAGATGCAATAAGCTCACCTAATAAGCTCTGATCTATGACATTATTAGGGCAAATTCTTCACTACACTACTGAGTTTCTAAAAAACCTAAAAGCCCTGTCAAAAACAATCATTCTCTACTCTAATCAATGTTGCTAAAAACGGCCTACAAGGCCTTGTAATCGCCGATTCCAAGCTACAAGGCCGTGGAACTTGGAGACATTTGCAAGGAAGTCGGCCGATTAATCGGCGATTACAAGGTTTTGGGCCGATTAATCGGCTAAGAAACGCAACTCGGCCCCCGACCGCCTCAGGACCGATTCAAGATTTTTGCAACATTGACTCTAATTGAAGCCAATATCAGCAGCTTGTAAACTGCTTCAAACTAAAACAGTTGACTAATAACTAGCCACTCTAATTGAATTAATTCAATTTCAACTGATTATATCTACTCCTAAATGTATTATAAAGCTACAATTACACTAGATTAAGCTAAATTAATCTATTATGCAACTACTTTTATAAAGCTACTAGCTGATATCAACTTATACTAACAGTTACCAATTAAGAAAACTAACTTTGACTTTTATGAGCTATACTACTTATTTTTCTTTATAAGCCTACTATTACTGTAAGGTGATCTGTATGTGACGCTAAAACAGTGATATAACAACAATAACACTCAGCAATCAACAAATCCAAACACCCCCTTATCTAACAGGTTACACTATGAAATTATGACTAACACTTAACTACTCCAAACTGATGATCTAAACAGCTATAACTACACTACCAGAAGAAATTATAACAATCAATAACAACTAAATTCAATAGAAACACATAATCAGATTTATACTAATATTGAAGCAGAAATTTGAAAATAGAACTTACAAAAACTCACTCCTCAGCTCAAAATAGAGGAGTCTCACTATGCAAGCCTGTCTTTAGACATGCCAAGCTCTTCCAGTTCTAGCTTGATCTATCAAAATCACCTCTGGATCCCTTATCAACCAAAACAGTTTGACTATTGTTGACCAAAATTGAACATGTGAATAATTGAAACTTAAGGAACTAATTTCTCACTCATAAAGGCTGCAAAATCATTATAAGAAATTCTAATGACAACACAGCTTAATTGGAAGCTGCTTAACTAAAACTTATTTTTGATATTTTTATATTTTTATGAAAACTAAATGAACAACTATAAAACTGATTTGCAATGAAAGAATTAACAAGATGATTTAAGATTGTGTGGAAAACTAGAAGGGGGGTTGAATAGTTTACCGTTTAAAAACTTTAAACTTGTTTGATTATCTTTTGAAACTTTCTGTTTAATCAAAGATATGAACACAAACACAATATATAACATGCAAGTATAAAGAAAGAAACGATCAAACCACAACATGAGTATTTATCGTGGTTCGGCTACAAGGACTCTTTTTCCTTGCCCTACGTCCACGCCCCGAGTATCCAACTCGAGAGTTTCTTTCACTAGTCAACAAGCTCCTTTCACCAGCGGAGAAAACCTTACACGTCGCTTATACACGTTTACCGACACTAAGCTAGATGTCGAGTTCTTTTACAAGGGTACAACCACTCCTGTTAGTTCTTTTACAAGGGTACAACAACTCCCGTCACACTTTGTATTTTGAGGACTAAAATACTAACCGATCACTACTGAAAATACACAATCAAATGAAGTGTAAACTACACAAAGTCTACACGATGCTAAGCTAACAAGTCTTGCAACGTTGTGTTGAATACTTGTAACTTTATATGAACTTGTGAACTTCTTTGCTACAAAAGAAACTTCACATTAAGATGAAATGTTAAGGGGTTAGATGAATGAATGTATGTGTAAAATATGATGAGAAATGATGAAAACTAAATACAAACAAATGGCTTGGTATTTATAGCAAAACATTCTGCAGGCCTGGCAGATACGGTGGAACCCTCAGATGGGTTCCGCCCGTGTATCTCCAGGGTTCCGTCGGGACTGACAGTTTATCTTGTAATAACTTTCCAAACCAACCAAAGTCAGATCAACTAAAAACTAGTCAAACACAAACTTGTACAAGAAGACTTATGGTTAGTCAAACACACAATCTTTCCTTAAATGTATCTTGACAAGCTTACCATAAATGTGATGTGACATTTCTATTTTAAGAAATATAAAAATGTTGTGTTTTAAATGAAATGTAAAATGTAGCAAATGTCTAATTATGCAAGTCTTTTAAACTAAAATTATGTTTTACTAAAAACTAAAGTTTACACTTTGTCGTTAACAAAACTTAGCAAAGATCGTAAAATATAAATAACGTTTTTAGGTGATATTTGTATTAACAATCTCCCCCTTTTTGTTGATGACAAAACATAAACTTTGTTTTTAAGTAACCCAAAATTTTAGTGTTAAGACTTTAAAAAGAAAGTGTTATATTAAACTTGTTTTACTTAAGTGATGAAAATCTTTTTAAGTTTATAAGTTTATATATCTTTCTCCCCCTTTTTGTCGAAACAAAAAGAAAAGTAGCGAAGCGGAAAAATGCACGTGCTCCCCCTTGGTCGATACTCCCCCTAAAAGGAGTGCCAAGTTGGGAAACATGGATTTTGAACCTACGAAAAAATGGTTAGTTGGTGATAATCAAGCATGTAGTCACCACACAATATGAGAATAAGCAACCACAATCACAACTCATATATGATCAACCAACAATGCAAGTAAGAAAGTAGTAAAAGATGTCATTTAAAGTAAAATGTGACTTTGCAAAAGTCAAAGACAAGAAATGAAAACTATCTTCCTACTTCTAAAAACAAAAAAAGATAAAAAATAACCAAGAAATGAAAGAAAATTAAAATCCAACTTTCCTAAATGGGGCAAAAGGCCTCCAAATGTGGTCTAGGATTTTTTTGGGTGGGAAAGAGCATCCAAACATTCTATGACGTGTTGGATTGCAAAGCGGGTTTCATCTTGAAATTGGTGAAGCAACAACTTGATGCTTTCACCCATTTTCAACATTTGGTCACAATGTGAGCAAACATGATGATGAGTGGGTGGAGATGGGTCACTTGATGATGTTGGTAGTGGTGGGTTGGTGTTGGTTTCTTGGTTGGAGGATGGGTTTGGTATGGAGTCAAGCAAGGTGGTTTAAAATTCCATTGCTTGATGGAGGTGATTTTCAACCATGCTTTGAATTTACTCATACGAAGGAAAGAAAGACTCAAAGGTTTGGGATTGGGAATGTGGTGGAGTTGGGTGATCATGATTTTCAAAGTTTGGTTCTCCATATAGAGGACCATGGATGTCATTGTAGAGAGGGTGAAACAACAATGGTTTTGGTTGATGGTACTCTTGTTATGGTGGTTGGTTGTGGTTAAAAGGTTCATTTTGGTTAGGCAATGGCCTTGATTTTTCATTTGTGAAAGGTTGTGGATTTGTTGATCTTGGTGGAAGATCAATGAGATCTTGCACAAAAGGATGTAGTGATGTTGGAGGAGACCCAAATAACTCCATTGGTTCAAGTTTAGGTAGTGTTGATGGTGATGGAGTTTTGGATGGTTGGGTTGGAGCACTTGGTGGAGTTGGGTCAATAGGTGATTTTGTTGGTGGTGGAGTAGTGAGCTCATTAGGTCCTTTGGGTGATGGAGATGGAGATGCAAGGTTTAGAAAATGTTCATTTTTGATTGGTGAGGAGAATTCATTCGAGGATGAAGAGGTTAAGTTGATTGTGTGGTTGGACCAAATTGGTTTGACACTTATGCGTGCGGTTCTCCAAACGGGTCGTGATGGTTGAGAGGTTATTGTTGACTTTGTCATTGTCAAAATGGTTTATTAGAGGTTTAGAATCAGAGATTGTGATGGTGATGGTGTGATTTTAGAGTGTTCTAAGATGGTTTAATTTATAGTGGTGAAGAAGTATGGGAAGGAGTGTTTGGATTTGATGTTAAGCCATACAAAAATGGAGGTTCCTAATGATTTGGAAGACTAATGAGGGTTGTCAAATCATGGAAGTCAATCTAATAAAAATGGTGAAGGAAGAAGATAAAGATTTGCACTAAATGCTTTGTGGTTTTGGCAAATTGGTTGAAGGTATATGTTCCACGGATTGCAAGGAACCTTTGGAAGGGTTCCTTCCTTTATAGGTGAAGGTTCCTTGAGGTGGTTATGGCTAAGTTTGAAATTTGGCGGGAAATGGGTTTCTATGAGTTCTAGAGGATGAGAAAGACCCTAATGTGCTTAGCAAATAGTAGGGAATGGGTTTCTATCTAAAAAGGATGGTTTGTTGTTGAGTGGAAGTTGAGATGTCGAAAAATGAGAAAACAAATTTGCAGGAGCACTGGCGGATCCCTCAGACTACACAGGCGGAACCCATCTGAGGGTTCCGTCTGATCCGTTGGGCCATTTCTGGAATTCCAGAAAAAAGCACTGGCAGAACCCATTCTAGGGTGCCGCCAGATCCGCCAGGCCTGAAAAAGTAGGCAGTCCGCGTTTTTGACCCGCGAGACGATGTTTAAATTTTTCGAAAACTCCTAAAAACAAAAATATAATTCATATCTGGTTAGGAAATGCAAAAATTGGACATGTAAACACGCATACCATTGGACTATGATCGGGGGCTAGCGAATTTCACTATACTTAGTGAAATTTTCATAAACTTGAAAATTTGACAACATGCCAAATGTTGTCATCCTGCATCATAGTTAGTTCAAACATGTTCCAAATTGTACCAAATATCCTACCAAAGCACAAATACATGACAAACATTGTTTAAACGACCAAATTGTTCAAATAGCACCTAGTGCCAAACACTCCTACACACCCGCTCTCATTGACGGTCAATCTTCTTCTTGAGCTTTCCAAGGAATCGCTCGAGATTTTTGAACATCCCCTTTGTTTGTTTGAACTCCTCTGACTCATTCGGAATATCCGGAAGTTGTGAAAGGTATTCTAGAGGTGGGAGCCTAGAGTTGGGCAAAGTCTCATCTTCACTCATTGAGGATGATGATGAGAAGGTAGGAGGATGAGGACATTTTCATTGGGCTTTGTAAACTCTCTTATCACTTAGTGGGACAAAGGTGTGTGGAATGAGAGAGTAGTCAAGGCGAAGACCATTAGGAGTTGGTGGAATGGGATAGATGAACCTAAAGAGACGGGTCAAGAGCATTCCATACGGCATAGCCGTTGTACCATGCACGGGAATGTCGGCCATTCTCTTGGCCATGTAGTAGGCAAGGTTGAAGGGTTGCCGAATGGACAAGGAGTAGAGCATGTAGCAAAGGCAAAGATTGATATGATCTCGGTTTCCTATAGTGCTAATGACATTGGCTCTAAGGAGTTCCTCCCATTTCTTGAATTGGGGCTTGAGTTCATTTAGTTCCATTCCATATGGGTCCTTATCGACCTCATTTCCCGAACGGGTTCTCCTAGTGTTGGTTGTTCTAATGAAGAGGTGGTCACGAAGTTCATCTTTGGACACAAGAGGGGTGCCATAGGGATGGAAGCGGTTAAAGAGTGTGTCAAGAGTTGAGAGGGAGTGCAAGTCGGAGTAGATGCAAGTACCACGGTTTGGGACACCTAGGATTTGAGAAAACTCCTCGAGAGTGAAGGAGTATTGATGACTACTAGCCCTAAAGTTAATAGACATGCGACCATACTCATCCGTGGAGAGGGTGACGGATGCATAGAATTCTAAAATAAACCTAGGACAAATAGGCTCGTCGATTTCTAGGAGACAATCAAAGTTGATGGTTGCTAGTTGATTAGGTAGGTTTGTACCTTCTATGAAAGATGGGTCAATGGTTCTACCCTTATGGATATATCATTTTTCTAAGGCTTTGAAAACGTCGATTTGATTTTGAGTAAGACCTTTGGTTTTGTAGTGTTTGGGTAGGTACTTAATGGTGTCCTTGTGGTCGTAGTGGGTTAGAGGAGGCATGATGATTCCTAGAAAAACAAAATTTCACATTTTAGTCTAAGTAAACGACTATTGTAATGTGGATGTTCTAGTGTGTGCCTATATGAAAACAATGTGGAGGTGCGGTTATCTTGACTCATTTTGATGCTCAAAAACGTTTTATAATGCAAGTTTTGTTATAAAACAAAAGATAACCCAAGCGCTCCTAGTTCAATGTAGCTTCGTTTGAATGTACCCAAAAATACATATTGGTTATGTATTCCCTTTAGCATTCAAGAGATATTATGCAAGTGATGTTTTAAACATAACGTTTTGATTTTGTATTCACAATGTGAGACGAAAAAATATTTGTCCTATTTGTGAGAAATTTTTGCAAAAACTTGACATGGGGTGTTTTAGCAAATATGTTTACAATTAGTAAGAATGCAATTCCTAACTATGGGGAACATGATTAGTTTTGTTAAACACCTAATTTCATGCATGAGTTTCTCAAGTTGATGCATAACCCCAAGTTTTTGTTTTTGTGCAAAAAAGAATTCATAGACTCAGATCAGGAGTGTAATCATGTTTAGAATACTTACAATGATGATTGATGAGCAATGTGAATGAAGGGAAGACCAAATTTTTGTGGTTGTGGATGAATGGTAAAGTGAATAGTAGCAGTTTGGAAGTGGTGGTATGAGATAATGGGTGTTTGGTTTAATATAAACTAAGAAAAAGGTTCTGCAGGTCGGCGGATACGGCGGAACCTAAAATTGGGTTCCGTCCGTTGTGGCTGAGGGTTCTGCCGACCCTGCTGAGAAAAAGAGTTATTGATTTCTTTTGATTTTTCTGATTTTTGTCTAATGTCTAGAACTACAATGTAGGTTCCATGAGTCCTAAGCCTAGCCTAAGAAGGTTAAAAGGTTCTCGTTTAAGAGGTTTTGTGAGAATATCGGCTATGTTGTCTTCGGAAGAAACTTTCTCAATTGAGATATTTCCTTTTTGAACGTTATCACGAAGGAAATGATGACGGATTTCAATATGTTTGGTACGAGCATGTTGAACTGGATTTTTGCTAAGATCAATGGCTCCTTTGTTGTCACAAAGAATGGTGATGTTGCTAAGTTGAATTCCGTAGTCGACAAGAGCTTGCTTCATCCAAAGAGCTTGTTGACACGCCTTTCTGGCCGAAACGTACTCGGCTTCCGTTGTTGAGATAGCAAGAGCCGTTTGCTTCTTAGAGAGCCATGAGGTGAGACAATGTCCAACAAAAGTACAAATACCACTTGTGCTTTTTCTATCAACATAGTCCCCGGCATGATCCGAGTCGGCATACACTATGGTGTCTATTCCCGTTCCTTTGGGATACCATAAACCTAAATGTGTAGTGCCCTTAATATATCTAAAAATCCTTTTAATGGCTTCGAGATGAGTTGTCTTAGGATCTTCTTGAAAACGAGCACATAGACAAACACTAAACATAATGTCGGGTCTACTAGCCGTTAGGTAAAGTAGACTTCCAATCATACCTCTATATTTAGTGCTATCTACGGATTCACTTTCCTCATCCTTGGTGAGTTTTGTTTCCGTGGACATGGGCATTTTGATTGGTTTCGAATCTTCTAATCCAAATTTCTTAAGCATGTCCTTAATATATTTAGATTGGTTAAAGAAGATACCATCTTCTAGTTGTTTAATTTGGAGTCCTAGGAAAAAGTTGAGTTCTCCCATCATACTCATTTCAAACTCGTCATGCGTGATTTTTGAGAAATCCACGCATAATTCTTGACATGTTGATCCGAATATAATGTCATCAACATAGATTTGGACTATCATAATATGTGAATCTTTCTTCTTAGTGAATAGAGTATTATCAACTAAGCCCATGGTATACTTATGGTCAACTAGGAAGGTTTTAAGTCGATCATACCATGCTTTTGGAGCTTGCTTAAGTCCGTAAAGAGCCTTTTTAAGTTTGTAAACATGATTGGGTTTTTCAAAATCGATGAAGCCCGGTGGTTGAGCAACATACACTTCTTCATTAATGACCCCGTTTAGAAATGCACTTTTGACTTCCATTTGAAAGAGTTTAAAATTGTGTGCACATGCATATGCAAGTAAGATTCTAATTGACTCTAGCCTAGCAACCGGAGAAAAAGTTTCATCGTAGTCAATGCCTTCTTGTTGATTATATCCTTGTGCTACTAGCCTAGCTTTGTTTCTAGACACAATTCCATTTTCATCCATTTTATTACGAAAGACCCATTTTGTTCCAATTATTGTTTGACTCTTTGGTTGAGGAACTAATGTCCATACATCATTCCTAACAAATTGGTTTAACTCTTCTTGCATTGCTATTACCCAAGACTCATCTTTAATGGCTTCATTAATGTTTTTCGATTCAATGGTTGACACGAAACAAAATAAGTTGCTTTCATTTTGAACTTTTGATCTTAGTGTTCGTTCATTAATGTTTCCTATAACACCATCTAATGGATGACTTTTAGATTCTTTGACATTGACAAATTCTTTGTTTAATAGTTCATCTTCCTTGTCATTACCTAAGATCTCTTGACTTTCTATTGCTTGGCTTTCAACTAAGTCATCATCTAACAAAGGTGATGTCTTAGAGGGAGGTGGACTCTTGTCAAATGTTACGTTCAACGATTCCTCGACTCTTAAGGTTTCTTTGTTCAAAACAATGTAAGCTTTACTATTTTGTGAATATCCAAGAAATACACCTTCATAAGACTTTGGGTCAAATTTGGTGAGATAATCGTTGGTGTTAAGAATAAAGCATTTACTCCCAAACACTCTAAAGTATCTTAATGTAGGCTTTTTACCTTTATATAGTTCATAAGGAGTTTTATTCAAAAATGGTCTAATTAAGACTCGATTTAAAATGTACGTTGATATGTCAACGGCGTTACACCAAAACTTTTGTGGAATGTTTTGTTCATTAAGCATTGTTCTACTCATCTCTTGCAAAGTCCGGTTTTTACGTTCTACTAAACCATTAGATTGAGGAGTGCGTGGAGCCGAAAAGTTGAGTAATTTCATTTTTATCACAAAAGTTTCCAAATTGAAATTCATTATCAAATTCACAACCGTGATCCGTTCTAATAGACACAATACTAGACCCTACTTGATTTTGAATTTTCTTACTTAGAATCTCAAATTTATCAAAAGCTTCATTTTTACTTTTCAAAAATTTTCTCCAAGTATATCTTGAGTAATCATCTACTATGACCAAAGTATAGAAGTTACCTCCATAACTTTGTATAGCGGATGGACCAAATAAATCCATATGCAAAAGTTCTAGACACCTAGATGTAGAAACCAAGTTTTTAGCCTTATGGCTACTATGGACTTGTTTACCGACTTTGCAAGCGTCACAAAAGTGTTGGTCATATTTCAACTTAGGTAGGTTTCGAACTAGGTCTTTGGAGGAGAGGTTTTGAATTAGTCTCATGTTAGTGTATCCTAAACTTCTATGCCATAAAGTTGAAGATTCATCTAATGAAGTAAGACAAAGTTTGTCTCTAGATGTTTGATCCATCTTCATGACGTATACGTTGTTCTTAAGAACACCTTTGGCTATGGTTATACCGTCTTTAAGTATTTTACTTCCATTTTCACTAAAAAGGACATTATACTTATTACGGCAAAGTTGACTAATACTAAGGAGATTAAAACCTAAGTTATCAACATGAGCTACATCATCTATAAAAAGGGAGTCATGAGAGATTGTACCTTTTCCGATGATTTTGCTCTTAGCTTTACTACCAAAAGTAACATTACCTCCATCACATTTGTGATAAGTTGAGAAGAGGCTTTTGTTACCCGTCATGTGCCTTGAACAACCGCTATCTTTAATTCATTCATCCGGTTCCAAACATACTTTGAGGCACACCTATTTTACGAAAAACACTCAAACATTTGGTCCCCAATTTCTCATGGGTCCATTTTGGTTAAGCATACCATTAACTTGATCCAAGTATGACAATAGAACATAAGGGTTCCATGACATGTAATTTGGAGTTTGGTAATGTCCAGGAGTGTTTTGGTTCCAAACATGTTGGTAGTTTGGTCGTGTGTTGTAGTTACTCTATGGAAAGAGGCGTTTGGGAATTGGAGTCTTAGGTCTTGGTTGAGTAGTTCTAGCTCTAAATTCGTTTTTACTAATTCCTACTCCAGTTTTAAAGGCAGGTTTTGTTCCATTTTTATATGTGACTTTAACAAATTTTGAACGATCCAATGTGGAGGATGTTACTGCTGCAGCAGACCTGGCGGAACCTTTGGGTTCAACGGGCGGAACCCTAATTTGGGTTCCGTCTGTTCCGCGGGCTGCTGTAGCAGTTTTGTTAGTTTCTTGTGCTTTCTTTTCTTGTTTCGTTTGACTCTTTAAAGTTTCTAATTTCATGAAACCTAGTCCTGTTTTATCAAATGGTGACTTTTGAAGTTTCATAATTTCATCCACACAAGAAATGCTCTTATCGAACTTCTTAAACTTTGTGGTTTGTTTCATTAGATCATCTTTAGTAATTTTAAGTCTCTCAACTTCGAGTTTAGGCTCTTCATATGATTTGCACGATGTGTCAATACCTTTACTCTTTTCTAATCTCTTAGCTTTTTCTTTTAACTCATAAACTTCATTTTCTAAAAACTCCTTTTTAGTTTTCAAAAACTTATTTTTGTTTATGATTTTTAAGCTCAATTCACAAAGTTTGTTATATTCTTTTTGTAAGGTGTCGTCATCAATAGAAGAATAAGATGAGTCAGAGAGTACCTCATTTGAGTCGTGAGCCATGAGAGCAATATCATCATTCTTTGGCTCATCGTCATCTCCTTCATAGTCACTTCAAGCACCACCCACAAAGGCTTGTTGAGACTTGCTCTTGGGTGGTTTTGGACATTCTCCTACGAGATGACTTGTGTCTCCACACCTATAGCATTTCCTTTCAACCCTTCCTTTCCTATCATCACGATCTTTTCGGAAGGTTTTCTTGTCATCTTTAGGTTGCCTTACAAACTTCCCTCGTCTACGAAAGAACTTCTTGAAGTCTCTAACGGCCATAGCATATTCTTCATCATCACTATCTGAAGTAGATTCTTCATCATCACTTGATTGGACTCTAGCTTTCAAGGCAATGGACTTAACCTTTTCTTTCTTGCCTTTAACTATTTCCGAATCTTTTTCCATTACCATTTCATGAACTTTGAGGTTTCCAATTAGCTCGTCAAGTGACATGCTTGAAAGATCCTTGGATTCTTCAATTGCCGTCACTTTTGCTCTCCACTTCGGATGGAGTGCTCTAAGGAATTTCCTGACAAAATTCTTGCTACAAAAAGATTCATCAAGTGCTTTTAGTGAAGTAATAATAGTGTTAAACCTAGCAAATGCACTATCAATTATCTCATCTTCAGGAATAACAAATTGTTCATATTGTTGAACAAGAAGATCAATTTTGTTATCCTTAACTTGTGAGTTTCCTTGATGAGTGATGATGAGTGTCTAAATACTCATCATTTCGTTCACATTTAGGCTACTAAAACATCTGAAATCATACAAATATGCTTTAAAATATGGAAATATCATGAAATTGTGTTTTTAAGTGTTACAAGTGCAAAAGGGATGAAAACTGATGAAAAACATACAAAATATACTTAATTTACAGTTTCAGTCCCTGAACTTTGACAAATTGGCAAAACTAGTCCCTGGTCAATCAAAACTTGTTCAAATGTCATAAAAGGTCCTTGGGATTCATAAGTTGTTAGGAAAAGTCCTTTAAAGTTTAAAATCACATATTTACAACTTTGGTCCCTCAACTTTGAAAAGTGTCAAAATTAGTCCCTAAGGTTTTAAAAATAAGAAAATAATCAAAATAAACCTTATACTATTTATAAATGGCATATTTGGTCCTTGTGTTAACTTTGTATATTTGGCAGGTTTAACCCTTCAAGAATTCAGAAAATACATATTTGGTCCTTGGGCTTTAATCCATTACAAACCAAACCGGACCCTATTAAATAAATAAACCTAACAAACAAACCCACCCACTATTAAACCCAACACCCCATCACCAGCCCACTCCCTCTCTTATTTCTGGCCCAGTCCACCACCAGCCCATGCACCCTTATAATATACCAGGGTTTGACCCTGGTCAAACCTCCCAAACCCGCCTACCACTGTTCACCGTCTCCCCCAATACCACCCAGTCACATACCAGGTGGTATTTGGCCACCTTTCACCTCCACCTCACCACTACAGCTCATTACCTACTCTCTTCCACCACCCTACACCTAACCCTGCTACAATAAATGCACTCCACACCATTTTTCCCTCCAAACCTCACCCTGCCCTCTGTTTTCAACCTAAACCCCCAACTTGGCTTCCAAACATCTTTTCCTTGTCCCTTACACTTCCACAAACAACCAAGGTTCTTTAATTGCTTTGTAACCGCCTCATAGCCACGTGTTCCACTTTGGCGCCAAAAATGTTTAAACGGCCAAGATCACTTTGACTGCATCAATGGTCCTAAAATGACTTGGGAAAGAGCAAGGAACGTGGGGAGATACATTTGGGTCATCTATATAGAGAAAAGAAGGCAGAAGTGAAGAAATATCATAGAAAACGTTTTGTGATCAAACTTTTATTGCTTATCTTTATTACTTGTCTTTTAAAAGCTTTCAAGGCTTAATTACTCTTTGACACATTGTAATCAAACCTTATTTACAGTCTGTAGTTTCATAATCTTTACATACTTGTCATTTAAATACTTGTCTTTTACTTAAATTGTCATTTAATTACTTGTCTGTTATAATTGTTTTGAGGACATTCAAATTGTCACTTAGGCTCCTGACAAAAGCTCTAAGGCTTTTTAGAAACCTTAAAATCAGTTGTAATACATAAATCAAAAACACAAAAAGAAATCTCCAAGAAACAGTTTGCAAGAAAGAACAAGGTGGAGCTGGTAAAATTTGGATTGCTTGTGGGGTATTAGAAGCTTATTGGAAGCAATAGGTGTAATCTAAGTCCTGGAAATTGTTCTTGTCACCTAGCATTCATTATGGACACTTTTGTAAGCCAATTTCTTACATTTTGGTAATTTACTGTTTACTAGTTAAATTGCTTTAATCTTTGTTGTTTCCTGCTTGTTTTGTGTTGTCTGATGTTAGTATAATCTTAAATCAGTGGTTTGTTTGTTAATTTTGAAAGTTGTTAAGTTTTCATAAAAACAGTCACATAGTGTAATATTAGTAATCGTTGGTAATTTTTGTTGTTATTATTGTTTATCTGTGTATTTTAGTATAATATTGTGATATATGTTCTTGTGATTCAGTAGTTTAGGTTTAATTATAGTTTTTGTTTGTTAATCTCTTTTGTAAATCTGTTAAAGGGGTGATTGGATTGAGCTGTCTAGGCTATTGTGGTTGTTTTTAGTTGTAATTGCTTGTTTACTTAGCTCATTCAAAGTCTAAATACACCTAATCAAGTCCCTTTTTAGTCTACAAACAAAGAAGTCAAAGTCACAACCAAAATCATCACCACAGTTAACTGTGGTGACATTTGAGTCTTAGATTTCATAAAATCAATTCATAAGTTTGTATTTTTACTTAAGTTGGTCTTTATTTATCTTATTATAACATATACAAGCAATAATCAGCAATCAAAGTTCATAAAAGTCAAAGTATCAAAGTTTTATAAAAAGTCAAAATATTGCACCCTGCAATTTTCGAATTAAAAGTAGAATTTTGTGTAGCTTTTGATACTTGGTTTCTAGCTTAGTCCTTTTAGGTTATTAAAATCTAGTTGCTAATCAACTTGTTTGTATTTTTTATTATTTTTATCTGCTTATTTCTAGTGCTTATTTGCTATCTCTTTTAGCTACTATTTTCAAAACCTCCCCTGTACCCAGGGGGTGTTGTGTAACTGTCCATCTTCATAAGCTCTCATAAGCTTATCCTGTGGGCCCCACTGAGTGATCCTTAGCTTTTTGGAAAGCCAAGCAACCCACCTTACTCACTCAGTGCTTATTTTCTAATTTGCTCCTTATTTGCTAGGGCTGCAATAAGCATAAAGGTTGTCCCAATCCATAGAATATACTGAGTGATCATCACACTCAGTATATGTTAGGAATTATACTTTGAGTTGATATTGACAAATATGAAAGATGAAGGACTTATGGAGACAAAGGAAGAAACTTGCAAAGAAAGAAAAAGATTACAGCATATCTTTTATTATTCTAGTTTATTCCTTGTAACCCTAGTATCTCTATTATATAAAGAGATACAGGGAATATGTTTTACAGGTCTTCCACAATGTAAAATAAGAAAAACGTGTGTGTAAGTCTAGGGCTGGAAAAACGCCTAGACTAGTGTACAGGTGTTTTATGGGAAACACCTAGGGTAGATTGTGTTAAGCCTCAACTATCTTAGATAGCTGTTAGGATGTAACCGTGCTACACTTGATCACGTAGCATTGGGGCTTTGGTGTATGTTAGAGTAGAGATGATGACGAGAAACCTTGTTAGCAATAATAAAGATGTTTTGTTTATTCCGCTGCGTACATGTTCTTTATCTTTGTTATTGTGCAATCCCTAGATGAGGTTTATCCAACCTCGAGCTTTAAACGATCTTATCAATTGGTATCAGAGCCATGGGGCTCGTGATCGTGGGATTAAACAAGGTTTGGTTTGTCGAAAAGAAGAAAAAAATTCGAATCTGCTTCAATTTTCGCAACTTTCTGCAGGTCAGTTTTCAAAAGGCGATATCTCCTTCGTTAACCGTTGGATCGGGCTGAAATTTTTATTGGAGCTTCTCTACATGTCAAAGAAGAGTTTCACCGGAGGGATCTTCAATCTGAGCTTCCGATAAAAAGATAAAAATTCTTGAAAACTGCTGCAGAGAGGTATATTATTTCGAATTTTTAGGGTTTTTAGTGACTCTAAAAAGTGTCACTAAAGGCTAAAAAGTGTCGTCTTTATACTTTAAAAAAAAAAAAAAAAAAAAAAAAAAAAAGACGATTCTTATGTTGTTATCTTGGTGTCGACTTGATGATATTTGTCGAAGTTTTCTGTTTTTGGTACAATGTTCAATTCGTGGCAATTAGGGTTTTCTCAAACCCTAATTTTAAATAAAACAGGAATGAATGCTTATAGGGATCTAATGAGGGTTGCACGAAAACCCTAGCTGGTACAATGATAGAACATAACAACTAGGGTTGTTGGTCAAGAAGAGTGTGGCTACGCTCTGATAAGTAAAGGGTTTGATCTATTTGTTCTTACTAGTCTTGGTGAGTCAATTCTAGGATTGACGATGAACCCTAGTAGGAATACGTGGTGATAGCTGCTTGGTGGTTTTTGTGATTTATTGGAGCAGCGAATGAGGGTGACTAGGGTTACTGGTGGCTTGGTGCTGGTATGGTTACTGATCGTACAAGACAAAGTTACCACTGCTCGCTATCACGTTTCCACTGCAAGGCTAAATTTTACCACTGCACGCTTATCAGTTACCACTGCAAGTGTATTCGTTTCCACTGCAAGTGTATTCGTTTCCACTGCAAGTCGATAGTTACCACTGCAAGCTTAATTATTTTTCCACTGCTTATACAAGTTACCACTGATGCCTTAATTGTTTCCGCTACTGTTCATATTTCTTAAAGGGCATGTGGTTGGTACTTATTCATGTTGCTATATTTCACGTGGAGACTTTGATTATTTCATTGGCAATCATGAGTTACAAGCAGTGAGGGGAAGTATATATTATTTTGGAACAGTTGGTTCCAACACACATACAGGAGAAGAAACACACACACAAGAAAGATTTTTGGAGTTTTGATTTATTGGTTCTTAACAGATTCAAAGGCTCGTTTTTATTGATTTAATTGATTACGAAGAAAGGTTTTTATCACCTATTTGAAGTTGAAGTGGAGATTCTTGGATGCGTGTTCTTATCATATCTCAAAGTGAGTATGGCACTTTGAAGATAACTTGTTTGTTCGTTCAGGTGACTACGAATTGGCAAAACACTTGAAGGAGTTACGTTATTGTGCTCAGTGATTTTTTGTCAAGAGGTTGCGATCTCCCTATACGTTAGGTATACGTTCGAAGTCAATTTTAGTACAAGATATAAGACACAAGTTTGGGTGGTTCTACTTCAGCATCAAGTTGGTTATACTTAGTTTTCTTCATTAGTAATCATTACATAAGAGCCTACAGAATTGAAGATTCAACAAATGGTTAACATATGGGTTTCAGGGGAAGCTTTAGTGTTCAAATGTTTAACCATTTATGTGCTACATCGAGGTGAAGGTTTTTACTACTGCTGGTTATTATTACTACTTCTAGTTTTGATTTCTACTGTTTCAAGTCCATTTTTAGATGCGGAAAACTTAATGGTGGGTGACTTAGAAACATTAGAAAGATAGATTGGATGTGTAATATTGATTCGTGGTTGTGAAGATTAAGGTTGCTTACATTTGTCCCCTATTTGATGATGACAAAAAGGGGAAGAAGAATACTTTGAAGATTACAGCTTGAAGATCCTTGATGATATGCATGGTTTGAGGGGAAGACGACATCTTTCATATACTTGGTTTTGTCATATCAACTAGGGGAAGATTGTTAGGAATTATACTTTGAGTTGATATTGACAAATATGAAAGATGAAGGACTTATGGAGACAAAGGAAGAAACTTGCAAAGAAAGAAAAAGATTACAGCATATCTTTTATTATTCTAGTTTATTCCTTGTAACCCTAGTATCTCTATTATATAAAGAGATACAGGGAATATGTTTTACAGGTCTTCCACAATGTAAAATAAGAAAAACGTGTGTGTAAGTCTAGGGCTGGAAAAACGCCTAGACTAGTGTACAGGTGTTTTATGGGAAACACCTAGGGTAGATTGTGTTAAGCCTCAACTATCTTAGATAGCTGTTAGGATGTAACCGTGCTACACTTGATCACGTAGCATTGGGGCTTTGGTGTATGTTAGAGTAGAGATGATGACGAGAAACCTTGTTAGCAATAATAAAGATGTTTTGTTTATTCCGCTGCGTACATGTTCTTTATCTTTGTTATTGTGCAATCCCTAGATGAGGTTTATCCAACCTCGAGCTATAAACGATCTTATCAGTATATACAGCTTATTTCAAAAGCTCTTCACAAGTTAGCCTGTGGGTCCCACAGGCTAAGCTTGGGCTTTTTGGACACCTCACCAACCATACTTGCTGTCTCAAATCATTACAAGCCTTATCCAGCTTATTTGATAAGCTAGATTAGGTCATACATTAGGCTTCAAGGTCTGTTTGGTTTTGCAGTTTAGTCAAGTGCTTATTTCCTTTTTCCAGCTTATTTTCTTTTATTTTCTCTCTTCTTTGGCTTTAAATTTTGTTAACTTAACTTATTTTTACCTTGCTTTTGCTTTTGTTCTCAGCTTACAGCTTTTAGAAAGCTTTTTGAAGCTTGAAATCCAAACAGTCAAGTTTTCAGCCAACACCACCACTTTGGGTGTGTTTTCTGGCTATCTCAGTGGGTCCCACAACCACATCTTTGGTTCTTACAACCCCCCTCCTACCAGGGATTAAGGATTGACCTCTATTTTGACCATTTGACTAGTGGACCCCACCTGGAATTGCATCCAAAAGTTGTCCCATTTCTGACCCAGAACCCAAAGAAGCAATAGCTTATTCTGGTCTTGTGGCTTATTCAGATAGCTTATTTGATTGAAACTTGCTCAAACAAGTTCAAATAACTTAGGTGAACCTGACTTAACCACTGTGGACCCCACATAACCCCTACCTAGCTTATTTGCTTATAAAGTCAACTTGGTCAACTGTTTGGACAAATAAGCAATCTCAGTGCTTATTCTGAGTTTCCAAAGTAGTTTTCTTTATTATAGTTTCTTATTTTAAGTATTTTAATAGTTTTGTAAAAGAAAAACCAGAAAAAGACAAAATTTAATTATAGTGATAGCTTCTATTTAATAGAAACTATCTATTTAATTTTCTTTTTAGCTTATTTATAAGCACTTCTGCATTTTTATATTTTTATTAAATATCTTTTATATTAAAGTAGTTTTATAAATTTTTCCAGATTTTTCTTTTGTCATCTAGTAGTTTTTAGAATTAATTTTAGTTTAATTAATTATTAAATATTATTAAGAGATTAAATAGTATAATTAGATTTTATTAAGTGACATATAGTTTTTATAATTTTTCTAGCTTTTATATAAGTAATAACATTTTTATAAATTTTTCTAGAATTTTTACTGTTCATATTCTAGTATTTATAATTTAATTAGTTTAATTAGTTAATAAATAATTAAATAGTTAATAATTAATAATAATTAGATAAATAGTGTGAAAAATATAATTTTAGTTTTAAAATAAGTGTTATAATATTTTAGATTTTTGTAAGTTTTAATTTTATTTTTCTAGACTTATTTTGCATTTTCTTATTATTTAGGTTATTATTAAATAGTTAAAAATAGTTATTAATTAATAATAAATAATTAAAAAGTTAAAAAAATATTTTTTATTTTTCTAATAATTTTCTTAAGTCCTTAGGATTGTATAAATCCAATTTTAATCTTTCTAGCCTTTTTATTTCTTTAAATTCACTTTTTATTTAGTACGTTTACGTTTATTTAAACTAAACGTACGTTTTTAATTTCTTTTAAGTTTTCTTATTTCAAGTCTTTGTTTACATATCCTATTTAAGCTATTTTCTTTTCTCCTAGGGTAATCACAATCACATACCCTTTCCTGTTCAATAATTCCCGATCACAGATCCGTTCTAACTGAGGATATCACACTTCCAAGGGACATAAACGACCCGGGGACACTAAACTCCTTGGATATATTTTTATTCAGGTTTCTTTAGTTTAACTTTTATAGCCAACCATTCACAAGTGGTTGACTCTAGAATATATAGCTAGAAAAGCGTGAGTCAAATTTTGGCGCCGCTGCCGGGGAAGTGTGCTGCGTTGAACGATTCTGAAGTATCAGATTTGTTGAATACCTATCCATAGTACATATATTTTATATAATATCGTATTTAAATCTTCCATAAACATATAAAACACCAAAAATATTTTCTTTTTCTTTCTATATATATAACATAAAATAAAAACCTAAAAATACTCTTCTCACCCTTATCTGAGTTTCCTTTTCTTCAAGGATCCTTAGACGCGTCTTAGTGCATGCGCACTCGTTCTTCAAGGTCATCAAGTCCTCTTCGTGAGCTTGTAGCCATACCTCGAAGAAGTCGTAGACGTTCTGCTCCCTCAGTCGTACCCGAGATACGTACTGATCCTAAACCCCCTGTCATAATGACGGAAGATCGTCCGATGAATGAGCTTCTCCAAGCACCCACCGAGGGTTACGGAGATGCTATTGTTGTTCCAGCCATCGTGGCTGAGAATTTTGAACTCAAGACTGGGTTGATAGCTCTGGTAACCCAGCGGCAATTCTATGGTTTTGAAAGGGACGATCCTCATGATCACATTAGATGGTTTAACGAGATCACTTGTACCATCAAATGTAAAAATGTCCCTGAGGAATCAATCAAACTTCTTCTCTTCCCATTTTCCATCGAAGGCAATGCCTGGATTTGGCTTGATAAACAGCCCCCTAAATCGATTGAAACATGGGGAGATTTGGTTCATAAATTCGTTAATGAATTCTTTCCTCCTTCCAAAACCACATTTCTTAAAAATGAGATCATGAAGTTCTCTCAAAGGTTTGATGAACCATTCGGAGAGGCATGGGATCGTTTCAAAGAATTGCTTCGCAGATGGCCACATCACGGTTTCACCGAATTGATTCAAATGGACACTTTCTACAATGGGTTAAACCCATCTGATCAAAATTCTCTAAACGCCTCAGCTGGAGGTAATTTTCTGAGCAATTCCACAAAGGAAGCCATTGCTTTAATTGAAAACATGTCTAAGTTCCGTACTACACGAGATAGAACTTATAATTCTCATGCTAGTGCTGGTCCTTCTACATCATCTCCCGTGACTTCTAGCACTGATTCTCAGATTGCTGAACTCACGAAGGCTATCCAAGCTTTGGTTTCCAAGAAAGAGTCCGCTCCGCAAACTTCTCAAACTGCTGAAGTTAAAAAGGTAGACGTTTGTGTTACTTGTGGAGGTCCTCATCCATACTACAATTGTACCCACACCGTTGGCAATGCAATTGGAGTCAATGCTATAGCAGGCAGTTCCAATCAAGGAGGAAACCAATTCCGTCCTCAAGTGGAAACAAACTACGGTGCTAACAACCAAGGAGGACAGCCTGGATTATACCAACCAAACAATGCTAATAGGTTCATTCCTAACCAGCAACGAGGGCAAAACACACAGAATCAATATCATGCCCCGAGCAATCAAATGGTTCCTTTTCAATACCCACCCCACAAGGGAAATTCTAACATAGGGTATTCAGCTCCTGCTCATCATGTGGTTCCTTATCAAGAATCTCCCTCCAATGACCTCGCTAACCACATCAAGGTTAATGATGCTAACATGAGGGCAATGCAGAACCAAATCTCCAATTTGAAGAATGAATTTGATTCTTCAATTGCTAAGAACAACCATGAGCTGAGGAACGATATTAAGGACATGTTTGCTGGTTTAGTAAAACAACTAAATCCACCATCTACCTCGGGAACTCTCCCAGGTAACACTGTTCCAAATCCAAAGGGTGAACTCAAAGCTATTACCACTTGTAGTGGTAAAGCTCATGATGGACCATCGATTCCTATTCCTACTTCGAAGAAGAATATGGAACGAGAAACCAAGGTGACAAAGGACCCGGTACTTCCTTCTAATAATAGAAGTGCTCATTACGTCCAAACCACGGTTGTCCCAAAATCTACACCCCCTGTCACTCCTACGTCGTCAAGAATAGATCCTACTCTTTCACGATTCACGGTTAAAAGTTTGTCAAGTAATCTTTATGACCAAAGGGCAGCTGTGACTTATTCTCATATGCTTAATTCTGCCCGTAAGAGTGTATTAGACGACAGTGATGATGAGGAGGAGGATTCCAATGTCATCAAAGCTATCACCACTCGTAGTGGTGCTGCTTATGATGGACCCTCAATGCCTATCCCTCCTCCATTGTATGATGTGGAAAAAGAGGCGGAGGATACAACAGACGAAGTGCAAATTCCAAGCTCACAAAGTACAGCACAAGTCTCTCCTCCGGCCCTCCCTAAAAAGAAACCCAAATCAAGAGTTGTCTTTGAATCTGTAGAGACTCCTGAGAATACCGTCCCTAAATCCAAACCTTATCTTCCGTACCCAGAACGTATGAATGAGGAAGGGACCCGTGAAAAGAATAGTCAACAAATAGATAAATTCTTTCAAATCTTTAAAGAATTTCATTTTGACATTAGTTTCGCGGATTCTCTCATTCTAATGCTTAAGTTTAAAGCGACAATCAAACAACTGCTAAACAACAAGGAAAAGCTGTTTGAGATGGCAAAAACTCCAGTAAGCGAAAACTGCTCGGCAGTTATCTTAAAGAAGCTTCCTGTAAAGCTTGGAGATCCTGGGAAATTCCTAATACCTTGTATATTCCCAGGAATGATTGAATGCTACACCTTGGCCGATCTCGGTGCTAGCATCAATCTAATGCCTTATTCAGTGTGGAAGAAACTTTCTCTTCCTAAACTCTCCCCTACCTGCATGACTCTCGAGCTTCCAGATCGTACCATATCTATGCCCCTCGGCATCGCTGAGGATGTATTTGTTAAAGTAGGGAGGTTCCATTTTCCAGCAGACTTTGTGGTCGTTGACTTTGATGCCGATCAAAAGGTTCCTCTCATTCTTGGAAGAGGATTCCTTAGAACCGGCCATGCTCTTATTGATGTTTTGGAGCATGAGATCACCTTACATGTTGGTAAGGAAGCTGTTACATTTGATCAAAATCAAACTTCGAGGTACTCCTCAAACTATAACTCTGAATCGGTTAACCGAATCGATATCATTGATGTTACTTCAAAGGAGTATTCTCAAGAAAATCTTGATTATTTTCATAATTCTGTGAGTGGTAATCCCACTCCATCTTCTACTACTATCTTAGCCGAATCTTCATCTTCTCTCACTCTGGATGAGACTGAAAGTGATCCCATTTGGGATGAAGATGAAACTAAAAGTGATCCCATTTGGGATGAAGATGAGACTGAAAGTGATCCCATTTGGGATGAAGATGAAACTGAAAGTGATCCCATTTGGGATGAAGATGAGACTGAAAGTGATCCCATTTGGGATGAAGATGAAACTGAGAGTGATGAGGAGGGATATATTCTTCTCCTTGAGGAATTAATGCATAATGATCCAATTCCCCCTCCTCCGCTAGAAGAACTTCATAATGAGAGTACTGATTCTATTCTGGATGAAATCGATGTTTATCTCGATTTAGACACATTTATGCCAGGTATTGATGATGCCGAGAGTAATCAGGAGGGAGATGTCAGTCTTCTTCTTGAACAACTTTTATACCCAGAAAATTATCCCACCCTCCCACCCAAACAACTTCATAAGAAGGAATTCAAATCAGTTGAAGAAACTGATAAAATTCCAGAGATCAAGCATAAGACCTTGCCTCCTTCACTTAAATTTCAAATTCTTGAGGAGGAAGTTCTTGTGATTACTGCTGTTCTGATCTCCCTACTACCCTTCACCTACCCGGTGATTTCTCCTTCCCTTCACTCATTCGAGAGTGAGGATGTTACCTTTGACCCTGGCATTTTCCATATAACATTGGTTTAAATGCCAGATATATCTCTCTTGGTGTGGAACTTTCATGTACTTCAATGTGTATGCAAACATTTTATATGAAAGTCCAATGGAGATGGTTTCTTCCACTTACTTCCCCATAGATTTTTAAATTGCTTTTTTTTCCCGGCCTGTTCAGGAGCTCTTTATTACAGTTAACCGTTCACAAGCGGTTAGCTTGCGTGATAAACCTGACAGTTTGGGAGGAAAGAAATCAAATACGGGGTCGAGTCAAGCTAGTGACTCGGGAATCAAAAATATTAGCAAAAACATGGGCTTGTCACCCATGTGTAACACCCAAGTGTAGGGGAGATGCCCCACATGTTGTTTATATGTAAATATCTTTCAAAAAAAAAAAAAAAAAAAAAAATACATATAGTGATAGCTTCTATTTAAGAAGTTTTATCTAAAAAAATAATTGTATGTATATACATCTTTAAACCATGGCTAGTTATATTTCCTTTTTACGTTCTAAGTCCGGTTTAACACCCGGTACTTTGAATATTGAGGGCAATATTCAGTTCTAAGTGTGGGGGAGGATTCTCACGAATTCAAACACATGTTCCATCAGGAACCCCCAATTTAGCCAAAAATTTTAAAATTTTTTCTCACTTAGAACGCAACAAATGGTAATCAATCCGCCATGTCTAACCCACATAAGGATTGGCTAATCCAAGAGCAAACGGCTCTTGGTAAAGATATCTCAAACCCGTTTATGGCTTGCAATTTGCCCAAAATTGTATGGTTCCTCAACTCCCCATATCCCATAAAGCAAATGAGTTGGCTAGCCCGCAAGATTATGGCTTGTGGTAAAGGCAGTGGAAAAACCATAATTGGTAATCAGCTCACCAAGATGTTGACTATTCCATCAAGAGTTGGCTAGTCCAGAAGCAAACGGCTTTTGGTAAAGACTAATCAAATCCGTTGACAGCTGGTGATTTGCTCAAAATCACACGGTTATCAGGTGTGCCACAGTTCTTACACCTGGCTACTCCAGAAGTGATGGCTTTTGGTAAAGAGATGAAATCCATTAATTCTTCATAAAATATTGCTAGGGACTAGCAATAGTTTAGTGTGGAGGATTGATGAGTGTCTAAATACTCATCATTTCGTTCACATTTAGGCTACTAAAACATCTGAAATCATACAAATATGCTTCAAAATATGGAAATATCATGAAATTGTGTTTTTAAGTGTTACAAGTGCAAAAGGGATGAAAACTAATGAAAAACATACAAAATATACTTAATTTACAGTTTCAATCCCTGAACTTTGACAAATTGGCAAAACTAGTCCCTGGTCAATCAAAACTTGTTCAAATGTCATAAAAGGTCCTTGGGATTCATAAGTTGTTAGGAAAAGTCCTTTAAAGTTTAAAATCACATATTTACAACTTTGGTCCCTCAACTTTGAAAAGTGTCAAAATTAGTCCCTAAGGTTTTAAAAATAAGAAAATAATCAAAATAAACCTTATACTATTTATAAATGGCATATTTGGTCCTTGTGTTAACTTTGTATATTTGGCAGGTTTAACCCTTCAAGAATTCAGAAAATACATATTTGGTCCTTGGGCTTTAATCCATTACAAACCAAACCGGGCCCTATTAAATAAATAAACCTAACAAACAAACCCACCCACTATTAAACCCAACACCCCATCACCAGCCCACTCCCTCTCTTATTTCTGGCCCAGTCCACCACCAGCCCATGCACCCTTATAATATACCAGGGTTTGACCCTGGTCAAACCTCCCAAACCCGCCTACCACTGTTCACCGTCTCCCCCAATACCACCCAGTCACATACCAGGTGGTATTTGGCCACCTTTCACCTCCACCTCACCACTACAGCTCATTACCCACTCCCTTCCACCACCCTACACCTAACCCTGCTACAATAAATGCACTCCACACCATTTTTCCCTCCAAACCTCACCCTGCCCTCTGTTTTCAACCTAAACCCCCAACTTGGCTTCCAAACATCTTTTCCTTGTCCCTTACACTTCCACAAACAACCAAGGTTCTTTAATTGCTTTGTAACCGCCTCATAGCCACGTGTTTCACTTTGGCGCCAAAAATGTTTAAACGGCCAAGATCACTTTGACTGCATCAATGGTCCTAAAATGACTTGGGAAAGAGCAAGGAACGTGGGGAGATACATTTGGGTCATCTATATAGAGAAAAGAAGGCAGAAGTGAAGAAATATCATAGAAAACGTTTTGTGATCAAACTTTTATTGCTTATCTTTATTACTTGTCTTTTAAAAGCTTTCAAGGCTTAATTACTCTTTGACACATTGTAATCAAACCTTATTTACAGTCTGTAGTTTCATAATCTTTACATACTTGTCATTTAAATACTTGTCTTTTACTTAAATTGTCATTTAATTACTTGTCTGTTATAATTGTTTTGAGGACATTCAAATTGTCACTTAGGCTCCTGACAAAAGCTCTAAGGCTTTTTAGAAACCTTAAAATCAGTTGTAATACATAAATCAAAAACACAAAAAGAAATCTCCAAGAAACAGTTTGCAAGAAAGAACAAGGTGGAGCTGGTAAAATTTGGATTGCTTGTGGGGTATTAGAAGCTTATTGGAAGCAATAGGTGTAATCTAAGTCCTGGAAATTGTTCTTGTCACCTAGCATTCATTATGGACACTTTTGTAAGCCAATTTCTTACATTTTGGTAATTTACTGTTTACTAGTTAAATTGCTTTAATCTTTGTTGTTTCCTGCTTGTTTTGTGTTGTCAGATGTTAGTATAATCTTAAATCAGTGGTTTGTTTGTTAATTTTGAAAGTTGTTAAGTTTTCATAAAAACAGTCACATAGTGTAATATTAGTAAGCGTTTGTAATTTTTGTTGTTATTATTGTTTATCTGTGTATTTTAGTATAATATTGTGATATATGTTCTTGTGATTCAGTAGTTTAGGTTTAATTATAGTTTTTGTTTGTTAATCTCTTTTGTAAATCTGTTAAAGGGGTGTTTGGATTGAGCTGTCTAGGCTATTGTGGTTGTTTTTAGTTGTAATTGCTTGTTTACTTAGCTCATTCAAAGTCTAAATACACCTAATCAAGTCCCTTTTTAGTCTACAAACACAGAAGTCAAAGTCACAACCAAAATCATCACCACAGTTAACTGTGGTGACATTTGAGTCTTAGATTTCATAAAATCAATTCATAAGTTTGTATTTTTACTTAAGTTGGTCTTTATTTAGCTTATTATAACATATACAAGCAATAATCAGCAATCAAAGTTCATAAAAGTCAAAGTATCAAAGTTTTATAAAAAGTCAAAATATTGCACCCTGCAGTTTTTGAATTAAAAGTAGAATTTTGTGTAGCTTTTGATACTTGGTTTCTTTCTTAGTCCTTTTAGGTTATTAAAATCTAGTTGCTAATCAACTTGTTTGTATTTTTTATTATTTTTTATCTGCTTATTTCTAGTGCTTATTTGCTATCTCTTTTAGCTACTATTTTCAAAACCTCCCCTGTACCCAGGGGGTGTTGTGTAACTGTCCATCTTCATAAGCTCTCATAAGCTTATCCTGTGGGCCCCACTGAGTGATCCTTGGCTTTTTGGAAAGCCAAGCAACCCACCTTACTCACTCAGTGCTTATTTTCTAATTTGCTCCTTATTTGCTAGGGCTGCAATAAGCATAAAGGTTGTCCCAATCCATAGAATATACTGAGTGATCATCACACTCAGTATATACAGCTTATTTCAAAAGCTCTTCACAAGTTAGCCTGTGGGTCCCACAGGCTAAGCTTGGGCTTTTTGGACACCTCACCAACCATACTTGCTGTCTCAAATCATTACAAGCCTTATCCAGCTTATTTGATAAGCTAGATTAGGTCATACATTAGGCTTCAAGGTCTGTTTGGTTTTGCAGTTTAGTCAAGTGCTTATTTCCTTTTTCCAGCTTATTTTCTTTTATTTTCTCTCTTCTTTGGCTTTAAATTTTGTTAACTTAACTTATTTTTACCTTGCTTTTGCTTTTGTTCTCAGCTTACAGCTTTTAGAAAGCTTTTTGAAGCTTGAAATCCAAACAGTCAAGTTTTCAGCCAACACCACCACTTTGGGTGTGTTTTCTGGCTATCTCAGTGGGTCCCACAACCACATCTTTGGTTCTTACAACCCCCCTCCTACCAGGGATTAAGGATTGACCTCTATTTTGACCATTTGACTAGTGGACCCCACCTGGAATTGCATCCAAAAGTTGTCCCATTTCTGACCCAGAACCCAAAGAAGCAATAGCTTATTCTGGTCTTGTGGCTTATTCAGATAGCTTATTTGATTGAAACTTGCTCAAACAAGTTCAAATAACTTAGGTGAACCTGACTTAACCACTGTGGACCCCACATAACCCCTACCTAGCTTATTTGCTTATAAAGTCAACTTGGTCAACTGTTTGGACGAATAAGCAATCTCAGTGCTTATTCTGAGTTTCCAAAGTAGTTTTCTTTGTAATAGTTTCTTATTTTAAGTATTTTAATAGTTTTGTAAAAGAAAAACCAGAAAAAGACAAAATTTAATTATAGTGATAGCTTCTATTTAATAGAAACTATCTATTTAATTTTCTTTTTAGCTTATTTATAAGCACTTCTGCATTTTTATATTTTTATTAAATATCTTTTATATTAAAGTAGTTTTATAAATTTTTCCAGATTTTTCTTTTGTCATCTAGTAGTTTTTAGAATTAATTTTAGTTTAATTAATTATTAAATATTATTAAGAGATTAAATAGTATAATTAGATTTTATTAAGTGACATATAGTTTTTATAATTTTTCTAGCTTTTATATAAGTAATAACATTTTTATAAATTTTTCTAGAATTTTTACTGTTCATATTCTAGTATTTATAATTTAATTAGTTTAATTAGTTAATAAATAATTAAATAGTTAATAATTAATAATAATTAGATAAATAGTGTGAAAAATATAATTTTAGTTTTAAAATAAGTGTTATAATATTTTAGATTTTTGTAAGTTTTAATTTTATTTTTCTAGACTTATTTTGCATTTTCTTATTATTTAGGTTATTATTAAATAGTTAAAAATAGTTATTAATTAATAATAAATAATTAAAAAGTTAAAAAAATATTTTTTATTTTTCTAATAATTTTCTTAAGTCCTTAGGATTGTATAAATCCAATTTTAATCTTTCTAGCTTTTTATTTCTTTAAATTCACTTTTTATTTAGTACGTTTACGTTTATTTAAACTAAACGTACGTTTTTAATTTCTTTTAAGTTTTCTTATTTCAAGTCTTTGTTTACATATCCTATTTAAGCTATTTTCTTTTCTCCTAGGGTAATCACAATCACATACCCTTTCCTGTTCAATAATTCCCGATCACAGATCCGTTCTAACTCAGGATATCACACTTCCAAGGGACATAAACGACCCGGGGACACTAAACTCCTTGGATATATTTGTATTCAGGTTTCTTTAGTTTGACTTTTATAGCCAACCATTCACAAGTGGTTGACTCTAGAATATATAGCTAGAAAAGCGTGAGTCAAATTTTGGCGCCGCTGCCGGGGAAGTGTGCTGCGTTGAACGATTCTGAAGTATCAGATTTGTTGAATACCTATCCATAGTACATATATTTTATATAATATCGTATTTAAATCTTCCATAAACATATAAAACACCAAAAATATTTTCTTTTTCTTTCTATATATATAACATAAAATAAAAACCTAAAAATACTCTTCTCACCCTTATCTGAGTTTCCTTTTCTTCAAGGATCCTTAGACGCGTCTTAGTGCATGCGCACTCGTTCTTCAAGGTCATCAAGTCCTCTTCATGAGCTTGTAGCCATACCTCAAAGAAGTCGTAGACGTTCTGCTCCCTCAGTCGTACCCGAGATACGTACTGATCCTAAACCCCCTTTCATAATGACGGAAGATCGTCCGATGAATGAGCTTCTCCAAGCACCCACCGAGGGTTACGGAGATGCTATTGTTGTTCCAGCCATCGTGGCTGAGAATTTTGAACTCAAGACTGGGTTGATAGCTCTGGTAACCCAGCGGCAATTCTATGGTTTTGAAAGGGACGATCCTCATGATCACATTAGATGGTTTAACGAGATCACTTGTACCATCAAATGTAAAAATGTCCCTGAGGAATCAATCAAACTTCTTCTCTTCCCATTTTCCATCGAAGGCAATGCCTGGATTTGGCTTGATAAACAGCCCCCTAAATCGATTGAAACATGGGATCGTTTCAAAGAATTGCTTCGCAGATGGCCACATCACGGTTTCACCGAATTGATTCAAATGGACACTTTCTACAATGGGTTAAACCCATCTGATCAAAATTCTCTAAACGCCTCAGCTGGAGGTAATTTTCTGAGCAAATCCACAAAGGAAACCATTGCTTTAATTGAAAACATGTCTAAGGTCCGTACTACACGAGATAGAACTTATAATTCTCATGCTAGTGCTGGTCCTTCTACATCATCTCCCGTGACTTCTAGCACTGATTCTCAGATTGCTGAACTCACGAAGGCTATCCAAGCTTTGGTTTCCAAGAAAGAGTCCGCTCCGCAAACTTTTCAAACTGCTGAAGTTAAAAAGGTAGACGTTTGTGTTACTTGTGGAGGTCCTCATCCATACTACAATTGTACCCACACCGTTGGCAATGCAATTGGAGTCAATGCTATAGCAGGCAGTTCCAATCAAGGAGGAAACCAATTCCGTCCTCAAGTGGAAACAAACTACGGTGCTAACAACCAAGGAGGACAGCCTGGATTATACCAACCAAACAATGCTAATAGGTTCATTCCTAACCAGCAACGAGGGCAAAACACACAGAATCAATATCATGCCCCGAGCAATCAAATGGTTCCTTTTCAATACCCACCCCACAAGGGAAATTCTAACATAGGGTATTCAGCTCCTACTCATCATGTGGTTCCTTATCAAGAATCTCCCTCCAATGACCTCGCTAACCACATCAAGGTTAATGATGCTAACATGAGGGCAATGCAGAACCAAATCTCCAATTTGAAGAATGAATTTGATTCTTCAATTGCTAAGAACAACCATGAGCTGAGGAACGATATTAAGGACATGTTTGCTGGTTTAGTAAAACAACTAAATCCACCATCTACCTCGGGAACTCTCCCAGGTAACACTGTTCCAAATCCAAAGGGTGAACTCAAAGCTATTACCACTTGTAGTGGTAAAGCTCATGATGGACCATCGATTCCTATTCCTACTTCGAAGAAGAATATGGAACGAGAAACCAAGGTGACAAAGGACCCGGTACTTCCTTCTAATAATAGAAGTGCTCATTACGTCCAAACCACGGTTGTCCCAAAATCTACACCCCCTGTCACTCCTACATCGTCAAGAATAGATCCTACTCTTTCACGATTCACGGTTAAAAGTTTGTCAAGTAATCTTTATGACCAAAGGGCAGCTGTGACTTATTCTCATATGCTTAATTCTGCCCGTAGGAGTGTATTAGACGACAGTGATGATGAGGAGGAGGATTCCAATGTCATCAAAGCTATCACCACTCGTAGTGGTGCTGCTTATGATGGACCCTCAATGCCTATCCCTCCTCCATTGTATGATGTGGAAAAAGAGGCGGAGGATACAACAGACGAAGTGCAAATTCCAAGCTCACAAAGTTCAGCACAAGTCTCTCCTCCGGCCCTCCCTAAAAAGAAACCCAAATCAAGAGTTGTCTTTGAATCTGTAGAGACTCCTGAGAATACCGTCCCTAAATCCAAACCTTATCTTCCGTACCCAGAACGTATGAATGAGGAAAGGACCCGTGAAAAGAATAGTCAACAAATAGATAAATTCTTTCAAATCTTTAAAGAATTACATTTTGACATTAGTTTCGCGGATTCTCTCATTCTAATGCTTAAGTTTGCAGCGACAATCAAACAACTGCTAAACAACAAGGAAAAGCTGTTTGAGATGGCAAAAACTCCAGTAAGCGAAAACTGCTCGGCAGTTATCTTAAAGAAGCTTCCTGTAAAGCTTGGAGATCCTGGGAAATTCCTAATACCTTGTATATTCCCAGGAATGATTGAATGCTACACCTTGGCCGATCTCGGTGCTAGCATCAATCTAATGCCTTATTCAGTGTGGAAGAAACTTTCTCTTCCTGAACTCTCCCCTACCTGCATGACTCTCGAGCTTCCAGATCGTACCATATCTATGCCCCTCGGCATCACTGAGGATGTATTTGTTAAAGTAGGGAGGTTCCATTTTCCAGCAGACTTTGTGGTCGTTGACTTTGATGCCGATCAAAAGGTTCCTCTCATTCTTGGAAGAGGATTCCTTAGAACCGGCCATGCTCTTATTGATGTTTTGGAGCATGAGATCACCTTACATGTTGGTAAGGAAGCTGTTACATTTGATCAAAATCAAACTTTGAGGTACTCCTCAAACTATAACTCTGAATCGGTTAACCGAATCGATATCATTGATGTTACTTCAAAGGAGTATTCTCAAGAAAATCTTGATTATTTTCATAATTCTGTGAGTGGTAATCCCACTCCATCTTCTACTACTATCTTAGCCGAATCTTCATCTTCTCTCACTCTGGATGAGACTGAAAGTGATCCCATTTGGGATGAAGATGAAACTGAAAGTGATCCCATTTGGGATGAAGATGAGACTGAAAGTGATCCCATTTGGGATGAAGATGAAACTGAAAGTGATCCCATTTAGGATGAAGATGAGACTGAAAGTGATCCCATTTGGGATGAAGATGAAACTGAGAGTGATGAGGAGGGATATATTCTTCTCCTTGAGGAATTAATGCATAATGATCCAATTCCCCCTCCTCCGCTAGAAGAACTTCATAATGAGAGTACTGATTCTATTCTGGATGAAATCGATGTTTATCTCGATTTAGACACATTTATGCCAGGTATTGATGATGCCGAGAGTAATCAGGAGGGAGATGTCAGTCTTCTTCTTGAACAACTTTTATACCCAGAAAATTATCCCACCCTCCCACCCAAACAACTTCATAAGAAGGAATTCAAATCAGTTGAAGAAACTGATAAAATTCCAGAGATCAAGCATAAGACCTTGCCTCCTTCACTTAAATTTCAAATTCTTGAGGAGGAAGTTCTTGTGATTACTGCTGTTCTGATCTCCCTACTACCCTTCACCTACCCGGTGATTTCTCCTTCCCTTCACTCATTCGAGAGTGAGGATGTTACCTTTGACCCTGGCATTTTCCATATAACATTGGTTTAAATGCCAGATATATCTCTCTTGGTGTGGAACTTTCATGTACTTCAATGTGTATGCAAACATTTTATATGAAAGTCCAATGGAGATGGTTTCTTCCACTTACTTCCCCATAGATTTTTAAATTGCTTTTTTTTCCCGGCCTGTTCAGGAGCTCTTTATTACAGTTAACCATTCACAAGCGGTTAGCTTGCGTGATAAACCTGACAGTTTGGGAGGAAAGAAATCAAATACGGGGTCGAGTCAAGCTAGTGACTCGGGAATCAAAAATATTAGCAAAAACATGGGCTTGTCACCCGTGTGTAACACCCAAGTGTAGGGGAGATGCCCCACATGTTGTTTATATGTAAATATCTTTCAAAAAAAAAAAAAAATACATATAGTGATAGCTTCTATTTAAGAAGTTTTATCTAAAAAAATAATTGTATGTATATACATCTTTAAACCATGGCTAGTTATATTTCCTTTTTACGTTCTAAGTTCGGTTTAACACCCGGTACTTTGAATATTGAGGGCAATATTCAGTTCTAAGTGTGGGGGAGGATTCTCACGAATTCAAACACATGTTCCATCAGGAACCCCCAATTTAGCCAAAAATTTTAAAATTTTTTCTCACTTAGAACGCAACAAATGATAATCAATCCGCCATGTCTAACCCACATAAGGATTGGCTAATCCAGGAGCAAACGGCTCTTGGTAAAGATATCTCAAACCCGTTTATGGCTTGCAATTTGCCCAAAATTGTATGGTTCCTCAACTCCCCATATCCCATAAAGCAAATGAGTTGGCTAGCCCGCAAGATTATGGCTTGTGGTAAAGGCAGTGGAAAAACCATAATTGGTAATCAGCTCACCAAGATGTTGACTATTCCATCAAGAGTTGGCTAGTCCAGAAGCAAACGGCTTTTGGTAAAGACTAATCAAATCCGTTGACAGCTGGTGATTTGCTCAAAATCACACGGTTATCAGGTGTGCCACAGTTCTTACACCTGGCTACTCCAGAAGTGATGGCTTTTGGTAAAGAGATGAAATCCATTAATTCTTCATAAAATATTGCTAGGGACTAGCAATAGTTTAGTGTGGAGGATTGATGAGTGTCTAAATACTCATCATTTCGTTCACATTTAGGCTACTAAAACATCTGAAATCATACAAATATGCTTCAAAATATGGAAATATCATGAAATTGTGTTTTTAAGTGTTACAAGTGCAAAAGGGATGAAAACTAATGAAAAACATACAAAATATACTTAATTTACAGTTTCAATCCCTGAACTTTGACAAATTGGCAAAACTAGTCCCTGGTCAATCAAAACTTGTTCAAATGTCATAAAAGGTCCTTGGGATTCATAAGTTGTTAGGAAAAGTCCTTTAAAGTTTAAAATCACATATTTACAACTTTGGTCCCTCAACTTTGAAAAGTGTCAAAATTAGTCCCTAAGGTTTTAAAAATAAGAAAATAATCAAAATAAACCTTATACTATTTATAAATGGCATATTTGGTCCTTGTGTTAACTTTGTATATTTGGCAGGTTTAACCCTTCAAGAATTCAGAAAATACATATTTGGTCCTTGGGCTTTAATCCATTACAAACCAAACCGGACCCTATTAAATAAATAAACCAAACAAACAAACCCACCCACTATTAAACCCAACACCCCATCACCAGCCCACTCCCTCTCTTATTTCTGGCCCAGTCCACCACCAGCCCATGCACCCTTATAATATACCAGGGTTTGACCCTGGTCAAACCTCCCAAACCCGCCTACCACTGTTCACCGTCTCCCCCAATACCACCCAGTCACATACAAGGTGGTATTTGGCCACCTTTCACCTCCACCTCACCACTACAGCTCATTACCCACTCCCTTCCACCACCCTACACCTAACCCTGCTACAATAAATGCACTCCACACCATTTTTCCCTCCAAACCTCACCCTGCCCTCTGTTTTCAACCTAAACCCCCAACTTGGCTTCCAAACATCTTTTCCTTGTCCCTTACACTTCCACAAACAACCAAGGTTCTTTAATTGCTTTGTAACCGCTTCATAGCCACGTGTTTCACTTTGGCGCCAAAAATGTTTAAACGGCCAAGATCACTTTGACTGCATCAATGGTCCTAAAATGACTTGGGAAAGAGCAAGGAACGTGGGGAGATACATTTGGGTCATCTATATAGAGAAAAGAAGGCAGAAGTGAAGAAATATCATAGAAAACGTTTTGTGATCAAACTTTTATTGCTTATCTTTATTACTTGTCTTTTAAAAGCTTTCAAGGCTTAATTACTCTTTGACACATTGTAATCAAACCTTATTTACAGTCTGTAGTTTCATAATCTTTACATACTTGTCATTTAAATACTTGTCTTTTACTTAAATTGTCATTTAATTACTTGTCTGTTATAATTGTTTTGAGGACATTCAAATTGTCACTTAGGCTCCTGACAAAAGCTCTAAGGCTTTTTAGAAACCTTAAAATCAGTTGTAATACATAAATCAAAAACACAAAAAGAAATCTCCAAGAAACAGTTTGCAAGAAAGAACAAGGTGGAGCTGGTAAAATTTGGATTGCTTGTGGGGTATTAGAAGCTTATTGGAAGCAATAGGTGTAATCTAAGTCCTGGAAATTGTTCTTGTCACCTAGCATTCATTATGGACACTTTTGTAAGCCAATTTCTTACATTTTGGTAATTTACTGTTTACTAGTTAAATTGCTTTAATCTTTGTTGTTTCCTGCTTGTTTTGTGTTGTCTGATGTTAGTATAATCTTAAATCAGTGGTTTGTTTGTTAATTTTGAAAGTTGTTAAGTTTTCATAAAAACAGTCACATAGTGTAATATTAGTAAGCGTTGGTAATTTTTGTTGTTATTATTGTTTATCTGTGTATTTTAGTATAATATTGTGATATATGTTCTTGTGATTCAGTAGTTTAGGTTTAATTATAGTTTTTGTTTGTTAATCTCTTTTGTAAATCTGTTAAAGGGGTGTTTGGATTGAGCTGTCTAGGCTATTGTGGTTGTTTTTAGTTGTAATTGCTTGTTTACTTAGCTCATTCAAAGTCTAAATACACCTAATCAAGTCCCTTTTTAGTCTACAAACACAGATGTCAAAGTCACAACCAAAATCATCACCACAGTTAACTGTGGTGACATTTGAGTCTTAGATTTCATAAAATCAATTCATAAGTTTGTATTTTTACTTAAGTTGGTCTTTATTTAGCTTATTATAACATATACAAGCAATAATCAGCAATCAAAGTTCATAAAAGTCAAAGTATCAAAGTTTTATAAAAAGTCAAAATATTGCACCCTGCAGTTTTTGAATTAAAAGTAGAATTTTGTGTAGCTTTTGATACTTGGTTTCTTTCTTAGTCCTTTTAGGTTATTAAAATCTAGTTGCTAATCAACTTGTTTGTATTTTTTATTATTTTTTATCTGCTTATTTCTAGTGCTTATTTGCTATCTCTTTTAGCTACTATTTTCAAAACCTCCCCTGTACCCAGGGGGTGTTGTGTAACTGTCCATCTTCATAAGCTCTCATAAGCTTATCCTGTGGGCCCCACTGAGTGATCCTTGGCTTTTTGGAAAGCCAAGCAACCCACCTTACTCACTCAGTGCTTATTTTCTAATTTGCTCCTTATTTGCTAGGGCTGCAATAAGCATAAAGGTTGTCCCAATCCATAGAATATACTGAGTGATCATCACACTCAGTATATACAGCTTATTTCAAAAGCTCTTCACAAGTTAGCCTGTGGGTCCCACAGGCTAAGCTTGGGCTTTTTGGACACCTCACCAACCATACTTGCTGTCTCAAATCATTACAAGCCTTATCCAGCTTATTTGATAAGCTAGATTAGGTCATACATTAGGCTTCAAGGTCTGTTTGGTTTTGCAGTTTAGTCAAGTGCTTATTTCCTTTTTCCAGCTTATTTTCTTTTATTTTCTCTCTTCTTTGGCTTTAAATTTTGTTAACTTAACTTATTTTTACCTTGCTTTTGCTTTTGTTCTCAGCTTACAGCTTTTAGAAAGCTTTTTGAAGCTTGAAATCCAAACAGTCAAGTTTTCAGCCAACACCACCACTTTGGGTGTGTTTTCTGGCTATCTCAGTGGGTCCCACAACCACATCTTTGGTTCTTACAACCCCCCTCCTACCAGGGATTAAGGATTGACCTCTATTTTGACCATTTGACTAGTGGACCCCACCTGGAATTGCATCCAAAAGTTGTCCCATTTCTGACCCAGAACCCAAAGAAGCAATAGCTTATTCTGGTCTTGTGGCTTATTCAGATAGCTTATTTGATTGAAACTTGCTCAAACAAGTTCAAATAACTTAGGTGAACCTGACTTAACCACTGTGGACCCCACATAACCCCTACCTAGCTTATTTGCTTATAAAGTCAACTTGGTCAACTGTTTGGACGAATAAGCAATCTCAGTGCTTATTCTGAGTTTCCAAAGTAGTTTTCTTTGTAATAGTTTCTTATTTTAAGTATTTTAATAGTTTTGTAAAAGAAAAACCAGAAAAAGACAAAATTTAATTATAGTGATAGCTTCTATTTAATAGAAACTATCTATTTAATTTTCTTTTTAGCTTATTTATAAGCACTTCTGCATTTTTATATTTTTATTAAATATCTTTTATATTAAAGTAGTTTTATAAATTTTTCCAGATTTTTCTTTTGTCATCTAGTAGTTTTTAGAATTAATTTTAGTTTAATTAATTATTAAATATTATTAAGAGATTAAATAGTATAATTAGATTTTATTAAGTGATATATAGTTTTTATAATTTTTCTAGCTTTTATATAAGTAATAACATTTTTATAAATTTTTCTAGAATTTTTACTGTTCATATTCTAGTATTTATAATTTAATTAGTTTAATTAGTTAATAAATAATTAAATAGTTAATAATTAATAATAATTAGATAAATAGTGTGAAAAATATAATTTTAGTTTTAAAATAAGTGTTATAATATTTTAGATTTTTGTAAGTTTTAATTTTATTTTTCTAGACTTATTTTGCATTTTCTTATTATTTAGGTTATTATTAAATAGTTAAAAATAGTTATTAATTAATAATAAATAATTAAAAAGTTAAAAAAATATTTTTTATTTTTCTAATAATTTTCTTAAGTCCTTAGGATTGTATAAATCCAATTTTAATCTTTCTAGCCTTTTTATTTCTTTAAATTCACTTTTTATTTAGTACGTTTACGTTTATTTAAACTAAACGTACGTTTTTAATTTCTTTTAAGTTTTCTTATTTCAAGTCTTTGTTTACATATCCTATTTAAGCTATTTTCTTTTCTCCTAGGGTAATCACAATCACATACCCTTTCCTGTTCAATAATTCCCGATCACAGATCCGTTCTAACTCAGGATATCACACTTCCAAGGGACATAAACGACCCGGGGACACTAAACTCCTTGGATATATTTGTATTCAGGTTTCTTTAGTTTGACTTTTATAGCCAACCATTCACAAGTGGTTGACTCTAGAATATATAGCTAGAAAAGCGTGAGTCAAGTGACTACTAAAGATTGCCAAATATCTTTGGCGGTTTTACACATAAATACTCTTTCATATTCTTTTTTAGGCAAAGCGTTGTAAATCATCATTTTAGCTTTATTATTTTTAGCAATCAATTTCTTTTGATCATCATCTTTACTATTAGTAGCTATATTATCACCATCAATGATTATATACCATAAATTTATATCTTTAGATTTCACGTAAGTTTTAAAATGGTTTTTCCAATATATAAAACCATTTGCTTCAAAAAGTGGTGGTCTTTGCATAGATTGCCCTTCTTTGTAATTTTCAAAATCCCTGGATCGTTTCAAGTTTTAAAACACAATATATTTTAAAAGCTTGAGTAACGTAGCTCTTGATGCCAATTGTGGAAAACTAGAAGGGGGGTTGAATAGTTTACCGTTTAAAAACTTTCAACTTGTTTGATTATCTTTTGAAACTTTCCGTTTAATCAAAGATATGAACACAAACACAATATATAACATGCAAGTATAAAGAAAGAAATGATCAAACCACAACATGAGTATTTATCGTGGTTCGGTTACAAGGACTCTTTTTCCTTGCCCTACGTCCACGCCCCGAGTATCCAACTCGAGAGTTTCTTTCACTAGTCAGCAAGCTCCTTTCACCGGCGGAGAAAACCTTACACGTCGCTTATACACGTTTACCGACACTAAGCTAGATGTCGAGTTCTTTTACAAGGGTACAACCACTCCCGTTAGTTCTTTTACAAGGGTATAACAACTCCTGTCACACTTTGTATTTTGAGGACTAAAATACTAACCGATCACTACTGAAAATACACAATCAATTGAAGTGTAAACTACACAAAGTCTACACGATGCTAAGCTAACAAGTCTTGCAACGTTGTGTTGAATACTTGTAACTTTATATGAACTTGTGAACTTCTTTGCTACAAAAGAAACTTCACATTAAGATGAAATGTTAAGGGGTTAGATGAATGAATGTATGTGTAAAATATGATGAGAAGTGATGAAAACTAAATACAAACAAATGGCTTGGTATTTATAGCAAAACATTCTGCAGGCCTGGCGGATACGGCGGAACCCTCAGATGGGTTCCGCCCGTGTATCTCCAGGGTTTTGCCGGGACTGACAGTTTATCTTGTAATAACTTTCCAAACCAACCAAAGTCACATCAATTAAAAACTAGTCAAACACAAACTTGTGCAAGAAGACTTATGGTTAGTCAAACACACAATCTTTCCTTAAATATATCTTGACAAACTTACCATAAATGTGATGTGACATTTTTATTTTAAGAAATATAAAAATGTTGTGTTTTATATGAAATGTAAAATGTAGAAAATGTCTAATTATGTAAGTCTTTTAAACTAAAATTATGTTTTACTAAAAACTAAAGTTTACACTTTGTCATTAACAAAACTTAGCAAAGATCGTAAAATATAAATAACGTTTTTAGGCGATATTTGTATTAACAGATTTAAATACTACTGAGTATTAAAAGTAAAATAAGCTGAAACAATTATGTATAAAGCAATAAGCTGAATTGAATTAAAATAAGAAAACTGAATTCATTCACTAAAAAATTACATTTAGAACTAATACAAGAAATGAAATGGGCAGAGCTTCGCTAGCCTAATCTCCACCACCTAAATCAGCTATCCTAACACTCTATTTATAGCAAGGGGTAGAAGGATCTAGATAGAGGGAGTCAAGCTGCCAAGCTGGCGATCCTCGTGTATTTGTGTTTCTTTAGAGATCATCTACACCACTCAATCATTCCCCAATTATTACAAATGATCTATGTCGTCCAATCAGGTGGATATGAGGTGTCTGGTCCAATAAGAGGATGCCACGTCCACCATCCGTGTGCTTCTTGTGCTTATCTGACACTCTGACATCACCCTGACATTCTAGAAGCCATTTAATTTGACTAGATTACCCTTAATCTCTGTTAATTTGCCAGGAGCTAGGGTTCATGTGGGGTGAATAGTAACTGGGTAATTGGATGAATTGGGGGGCGGGAGTAGGGTAATATTATTTTATTTGGTTTAACCGTGGGTATTACATGTTGACTGAGGATAAGTGGACCGGGTCAAGGGAAATGGTTGGGCTTGGGTTTGTTTCTTGGACTTGGATTATTGTTGTGAATTTGGATTAAAACAAAACAATGGACCAGGCTTTTGTATTGGATTTTCAGATTTAGTATTAGTAATAAGCAAGGACCAAAAATGAAAATGGTGAAACTATGAGGGTTAATTCTGCCAAGTTCCTCAAGTGTGATCCAAGGGTATCGTATGTAATTTATTGAATCTCAAAGGACCAATAATGGCATATTATGAAAGATGTATTCCAAGGACTGAAGTTGCCTGATTCTGAAACTTGAAGGATCAAATCTGACAATATCATAAAACTTTATCCAGGGATCAGAATTGACAAATCACACTTCTCTGAGGTCTTCTAAGGCTTAGCATTGACTTTCCTTGACTATTCTGCACACGTTCCACTCTCATGCTCGTTTTTGCTTGTTTCCGATTGTTTTTCGTCATTTATTGAGATATCCGTACCTGCACATTCATAATCACAAAAACATGTTTTCTTTGGTGTTTTGGTTAGTTTTTGGATTATTAAGTACCTATTTTAGCTAAGAAAAGGTGAGTGAATAAGCACTCACCAAAATCACCCGGACTAAGGTATTGTCGTGTCCTCACGCAATGTGATCAATTCACGCTTTTGGGATAAATAATTTCATAACTCTTTTTACTAACTTTGTAAAGTAGCAAGGAGGTTCAAAAGAAGTTACAAAATCATTTATTCCCGCAAACGCTCTGTTTTCCAAAATTTTTCCTTTATTCTACTTTCACTTCTATTATTGTACTTTTCATACTTCATATTTGTGATGGTTTATTGAACTTTCAGTATTTTGCAATAATTTTTAGGGTCAACGAGTAGAAACACTTCTCAAGGAAAAGTGACCATATGGATAAAAATCGTCATCCTTGATTTTTCACGAGCTCCCAAACTAAGCGTACAAACGAGATCACAGCTTATCTACAAGTTAGATGCTAACACTACTCATAATAGTTACTTATGGAAACCTCTTACTCCCATGTCCTAAGTTTTTGTATCTCAATATTTTATTTTTGTTGAGAAATGAATTGCTTCATAATTTCTCGTTTCAATACTTTTTAGTCCGATAGTGACACCTAAGTTTAAACGATAAGTAGTTTTCCATTTTCTCTCAAGAACCACTGCAATAGAAATTCGGTCCACATCAAGGAATTTGGGTACATACAATATCATAGATAAGTTGCGGAGTACTACACGTGCACCTCATGTGTCCAATTCAGAATCATACACATGCACCTCACGCGCCAACAACTTATTTACATTCAAGCTCTTATTCATCATAACTTTCAACTTTCACTTTTTTCATTTTTCACTTTTTTTTTCATACTTTTCTTTCTTTCTTTCTTTACTTTTTCTCAACATCAATGGAAGCTTATCGGGTAGCTCCAAAACCACATACATAATCAACTTTTGACTTTTGATTTTTTCCATTTTTGATCTTATTTTTGTTGTTCCTTGATATGTACCCAACTTCTAAAGCAAAGATTCTCTTAAGAAAATCCAAACCTAAATACCACAAATTAACCTAGAACATCTATTATATATCTGTAGAACCCAAGAATCACCTTATGGAGGACGAGGTTGATCAAAATATGCCATGTTTCTAGAGAGAGAAAGTAGAGAGAAGGTGAGGTGAAACAAAGATGTTTTTATTATGATAAATTATGTTGCACACCCACACCTCTCAAGTGAAGCCTTGAGAGGTATTTATATGCCTTACAAAAGACAAATTTTATAATATTACATTAGTAGTCCCTGCACTTTATGCATTCTAGTTGTCTACTCCAATTCACGTAAATATCGCTCAGCTTCATTTCTAACAATCTCCCTCCAGCTGGAGATATACGTGAATTGGTTACAGTGATTCCTAACAAGTAAAATAAAACAATCAAAGTAAGCGCAGCAATGCTGAGGAAGACTTCATAGCTCTTTACTTCATAAATATCCCCAGCAATCTTTGTTTAATTGTAGACGAATCACTTGGTAAACTAATAGGGTTATTACTCCCTCCCAATTAGTAAACCATTTTCTTTTACATGCTCCCTCCCAAATGGACAACCCGTTTGATATAACCTTGAAGCTTGTCGAAGAAGTATCTTTGAATTCTGCCCTTATAATCTTCAGTCTCATGCACAGCGGAAAATGAATCTTAGACTGATAATATGTAACTTCTTCACAGGTTTGTTTGAGGAGCATCATATCGTCATCTTCAACTCACTTAGAATGCTTCCAGTTCTTCAATAAAAGCCCCGATGTACACATTTCTCCCTCCTGGATGATGACGATCTCTCGGAATCATCATAAATATGTGTACATAAACATATCAACTGGAAGCAACATACAAATCAATACCCCATGAGTGAAATGGCAATAACTATTCTCTCTACAATTCATCTCAGATCAACCTATTTTCACTTCCATTGGCTAATAGTAAGTGACCACGTGTGGAGACAACCCGATATGACAAACTTGAGTGTGAAGTAAAATTCTCTAGACTTGTGACTTACGCTTGTACTATCCTGATTAAGAACCTATACTGAGCACAACAACGTTACTCCTTACAATATAGGTAGTGGCATATACCCAACCATCCATCCTTTATTGTATATCCGTCTCTTGAACAATCCACAACCTTGTGTGACACTGAGCACTACAACGTAACTCCTTAAAGTGATAGCTATTGTGAGCATTAAGAACCAACTTATGTGTTTATAGATCTCACACATAGCTAGATGTCTAAGTCTTAATCACTATCCCATGAATGCTCAAACAAGGATCTTCAAACGTCACTTCAAGCTCAAATAAGTAATAAACAAATTATCCCCGTAGTCACCTTTTGATAACGTTCAAAATTTAGCCATTGATCTTTGGTGAATCTTGATCAGGATCTTTTAAGCAATTCGTGGTGTGTTTTTGGTGAAGCTTGACATTCAATCTTGTTAATTCGTAGTGATTTCAGATTTTCCCTCCAAAAATAGAATTGGAAAATTTTATCCCTCAAGATTTGGAAATCACTAAGAAATACAATGCAAAGGTTACCAGAAAAATTTGAGTATTAAAAATTTTTACGCAAAATTTCACCGAAAAAATTTGAATTTTGGCCTAAAAATTTGAATTTCGGGCCCAAATTTTCAACGTTATACCAAGATTTGAATCTCGCATAAAAATTGGTCGTTTAGTCTCCTCACAATTTTTTTTTTTTTTTTTGGTCTAACTCGATAAAGCTCCTAACTCGGTAACCTTCCCAAACTCGGTAACCTTCAAACTCGAAAACATTCTTGTAACTCGATAAAGCTCCCAAACTCGCAAACTTTGCATAATGTCTCCCTAACTCGATAATACCCTAACTCGGTAAGTCCCCTAACTCGGTAATGCCCATTAACTCGATAAGTCCAATGAAATTTTAGCAGAGTTTCCTTTAGAAGGTTGCCACACAAAACCTAACTCGATAAACGATTAGGTAAGAAAGGCTAACTCGCCAAAGTCCAAACTCGCTGAAAGATTGTTCTAACTCGATAGAAACCAACTTCCTAACTCGATAAAATCTTCCTAACTCGATAAAAATCCAGTCCTAACTCGATAACACATCCAAACTCGATAACAAATTTCCTAACTCGAAAAATTTTTCTTAACTCGACAAAAATCACATCTAAACTCGATAACATGCCGATGAACAGTAACCAGATTCGCCTTTTTTCACCAAAACACACAATTTTTCACCACAAAACACCACGATTCGCCCCCGGTTAGCTCTTATGCCAATTGTAGAACCCAAGAATCACCTTCTGGAGGACGAGGTTGATCAAAATATGCCATGTTTCTAGAGCGAGAAAGTAGAGAGAAGGTGAGGTGAAACAAAGATGTTTTTATTATGATAAATTATGTTGCACACCCACACCTCTCAAGTGAAGCCTTGAGAGGTATTTATATGCCTTACAAAAGACAACTTTTACAATATTACATTAGTAGTCCCTGCACTTTATGCATTCTAGTTGTCTACTCCAATTCACGTAAATATCGCTCAGCTTCATTTCTAACAATATCGGTGCCGTATATTATGGGAGTAAAAAGCCACAAGTACCTATCATGAGCTCTAAAGAGAACCAACTACTCCATGTTTAGCATCTAACTTCTAAATAAACTCTACCATTTCTCGCTCTTCGCAATTTAAGATCTTAAGTAATGAAACCCGCGAATACTTAGCCGATAATCAGCCACGCATATATAAAGTTAGATACGGAAACTTGCAAATTCTAGAAGAAGAATTCGCGTTTTCTAGCTCCTTATGTAAAAGACTAGCGAAAGCTTTTAAGCTGCGCATGTATAAAATCAAGTACGGGAACTTGCATCTTGAGAAAGAATTCGCATTTTATAGCTCCTTGTGTACAAAACTAGCACAAGCTTATGTGATTATCATTGGTTAAGGGAACAAGCTAGGGCCCAACACGCCCGGTCAAGTCAAAATATTTATTCCTACTCTCGCCAGCAAGAAAGTCAACAAGGTGTCAAAACACTTATTCAAAATTTATTATATTTTTGCACAACTTTTTTAACTTTTCTCATTTTTTTGTGCTTTTTCATGACTTTTTCATTGATTTTTCTTCAAAATTTTTGAATTTTTTCAATTTTTTCATTTTTTAGGAAAAACGGAGTTGCAAGAGTACACGACATGGTGAAAAATGCAAGGTCAAATCGAATCGAATATTCACCCTCCCCCGGACTAGAATTAAACATTGTCCTCAATGTTTTGTGGGTTAAGGCAATCCTAACAAAATTCTAGGGCCGTTTATTAAGTATGCCAAAGAAAATGTTAGTCAATAAGATTCACGGATATAGGATTTCCAAAAGCATTGATGAATGAAACTCAAGTGGAGAGAAGATAACGAGCACGAGAGTCACCATAAATCGCGGATAATCCTAAACAAACATCACAAACAACCACGGAACACAAGAGTAGATGAGGAACCCCCTCCTCATGTTATTCGTTATAAATAAGAAAAATAAGAAGATGAAATTGGATAAGCATGGGTTGCCACCCACGAAGCGCTTGTTTTTGATCACCGAGTCACATGAGCTTGACTCGATCCCCGACTTAATTCGTCCTTGGGGAAAAATCCGTGGAAAAATAATCTCACTCGGGCTTCCATTCAAAATATTTGGATAAACATATGAATTATTTGAAAGTTCCACCCCGAAGAGATAACCTGTTGGGAATTATACTAACAGTTACCACGGATAGTGAAGATGTTACAACTGCAGAAGATTGTACTTGTAGTGGAAACTCATTACCACTGCAAGAACAATATATTACCACTGCTTATTAGATAACTGTTAGGAAACGCGTCTAGATAAATATAGAATAGATCTTGTGTATATCTTATTCTATTAGCTTTATACTTATCTTGTAGAAGAGGACTCCTTGTGCTATAAAAGGAGATCCTAGGTTAAAGGTCTACATATAAGTTGTCATATATGTTTCTAGAGCTTCAAGGTGTAACCCTAGTGATATCAAGATCACTCGTATTATTATCATTAATAATATTGGAGCTAATAGTTTGTTTACATACATTGTTCATATACAACTGTCTTACTCACAATCAAACTTCTAAGTGTTACTAAGTAGATTCCGCATACTTAGTGATATAATTCAAAGTATCAATCTAACACAAGTTCAAGGTGTTTAGATCCATCAAGTGGTATCAGAGCCAGGCTTTGATACTTTGATTTAGAAGACTCAAGTTTCACTCAGAAGAATCAATGGAGACAGAAACCAGTAACTCAAACATTGCTGCTAAGCTTCCAAAGCTTAAGTTGAATGACTTTGAGATGTGGAGGCTAATGATAGAACAATTCTTTATGGTCCAAGATTACACACTCTGGGAGATCATTATGGTTGGAAACTCTTTCAAACCAAGTTCTACTTCAGAGATGATTGGTGGCAAGGAAGTAATCAAGGTCAACACTGGACCTGTTACTAATGATGAAAGACTTCAACTGAAGAATGATTTGAAGGCCAGAGGTCTGTTGCTGATGACACTTCCCAGAGACCAAGTTGTAGCTTTCAGCAAGTTCAAGACTGCAAAGACTCTCTTTGATGAGATCTGTGAAGTTTTTGGTGGTAATGATTCCACCAAGAAGACTCAAAAGACCCTGCTGAAGCAAACCTATGAAAACTTTGGTTCAACAAGTAATGAATCTCTTGATAGCATCTTCACAAGGCTACAAAAGATCGTTTCTCAACTCACTGTTTTTGGAATTGAGGTGGAAAAGGAAGACCTCAATTTAAAGTTCTTAAGAAGCTTACCCTCTGAGTTTGGAACCAATGTTGCTGTGTGGGAAGATAAGCCAGAGATGGAGACCATGAAACTCAATGACTTGTACAATAACTTCAAGGTTATTGAACAAAGATTGAAGAAAGCTGGCAAAATAAGCTCAAGTTCAGGAAGTGTAGCACTTATATCATCATCTCTTGATGATAGCTCAGATGAAGAAAGTGATAGTGATGATGACAGTGCTAACATTGTTGTTTCCACTGGTAGTGGAAGTGTTTCCACTGGTAGCTCAAAGAGACAGATTGCAGGGCTTAGTGATACTACTTTTTATGCCTTTATATCAAGTCAAGTGGGTGGTTCAATCCTCAATTATGAGGATCTAGATCAAATTGATGAAGATGATATGGAGGAGATGGACATTAAATGGCAAGTGGCATTACTGAGCTTGAGGACAAAGAAGTTTTGGAAGAAGACTGGTAGAAAGATCAACATCAGTGGCAATGAAACAGTAGGTTTTGACAAAAAGAAGGTGGAGTGCTACAATTGTCATAAGAAGGGGCACTTTGATAGAGAGTGTAGGAAGCTAAGAAAGTCTGAAAACAGGTCAACTTGGTACAAGCAGGACAAGAAGAAGGAACATACTACTGATGAGCCAAAGGGGCTATTGGCCATTGATGGTGTGAGCTTTGATTGGAGCTTTATGACTAAGGAAGAGGAAGATGATTCAGAGTCTGCAATGGTGGCACTAATGGCTTTTTCTGACTCTGAGGTACAAATTGATAATGCTTGTTCTAAATCTTGTAAGGCCTTAAAAGAGTATGAGAAACTTAAAGCACAATTTAATGAGCAACACATAGAGTTAACTCATACTAATTATAACTTATCAAATCATAAAAGAGGCCTAAGTGTTTTAGAAACTCAATTAAAGCATTATAGGGCAAATGAATCTAAGTTCAATGATGATATTGCAGTATTAAGAAGAGACTTAGATTATCAGGTTGCTATTAATAAGGCTCTTAGAGAAGAACTAGAAAAGGTTAAAGTGGCTAGTGAGAATATAATGATAACTAAGCAAACACTGGATCATCAATCCAAGTGTATTGATAAAATTTGGGAAGCCCAAATTGTGAGCAAAGCTAAATCAGGTCTTGGATACAAAACTGTTCCACCACCTCTAAGAGGTGTTCCAGCACCTCCTGGCATTGACTTAGCTCACACAGGTTTAGAAGAATTTCAGGATCTACCTATGACCTATGGACCAAAGTTTGTTAAACCAGTTGAAATTGAAAAGGTTCGGGTTGAGGTAGATGTATTTGATAGTGCTAGTGACTCATCTCTTAAAGATGATAATTTGAATGTTGAGTCTACACCTAGTACTCCTGAGAATGTTAAAGTGGAGGTTAAAAGAAGTATTCCTGATGTTGTCAAAGAGAAGCCTAGGTTACAACCTAATTTCACTAGGCCCACTACTAGATATGCAGAGATGCACAGAAGTAGGTCACCAACTCCTAGAGGAAATATGAGGAGTTGGAATCATGTCAAATCTAGGTAATTTGGTAGTGACTTTGTGTTCAATAACAAACTCTGTCATATATGTGGTAGCTTTGACCATTTAGCTAAAGGCTGTACCTACCACTTAGGAAGAAGGGAAGTGTTTGGGAATACTTGGGTGAATAGACACAATGCTAATAACTTGACTCACCCAAATCCACTTAGCAAGATGATTCCCAGGTCAACCAATTTCCACTGCTAGACCAGCAGTTGCCACTGCCAGAAATAAAAACAGAGTTTACCCTAAGTCCCCTGTTACTACTTTTGTTAAATCTACTCAAACAGGGAAAAAGACCAATTTTGAAAAGAAAGTTAACAATAATCAGAAGTGGGTAGCTAAAATTTCTAAGCCAGCAGTTTCCACTGCTAAGGCAAAAGTTACCACTACAAGGTTTGTTAACAAGAAAAGGGTAAATGTGGGAAATGCTGTTAAGGCCTCAGCTCGTTGGGAATGGAAACCAAAAGGAACAATCACCTCAAACAATCCCAATGGTGTATCAATGACCTTTGATAGATATAATTATATTGATACACGAGGCAGATCCAAGTCATTTGTGGCTTGGGTCCCCAAAAGGAACTAATTCCTTTATTCTGTGTGCAGGCACATTCAAAGACTACTAATGCTAAACAAGATTGTGAATGACTTGGTTATTGTATATTTTTTTTTTGAGTTTTAACATTGACCCATTAATATGTTTGCAAGTTGTTTGGTGTATGTGTATGTTTTATGTCTGTTCTGCAAATGTTATGAGATTGTAAGTTGTATGTTAAAGTCACCAAGAGCCATAGCCAAGGGAATGTGGTCAAGTATGCTGAACATGGTTTCTACAGATAAGATAATTATGCTGAAGGTCTTACACAATTGATTAATTAAAGAAGATCCTTTCATTCATTCAAAGAAACAAGTTACAGCTTACATTCAAAGTTCCAGCTGAATTACAAAGACCATTCCTAAACATTTGGCTAATTAAGTACTACTAGCTTCTATCACTTATTACAAAATACTTGAGGCTATGACTAGTACAATGAAGAAGCTGAAGATGAAAATGGAAAAAGAAGAGAAGGAAGACTGTGAAGATGCTCAAGTACCAAAGTCAAGAAAATACTCAAGAACTTTGGTCCATGGCAACATTTCTCAATCATCTACTTCAGCTTCTCCTTTCCCTTACGTATGATCTCAGCCTTCTTGCTCTGTCAAATATGTTCTTGATGAGGAAGACCAGGTTCTGGAGCAGGAAGATCCAACACCAAATTTGATGATGTTGGGAGAGATGAATCTCTCTTACTTGATCTTGATTAGGATTTTCAACAGCTGGCCACTTCATGTTGTTTATTGCAGTTGTCAATGCTGTGGTGAGAGCCTTTGGAAGCTCTTTGGAAAGATCAAAGGTTGGATCATTATCATCATCTGATGAAGAGTTAGAATAAAACTCAAGAGATGGAGCAAGATCAGCTGATATATTCTTATTGGGTTTCATGCTTGAAGATGTAGCAATTGCAGTATTTGGTGGAAAATATCCACTCCATCCCGAAGAAAGTTCTTTAGAGTCTGAGTCGTAGCTGATTTTCTCAACAGAAGAATCATCAGAGGAGATGTAGATTATTGGAAACTGACTCATGATGCTGTATAGGGTTTGTGTTTAATGAAGAAAATTGTTGATGAATGATAAAAGATGTTGAGCCCCCTTTTATATGCAAAGTCAAGGTCGAATTCTAATTAATGAAGGATATTTACTCCTACTTGTTTTGGTAGGTTGGAGGAGTAAATTTGGTTATTATCGAGTTGACTTTTGGGAAGATATTTTTGTGAATAGTAACTTGGTTAAAAAGTTACTTTGGGTTAATCTTTATGGGTTAAGTTGAGAGTTATCTTGTGTTGAAGAATACAACCCATATCATTGGAGTAATAAGGTGTGTATCATAGACACACAACAAATGGTTATTGATTCATCATGTCTAATCGACATAAGAATCAGCTAGTCCAGAGCAAACGGCTACTGGTAAAGACTTAACAAATCCGTTTATGGTTGATAGTTTACCAAAAACTAGGTTATCAACTCACCATACATCCATGTGATCAAGAGTTGGCTAGTCCATAGCAAATGGCTCATGGTAAAGACATATCAAATCCGTTGATATCTGGTAGTTTGCTAAAAACTATGATAAGAGCAGAAAATTTTCATGTTTTATTAACCACTGCTCTTTGATATTTTTGTGAAAATTTTACCACTGCTAGTTCATCAGTTACCACTGCAAGAGTAATTTTTCCACTGATGACTAGCCGTTACAACTGTTGTGTCAGTAATCCATTTTTTACTAGCCGTTGTAAAAAATAACCGTCATTCCTTATTAATAGGGTAAAATCTTTTGTGAATTATCTACTTACTTATTATACATTATTCTTTTTCCAAAGATAATTCTTTCTAAAGACAATTCACATTGCGCACCTCCTCAAACCCTATTAGTATAAATTGATCATCATACGGCTTGCTTTTTATCTTGATTACTAACACTTTCATTCTCTTTTTCACAAATATCATGGCGATTCTAAAATTTGTCGAGGAGCACAACCAAGTGGCCTACTTACAAAAGTCAAACGAGAAGAGTGGCCCTATTTTTCATCAGATTGTGGATTTTCTAAACACTACGCATATAAGGTATGCTTTAACTATTAATCCCACAATCTATGTCTCTCATATCAAACAGTTCTGGAACACTGTGGAGTCCATAACTCTTGAACAGGGGGACACACAAGAATCTGTGGATGCTCTAAGAGCCACAGTTGATGGGGTAACTATTGATGTTACTGAGTCATCTTTGAGGATAATTCACCAATTGGATGATCTCAATGATATCATCACATTACCTAATTCAGAAATTTTTACAAATATTGCTTTAATGGGGTATGATACATCTGAACAAAAAGTTACTTTCAGAAAAGGATGTTTTTGTCCCCATTGGAGATTTTTGATCCATACTCTTCTACATTGCCTAAGTCCTAAGAAAACATCTTATGAACAATTTGCATCAACCATGGCTTATCCTTTGGTTTGTTTGGCAACAGATAGGACTTTCAATTTTTCAAAGTTTATTTTCAATAATATGAAAGGCAATGTAAAGAGTCCATATAAATTTTTGATGTATCCAAGGTTTGTGCAAGCAGTGTTAAATGAGTTTCAACTGCACCTTCACAAAAGAATTTATGAACCTTCCACTCTTAAGCCAAAAGTTTTTCAAAATATGTCTAAGGCTTCAGAACTTTGGAATGGACAGGTTCATCCCCTTTTCCCTCAAATGCTTGCTAAAATTTCTCAAGTACAGGGTGAGGATGCACCAATCCCAGCTGCATCTCAAAACACACCCAATATTGTTGTTCCACAAATTCAACATACCCCTACTGTAACTCACACTTATGAGAGAAGGTCTAAACAACCAACTTCTTTCATCTCAACATTGCATGTTGCTGAGCCTTTTGGTTTAAGAACAAGCAGTGGTGGTTCAAGGCTTCATCCTAGTCCAACTAGGGAAGAGCCTAGACCAATGCCTTATGATTCACCTCTCCCAGCAGGTTACATAGTTGGAAGTGATGAAGGCAGTGTGCAACAAAATGAATTGATGGACATATGTACAAAGTTAGTCAAGCAGGTTCAAGCTCTGGAGAAAGATCTGGCACAGACCAAAGAACAACATGCCACAGAGCTGAAGACATTGAAGGATGAGATTCACAAATTGCAGAATGAAGTTGAGAATCTCAAGAAGCAAAGATCTCAAGTTGTATTATCATCCTCTTCACCATCAGATGAGTTCTCTGCAAGTTCTACTAAAGTTTTGGGAGATTCTTCCAAACAGGGGAGGAAAATAGCTGCAGAGCTTAAGGGGAGGAGCAACACTTTTGATAAAGATTTTGCTGAGCTAAGTGATTCTGATGATGCTGAGATTGAGGGGAGGAAATTGGATTTTGAAGATATGGATGCTGATGCAGGTTTTAACTTTGATGATTTAGTTGGAACTGCTCAACTAATTTCCACTGATGCAGAACAAGTTCCCACTGATCAACCAATTACCACTGCAAGTGAAAATGTTCCCACTGCTACTCAAGAACTTACCACTGCAGAGGAAGAAGCTGCCAGAATAAGATCAGTTAAAGGAAAAGCTATTGTGGTTGCTTCAGATCAAGAGCAAAGAACAAAGATTTCTAAGAAAGAACAAGCTCAGATCAACTTTGATGCAAGATTAGCAGAGCAACAACAAGCTGAAGAGAATGAAAGAAAGAAAAAGATTAAGGAAGATGAAGTTGCTAGCTTTATGGAAGCAACTAGGTTGGATAAACTTGAAGCTATTATGGCAGAACCTATTTCAAGTATCTCACCAACTGTCATACATGAGAAACCTCCATTATTCACTTATGTGCCTACAGAAGAGGAGATTAACTACTTGGTTAACAATGATCAGATAATCAGGAAGAAGGCTATTGAACTTATTGCAAATGCAACTTTGAATGAAGAACAAAGGTCTGCTCAACTTAAAGATTTCATTCAGATGAAGAATCAGCAGGCTCTTGATGAAATCATTGGAGATGCTAGAAAAGGTCAAAAGAAGCCAAGAAAGCTTACAAAGGCACAGATTATTGCTGAGATGAAGACTTTTTGTTGTCATGTTGGAAATATGAAGATGGCTCAATTCAAAGGAATGTCACATGAACAGGTTGAAAGTAATTACTACAGAATCAAAAGATAAGATAGTAAATTCATTCCAATGGATCAAGAACCATTATCTATGAAGACAAAAAGAACTGGAGTGAGTCTTGAATCTAAAGATGCAAAGAAGTTGAATACTCAGAGATTGTCTCAAGCAACCGAGGGTCCTAGCAAGTTGACTGAAGAGCAAGTTACAAATATGTTGTTTATAGAGACTGATGTACTTAATATTGAACCTCTACAAGCAAATTATCCAGTTGTTAATTGGGAGATCTTTTCTGATAGTTTTGGTGTTGCTTGGAAGATCATCAGAACTGGAAGTGTCACAAACATTTGCAGAGACTTTGAAGATATTGTTAGATGTTGTGATAGAGAAGATTTGGATACTTTGTGGAGACTTGTTCAAGATCAGTTTAAGAAGGAAGAACTTGTTGATGTCAAAGCTAAGGAGTTATGGGTTCACTTCAGAAGATTATATGAACCTGACCCAAGTGATAGGTATTGGAGATTTGAAGCTCATGGTATAAGAACTTTGTGGAAATTCTATGATTCAAGTTCTGTGCATCATATTTCTACTCAAGATGGAGTTGATGTTTTTATGCTAACTGAGAAAGAATATCCATTGAGAGCTGGAGTATTGAAAGTGATGTTGACAGAAAAGCTTAGATGTTGGGAAAGAACTGAAGTCATAGATGATTTGATACAAAGGGTTTATGATCAAAGTGTGAGAGCTGATAAAGAGTTATTAAGAAGAAGATAAGTGTTTGGAAGAATTCCCATATCCTCATGTTTAATGAATACTTGAAGAAACTTATTGATTTATGTATTAATCATAAGTTAGGGGAGGATTGTTGGGAATTATACTAACAGTTACCACGAATAGTGAAGATGTTACAACTGCAGAAGATTGTACTTGCAGTGGAAACTCATTACCACTGCAAGAACAATATATTACCACTGCTTATTAGATAACTGTTAGGAAATGCGTCTAGATAAATATAGAATAGATCTTGTGTATATCTTATTCTATTAGCTTTATACTTATCTTGTAGAAGAGGACTCCTTGTGCTATAAAAGGAGATCCTAGGTTAAAGGTCTGCATATAAGTTGTCATATACGTTTCTAGAGCTTCAAGGTGTAACCCTAGTGATATCAAGATCACTCGTATTATTATCATTAATAATATTGGAGCTAATAGTTTGTTTACATACATTGTTCATATACAACTGTCTTACTCACAATCAAACTTCTAAGTGTTACTAAGTAGATTCCGCATACTTAGTGATATAATTCAAAGTATCAATCTAACACAAGTTCAAGGTGTTTAGATCCATCATAACCGATGGTATTCTAATAGTGAAAACTATTAGAAACAATACCAGGGTCAAAAATAACGTCCTCACTCCCGACGGAGTGACGGATAAGAGAAATCACACCAAATGTGACAAATGGAAAGAAAGTCATGATAACAATCATGAAAAACTCATCATCATCAAAAGAAGACTTCATAATTGTGGAATTATGAATCTTATAATTAAAGCTCATTTTAAAAACTTTCCTGGGTGGGAGGGTTGGGATAAAATTTTCATTAAGACTTTCATTTTTAAGAACACCACCCGGATCATGATTAATTTCAAGATCAAAACAAAAATTTTCATATTCTGGATCAGAAAACTTTTCAAAATCACATTCAATCTTATCAAAACAAAACGACTCATACTCCGGAAGAGAGATAAAAGCAAGAGAAGTGGTACTGCCACTACTCGTCTCTTCCGTATGATCGATATCAAATTTAAAAGCTTCATAAGTCGTATAAGAAAAATCAGGACGAAAAGTGGGATTGCCACTCATCTCCTCAGTCGTATCAAATGAAAAACTCTCAAAGTCGGGTAAAAATTCCTCGAGCTCGGGCTCCAGAGGATCGTCAATCGTAAGCTCAATCTTATTCTTAACTTTATCCGGAGGGATTGACGGTTCATCGATCAAAAAATTGTCAAGAAAAATAGTATCTCCCTCCGAATCAAAGTAAGATTCATCAATCTCAGAAAACAGAATCGTTTCAATAGCAAGGAATTCATCGACCTCTTCCCAAAAAGAATCATATTCCTTAGTCGGAGGAAATGATGGGGAAGAGTCGGAGACGAACGTTTTCACAAAATCATCAAAGGAATAATCACAAACATCAACGCTTTTTACGGAATACTTCTTTGATTTTTAAGCACCGGCACGAAAAATCATTATGTCATCATCATGTCGTAAAGTTAGAGTATCCTCAAAATGATCAACTAGGGCTTTTGCGGTTCGCAAAAACGGTCTCCCTAGTATAAGATGAACTCTCGGATCAGCCTCGAAATTAACAACAACAAAATCTGCCGGAAAAGTACACGAATTCACTCGAACAAAAACATCTTCAGCAATTCCAACCGGATGAGTAATCGAACGATTAGCAAGCTCTAAAATCATTCTAGTCGGTTTAAGATCTCCCATTCCAAGTTGTTCATAGATCGATAATGGCATAAGGTTAATACTTGCACCTGAATCGGCCAGGGCATTGCAAACCTCTTGATCTTTCAACGAACAAGGAATAAGAAACTTTCCCAAATCTCTAAGCTTCTCGGGAAGCTTCTTGAGAAGGATAGCGGAGCATTGAGCATTTATCGGCGTTTCGGCTAATTCAAGCAATTTCTCTTTATTACTTATGAGATTTTTTAACGTTGAGGCAAATTTTGGCATGTACACAAGAGCATCCATGAAATTGATATCAAAGTGCAACTTTTGAAAAATATCGAGAAACTTTTCCATTTGTTTTTTAGATTTTGCACGGAGCTCTTCATCATTAAATCTTGATGAATATGGCAATTTTGATTTGTATTTAACATTGTTTTCAGAAACGACTTTTTCTTTATCTTTAGACGCTTGGACAACCGGAGGATGGACGTTTTCAGAACCTCCGTTATTAGTAGGAGGAACCGGGTCCTTTGTCGCCTCGGTCTCACAGTCTACTACCTTAGGAGGAGACGAAGAAAAAGAGGTAGTAGGAGCTATTGGTCCATCATATTTAGCACCACTGCGAGTCGTGATCGCCTTAATCTCGCCCCTCGGGTTTGCGATCGTGTTGCTTGGAAGAGAAGTAGTACCCGAACCCGAGGGTCGGTCATTTAAACATTTGTTAATACCACTGATTTGATTAGCAAACAACCGAGTTGATTCTTCATATTTTGCCATAAAAGATTGTTGGTTTTGAAGCAATTGCTTAATCAAATCATCTGTGGGCGACGGATTTTGAATAACACCATGATTTTGATTATTATTTAAATTCTGCCTACGGTTCTGAAAATTACCATGATTCTGATTTCCAAGATTTGTATTCTGAAAATTCCCAGGGATTCCATAGTTTCCTTGGTTTTGAAAATTCCCTTGAGGCGGGCCTTGATTGTAATTACCTTGAAAACCCCGGTTTTGATTAAATCCTTGATTATGATTTTGAAAACTGTTATTAACTCGACTCTGATTTTGATTTCCTTGATTATTACGATTTTGCACATTATGATTCTGGTTGACTTGATTGACTTGGTTTGATTGTTCGAGAACGGTTGGTCCAAGAAAATTAGTAGAACGGTAGCTGAGAAGATTTCGATCTCCTTGAGGTGGATAACCATTGTTACCCGTGTTTGCAGCATATGCGTTCTCTTGAGAAAAGGCACCAGTGGCCGGACATTCATAATACAAATGTGGACCACCACAAGTCTCACAACCATGACTAACCACATTGACTTAATGGTTTTTTGTTTTATCCTGAGTCGTTTGATACATTTGATGCATTCGTAGCATAGCCGTCGACATATCATCGAGCTTCTTAGTAATTGCAGCAAGCTCGGGATTATACGAAGAATTATGAGTCGCGGTCGATCTCATGGGCTCATTCCTCTCGGCTGAGGAATCCCAATAATTGTAATGAGCCGTCATATTCTCAATAAGTTCATAACAATCATCAGGACGACGTTTGATAAAAGTACCTTCGGCTGCTGCATTGATCGTGTCACGATGTCGTAAATGTCACACCCCCAAAATCGGGTCCAACAGAAGCATACATGCAGCTGGGGTGTAACTCAATTGATATCAGAACACAAGTACAAAAATGGTTTTCACTTCAATCATTTAAAATAAAATAGTTTAATCAAAAAGGTTGAATTTACATTGTTAAAAGTAGTGCGGAAGTAGGCCCTTAAAATAGTTTAAAACGGTCCCCATATGAATAATCAGAGTCTTCTATGACCATGCCATGCCCTGCCAAAACCTCCAGTAGCGTGCCATATGATTAAAACCTGAAAATAAATGCTAAAGTGTCAACACGAAGTTGGTGAGTTCATAGAGTTTGTCTAACAAATAAAGCCTATAAAAATGATCACACAGCAAAGGCATCGTGAATCCACTCAGTTGCAAGTCCCGCCATAAGAGACTTGTAACCTGTGTGTTCACAACCCACTGCTAACATATATAGTATGAGTAAAACATGTATAAGTTCATCACAACAGTTAAGCAATTATTCGTGAGTCTACACTTCATCTCCGAAGACCTCACGTTTGTATGTATGCCTCAATGTTCATCCAACAACTTAATTTGGAGCCACTGGAAGTTTCACAATCATGTATGTATGATTACTGGGTGCCATTTCCCAAAGTATAAAAGATTTCTGGGTGCCATTTCCCAAAGTATAAAAGTTTAAGCGTCTCAAGTATCAAGTAAGTATTTGTGCATGTATCAATCATGTATGTATGAAATCAAGTATAATGCAATCAAGTATAAGTGTTATCAAGTATAAATGAAATCAAGTATAAATGTAATCAAGTATAAATGTTTTGAGTATCTGTACAAGTAAGCAAGTAGTTGAGCATGTATCTCCCCCAAAGAGTTAAAACAAGTATAAAAAGAGTAGGGGCTATGACTCACCTAATGCGATAGCTACGATGATAAAGTGGATACACAGAAATGAGGTTCGATCTCTAACCGCAACCTAATGTGAATGATGAACGATCTAATTTAGATCATGAAATGATGTTGAAAATGTTCATGCACATGTTACCTATACCACTCATAACTTGAAAATACTTGTTGTTATCAAAAATAATACATTTTTTCAAAACTTGGGAAAATAAGGCAACTAGAAAAATAAAGCTAGTCGAAATGTATATATATCGTATATATAAGTGTTAGTGTTGAACTCCTCGATTTGAAATCCTTGAAATAACGTCTTGTAGTAATAAAAATATGTTTGTATTCACTAATACTTCATTAGCTATGATTTTGGGTACTTGGTTAATATTTCTAGAAATCTAGAGTTACTACGTAGTAATAATATTATTATTTTCAAAAGCTGTCAAAATAATATATGTTTTGCCGATATAGAAACGTGAATATCTTTGTCGTTATAAGTCCGTTTTACTCGTTCTTTATATCCATGGTTATGTCTTAGTATGTAGTAATATATTTTAGTAAGCTTGGCTCCTCTAGGTTATGTTTAAAGCCTCGATTTGTCCGTCGAAAATTGCCCATCAGCATGAAATTTTCCGGAAAATAGTTTTCGTCGTTAAACTTGTTTTTATCGTATCTCCTTCGTTATAAACCCGTTTTAATCCGTTCTTTCGCCAAAAGTTTCGTTTTTGAAAGAAGTTTCTAAATATTTGGTTGAAAAGTTCCCTTGAGTTACTGAGTTTTCTGTATTTTTATTTTTGGGACAGTAGGTATATATATATGTTCCAAAACCATTTTCAAGGTTCTAAACTAGTTTCTAACATCACCAAATCTCTTGCAAACGCCACAAAGCTAGTCTAATCTTACCATACACCTTCTTAGGGTGCCATGGGTTCCTAATCATCACTAATCATGTTAATTTAACAAAGGAATACCTAAAACAAATTCTAGGGTTTGTATGTTCAAAAAGTTAACAAAAATAATGTGGTATAACTAGTATGTGCATGAATTAAAGCATGAAAACCATATGATACTAGTAAATATAAGATCAAATCATGAAAATAAATTTGATAACTTACTTTGAGATATGAGGTGATTAAATGACGCAAAACCTTGTGATTCTTGAGTTTATATTGCAAAACTCGTAACTAGAATGATGAAATGAACAACTTTTATGCTTTGATCTTGTAAAAATTGATGGATCTTGATGGATTTAGTGCTTGGGTCGTGGCCTAGGAGGAGAGAAAGGAAGAAACCTCACTTTATGAGTCTTGAAAACAATATGAATGTGTTAAAGGTGTTTTTGTATGAAATATCTAATTTAATGGCATTATGGTAAATAAGTGGTAAAGTTCAAGTAACATGGGGAGGGGGGCTGCACATGTATGGATGAGTATGTAGGAAGCTTGGTGTTATCTGGTTCACGGAGTCGGTTTTGGTTCCGTTAATCGCAAACCGTAAAGTTTTAAATCGCGAAACGTAAATTCGGGTATCGTAAAAATATGAAACTTGAAAGAATGACTAAACTTGTCAAAATACTCCATAATAAAATATAAAATGAATGGTAAGTTCCATCGGGTTGCTTAAACGCTGTAAAAACTGGAAACGCAGGTCTAAAACGCGTAATTCACGTAAAACGCTGAACTGGAAAACGTAAAATTCCAAAACTTTTAGAATTGTCGTAAAATGAGAGAAAATCATATTTTTATTGTTTATAGTGTTTTGTGGACATATCGGGATGCTGGAACGACGTTTAAACCCAAAAGTAAATCTCGGACACGGCTTCGTGATTTTTGCAGAAATGATCCGACGAGCGTCAAACTCTCAGATTATCGTTAAAATAGTTCAACTTACGAGAATATGAAATAAAAATTTCTGAGATGAATAGTGAAGTGAATAGTAAAAGTGAATAGTAAAAATGAATAGTAATCCGAAAATGCGAATTGTTACAGTCTCTACTCCTTAAGGGAACTTCGTCCCGAAGTTCAGTTCGTTCGTTCCACATATGTGCCTAGTGGTCTTTGACAATTGATGAGGCGAAAAATGAACCACTTTTAGGGGGTCATTTAAGCCCGGAATTGAAATTATTTGATCAAATATTACCCTAAATCGTTCCTTTTGTGATTTTAGGTACTTTGGGAGTGAAATCTGGAAAAGGAAGCAATTCGGACGTTTTTGAAGCTTAAAAGTGAAGAAAACGCCAAAGTCTTAATTTTCCTTGCTAGGAACAGTAGGTGACGGCGTCAAGAAGGAATTCCTGACGGCGTCAAGAGTAATTTCCATGACGACCCAGTGCAGATTTGACGGCGTCAGAAGGAAGGGCGTCAAGAGTTAAAGTCATGACGGCCTGGAAATACATAATACATGACGGCGTCAGAAGTAGATCAAGGCAGTCCGAGAAGAGTTTTGGCGGCGAGGTGACGGCGTCACAAGTTTGGTCTTGACGCCGTCAGACCCCTTTTCCTATATATAGTTTTCTAATTTTTCACATAAAAGAAAAAGAAGTTTTGGAAAAACCCTAGGTCCGACTTTGGTACGAATTTTACAGATTTTTCAAGGGTTATTTGCCCTTGATACCTTTCATGTGTAATTAAGATAAGTATTCTTTTAATTCAATCAATATGTCTATGTGTTGGTTGTCTATCTCTTGTTCTTGTCTTAATTCCATCATGCTAGGCTAGATCTATCTTGTGTTTGCTTGGATCTAATGAAACCTAGATGTTAATTATGTGTTAATTACTTGTTTATAATTGTTTTGGATGAATGAATTTATATGTTAGGCTTAAGAAAACTGGCAGATCTTCGAATGGTAACATGCTTGAACGTCTTAGGAAACATGAACCTATTGCACTAAGGTCTTTATTGGTTGTATTTAATGCATGAGCCACTGTTTATAATCCCTATAGTTGTGCTGGGCATGGTGTAGGAGGAGATAAGAGCTCATAGAATTGGGGAGTTATGTGCGATACTCCATGAATGGTATTAAGGAATACAATCTGTCATCCATGCAACTATAACAAGTAATTAACATGTAAAAGATGTCTAGGGAGTAGTGAAATCTAAGTAAACACATTTTCTCCACTTATTGCTCACAACATTAGTATAATTTAGTTTATTTTCATTTCTAGTATTTTATTTTGATTGCATCTTTAGTATTGGGTTAGTTGACTAGCAACTAATTCCGCCCAAATCCTTCAAACCCGAGATTTTTACTTGCTTTCTAAAAAATATAAAAATACAAAAAGAATCATCTCTCACCTTTAGAACTAGTATTTAGGTTTTCTAATCCTAGCGACACTATTCCTAGCAGAATGATCAATCCCCCGGTACTTGTCACTATACTATACTACAACGATCAGGTACACTGCCTGGTGGGGGTTGTAAGCTTCTCAAGATCCCTTGAGAGGTAAAGCCTGGTGCGATTCCCACGTATCAAGTTTTTGGCGCCGCAGCCCGGGGAATAGTTATTCTCTAGGTTAGAATTTCTTTTTATTAGGTCTACTTGCTAGATTCCTTTCTAGTAAGATTTTATTTTTATTTTTAGGTTCTCTTTAGTCTATCTTTTCTTTGTGTCTTTGTTTGTAAAAACCTTTCCATTGACTATTCCGTTAGCCATTATGGAGAACGCGAATCCACCATACTACAAACCACGAAATTCACCCACTCCAAATGACATCTTGATGTTTAAACAACATGAGGATGAACCTATCTATGATGCATGGGCTCGTTTTAAATATTTACTCCGAAAAGTCCCCCATCATAATTTTGATCTGTGGTCCCAAATTGAAATATTTTACCATCGTGTCGACCACTATACCAAAATGGACATTGACCATACCGCACATGGGGACCTTTGGGGATTAAGTGCTGATGAAGCATGGGAAACCATAGAGAATTTTGCCATACTTGCCAAAAAAATGGACAACCCAACAAACGTTGTTACGGATCAATTGATAGCAAGTTTAAGGGAACAAGCAAGAAGACTGTTTGGGGATAAAACTATAGATGAGATAACTGGGCATACGGGGTGGTATGATTTCACCACAATACAAGCTGAACACATAGGTGATATTGATGTGATGGAAGAGATAGTAGAAAACCCAAGCCCAATAAGTACCCCACAAGTCCTACCATCACTTGAGGAATACACACCACCCGTGACTTACCCGGAAGAAGTAGAAGAGACTATAGGAGCCCTAATAGAGGTAGAACCCTTGTACCAAACACCACTAGAGGATATAGGTTTGAATACTTGTAGTGATAACCTTACTCTTAGTTCTAGGGAATTACCTAGTGTTGATGAACCGGAACCTCAATCTTCACACAACTCTCCATCCTTAGATATACATCTAGGAGACAAAAGAGGAGCCGACCCACCCATCAACCCATGTAGTCCGGGTAGTCTTAGGATAAAGATAATGGACTCTAAGCCTTGTAGAGAGGAAGCCAATATAGGAGTGGAAAATGGCCTTACATGCTTACATCACCCATTTATGATTGATCACAAGAAACATTATGGGTTTAAACCGGGTTTATTAGGTCAAGATAGATCCCCAACTAGTAATCTCTTGAAGTTGATTGAAAATGATCCCTTTCTAGGAGAAAATCTTAATCCACCTATTAACCCAATTGAATTAGGTAAGGTTAAGATGATAGGAGTACACCCCTTTGAGCATATAATTCATCAACCACTCTTTCCTCACGAGGCATATTTCCACCCTAAGGGTGTGTATCGCTACTTCCACCCGCACTTAATCCTAAGTGTAGGGAAAACCTCCCCTATTTCCGTTAAATAAGGGTAGAGTCAGGCTCGTGACTCGAACAAAAACAAGCGCTTCTTGGAAGGCAACCCATGCTTTGTGTGATTTTATTTTTGTTTGTTTATTATTTGCTTCGGTATGCATGCTTTATTTTTATTGTTGGTTGATCATGTTTCTAAATTAAATAGTGGAAATACTTTACTTTGTTGTTTTGGCCTAGTCTTAACTCCACCTAAAAGTATTTTTGCAAAAGATAAGTGTAAGGGGAAACCCCAAATATGTTTTTAAGAAACAAACTGATCATGATCCTCCACAATATTAAATGAACATGTGTATTCGTATTTGTTAGAGTCAAATGCTTGTATTGAGTCATAATGAAGTTTTGCAGGATTTTCCAGAAAGTAGGACCAAGTTTTTCCAGAAATTTTCCGGAAACTTAACATAAGAATTTCTGCAGGTCACTTCTGACGGCGTCAAGAGTTTACTCTTGACGGCGTCAAGTGTAAAAATCTGGAAATTTTACCGGTTTTGTTTTTCTAACGGAGTCTTATGGTTTTTGTGAATTATTAAGTTTATTAATCTCCAGGAAGTCTGCAAACTTCATTCCACAAGCATTATATCTTATCTTGTTTTCTAGGATTTAGTAACTTATATAGGATGCCGCCGATTTTACGCGAGGTTGTTTTGTCTATTTCTCAGGATTTACAGGTTATGTGTGACAAGAAGATGATTTACATTCTGGAAGGGAAGCTTTGATTGTTCATTTTCTTGGAGGATGATTTAACCTGGCCACCTTATTATCCATACCGAGCAAATCTAGGGAGTATTTGATTTCATTCTTCTTACTTTTTAACTTTTACATTCTTTACTTGAACATTGGGGACAATGTTCATCTTAATGTAAGGGGAGGGTAAAAAGATGATACCTTTCATATGCACTTTCGCTTGAGTTTGTTTTGTTTAATGGTAGATGTGTAATAAAACTATGAGAAATACTTGTTAGTGCAATTTTAGCGCCAAATTTAAATTTTTTTACAACATTTAGGAGTGAAACTTTAGCCATAGCAAGCGTCTCATGGATAGGAGATTGTATGACTAGCACATAACCGTATATTCAGAAAAATTTTCCACCCAAATATGTGAGGTTCGCCTTTAGATTTGATAGAAAAAAGCATTTACTATTAGTACTTATGAGTTTACCGGTAGCATTTAGATTCTAGAACTTGCTTTAGTGATGCATCCCGAGACCGCTAGTGAGACTACATTCGTGTAGTAGGATTTACTACATGATAAGAGGCATTAGGATTACCCTTGTGTTAAACCCGTATTATAATTACTTGACCATTTAAGTCATATTACTTGGCTAGTTAAGTCAACTAATTTTCCCACACCCTTAGCGTTGTACTCATTTTTAGTACACGAAACCCCTAGTACACCTCTCCGACCCTAACTTTTCATTTCTAACTTTAAGCATTTTACTTAAAGGAAGAATTTGTTACACCCCACTTAAATGTACAACCAAATCGCCTTAGCCTTCCGTGTATGCGCTCATTTTTAGTGCATTATTGTTATTTCTTAAACCCTAAGTTAACTATCTAATTGATTACATGGTTGCTAAGTCGAGTCATATCCTTGTACATATTGTTTTGGGACGATTGGGACTCATGGGTAAGTACTTATTTTATGGAGTAATGGGGAAGAACATCATATATTACCCCCATATGTACGTTAATCTTAAAAGTGCTCCGAGTGTTTTGATTTTCTTAATTCGAGTCATTAGATTAGTTTAATGTAAAGTATGTAAAGATTCAAGTGTAAGGGGAATGTTCATCTCCTATGATGTATGATTTTGGATGGTAGGGTAAGAGTGTATGCACAAAAAAAAAAAAAAAAAAAAAAAAAAAAAAAAAAATCAATAATAAAAAATAGAAAAAGGAAAAAGAGAAAAAAACATACAGACTACCATCCCGTTTCATTCAATGTTCATTTTATGTTTTTTTTTATTTTTTATTTATTAGCTTAAGTCGAGTCTAGTCTTGGCTTAGCAACGCCACATTGTACATGTAATTGACTAAGATTGTTAACTCGCCACCAGTAAAACTTCCTTTATCCAACAAAGCCGTGTATTTCATATCCCTACACCTAACGTTACAACCCTTTAAAAGTCCTCTTTGATAGTTTATCCTAGGTGCTTACGCCATGTGGTGGAGGTTTGATCCTTTCCCAAGCCTATGGTAATCTATTTTGCTATGACAGGTAGTGAGAGATATCTTCCGTTTCCATATTGTAATTTATACTTTATTACACCCGAGAGATGTGAGTATCTAAACACTATTTGTGAGGTGCTAGTGTATGACCTCCGTGCTTGTCTATTGGTCTTTAGTGGAACGATTATTTGTTGTAATTACTTTTATAATAGTGTTAAATGACCCCTAACTTTTATTTTGAGTAGAATAAAAGTGCAATTGCTTGAGGACAAGCAAATCTCAAGTCTAAGGGTATATGATGAGGCAAAAAATGAACCACTTTTAGGGGGTCATTTAAGCCCAGAATTGAAATTATTTGATCAAATATTACCCTAAATCGTTCTTTTTGTGATTTTAGGTACTTTGGGAGTGAAATCTGGAAAAGGAAACAATTCGGACGTTTTGGGAGCATAAAAGTGAAGAAAACGCCAAAGTCTTAATTTTCCTTGCTAGGAACAGTAGGTGACGGCGTCAAAAAGGAATTCCTGACGGCGTCAAGAGTAATTTCCATGATGACCCAGTGCAGATTTGACGGCATCAGAAGGGATGGCGTCAAGAGTTAAAGTCATGACGGCCTGGAAATACATAATACATGACGGCGTCAGAAGTAGATCAAGGCAGTCTGAGAAGAGTTCTGGCGGCGAGGTGACGGCGTCACAAGTTTGGTCTTGACGCCGTCAGACCCCTTTTCCTATATATAGTTTTCTAATTTTTCACATAAAAGAAAAAGAAGTTTTGGAAAAACCCTAGGTCCGACTTTGGTACGAATTTTACAGGTTTTTCAAGGGTTCTTTGCCCTTGATACCTTTCATGTGTAATTAAGATAAGTATTCTTTTAATTCAATCAATATGTCTATGTGTTGGTTGTCTATCTCTTGTTCTTGTCTTAATTCCATCATGCTAGGCTAGATCTATCTTGTGTTTGCTTGGATCTAATGAAACCTAGATGTTAATTATGTGTTGATTACTTGTTTATAATTGTTTTGGATGAATGAATTTATATGTTAGGCTTAAGAAAACTGGCAGATCTCCGAATGGTAACATGCTTGAACGTCTTAGGAAACATGAACCTATTGCACTAAGGTCTTTATTGGTTGTATTTAATGCATGAGCCACTGTTTATAATCCCTATAGTTGTGCTGGGCATGGTGTAGGAGGAGATAAGAGCTCATAGAATTGGGGAGTTATGTGTGATACCCCATGAATGGTATTAAGGAATACAATCCGTCATCCATGCAACTATAACAAGTAATTAACATGTAAAAGATGTCTAGGGAGTAGTGAAATCTAAGTAAACACATTTTCTCCACTTATTGCTCACAACATTAGTATAATTTAGTTTATTTTCATTTCTAGTATTTTATTTTGATTGCATCTTTAGTATTGGGTTAGTTGACTAGCAACTAATTCCGCCCAAATTCTTCAAACCCGAGATTTTTACTTGCTTTCTAAAAAATATAAAAATACAAAAAGAATCATCTCTCACCTTTAGAACTAGTATTTAGGTTTTCTAATCCTAGCGACACTATTCCTAGCTGAACGATCAATCCCCCGGTACTTGTCACTATACTATACTACAACGATCAGGTACACTGCCTGGTGGGGGTTGTAAGCTTCTCAAGATCCCTTGAGAGGTAAAGCCTGGTGCGATTCCCACGTATCAACAATGCAAACTTTCCCAAGCTCGAGCATAGCCCTCAAAAGACCTCCCTTAGGTTAATCCTTTAGGTAACCGATTTTTACTTAATCCCACAACTCATCAAACAAGAATTGTCATGCGATTAGGCTAAATCGGTTTGAGTGATGACTTTAACTTTTAGCTTGATTTTCGCAACTCATCAAACAAGAACTGTTACTAGAACCAAGCTAAAAATCAAGGTCTGGATTCAACATCCTTGAAAAAGGTCTTTTGAAAGATTGGCTCGACTTTGGAATTGCTTACACACAATCCAGACAAAATATCATTATAACTATTCTCAGTGTTGCAAAATTCATTTCTGAGTCGGATATAGGTGGTCAGCCTATGTCCTACTATCCCGGGTTGAATATAAATGACCAGTCTATATTCCACCGAGGTTCCATGAATTTTGAAATACTCAGCTCAGTTATACTAATACTATGTCCTTCACAAATACTAAGACGTTTAGAAAGACTAAGGCAGGTGACCAAACTCGAGATCAAATGATGAAACTATGCAAGGAAAAACATAACGCTGTGATATATATGATACGTGAACATGCTTATATGAAAAACAATTATAGTAATCAACTAGAATAAGTGAATATAATATACCAAATAATGAGATACAAATCTCATCACATATGTCAGCAACAAACCACAAGTGAGGCATCATCTTGGCAGGCAGGCATGTGACGGTCATAGGGTTATGTTTCTTGAAAGTAGCTATAGTCTAGGTTTTAAAAACTTCGCTATAGCCAAAGCTCTGATGCCAATCTGTCACACCCCCAAAATCGGGTCCAGCAGAAGCATACATGCAGCTGGGGTGTAACTCAATTGATATCACAACACAAGTACAAAAATGGTTTTCACTTCAATCATTTAAAATAAAATAGTTTAATCAAAAATGTTGAATTTACATTGTTAAAAGTAGTGCGGAAGTAGGCCCTTAAAATAGTTTAAAACGGTCCCCATATGAATAATCAGAGTCTTCTATGACCATGCCATGCCCTGCCAAAACCTCCTGTAGCGTGCCATATGATTAAAACCTGAAAATACATGCTAAAGTCTCAACACGAGGTTGGTGAGTTCATAGAGTTTATCTAACAAATAAAGCCTATAAAAATGATCACACAGCAAAGGCATCGTGAATCCATTCAGTTGCAAGTCCCGCCATAAGAGACTTGTAACCTGTGTGTTCACAACCCACTGCTAACATATATAGTATGAGTAAAACATGTATAAGTTCATCACAACAGTTAAGCAATTAGTCGTGAGTCTACACTTCATCTCCGAAGACCTCACGTTTGTATGTATGTCTCAATGGTCATCCAACAACTTAATTTGGAGCCACTGGAAGTTTCACAATCATGTATGTATGATTACCGGGTGCCATTTCCCAAAGTATAAAAGATTTCTGGGTGCCATTTCCCAAAGTATAAAAGTTTAAGCGTTTCAAGTATCAAGTAAGTATTTGTGCATGTATCAATTATGTATGTATGAAATCAAGTATAATGCAATCAAGTATAAGTGTTATCAAGTATAAATGAAATCAAGTATAAATGTAATCAAGTATAAATGTTTTGAGTATCTGTACAAGTAAGCAAGTAGTTGAGCATGTATCTCCCCCAGAGTTAAAACAAGTATAAAAAGAGTAGGGGCTATGACTCACCTGATGCGATAGCTACGATGATAAAGTGGATAGACAGAAATGAGGTTCGATCTCTAACCGCAACCTAATGTGAATGATGAACGATCTAATTTAGATCATGAAATGATGTTGAAAATGTCCATGCACATGTTACCTATACCACTCATAACTTGAAAATACTTGTTGTTATAAAAAATAATACATTTTTCCAAAACTTGGGAAAATAAGGCAACTAGAAAAATAAAGCTAGTCGAAATGTATATATATCGTATATATAAGTGTTAGTGTTGAACTCCTCGATTTGAAATCCTTGAAATAACATCTTGTAGTAATAAAAATATGCTTGTATTCATTAATACTTCATTAGCTATGATTTTGGGTACTTGGTTAATATTTCTAGAAATCTAGAGTTACTACGTAGTAATAATATTATTATTTTCAAAAGCTGTCAAAATAATATATGTTTTGCCGATATTGAAACGTGAATATCTTTGTCGTTATAAGTCCGTTTTACTCGTTCTTTATATCCATGGTTACGTCTTAGTATGTAGTAATATATTTTAGTAAGCTTGGCTCCTCTAGGTTATGTTTAAAGCCTCGATTTGTCCGTCGAAAATTGCCCATCAGCATGAAATTTTCCAGAAAATAGTTTTCGTCGTTAAACTTGTTTTTATCGTATCTCCTTCGTTATAAACCCGTTTTAATCCGTTCTTTCGCCAAAAGTTTCGTTTTTGAAAGTAGTTTCTAAATCTTTGGTTGAAAAGTTCCCCTGAGTTACTGAGTTTTCTGTATTTTCATTTTTGGGACAGTAGGTATAAATATATGTTCCAAAACCATTTTCAAGGTTCTAAACTAGTTTCTAACATCACCAAATCTCTTGCAAATGCCACAAAGCTAGTCTAATCTTACCATACACCTTCTTAGGGTGCCATGGGTTCCTAATCATCACTAATCATGTTAATTTAACAAAGGAATACCTAAAACAAATTCTAGGGTTTGTATGTTCAAAAAGTTAACAAAAATAATGTGGTATAACTAGTATGTGCATGAATTAAAGCATGAAAACCATATGATACTAGTAAATATAAGATCAAATCATGAAAATAAATTTGATAACTTACTTTGAAATATGAGGTGATTAAATGAGGCAAAACATTGTGATTCTTGAGTTTATATTGCAAAACTCCTAACTAGAATGATGAAATGAACAACTTTTATGCTTTGATCTTGTAAAAATTGATGGATCTTGATGGATTTAGTGCTTGGGTCGTGGCCTAGGAAGAGAGAAAGGAAGAAACCTCACTTTATGATTCTTGAAAACAATATGAATGTGTTAAAGGTGTTTTTGTATGAAATATCTAATTTAATGGCATTATGGTAAATAAGTGGTGAAGTTCAAGTAACATGGGGAGGGGGCTGCACATGTATGGATGAGTATGTAGGAAGCTTGGTGTTATCTGGTTCACGGAGTCGGTTTTGGTTCCGTTAATCGCAAACCGTAAAGTTTTAAATCGCGAAACGTAAATCCGGGTATCGTAAAAATATGAAACTTGAAAGAATGACTAAACTTGTCAAAATACACCATAATAAAATATAAAATGAATGGTAAGTTCCATCGGGTTGCTTAAACGCTGTAAAAACTGGAAACGCAGGTCTAAAACGCGTAAAACGCTGAACTGGAAAACGTAAAATTCCAAAACTTTTAGAATTGTCGTAAAATGAGAGAAAATCATATTTTTATTGTTTATAGTGTTTTGTGGACATATCGGGATACTGGAACGACGTTTAAACCCAAAAGTAAATCTCGGACACGGCTTCGTGATTTTTGCAGAAATGATCCGACGAGCGTCAAACTCTCGGATTATCGTTAAAATAGTTCGACTTACGAGAATATGAAATAAAAATTTCTGAGATGAATAGTGAAAGTAAATAGTAAAAGTGAATAGTAAAAATGAATAGTAATCCGAAAATGCGAATTGTTACAGTAAAGTCAAACCATTATAAAACATATCAATTATTGTAACGAGAAGCATGTTAAGGTTCGGACACCGATCAATAGCAAGCTTATAACGTTCCCAAGCCTCGAACAAAGACTCATCGGGAAGTTGCCGAAAGTTACTAATATCGTTTCGTAGCTTCGTCACCATCGATGGTGGAAAATACTTCGCAAAGAACTTCGATACCATTTCTTCGAAGGTATGAATCGAGTTCTTGGGAAGGCGATCAAACCAAGCGGTGGCATGATGCGTTAGAGAATAGGGGAAGAGAGAAAGACGGAGGGCGTCATCGGAGACCCCATGTTTTTTCATGCTTTGGGTGACGGTTAAAAATTTATCAAGATGCTTATTTGCATCGTCACCCGAAAAACCGTGAAATTGGCATGAATTTTGGACTTGTTGTATCATGTGGTGTTTTAGTCCAAAATCCGTAGCTTCAATATTTAGAGGGGCAATCGGGCCACCTCTACCATGCATTGTGGGTTGGCACAACTCCTCCATCGTTCGAAGATCGGGAGCTGGCACGTGTTGGTGATCATCTCCACCCACCGGAGGGTGTTGATTATTCGGATCCATTTCCACAACGTTAGGGAAATGGACACAGTGTGTGTGTGTGTCGAATTACCCTTTCGGGATTTGACAAAGGCGATATAAGACTCTCAAAAGAAGAGCGGGTGTGCATACACCAATAACAAAATCAAAAAGAAAAAGGAAAAGAAAAGAAAAAGAAAAATCTTTTTTTTTTTTATTATTTAAACAAATCTCAAAAACTTTTTATTTGTTTTGTTTTTCTTTTTATAAAACGTTACGTTAATTGAAACCGTTTCCTTCAAAACCACTCGCGACGGGACGGAAAAGAAGAGTGTTTCTTTCTTCAGCTAGCAATTTAATGTCTTAGCGTTCCGTATTTCCCGCTTAATCGGTTGTAGAATTTGAAGTAATCCGATAAACAACTAATTTCATGTTTTTGTTATGTTGTGAAGCTTGTTTGGTTTACAACGCCCTCCCTTCTACGGGAGAGTCGAGGCTGTAACTTTATTATTTTTGTATTTTTGTAAACACTTTAGGAAAAGTGTTTTGGATTTTTTAATTTTTATATTTTTATAGAAAATATATACAAGATAGAGGAAGGCTTATCAAAACACGACTTTTCAAAACGATTATTCAAAAACTCACTTCAACCTTCCCCGGCAGCGGCGCCAAAAATTGATTCGTGAAAATCAATAGTATATTTATAAGTAAGTATCGATGAAATCCGCGAGAAATACGGATTTACCGAGTCGTTTCCCAACGAAAGTTGAATGGAATCTTCGAATTATCGATTCGAGAACCGTGTAGTGAAAAGTGAATTGTGGAACTTGTGATGGTGAAAATCAAATATTGAAAAGAAATAATGAATTAAGCAGAAAGTACAAGTTATATATGCACAAGTGTCTAAAATATAAAAACGGAAATGCAATCGCGAAATTTAAACGTATCGTACAAAATAAAACGTTACTTTTTAACTAAAAATGATCCTACAATTGTGAAACAATTTTATAAAAATCTTAAACTATTAAAAAGTATTTTGAGAAAAAGAAAAATATTTTTTTGACTTTTTATTTATTTTCTATGAATTATTTTCTATTTTTGGAATTAAAAAGAAATTAAAAATTAAGGAAAATGTAAAAAATAATGGAAAATATATAAAATCATTTATGAAAATTTTAAAATATTATAAAAGAATTATCTAAAATATTTTTGTATTTTTAAAGGCTTTTTCTGACTTTTTATTGATTTTTGATTATTAAAAAGTATTTAAAAATGATTATTAATGAAGAAAAATTAAGAAAAATATCAAATCAACTCAGAAAAATATAAAAAATTCACAGAAAATCTAAAATATTATGAAAAGCTTGCAGAAAAATTTTGAAAAAGAAATTAGAAGTAGAAGTGCTTATTTGAACTAAAACAGCTTGTGGCAAGTGCTTATTAATAAGCACTTGCCACAAAACTTAACTAAACTGAAACCACAAATGCAATGAACTCAAATAAGCTCAGTTAAGTTCAGAAATTATGAAAAATCACACAGATATAACAGATTCAAACAATAAGCAGTCTATGCAAGCTAATGAAAAGCAATAAGCATTACAGAAAAAGCTAGAAGAACAAATATAATGAAAACTATTACAAGACACTCTAATGAACTCAGAACAAAGCAATTAAGCTAAAACAACAAGCTAAATTAGTAGAAGCAGTCTTATGGCACAAAACAGAAAACAGTTCTATACTACTAACTTTGTAGATGCAATAAGCTCACCTAATAAGCTCTGATCTATGATATTATTGGGGCAAATTCTTCACTACACTACTGAGTTTCTATAAAACCTAAAAGCCCTGTCAAAAACAATCATTCTCTACTCTAATTGAAGCCAATATCAGCAGCTTGTAAACTGCTTCAAACTAAAACAGTTGACTAATAACTAGCCACTATAATTGACTTAATTCAATTTCAACTGATTATATCTACTCCTAAATGTATTATAAAGCTACAATTACACTAGATTAAGCTAAATTAATCTATTATGCAACTACTTTTACAAAGCTACTAGCTGACATCAACTTATACTAACAGTTACCAATTAAGAAAACTAACTTTGACTTTTATGAGCTATACTACTTATTTTTCTTTATAAGCCTACTATTACTCTAAGGTGATCTGTATGTGATGCTAAAACAGTGATATAACAACAATAACATTTAGCAATCAACAAATCCAAACACCCCCTTATCTAACATGTTACACTATGAAATTATGACTAACACTTAACTACTCCAAACTGATGATCTAAACAGCTATAACTACACTACCAGAAGCAATTATAACAATCAGTAACAACTAAATTCAATAGAAACACATAATCAGATTTATACTAATATTGAAGCAGAAATTTGAAAACAGAACTTACAAAAACTCACTCCTCAGCTCAAAATAGAGGAGTCTCACTATGCAAGCCTGTCTTTAGAGAGGCCAAGCTCTTCCAGTTCTAGCTTGATCTATCAAAATCACCTCTAGATCCCTTATCAACCAAAACAGTTTGACTATTGTTGACCAAAATTGAACATGTGAATAATTGAAACTTAAGGAACTAATTTCTCACTCACAAAGGCTGCAAAATCATTATAAGCAAATACTAATGACAACACAGCTTAATTGGAAGCTGCTTAACTAAAACTTATTTTTGATGTTTTTATATTTTTATGAAAACTAAATGAACAACTATAAAACTGATTTGCAATGAAAGAATTAACAAGATGATTTAAGATTGAAATACTACTGAGTATTAAAAGTAAAATAAGTTGAAACAATTATGTATAAAGCAATAAGCTGAATTGAATTAAAATAAGAAAACTGAATTCATTCACTAAAATATTACATTTAGAACTAATACAAGAAATGAAATGGGCAGAGCTTCGCTAGCCTAATCTCCACCACCTAAATCAGCTATCCTAACACTCTATTTATAGCAAGGGGTAGAAGGATCTAGAGAGAGGGAGTCAAGCTGCCAAGCTGGCGATCCTCGTGTATTTGTGTTTCTTTAGAGATCGTCTACACCACTCAATCATTCCCAATTATTACAAATGATCTAAGTCGTCCAATCAGGTGGATATGAGGTGTCTGGTCCAATAAGAGGATGCCACGTCCACCATCCGTGTGCTTCTTGTGCTTATTTGACACTTTGACATCACCCTGACATTCTAGAAGCCATTTAATTTGACTAGATTACCCTTAATCTCTGTTAATTTGGCAGGAGGATAACTAGGGTTCATGTGGGGTGAATAGTAACTGGGTAATTGGATGAATTGGGGGGCGGGAGTAGGGTAATATTATTTTATTTGGTTTGACCGTGGGTATTACATGTTGACTGAGGATAAGTGGACCGGGTCAAGGGAAATGGTTGGGCTTGGGTTTGTTTCTTGGACTTGGATTATTGTTGTGAATTTGGATTAAAACAAAACAATGGACCAGGCTTTTGTATTGGATTTTCAAATTTAGTATTAGTAATATGCAAGGACCAAAAATGAAAATGGTGAAACTATGAGGGTTAATTCTGTCAAGTTCCTCAAGTGTGATCCAAGGGTATCTTATGTAATTTACTGAATCTCAAAGGACCAATAGTGGCATATTATGAAAGATGTATTCCAAGGACTGAAGTTGCCTGATTCTGAAACTTGAAGGACCAAATCTGACAATATCATAAAACTTTATCCAGGGATCAGAATTGACAATTCACACTTCTCTGAGGTCTTCTAAGGCTTAGCATTGACTTCCCTTGACTATTTTGCACACGTTCCACTCTCGTGCTCGTTTTTGCTTGTTTCTGATTGTTTTTCGTCATTTATTGAGATATCCGTACCTGCACATTCATAATCACAAAAAAATGTTTTCTTTGGCGTTTTGGTTAGTTTTTGGATTATTAAGTACCTATTTTAGCTCAGAAAAGGTGAGTGAATAAGCACTCACTAGTCATGCATATGGGTTGCACCGGCTTGGTAAAAGTATACCGTTTGTCACAAACACTAAGAAGCAAGTATTCAGGGACCTCCCGATCATGTTATCCAGGATAGAGTTTGAACTCGGCTTGAGCTTGACTCGAAAAGCTCGATTTATTTTGTTTTCTTACACAAATTAAAATTGTAATATAACCTAAGAATTGAAAACTCAACAATAACTCGAGTCGAACTTATATAATGTTAAGCTCAACTCATTAAACATTTCGAGTGCATTTGATATATATAGGCTTGAGCTTGAGCTCAAAGCTTGATAAGAATTAGCTCGAGCTAACACTAGTTGGCTTGAGCTCGGCTCATTTATGCCATTAAGAAAAAAAATTAAAGTTTAGCTCGAGCTTGGCTCGTAATATATCTATTTTGAGCTCGTTAATAAGCTTTTTATCGAGCTTGTTAATAAGTTCACCTATAATACAAATGCATAACATTTTATACATGTTTAATATGTAAAATATCATAGTGTCATTTAGGCTCGTGAGCCAAATAAAGTTTTTTATGTAAAACTCAGGCTCGAGCCTGATTGATAGATGAGCTGCAACTTAGGCTCGAGCTCGAGCTCATTTAAGCTCGGCTCTTTCAAGCATTTTACTAATATGATCCTGAGTTTTTCACGATCGGCTCGGCTCATTTCCGCTTCTTATATAAACAAAGATTAAGGTATTTCATGTGTTATAAAACTAGTTGGTTTATAAATAAAATATATAAATAAATTAGATTTCCCTCTAACATTTTCAGTTGTCCCGCTCTAAGTTTTCTCCAAAAATCAAATTATCCCCTCCATCCAAAAATTTGAAAACCAAACAAAATAAACCACCATCATAATCCCCAAATCAATTCCCCATTAGATTTCCCTCTCACATTTTCAGTTGTCCCGCTCTAAGTTTTCTCCAAAAATCAAATTATCCCTCCATACATCAATTTGAAAACCGAACAAAATAAACCACCATCATAATCCCCAAATCAATCCCCCTCCCCACAACAAAACCAATTATCCCCCAAATCACCTTTAATCAATTATTCCACATATTGCCGGTTTACAAACCTACAACACCAGGAAAAAACACTAGTCTTGAATCTAATTATTATTATTATTTTTCATCATCAAAGATCATACATAAAGATGATTAAATACACCTCACAAAAATACCGGATCTGGGAGAAACCAAACACACGCCACCAAGGTTTGAGTTTTCTTGGTAAGATTTATCTTTTCATTTTTGTTCCTTTTTTGGTGTTTTTAATTTTGTTGATTTTGGGGGTTTTAATTAACTGTTATGTTTTCTTGAAATTAGGGTTCAATTCATTTCATCCTTTAAGAAATAATGATTAATGGAATGCGCTACCTGAAGCTCGGGTATATGCTAACTCAGTGGATTGATATCAGTGGTGCTCGAAGTGAAACAATCATTATCATTAATGGAATGCGCTACCTAAAGATACAACATATTAATTTTTGGTTAGTTATTTTATTTGTTAAAGAAAAGTATATAGTAATACTGTGAATACCTTTGGGTAGGTCAAGACAGATGGCGGTCTAAATGCTTCAATTCGGCTTCCTTTGTGGCAAAAGTCAATCCTCTAAATCGTGCTCCCCATAAATGAAAGAGTGAACTTCACCATGCACTTTGCAATATGTTGTCAAACATTTTAACACCACTTGAAGATGGTGGAAAGGGTAACTGGCCTCCACCTGGTGTACACCCCGCACTTAACTTATGGTATGAAGCAGTTGCATACATAAAGATACAACTCATGCATTGGACAGATAAATATAGCAAACATATAGCTGTAAGTAAATAACCGTATCTTTTTATAATATAGAGTTTGCACTGCTTCTTTGCATAACCTTACTTGGTTCTCCTCGTATATTGAAATTATAACGTTTGCTTCTTGTTTCACCATGTTAGGTTGCTTATGCTTTGGTGACTTTGCTTCTCTGTCTTGGTGATCCTGTCGTATTTCTCAATAACTTTGGTCCTCATATGGAGCAACTATACATGCATCTTCGGGTAACATTAATTATTTTAACTCGTTGTCTATAGATACATTTGAACAACACTATTTACAACCTTGTTTTGACCTTTTTCTATCATTGTGCTTCATTGGCAGCTCATGACATTAGCCATTATGTTCCAAAAGCAAAAGCTGAAATTGAGTCCATATTGAGGTCATGCAATCGAGCTTATAGTCAGGCTATTTTCACGTCTTCAACAGCCCACATATGGATTACTTTATCTGGCAGTGGAGAGATGATGTTCGAGTACTTGGCCGTCCCTGTTGTGAAAGGGAAAAATAGTGAGCTGAAGAAGTTTGCTGGTGGGCTTTATACTACTAGTGTGGAGGTATCTGTATGTATTATAGATTGACCTATAAATGTATTATAGATTGACCTATAAATGTAATCCATGCTTCAGGAAGTCGAGAAGGATGTGAAAGCTAAGACAAAAGGGGAGGTCGGAGCTGCGAAGACACTTTGTTCTCCATTTGACCAGCTTGAACTGCATGAAGGTATTTTTTAATTAGAGGGATTTTCTAATTCTGTTTGCGATACCCGTTAAATTCATAAAGATTAATAACACTAAACTGTCTGCTCGTTTTGTTCTACAACTGCAGCAAAATTGGTATTTGAAAGCAGATGACACATCAGACCGCTTTTCCGTCGGCTCTTGGTAAATTTATTCTTATCTCTTAAATGCAAGAAAATGCACATACACATACAAATCAAACACAATCATCGATGGCAAGAAAGGATATTGTATGTGCTTCTAAATTTTGTCTTTTCTACTTAAAAGAGACGGAGAATATCCAGATGATGAGATTAGTACAAAAGTTAGTGCTTCTAGTAAAAGTTAGTACTGCTAGTATAAAGTGTAGACTGCTCAGAGATTAAGACTGCTCGAAGTTAATACTGCTAATGTATTAGTTACAACTGCTAGTTATAAGTTAGTAGTGTTGTTTCATATAGTTATTATTGCTTGTATAGTATGATATGTATTAGTTGTTTATGAAAAAGATTATCGATACTTAGGAAAGTATTGTAAGCCGACTAGGACTCCTTGGTGTATAAAAGGAGGTCCTAGGGTATAGAGTTATATACAAATTTTATATTTACAATTTTATTGTATTTGAATTTGTTTTAAAATATATTTGAATTTGTTTTGATATATATTGATTTCTTAAATGTGACTAAAAGATGTATATAGTCACACTTATTATCAGTTTTGGTCACTATTTGCTTTATTCGTTGTGTGACTAAATATTACAGAAGGCCACACAAACATAAAATTCATGTGGCCATTGGATGATCTATAGTCACACAAAATACACATTTCTTCACTTTAAACAACATACGGCCACACTTATTAACACTTTTGGCCACTGTTTCCTAAATTGTATCTGACTATATACACAAAACAAACATGCTTTGTGTGACTAAATATTACAAAAGGCCAAACAAACATAAAATTCACGTGGCCATTGGATGATCAATAGTCACACAAAATACACATTTATTCACTTTAAACAGCATATGGTCACACTTATTAACACTTTTGGCCACTGTTTGCTTAATGGTATGTGACTAAATACCCAAAACAAACATGCTTTGTGTGACTAAATATTACAAAAGGCCACACAAACATATGATCAATAGTCACACAAAATACACATTTCTTCACTTTAAATAACATATGGTCACACTTATTAACACTTTTGGACACTGTTTGCTTAATGGTATGTGACTAAATACCCAAACCAACCATGCTTTGTGTGACTAAATATTACAGAAGGCCGCACAAACATAAAATTCACATGGCCATTGGATGATCAATAGTCACACAAAATACACATTTCTTCACTTTAAACAGCATATGGTCACACTTATTAACACTTTTGGCCACTTTGTGTTAAATTGTATATGACTAACTCCAAAAAAGTAACACCCATTGTATGACTAAATCATCACAAACGTCACATTTATTGTATATTCATGTGGCCACAGGACGTGAAATAGTCATACAAAATATACATTTACTTGAATATATCGTCTCAAATGTCACATATATTATATATTTATGTGGCCAAAGGTTGAAAAATAGTTACTCTCAAAAAACATTCATGTGACTATAAAGTGTTTACGGTCAATGATAATGACTAATCCAACAAAACTTGTGGCTAATTTGTCACACATATTCGAGGTTCTGATCACTCTTTTTCGATGGAAAAGGCCACGAACTCAACAATGTGACCATATGCTACCTACGGTGGCGGGACCTATGGTGACACACAACGAAAAAAACATGTGTGACTATATGCATATCGTCACACATTTTTGGCGTGACCAGTACAACTTTTTGTACCAGTATGCCTGGTGGGGATTGCAAGCTTCTCGAGATCCCTCGAGAGGTAAAACCTTTTGCGTAGGCGCAATCCCACGCATCAAGTATTTAGTTACAAATATCATTTCATCCAACAAAATCACTTAAGGTATGAATAAACGAATGTCTAATACATTTTATGATCAAAGGGATTTTTATTTAGACATTACAAATTTTATAAAATGTTGTAAACACTTTATATATTTTAGAAAAACACTTTTGGTATATAAAGGAAAATGTTTAATTCATAATAAATATATGAATTCAAATTTTTAGCTAAAAACAGTTAAAATTTCACTAGATAAACCTTCCCCAAACAAAGACAAAAAAAGCCGTTTCTGTCTGGGTGGTCCTCTTAATTTTAAGGGGGGCGGCCACCATTTAAGGGGGCTGGCACGCTCCTTTTGCCAGAAATGTTTGCCTAGAAATACAGGTTCATTTCTGTAATTTTTCCTCACCTTTTGCACTAAAATTTTCAGTCCCAATCCTTTCCAAACGTCATTCTAAATCCTTTGGTCATAAGATTATAAGTATTTGTTTCAAGTGATCAAATCCCTCACCACTCAAAGTGCAAGAGAAGAATACTCCTTCAACATCGAGTTAAAGAAGTATTGTAGATTTGTGAATATTGTTTGTAGTTGTGTAAATTATTTGTAAAGGTGTAGAAGTTTTGTAATAGGTTGATTTAGGTGTGTTAGTAGGGAAGAGAAGTAGTGAATAGAAGTAATGAAGAAGAAGTAGTGTTGTGAAGAAGAAGTAGTGAAGTTGTGAGAAGTTGTGTAGTAGTAGTGGTGTGTACAAGTTGTGAAGAAGTCGTGTAGTGACTAGTGGTGTGAGATTGGTTCTAGCTACGATTAGGACTCAAAATTTAGCTTAGTGTCGTTAATTGGTGTAAGCAAAAGTTGTGTAAGGTTTTCTCCGCCATAAGGGAGCTTGTTGACATAGTGAAGAAAACTCTCGAGTAGGTGACTCGAGGAGTGAAGTACGGCAAGGAAGGTGTCCTTGTAGCCGAACCACTATAAATCCTTTGTCTCACGGTTTGATCTTTCCATCTCTAACTTATTACTTAGCTTACTTTCTTATCTCTCGTATATAGATATAATTGTTTATATTATGCATGTGTTGATTTCATATACTTAGCTTACATCATTATTATTTTTCATACTTAGATATAGTTATTCATATTGTTCAAGATTTGAGTTCACATAAAATCGAATCAAAGTTTTAAAAGTAAACAAGGTTTTAAAACTAAACTAAGTCTTCATAATAAAATTAAAAAGACGTAAAACTATTCAACCTCCCTTTCTAGTTTTCCACAGTTTTATTACATAATCGTTTTCTAATTGATTACAGTTGCTGAACCACAAAACAATAATACCATGCAGAAGAAAAACTCTAAAACCCCTTCACAAGGTATTGTATTGTTAGATAGGTTTACATGCGGTGTGCATTAATCTTAATAATTTAAGCATGCACGTTTATGATTATGTGACAGCTAAGACTCCATAGACTTTTTCTACAAATATCAACAAATACACGTTTGAAAGTGATACACCGGGCAGAAGATCTGGCCACCATGTTTCTAATGTTGTTACAAAACCAACATGTGGTAACTTTAGTAATGTTTTAAGTAAAGATCCAAAAATTCCATTTATCTTTAAAAGAAAGCAGTTCCCTGTGACAGTCTGCTATGCGATGACAGTCAACAAAACTCAAAAGCAGTCTTTAAATAATATAGGAATACCCATATTTGGCTACTAACAACTGTATGTCACTTTACCTAGAGCGACGTCGCCTCAAGGGTTCAAAATCCTTATCAAGGGACAAGACGGGCAACCACCAAACACAAACAAAAACAGCGTCTATAAAGATTTTTCAACGAAAATTAAGAGAAACACAGGTTCACTTCGTATTTATTCTAACAAAAATGGAGATGGTATCTTGTATTTAATGCCTTAAATTGGGGTACTTGTCTTTATTGTCATGTTTTTATAGTTTCGGTTATCTGTCTGGAAAGTTCTGTATTTTGCAGCTTTGTAATAGCAAGTATGTTGGGGCAAACATTGATTAGGTCTCCTTTATGTTTTAATGATGAAAAATAAACCTTTGCAACACATAAAATGACAAACGTTATCAAAAAACAAAAAACGACCTAAAACTGGGTCTGGCGCGCTCCTAGCTTTCCAGCGCGTGGCCAACGCGTCAGCCATAGGGTTTTGGGTGTATCAGTTTTTTAAAGTCGGGTTTCTTCTTACCTGAAAAATGCAGATCTTTCATTAAAGGGTTTATATGATAATAGATTCATTAGGAACACTTGAAACAAGTTTTAGACTTAGAGGGACTCAAAATCACGACCTCACGTTTTTGACAAACTGCGAACTCAAGTATTTTATCAAACGCCTCTATCCAAGGCTTTTCTAAACCTAGGAGACTTATACTTCTCATATAACATTAAGTGAAAGTATTCGTAAGACCATTATCTATGTTTATGTCTTCTCTAATCACGTAACGGGTTTACTCCCTTAGTGGTCAAACAAAGTCAAATGTCTCTTTGCGTAAAAGCATCATTTCCCGTTATGGGATATGCTTTACCTATGATACAAAGCACTTAGCTTGTTTGCATTAAGATGATTATCAATTACGTCAAGTGTTGGTTAATCACGGATTATGATATTGTGAGTACTTGACGTTGGGTTATTTGAAACTTGATTATCCTTTTGCGCTTTTCATTTCAAAACATATCCCATAATCATCATTGTCCAATCCTTTCTCTCTTAATGAAAATATGATTATCTCATAATCAATACTTTGATTATCATCATCAAATAAACCTTAAAACCATTTCAAATCTTTCCAAATCTTATCCCCAACATTCTTTTATTATTCCCTTACACAAATTCTACTTGATTGAACTTCTTGTCTCCCTCATTCCCACATTCTTTTACTTAACCACCTCAGCATCTTTTTCACCACATTCTCTTCTAACTAACACAATTCAAACACATCACCACATTCCCTTCATCTTCTTTATTTGAATTTGAATCACACATACTCAAAGTTTCCCTAACACACTTCTCACTCTCACTTACACTTTCTCTCTACAATTCAAATTCAAATCTCTCACACACACACAACCTTCCTTCCCTTACACACTTTGCCAACTCCCACTCTTTCCCAGCATTTAAATTTAAAATTTTAATCCAAGCCAAAGGCTCCCCATCACATCACTCTCACATTCATACAACTCACCTCTCTAATTCATCACATGAGGTTATTGTATTTGAAATCAAGCCAAAGGCTTCCTATCACATCAAGCCAACTCATCCCAAGTCACCTCTAACCCAGTTAACCTAACAATGGTTTCTTTCTAACCTAACTTTTCACATACACTTCCCTCTCTCACACAATTTGAATTTGAAATTTAAATCTTCCCTCTCTTTCTCTATCACACAACATCTACACTTTATTTCCAAGAAAGAAATATTCTCTTGGCATATTCTTTCTCTCTATCTATGCCATTTGAGAAATAACCAAAATACACTTATCTAATCACCCCTTCTCTCTTTCCTTCTTTGAAATTGGATAAACACCACAAACATTCTTTTAAACACTTCACAAATGATTTTAACAAATGGTTGTTTGAATTGGTTGACCTTGAGTATGAATAATGGAAAGGTTAAAGTGTGAAGCACAATTGGCATTTTAGCAGGGTCGGGTAGTTAAATGCCAAAGTCCCAAGGAAAAACCTTACGGGATCCTGGCACGCTGGTCGCGCTCCAGCACGTGGCCAGCGCGCCAGCCTCGTAGTTTTTTTCACTCACTTAGGAGTTTTGGCCTATAAATATTGTGGAAAACTAGAATGGGGGTTGAATAGTTTACCGCTTTTTAACTTGATTTACTTTGTTATCTTTACGTGTAACCAACAATCAAAACTAATAAACAACAAGTATTGAAAAAGATTAAAGTAAGAAATGATCAAACCACAACACAAGTGTTTATCGTGGTTCGGCTACAAGGACTCTTTTTCCTTTCCCTACTTCATGCCCCGAGTATCCAACTCGAGAGTATTCTCCACTAGTCAACAAGCTCCCTTCTCGGCAGAGAAAACCTTACACTCGTCGCTTACACTTTATCCAGTACAAAGCTAAATACCGAGTTCTTTTACAAATGTACAACCACTCCTATCGTCGCCTATACAATATTTCTGACACTAAGCTAGATGTCGAGTTCTTTCCCAAGGGTACAACCACTCCCGCTACTCTATGTATTTTGAGGACTAAAATACTAACCGATTACTATAGACAATATACAAACAAATGATGTATAAACTATAAGAGTTTACAAAATGTAAAGCTACCAAGACTTGCAACGTCGTGTTGAAGCTTGTAGTCTTTTCGGATGAACTTGATGACTTCTTTGCTACACAAGAGAATCACACAAGTGAGTTACAATTGCGTTAGATGATAGATATGAGAGTATGTGTGTGTAATATATCTAAAAGTGATGAGAGAATTCTTGAGTGTGGCTTGCTATTTATAACCAACCAAGAAAGCAGGCTGGCGGATCCGGCAGAACCAAAAAAAGGGTTCCGCCCTTGTACCCACAGGGTTCCGCCAGACCTGACAGTCAAACACTCAAGAAATCTTTCCATATCTATGCATGTCAAATCAAGATTCTCAAAGTTAACTTCAAGACAGTTTGTGTAAGAATCTTTCCAAATGTATAAGAGATCTTATAATAAAGATTTACAAAGATCTATGACAAGACATGTATGATGCAATGCATGATGTAGATGTATATTTCTAATTTAAGACTTTTACTAATAAGAAAGTAAACTTGTGAAAGTATTCTTGTAGCAACATGAATCAAGTGATTGAGTTACTAAAGATGTTTGAAGACACACAACTCAATAGAACATAATATTTAGTAAAATTTACTAAATATGTTTTGACACTTAATACGCCATCAACATTGTTAGAAGAACAATGAATCATGTAGAAAATGTAATGTTTACCTAGGAATAAAGTTTCTATATATGAGACTTATATTATAGTTATATTTTGCTAGAAAATAAAGTTTATACTTTGTCTACAACAAAATATTAGCAAAGATCGTAAAATATAAATAACGTTTTTAGACGATATTTGTATTAACAAATACCCTACCTTGCCTATTGAATTTCTCACCCTTTCCATTCATTCTTTATCTCTATTTTCTTTTCTCTCTACACTCTAAGTCTTCTATCTTGTGTTCTTAATCTTCTTCTCTTATCATTTTTTGAAAGAACACATTCTTCGCAAGGGAAGATTCACAAGAACCTAATCCACTCTTGTGAATTGTGTCGAGGGTCTTCTTTTCTATACCCTTTCTACTAGATCGAGTCTCTAGGTTAGGTTAGGGCTTGATTAAACAATCAAACATTTATTCATTCGATTGTTTGTAAGGAAAGTCTTGTATATTAGTGACCAAGCATAGAGCAGTGGAGATCTAGTTGGGTTTTGATACTTCTGGAGGAAGTGCTTTATGGTCTTTGTGATCTTAGTGGGAAGTCGAATCACGAGATTCTTTTGGGTATTTTCTGAGGGCGGAATACCGTTGGGAGTAGCTCTTCTTTGTGAACACCGATCTTTGTGCATATCGGTGGAGCGAAGTTGTAACGGTTTGTAGTCCACCAAAAGGATTATACTAGAGTAATAGTATCGTGTTGTGGATTCGCAACTGGACGTACGGATGATATAAACCCCCCATCCCGAACTAGTATATATCGTGGTGTCTCTTTACTTATTTTATATACTTTGGTTGTGATTGTGGTTGTTGTATTTGTTGTACAACCACTTGTTGATCTTTGAGGCTTGAAGTCAATAAACTCTACGATTCTACAAAGTAGAAAGACAAATTTGGTACCCCAAAATACTATAGGGGCGATGGAGTGACAAGCTAGACAAGACTACATGGACATTCAGGAGATGCAATATGTCGACCAGCTGCAATAAATCAATGTCAGGAAACAAAGAACTGGTAACAACCTTTAGAAAAATGAAGATGTCTAAACTTTGGAAGATTGAATTTGCATAAGTTAATATTTGCAGTTCTACCAAGTATAGGTAACTTTAAATCTCATGTAGTTTTAATAATATGTAAAGTTCCCATTTTCTTAAGTGATGCGATTGTACTTTGCCGAAAACATGTAATGTTGACATAAATTAATGCCTAAAAACATTATTAACATGTTATCAATATCTCTATGTTTTGATTATCACAAAATATAAACTCATAGAACTAAAACTTGTGACATAAACAAGTATTTAGTGATTAATATTTCTCTTTACATCCAAATCACTTAAGGTATGAATAAACAAAGTGTTTAGTGCAATTTATGATCAAAGGGGTATTTAATTAACTAATGCAAAGTTTATTTAATTATATAAACATATTATATATTTTTGAAAAACACTTTTGGTAATAAAGAAAAATGTTTTATTCATACTAAATATATGAATTCAAATTTTTAACAAAAAACAGTTAGTTTTTCACCAAATAAACTTTCCCCACTAAAAGACAAAGAATCTGGCCGTTTCAGCTGGGCGGCCCCCTTAATTATAAAGGGCGGTCCCCTTAATTTTAAGGGGGCCGGCCATGATTTAAGGGGACCGGCCACGCTCCTCTGTCAGATTCTTTTGCCTATAAATACCACCTTAAACCTGGATTTTTTCCTCACCTTTTGCACTCCTAAACTTTCTGTTCTAGATCCCCATTTCTATTCTCTAAATCCTTTGATCATAAATACATAATCCTTTGTTTCAAAGTGATTCTTACATCATCCTCTCAAGTGCAAGAGAAGAATACTTCTATCCTCCAAGACAAGAAGTATTACAACTTGTTGTGACCTCCACATCCAAGTTGTTGGTGCATCATCAAGAATATTTACATATATCTTTGTGTAGTGTGTTGTGAATATTTGATTGTAGATAGTTGTGTTAGGAATATAGATTGTGTGATTGGCTAGTAGATTGTAGTGAAGATAATTGGTGTGTAGAAGATAGGTGTGAACTAGATTGTAGTAAAGATAGTTGGTGTGAAGTAGTTGTGAAGATAGGTGTGTAGTAGATTGGTGTGAAGTAGTTGTGAAGATAGGTGTGTAGTAGATTGGTGTGAAGTAGTTGTGAAGAAGGTGTGATTTCGTTGTGACAAAGCTTTGGTGTGTAAGTGGTGTGTATATTGGTGTGTAAGGTTTATCCGCCATAAGGAGCTTGTTGACATAGTGAAGAAAACTCTCGAGTAGGTGACTCGAGGAGTGGAGTAGGGCAAGGAAGGTATCCTTGTAGCCGAACCACTATAAATCCTTTGTCTCGCGGTTAGATCTTTCCATATCTTACTTATTATCTTGCTTATATCGTTATTACATTTGTAGACGTAGACGTATATATATAGTTGCTCATATAGTGCTAGTATTGATTTTACTTAAAGATCAAACGAAAGTTTCATTCACAAAACAAAGTTTTTACAATCAAACTAAAAAGGTTACATACATATAATTGATCATTTCGATCAAGTATAGTTTTTATACAAAATATAACTAAGGATTATAAAATAAACGATTACGTACTTATCTCTCGTATATAGCTATAATTGTTTATATTATGCATGTGTTGATTTCACATACTTAGCTTACATTATTATTATTGTTCATACTTAGATATACTTGTTCATATTGTTCAAGATTTGAGTTCACATAAGATTGAATCAAAGTTTTAAAAGCAAACAAGGTTTTAAAACTAAACTAAGTTTTCATAATAAAATTAAAAAGACGTAAAACTATTCAACCCCCCCTTCTAGTTTTCCACAATTGGTACCAGAGCCACGTCTAGCAAGATTTTTAAAATATATTGTATTTTAAAACTTGTAACGATCTATGAAATCTGAAAAATATTTAGAAGGGCAATCTATGCAAAGACCACCACTATTTGAAAGTGATGGATTTTTATATTGGAAAAATCGATTCGAAACTCATGTGAAATCAAAGGATCTAGATCTTTGGCATGTTATTACCTTTGGTGATTTTCCTCCTAATCAATATAATTTTGAAACTAAAAAGGATGAAATTGTATCTTTTGAAAAACAAAATGATGATTTGAAAAAGAAACTATCAAAAAATAATGAGGCTAAAATGGTTATTTATAATGCGTTACCACGCAAAGAATATGAAAGAATTTTTATGTGTAAAACCGCAAAAGAGATTTGGGATTCTTTACTAATCACTCACCAAGGTAATAGTCAAGTTAAAGATAACAAAATAGATCTTCTTGTTCAACAATATGAACAATTTACGATTCCGGAGGAGGAATCAATAGATAATGCTTTTGCTAGATTTAACACTATTATCACAAGTTTAAAAGCACTTGATGAGAATTTTTCTAGTAAGAATTTTGTTAGGAAATTTCTTAGGGCTCTTCATCCAAAATGGCGAGCTAAAGTTACGGCGATTGAAGAATCGAAGAACTTGTCAACTCTTCAACTTGATGAGTTGATCGGCAACCTGAAAGTCTACGAAGCAATAATAAAGAAAGACTCCGAGATGGTCAATGGAAAAAGAGAGCAAAGCAAGTCAATTGCGTTGAAAGCTAGGAAGGAATCTAGTAACGAGGATAGCTCAACCTCCGAAAGTGATGACGAAGAATATGCGACGGCCGTAAGAGACTTCAAGAAATTCCTCAAATGGCGAGGAAGATTGGTTAGACAACTGTATGATGAAAGGAAAGCAAACCAAAGAAATAAAGATGACAAAAATGGCAAAAGTGATAGGAAGTGCTTCAAATGTGGTGATCCAAATCATCTCATCGGAAAATGCCCAATGATGTCAAGAAATCAAAATCAAAAGGCGTTTGTTGGAGGAGCTTGGAATGATAGCGATGACGATGAGAAAGAAATCACAAATGAGGAGAAATGTCTTATGGCTAAGACATCAAGCGAGGTACGTTCAGAAACCAAATACTTTAGTGACGAAAATTTATCATTAGACGAAAAAGACCTAGATAGTGAATATAATAGGTTACGCAAATTAGGTCAAAAAGTTATAGCTAAAAATAAGTCACTAAAACATATTAACAATCTATTAGAAAATGAAGTACTCGAATTAAAAATTAGACTACAACATTTGGAAAAAGGAAAAGAAGTTCTTATAGAATGTAAAACATGCATAGAGGTTAAATTTGAAAACGAAAAACTTAAAGATGAAATTTTCAAACTTGACAAGTTTAAAAATAGTAGTAACCCACTTAAGAAAATAATAAGTGTTCAAGAAACTTCGGGAGACAAAACCGGTCTAGGATTAACCTCAACTAATGTTTCAACTAGTGAAAATAAAAATATAAAGTTTGAATGTGAATCTAGTAAACAAAAATCATTAGAGTCAAAACCTAAGTATATACTTAGAGAAGATAGAAAAATACCTATTGCAAGTGATGTGGAAGTAAAAAGTTTTTATAAACCATCATTAAAAGTCAAAACCGGATTTTCTAAACCTAAATTAAGATCTAAAACTCCACCACCAAGAAAACCTAACAATCATCATCCAAGATCTAAAACACCTCAACCTAGAAGAAATCAAAATAGACAAAATTACAATAACACTAGAAATCAAATGTGGAATTATCTACCAAGTTACAATCCTTGGGAAATATTACCACCATACATGCATCCTAGCCAAATGTTAAATATGTTTGGACCAAACAACTTTGGACCAATGAGACAATGGGGACCAAGTGGCTAAGTTGTCAATCTTGGAAGAAGTTGGAATATCATCTACTAATGACTTCTATAAGTCAACATGGTCACTTGAAGTGCTTGAAGATATTCCATTGAAGACTAAAAGGTACACGTTTCTTTTAAGTTCATCACTATAATTTGCATGCTTAGATAAATGATTAGTTAGATTAATGCTTAGTACATAATTGCTTATATTCTTATAACCTAGAAACATCATTGGTTGACTTTCCTAGGAATAAGATAAAATTGTTCATTGCCGAACAAAATAGAAAATGGAAATCTTCTATATCCACTATTAGGAAACTCATGGTGATGAAGTGAAATGAGTTAAGTGGATAAATCGTTAATATAGAAGTAGGATTAGATTCCTCGCGTAAGAAAACTATGGATGAAACAAGCTCTTGTAGACTATGGCATTAAGTCAGATAAGCGTGCGAAATCAAAGGAACTATAGATGTTAGGTTATACCCCATTCAACACTCTCACATCCTACATATTAATTTTCGTCATCACTTCCTTTAGGATCATAGGATATGTAGAAACGATAGCATGAGATAATAGTAGGCTTAACCAATCCTCTTGAGCATGAGATCTATAACAAACATCTTTTAAAATATATGATTAATGATATTTGTTGTCAAAAATCTAATATCTTTAAAAATATGCAAAAACCTCACATTTTGGAAAATAGTTTTTCAAATAACTATCCCACTTTTAAATAAGATGTTTTCACAATAAATATCCACAATTTTGTTTTGATCAAAACCAAAGATTGAGAAAATTTTATTTACCTTTCATTAACACATTTTGAAGTAAAACCAAATCTATTTTATTCAATTAACTCTCATATCTACATGAAAACCTACTTTCAAACATTGTTGAATAATGCTAAAAACGTCTCTTTAAATCATGCATGGTGATCTCATATTTGTCATCTATATTTATATAAATGACACTTATAAGTGAACTAAATCAAATCAAGAGGGCCATGGTTTATCTATTAAGACTTCGTTTGTAACAAGTCTAGAAACCCATGCTATCATAATACACATTAGGATTAATCCTCCTAGTTATGTAGTTATGAAATACTTGATGTTGCTTATTGTTTCCTAGCACTTATATTTTGCTTGCTAGATGAGTATGTTTGCATGCTAGATGAAATTGCTTGATTACTTAATCTCTTTGGTTAACATGCTTTAGCTACATAATTGCCTACATAATTAGTCTATGTTTAATTGCCTCAAAGAGTTGGACTTGTTTGAAACAAAAAACACAACCTTTCTGCAATGCACTACCAAAAACCCTTTTCTGGCAATCTGGGAATCACCAGATGGGCGGCCCCCTTAAATCATAAGGCGGCCCCCTTAATTATTAAGGGGACCGGCCTCCAATTAAGGGGACCGGCCATCTGATGGTCGAATGTGTTGTTTCCCTTTTTCTATTTTTTAGCCCATTTCATCCTACACTTCCCAAAATTCACAAACCTATTCTATCCTAAACCTTCCATCAAAGTTTATCCATCCTTGATCCCACCAATCCTACATTATAAACACTCTCATTCCTCTCAATCTCCACTCATCTCATCATTTCCTCTCCCATTAAACCAAAACCACCAAGAAACTTGTTTGGAGAAGAAAGCCTAACTTCCTTTAAAAATCCGTCAAACCAAATGACGTTGTCAAACATTCAACACCAAATTCCACCTATGTTTTCAAACATTACTTACCTAACACCTCACTCTCCTTCTCACGAACATTACATATCAAAAACCTTTACTCACCCATATCCTTCTCCATTACACTCAAACCTCATAATCTTTTCACAACTCAAGTGATGTTGTTCATAATCAACCAACACCTAAACCTCACTCTCACACAAATGATCCATTTAACAACAAATCATCCATTCGTGCTTCGACTAATGTTCCTTCTTATGATGAGCATGCACAATCCCAAAACAATAATCCCAACCTCATTACCAACACTTTACATGTTGCTCATTCAACAAAAACACCATCCACTCATGAAGAATGTCTTCCACCCATATCATGTGTTCATGATTACCCAAGCTCAAACATGTCTCCACCACCAAGAGTATCACCACCACATCCTACAACTTCACATGTCATTCCTATGTTGCATGTTCAAACCCTCACCCAAGACAATTATCATGCTCCACCACCATCACCTTCCTCCGAACACTTGAAGTTCGTTGAGGCGCTAAAAGAAGCCCATGAGCTTAGTGCTCTTTTAGTCTTACATCTTGCTCAACGCAATTTGGATCCACCTTCATCTAGATCACCCTCATCACCACACAACATAAATCAACTTGAGAAGCATGTCAACAATTAACCTTGTTGCATCTTTCTCCTAAAAACGATTGCATTCAATGAACACTTCACTTGGATTGAATATCTTCTCACTAGATCACATCCAATACCCTCACTTGAACAACATCCAAAACCTCAATCAACCTCTTCCGCTACAAACTCTCCACCACCAAACTATCCAACATTCATGACCCGAACATATACCTCCATTAATCCAACAACCTCCATTAATCCAACAATCTTACCCTAACTCAACCATCCTCATTCCAAAAACTCCATCATCAACCATCTAAGCATACCATATGCTTATGATGTTCACTTTCAAATACGAATCAACCAACCTTTGGTTGCAAGCAAGTCCAAGTGCTCTCTTAGGCAATATAGGACTATGTCTTTTCCTTTGTGTTATTTTTATCAATATGCTTCAAGCATATTGAGTGTTGTAATGCTTTTCATTTCTATAATGCTTGAATGAATCTTTGTTTAGTTGCATAATTGTTGCCTTGCATATATGTGTATCTTGCTCTCTTAAAATATTTTTTTAGCAAAGATCTCCATAGCTCGTTCCCTTGGTGCTCTCAAATGAGGGGGAGCATACATCAAGGGGGAGCATTCTACCCGTTTAAACTTCCCTCGCGAAGCTTACTCGGCTTAACCTTTTTGATTTTACAAAAAGGGGGAGAAGAGAAATGTAAACTCTATAATACTTGTCTAAAAACAAGTTTTAGATGTATTGAGTTTAAGGTTTTGAAATAATCAAAAAGGGGGAGATTGTTGACATAAATTAATGCCTAAAAACATTATTAACATGTTATCAATATCTCTATGTTTTGATTATCACAAAATATAAACTCATAGAACTAAAACTTGTGACATAAACAAGTATTTAGTGATTAATATTTCTCTTTACATCCAAATCACTTAAGGTATGAATAAACAAAGTGTTTAGTGCAATTTATGATCAAAGGGGTATTTAATTAACTAATGCAAAGTTTATTTAATTATATAAACATATTATATATTTTTGAAAAACACTTTTGGTAATAAAGAAAAATGTTTTATTCATACTAAATATATGAATTCAAATTTTTAACCAAAAACAGTTAGTTTTTCACCAAATAAACTTTCCCCACTAAAAGACAAAGAATCTGGCCGTTTCAGCTGGGCGGCCCCCTTAATTATAAAGGGCGGTCCCCTTAATTTTAAGGGGGCCGGCCATGATTTAAGGGGACCGGCCACGCTCCTCTGTCAGATTCTTTTGCCTATAAATACCACCTTAAACCTGGATTTTTTCCTCACCTTTTGCACTCCTAAACTTTCTGTTCTAGATCCCCATTTCTATTCTCTAAATCCTTTGATCATAAATACATAATCCTTTGTTTCAAAGTGATTCTTACATCATCCTCTCAAGTGCAAGAGAAGAATACTTCTATCCTCCAAGACAAGAAGTATTACAACTTGTTGTGACCTCCACATCCAAGTTGTTGGTGCATCATCAAGAATATTTACATATATCTTTGTGTAGTGTGTTGTGAATATTTGATTGTAGATAGTTGTGTTAGGAATATAGATTGTGTGATTGGCTAGTAGATTGTAGTGAAGATAATTGGTGTGTAGAAGATAGGTGTGAACTAGATTGTAGTAAAGATAGTTGGTGTGAAGTAGTTGTGAAGATAGGTGTGTAGTAGATTGGTGTGAAGTAGTTGTGAAGATAGGTGTGTAGTAGATTGGTGTGAAGTAGTTGTGAAGAAGGTGTGATTTCGTTGTGACGAAGCTTTGGTGTGTAAGTGGTGTGTATATTGGTGTGTAAGGTTTCTCCGCCATAAGGAGCTTGTTGACATAGTGAAGAAAACTCTCGAGTAGGTGACTCGAGGAGTGGAGTAGGGCAAGGAAGGTGTCCTTGTAGCCGAACCACTATAAATCCTTTGTCTCGCGGTTAGATCTTTCCATATCTTACTTATTATCTTGCTTATATCGTTATTACATTTGTAGACGTAGACGTATATATATAATTGCTCGTATAGTGCTAGTATTGATTTTACTTAAAGATCAAACGAAAGTTTCATTCACAAAACAAAGTTTTTACAATCAAACTAAAAAGGTTACATACATATAATTGATCATTTCGATCAAGTATAGTTTTTATACAAAATATAACTAAGGATTATAAAATAAACGATTACGTACTTATCTCTCGTATATAGCTATAATTGTTTATATTATGCATGTGTTGATTTCACATACTTAGCTTACATTATTATTATTGTTCATACTTAGATATACTTGTTCATATTGTTCAAGATTTGAGTTCACATAAGATTGAATCAAAGTTTTAAAAGCAAACAAGGTTTTAAAACTAAACTATGTTTTCATAATAAAATTAAAAAGACGTAAAACTATTCAACCCCTCCCCCCCCCCCCCCCCCCCCTTCTAGTTTTCCACATGTAAGATAGCCAGTTGATTTCACATGAACTCCTAATAACATTGGCTCAAAACACAACATATCTAACTGAATGCCTGAAAGTAATAGTTAATGAATACGACGTCACGCACTATACCAAAAATTTGTTCGGAACGAATATCAGACTTAAATTGGTCCTGCGCAACGCGTGGCAGCCAGCTTACTTGCTGCTTACATTAAAATTTATAATTATTAGTTTTCATAACAATATTGTCTGAATTAAGTAGAAGAAGAAAACTGTTACGTTTTTCATATAACATGTTATCCACACAAATAATACTATATTTAGGGAGGCTATTTTTTGCTTTTTTCTCTTTCTGTAAACAAAGTATTTTGATGATAACTAAGGGTTTTTTTTTTTTTTTTTTAGCTAATAGAGTGTGTGGGTTTCATATCTATATGAGTCACTTATTTGGAAGGGTATTACAATTCTAGACTTGTGGATATAGATCAACTAAGAGAAATAGTGGGTCTCACTTAAAAAATAAATAATATTAAAAAGATTTGTGAACCCATTCTTTTAGTTAACAAGAAGGGAAAAAAAAAAAAAAAAAAAAAAAAAAAAAAAAAAACCTGATACTCTTTAGTGACCATATGCTTGATACGTGAAATGATGAAAAGGTTAACATATGTTTCGTGAAGAGGTTAATATAACTAATAGTACTCTTTAGTGAGATTTTCCTCTTATAATCAATGCACTTTTAATTCCTGAAAGAAATTATATGTTGGGTGTTGTTAACCAGGCGGGCTCTATGCCCTTAGCCCATTGCCCACTGCCACCTACCCCTGGCCCACTGCCCTATTTCTGTTTTTGTCCCCCACTGCCATGGTCAAAATATGCGGCCATCTTTTGGGTTTTTTTTTTTTTTCTTTTTTGTTTTTGTTTTTGTTTTTGTAATAAATGTTATAAAAGTTTTAAAAAAAAAGTATTTTGTTAAAAATAATAAAAGTTAAAATTTTTATGTAAATAAAATAAAAGTTGTAAATTTTAATATAATTTTGTAATTTAAAAAAAAAAAAGTTGTAATTTTTTTTTTTTTTTTTTTTTTTTTTTTTTGTAATAATGTTATAAAAGTTTTTTAAAAAAAGTATTTTGTTAAAAATAATAAAAGTTGAAATTTTTTTGTAAAAAAAATAAAAGTTGTAATTTTTTTTTTTTTTTTTTGGTAATAAATGTTATAAAAGTTTTTAAAAAAAAGTATTTTGTTAAAAATAATAAAAAGTTGAAATTTTTTTGTAAAAAAAATAAAAGTTGTAATTTTTTTTTTTTTTTTTTTTGGTAATAAATGTTATAAAAGTTTTTAAAAAAAAAAGTATTTTGTTAAAAATAATAAAAAGTTGAAATTTTTTTGTAAAAAAAATAAAAGTTGTAATTTTTTTTTTTTTTTTTTTTTGGTAATAAATGTTATAAAAGTTTAAAAAAAAAGTATTTTGTTAAAAATAATAAAAGTTGAAATTTTTTTTGTAACATTTGTTGTCATAGTCGTTTAATGTGGTAACGTTTAAAATGCTATTTGTTGTTGTTATTAATTAAATAAAAACGCATTGGACGTTAATTATATAAACGTAACAAATAAACACAAAAAAAACATTACAAAAAATATATACTATACCAAAACATTACAAAAAAACATTACAAAAAAAATTACAAAAAAACATTAAAAAAATATATACTATACCAAAAAAAAAAAAAAAAATGGGCTACCTTTTTTAGAAAGGGTTCGGTTAATAAAAATAGGGCCTGTGAGAATAACCTACCCCTTATATGTTAGGTGGTTATCGTAGGCTCAGCTCGTAGCCCATAGATTGTTGCTAAATTATTTCTCGTAGCAACATTAATGATATTAGCGATAAAATTGATGTAACAACTTTCAAATGGCTGGCGAATAAAGTTTAAGCAATTATTATTGATGACGTATAGTTTATATATGGGCCACAAGCCCAAATAATAAATATTACTAAGGCCCAAAGCCATCATGCGTGGGCTATTATAACTTGGGCCGCATCAATAATGGGAATGGGCTCACGTAAGCCCAAGCCCAACTAAACTATATACGGTATAGATAACGATCTTCTATCTATGGAATAGATATTCTTAACCCGGATAAGCACCATGTGTGCGAAACGTAAGGAGCACGAACCCTACAAGGATTCTGCGCCTATATAAGGAATGGCATAATTCTCATTAAATGTACGATCCACAAAACCCTAAAACTCTTTACGAGAACCCTAAACCGATTACTTACTCTCACGCCGGAGTCTAATCGTGGGAGACAATCCCACGATAAACTAACGGTGTCGTTTATTTTCTTAGTGCGCAGGTTTCAAGCATTAAGAAGCGAACTGGTACGAGAGCAAGAACCCAAATCAGAAACGCCCAACTTTTGTATCAACAAGTGGCGCCATCCGTGGGACCCCTACTAAAAAATAAGGAACTAGAATGACGAAGAATAAAAATTCAAGTCAGCGGACTCCACAGTTGGAAAAAACACGTGACCCCCAAAGGAAGAATCTACAAGATTCGACACCTAGGCAGGCTGCTGGGACAACCAGCGCACCTGGTCACCAAGAGGCGGGAACAACCCAACCTCTTCCAGTGGTAGAACTACCTATAAGGACTACCCAAGCCACTACGGTGGTTTCAAGCGTTGAGGAACTCCAGCGCACCCTCTTCACTACTCCTCACCAAACGGTACCTACAGTGGACAACACTGTACCACCGGGCGCGCCTAACCGAGATAGGGTGCCCAATACTGAGGCAAATGTTCTTGCAGCAACGGAGGACACACCCGACCTAACGTTGGGAAATTTTATATCCCAAAATTATGAAACCCTAACTGCCCTCATGCAAGAAGAAGCAAGGAGAAGGTCGAGTACGAGCCTACAAGCCCGGCTCAATTTTGGTCCCGAACGCGAATCATCACCACCGCGCCACCCACGAGGAAGACGCGCAGATAACGAAAAACGTACCACTATCCACGATAGGCTGGGTACGACTTCTGACTCACAATATTCAGAGGAATATGAAGACAGTGAGAGACGCAATAATGTTCATTCCAGACTTGGCAGTCGAGGGATACAAGACCGATTAGGACCTCAACATTCACCAAGCGAAGGGTCCTCCAAGTCTGGGAGCAAGAGAATTCACGACAGATTGGGGAGGAGAATATCCCCAAGTGAAAGCCCCTCAAGCTCTTCCTCGGAAGGAAGCCGGCGCAAGCGCCGAAAAAGAAATCACTCTTCCTCCAGCGACTCCTCGGACAACGAGGATAGGGAAACAGGACACTGGAAGTCAAGAGGAAAACGTCACGAAGAAGAAAATGAAGACATGTCTCTTCCATGGCGTCGTCAGAAAGTTGATGCGTTTACACGACGCATCAGCGACTACTCTGACCACAAAAGGAGGCGCATGCCCACTAACGTGAAAACATATGATGGGACAGGTGATCCGGATGACCACCTAAAAGTTTTCGAATCGGCTGCTACTATTGAAAATTGGCCACAACCTGTGTGGTGCCATATGTTTAATTCCACATTAGTAGGGAATGCGCACACATGGTTTAGCAAACTCCCACGACGAAGCATCGGTGGATTTGAAGAATTACGGAAAGCATTCCGCTTAAACTTCACCCAAAGAAAGACGTGCGCTAAAAACCCTGTTGAATTAGCCAGAGTAAAACAGCGCCAAGGGGAATCAACCAGCGCTTTTATGGAACGCTTTAAAGATGAGTGCATACAGGTCAAAGCGTGTCCCGAAATTCTAAAAATTTCAGGGTTCAGGAATGAGATTAAAAACCCAGAACTCATTCGGAAGCTAAACGATAAGGTTCCCCAAACTTTCGATGAATTAACAAAGCGCACAAGATCCTTCATACAAGGAGAAGCAGCCGTTGCGGACAGCAAAAAAGGCTATTCAAATTATAGGCAACAAGAACAGCCTAGGAGACAATCCAATGATCAGAATAACAACCGCAACAGGAATTCTCGCAGTGGACGAGATAATGACAAGTATACCCCTCTCACAAAAACCCCGAGGGAAATATTTGTTACAGAAGGAGCAAACTTCCCAAAGCCTCCGCCAATGCGCACCGCAGAGGACAAGCGCATAGGGAATGGATACTGCGAATATCATGGCCAGAAAGGCCATACAACCAACGAGTGTGTCCAACTACGACAATTGATTGAAAAATTAGTAAGAGAAGGCAGAATGGACCACCTCGTAAAAAACATTAAAGAAGGAAATGATAAACAAAGGAATGGGGGCAAGAAAGAACCTCCCAAAGACAAAGCTGACACCATATACATGATACAATCATGGCAACGCAAAATAAAACAAAAAGTCAGTCAAAAATTCTCTCCAGAAAAAGAGATATCCTTCCCTACTCTATCTGCAGACAACGCAGTAGTAGAACCTCTAACTATTGAAATACATACGGGGGGCATGATGTCCACCACATGTACATCGATGGGGGAGCATCCGCAGACATCCTATACGATCATTGTTTCAAAAGGCTACGACCTGAGATCCAAAGTCAATTGATACCAGCTACAACGTCACTGACTGGATTCACAGGAGAAAAGATTTGGCCTATGGGGCAACTGCGCTTGCTAGTGGTCGTGGGTGATGAACAACACTCAACAGCAACATGGATTAATTTCATGGTAATCAAGTCTCCCTCACCATACAATGGAATCATTGGGAGACCTGAAATATCATCCATGCGCGTTGTACCATCCACAGCACATGGGATGCTCAAATTTCCAGTGGAAGGAGGAGTTGTTACCCTCTATAACACAACGGTACCACCAAAAGAATGCAACGCAGTAACCACTGAGGTGGAGAGTATTCCAGAACAGCGCACAGAAAAAACACAAAACTTAAAGGTTGCTATTCATCCCGATTACCCCGAACAACAAATCTCGATTGGAGGATCTTTATCTGACAAAGGTAAAGCAGCTGTGTGCGCACTCTTGCAAAAGAACCTAGATATCTTCGCATGGGAACCAAAGCACATGACCGGAGAGCCACGCTCTATCACGGAGCACAAGCTACAAATCCGACAAGGATATCCTCCAATACGCCAGAAGAAGCGCGACCAGGCTCCAGATTGCGCAAAAGCTATTCTGGAAGAGGTACACAAGCTCGTAGACACAGGCATCATGCGCGAAGTATACTATCACGATTGGCTTTCTAACCCAGTGATGGTAAAGAAGAGTGATGGCAGTTGGAGAATGTGCGTGGACTTCACAGACCTTAACAAAGCATGTCCACAGGACTGCTATCCACTGCCAGAGATAGACTGGAAGGTAGAATCCCTGTGCGGATATCCTTTTAAATGCTTCCTAGATGCATACAAAGGGTATCATCAAATACATATGGCAGTCGAGGATGAAGAAAAAACAGCTTTCCACATCAGTCAAGGGGTTTACTGCTACACGAAAATGCCTTTTGGCCTAAAAAACACAGGCGCAACATACCAACGATTGGTGGATACAGCTTTCGAGAAACAAGTAGGTTGAAACTTAGAGGTCTATGTTGAAGACCTTGTCATCAAAAACCACACAGAGGATGAATTGGTGCGTGACATCGAGGAAACGTTCAAAACGTTGGGACAAATAAACATGAAGTTAAATCCCAAGAAGTGAACCTTTGGCGCAACTGAAGGCATATTCCTCGGATACTTAATAGAACCTGATGGAATCAAGCCTTGCCCAGAAAAAACAAAAGCTGTTATTGATCTTCCCTCACCGCGCACACTCAAAGAAGTCCAGTCATTAAACGGAAAGCTACCAGGGCTAAACCGTTTCTTATCTAAGTCAGCAGACAAATCACTCCCCCTCTTTAAAACACTCACGAAGTGTACTAAAAAGGGAGACTTTTGTTGGACCGAGGAAGCAGAAGAAGCTTTCCAACAACTAAAACAACATCTGGCATCTCTTCCCAAACTTGTCGTACCGCGACCAGGGGAAGAGCTTATCATGTACTTATCTGCAACCCATGGAGCAGTTAGCGCAGTACTATTGACAGATAAGAACTCCGTCCAGACACCCATATACTTTGTAAGCAAAGCACTGAAGAAGACAGAGACTAACTATAGCGCTATGGAAAAGTTGGTCTTAGCCCTGGTATTCACAGCTAAAAGACTGCGCAGATACTTTCAAGCGCACCCAATAGCTGTAATCACAGATCAGCCAATCAAACAAGTTATCTCTAAACCTGACGCATCAGGACGGCTACAAAAGTGGAGTGTGTTGTTAAGCGAATATAACATCTCGTATAAACAACGCACTGCAATCAAGGGACAGATATTAGCCGATTTCATTGTTGAGAAGCCAGATACCGATAGTCCAACCCCAACAACCAAAACGGATCTGCAGGAACCCTGGATTCTGTTCACGGATGGATCCTCATGTGTGGATGGATCAGGCGCAGGCCTTATTCTTACTAATCCAGAAGGTATGGAATTCACCTATGCGCTGCACTTCGAATTCACAGCCACAAACAATGAGGCAGAATACGAAGCCCTACTCGCTGGACTGCGTATTGCAATCCAAATGGGTGTACGCAACCTGGAGGCAAACGTAGATTCTCGGCTAGTCGCTAACCATGTGCTAGGTGAATATGAAGCCAAGGATGAACATATGATCCAATACCTGGATAAGACCAAGTCCTTAATTAAAAACTTTGATAGGTTCACAATACACAAGTGCCTAGAGGGGACAACAGGAAGGCTGATGCGCTTAGCAAGATCGCATCCACGAGCTTTGCGCACTTATCAAAACATGTATTGGTAGAAACCTTACAAAACAAATCAATCTTGGAGATGGAAGTATCCACGGTGATAGAAGAACAAGATCCTACATGGATGACACCTATCATTGAGTTCATTAGCAAAGGAGTCTTACCACAGGATCATAAGGACGCTCGAAGAGTACGGCGCACAGCGCAGCGATTTGAACTACGGGACAACATCCTCTATCGACGTTCTTTCTTGCAACCTTGGCTACGATGTGTTGGACCTCTTCAAGCAGATTATGTACTCTGAGAAATCCACCCTGGATCATGCAGCATGCACTCAGGGCCGCGATCTGTTGTAGCGCGCGCCCTACGGTCGGGGTATTATTGGCCAACTATGCACCGCGACGCGCGCGATATGATAAAGAAGTGCAGCAATTGCCAAGTACGCAGGCCAATTCCGCGCCAACCGCAACAAGAGCTAACACCCATTACCTCACCATGGCCATTCTACAAGTGGGGCATTGACATCGCAGGACCCTCTCCAGTCACGGCAGGAGGGCTAAAATTCCTCATCGTAGCCATAGACTACTTTACAAAGTGGATTGAGGCAAAGGCAGTGGTGAGTATCACGGGCAACCAGGTGAAACGCTTTGTATGGGATAACATTGTCTGTCGCTTCGGACTTCCTGAAGAGATCATATCAGACAACGGGAAGCAGTTCTGCGACAACCCATTCAAAGATTGGTGCGCGCAATTGAACATCACACAACACTTCGCTTCAGTAAAACACCCACAAACCAATGGCTTAGTTGAGCGCGCAAATCGCAGTCTAGGTGAAGGAATAAAAGCGCGCCTTGACAGACATAAAGGAAAGTGGGTGGACGAGCTATCACATGTCTTATGGGCGCATCGCACCACAATCAAAACCAGTACTGGAGATACACCATTCTCCCTTGTCTACAGAACAGAAGCCGTCATACCGGCTGAGATAGGAATGCCAACTATACGAACAGCAGAGGTCAATGTCACAACAAATGACGAGGAGCGGCGCATAGACTTGGACTTACTGGAAGAAAGACGTGAACGCGCAGCTATACACGAAGCAAAGGCTAAGGCAAAAATGAAGAAGTATTATGATGCAAAGGTCAAACACACTTCCTTCAGGCCAGGAGACTTTGCATACCGCGCCAATGATGCAAGCCACGCAGAAGACACAGGCAAGCTCGGACCCAAATGGGAAGGACCCTACGAGGTCACCGATGCGCTAGGCAATGGCGTATACAGGTTATGCGATATGGAAGGTCACGGCCTAGCGCGCACCTGGAACATCTGCAATCTTAAAAGATGCTATCTTTAGGAAAGGCTACGGTCTATACACAGACACCTTTGCACTTTAGGATGTGCCCAATAAGTGTTTGTTTTTTCTTTTCTTTCTTAGGAATTGTATTTTACTTTTTCAAAAACTTGCAAGTATCAATAAAATGTTATGGTTTCTAGCTAACTCCATAACACATTTCACTTTATTGCGTACATTATTATATATGTCAATATTGTTATCTTATATATTTTTTTTTGCCTACATGGCGTGCATGCACTAATTAAGACCCACGAAGGCATAAAGGATGAGTAAACCTACTAATTCACTCGTTGAGTAAGAGGGTTGCAAACCCATCAACATCGGATCACGCATCCTTGCTAAGCGCCTTACTTTTGAGACGTTGAGGAAGTTTACCTTGCGCGTCCCACGACGGATGCGCAAATATCAAGTACACTGTACTGAGCTTAGCAAATAATGAGCCAAGACTCTTGGTCAAATGACAAAACTTCGCAAAAAACTAAAGCAAGTTTATTCTCATAATTTATCTTAAGTTACGCACTTAATTTAACCATAAAAGAGTATCTTATTCAATATTTTTACACGCAACAGACAGCTACTACAGCATGAAAAAGATACACTTCGTTATTTATACAATAAATATACAAGTTACAAAACAGCCTATATACTATGGCGATGCTCAGGGCTATCTTCCGGTGCAGCAGAACTTCCTGCCTCTTGAAGCTTCCTCAAGAGCAATGCATCCTTAGGCGATACAGTCGCTACACTCACAGGAACCCCATCAGACCTGGGAATGTGTGCAGCGCCTACACCGCATAGGATGGCATTGCCCTTAATCACCTTTTTCTGGGCAGCTCTCTGTGCGTGACGCTCCAACACCTCCTTCAGAGAAATTTCCTTCTCAAGGGCAAATGGGTTCAGCATGTGGCGAGGCTGCGCAAACACAGGAACCTGCAACTGCGACTCGTCGGGCTTGAGGAAGTAGTCCGGCTGCGCCTCTGCATCCTCCAAAATATGGCGCTCCAGGGTCAACCCCTCCATAATTACCTTTATGGGGTTGTCCTGGTCGCTCTCCAACCATGCAATATGGGGAAGCTCCAGCAGTTTCATCCCCTCCATGGCCTGCACCAGCTCATCATATGCACTTGCGTTATAGCCTGGCACCTCAGTCAGGGCCACGTTCAACGCCTTGGCCTCATAGAGCTCCTCCATTGCCTGCGACTTTCCACGCTCTACAGCGCACTGCACCACCTTCTCAAAAGTCTCCAACACCTCTTGGGACTCCAAGGTACCCATAGCGGCGAGGCGCAGCCCATGACTGATCAGCTACCTACATCAACAAGGACAACTTGTGTTAGCAGAAACATATAAACAAATATAATAAGGCAACATTGCATAAAAATATGAAAGGACGCACCTGCGCTCAGCTATGGTAGACATCATATGAAGGTATAACTCCTCATCATACTCTATGCTCAGGCCACGTAGCTTCTCCTCCTGCACCTGAACAATCTTCTTCATACGCACCTTGAACTCAGCAATATTCGCAAAGTGCTCCTCCTTCTTCTCCTCAAGATACCTTACCGCCCAAGTAAGGTTGGCCCTGAACTGATGAAGTTGTCCGCGCGCTTGCTCCAGCTCAGCCATCGCAGTCAACTTCTCATTCGTGACCTTGTTCGTGTACACTTTGAAGGACCCCACTTCCACCTGCACTTCAGCCAGCTGCGCACAGAGAACAGCTATCTCCTCATCTTTTTGGGCGAGAGCACTACTCTCCCCGACGTACCTCATCTTCAACTGAGCCACTAGCTCAGTTTGGCGCGCAGCAGTAGCAGCCAACTCAACCATCAGTTGCTGCGCAGATACGCCTTCATCAACCTTTGCTCCCTCCTCCTTGTTTTCATTCTGAGGAGGGGCCACTGTCTCCACGAAAGCCGCACCGTCCTTCGCAGCATCATCACTGAAAATAATTAACGAAGACAGTTAGCGCATTACAAGACAAGTAATAACTAAATATAAAACATGAGGAAGATGACTTACATAAATGGAGAGGTCTTTGCAGCCTCCTTATCCGCGCCGGGGGCGGATGTCTCCTCCTCCGCAGACGACTCTGCATCTCCAATGAGATAGCGCCTCCTCTTGGAGGTACCACTGCCACCAGCCTCTCCCTTGCGCTTTAGCTTCTGCGCTATCTCCTCAGGCTTCAACACCTCCTCGAGTTTCAGTATCTCCACGCTATCAGAAGATTCAGCGTGCGCCTCCTCCACATGCGCAGTCTCCACATTTGGCGCCACGCTCTGTACGGGCGTAACTTGGAGAGGCGGCGAGTCTTCATGGCCAACAGGCCCCAACACAGTCAGATGACCCGCGGTTGCTTCCAAAAGCGGCTGCTCGTTCTCCCTCAGAGGGCACACGCCAACGGTCACCTGCTTTGGCTTCTCCAGCTTCACTACTGCAAACAGATCCATTTCTGCGCACACAGGAACAAACAGCAAAAGCAGAGATTAGTTATTAAATGTGCGCATATAGAAAAACTTACATGATTAGAAGCAAAAGGGATGAACACCCACCCCGGCCTTCCTCATCAATGAAGGTTGGCACCTCGTCAGCACCCCCGAAATAGCTACGACTCAACCCCACATGCACCAAAAACTCCTCCGGATAAGGGTTAATGGGGATGTGGTTGGCATCAATGGTCTGCGCATCGGCTAAACTATAGGAACCGGGTGCGGGGCGCCCATCCCTCGGCAACGTATCTTGAGTGTAAAACTCAAAGGGTGATGGAAACACCACATCATCAACCCAGAAAAAATACAGCCTCCAATACCTCAGAGAGTCTACCTTCTCGGTATAACACTGAAGTTTCCCCGCGCGCTTCGCAAAGGATACCCATCCATGCGACCACGTTGTGTGGTAGAATGCGCGGAATAGGTCAACGGTCGGTTCTATCGCAAGTAAACGGCAGTTTACTTCAAAATTCGATACCTTCGCCGCACCTATACAGTGCAGCTGAGAGATATGAAGACGATAGAAATTGAGCAAATTGCTCAAGAAAATAGATATAGGTACGCGGTAATTAGCGTACTCAAAAAAGCGCGTGTATAGTCATATTTTCCCTTCGGGGAAATCGGCTATACACGCATCGACGTCTGGAGCCTCTGGATGCATATCCAGAGGAATGAAGTAGTCAGATGAAAACTGACGCACATCATCCTCACTCATCGCAGAGCGAAACTCCTCTAATGGGGCAACCATTTTCAAGGTATTTACTAGAATACGCACACGATATTACCTACTCAAACAATTACTTTCTTTGCAAAAAAGCTTTGAAGACGTGAGAAATGGTGAGTATGTGTTTTTACTGTGTGTTGTGGGTAAAGGGAGGCGGTGACTCTTATATAAGCAAGTGAAAAACCCTAGATGAAGCCCACGTGGATCCCACTCATAAAACGTGTGGCTGGAATCCGAAACGGTACATGCACTTTTTCTCGTTTTTCAAGGGACACGTGGACACAACCCCCGGTTTTCGAGGCATTTCTTTGAAATATCTATGACTAGGTACATTGTCCTCAATATTGGGCGGCAATATTCAAAATTTCTCCCGCCACACTTGCCGCTGTTGTGACTAGTCTAGCATCCGCGGCTACGAGCCGCGCACACTAGACTGGGGGGACATGATGACGTATAGTCTATATATGGGCCACAAGCCCAAATAATAAACATTACTAAGGCCCAAAGCCACCATGCGTGAGCTATTATAACTTGGGCCGCATCAATAATGGGAATGGGCTCACGTAAGCCCAAGCCCAACTAAACTATATACGGTATAGATAACGATCTTCTATCTATGGAATAGATATCCTTAACCCGGATAAGCACCATGTGTGCGAAACGTAAGGAGCACGAACCCTACAAGGATTCTGCGCCTATATAAGGAATGATATAATTCTCATTAAAGGTACGATCCACAAAACCCTAAAACTCTTTACGAGAACCCTAAACCGATTACTTACTCTCACGCCGGAGTCTAATCGTGAGAGACAATCCCACGATAAGCCTAACGGTGTTGTTTATTTTCTTAGTGCACAGGTTTCAAGCATTAAGAAACGAATTGGTACGAGAGCAAGAGCCCAAATCAGGAACGCCCAACTTTTGTATCAACAATTATATGAAAAATGCATGTCTTAAATATGCTATCCAAATAATAAGCTAAATATGTGTATTTATTTATTTATTTAATTTTTTAACAGCAAATATGTTTATCGTATTGATTCCATAAAAATCCAACATTAATGAATACAGGTTTTTTTATAGTTAACATTTCGTTTCGTTTCGTATTTACAATCACGAAGTATGTGTATATATATATATATATATATATATATATATATGCTAATTCTGAGTTTATTACTTTATTATATGTGATTTCATGTGTATGGTGGTAGGCCTTAACAATAAGCCATGCATGCACGACAAGAATGTAAATATGGAATCATTTGTACGAGTTTAGACCGAATATTTAAAAAACTATATAACATATATTTCGCTTGGTTTAGTTCTTATGCTTTAACAGTGGACTAATGACAACTATGTAAATTCGTAATGATTTGTACGGTGGTTGGGAAAGCATTGTGTTGGTGTAGCCAGTTGTAAGGTTGGTGGAAAATAGCAGTGCATCCGATAATTGGTGGTGGCATATGGGTGGTAGGGCACAATCATTCCCGTTAAATTAAATAATTTTAATTAAGAAGTTTAACAGCAATTTTATAAAATGAAATTCAATATTGTTAAGCATAATGCTTTCACCTAAATAACACAATTTAGATCAACATCTCATTTAATTTCTACGTTTTCTAATCTACCAAAGCTTATAGTTTAAGTTTTTTTAGTCTAAAAAATGGCTCGTATTTTAATAGTATTGAGTGAAATCTTAAATAGTTATGTGTTCAAGTATTATGTATAACATGTAAGATAAATTTGTTTTATATATATAGTGGAATAATTACTTGTTATTAAAAGAAAAAAAGAAGTTTTTAACTAATTATATCAATTGAGATCAGAGACACGATCGAGTAATTGTTTGTGCTAACCAACACTTTTAAGGTCATTATTGTTATTTTTATCAGTATTAAAGTACTGTTGAATACTTATTAACTTAAAGACAAAATATAAATTTGGAAAAAGAAAAAGAAAAAAGAAAAAAAAAAAGAAAGAAAAAAAAAAGGAAATAAAGGAGACAAGAACCATGCACATTTTGGAAAAACAAGTCTTAAGCCGCCTTCTCTATACTTCTACACATGACCATGTCTGCAATTACCGTGCCCCACTCCAATCATATACCATTATTTATTTATTTTAAAGGCACTCTTATATCATGAAAAAGAAAGTCTTAACTAAACTTTTTACTCCGTAATAATTTGATAATCGGATATGCAAGGGGAAAACAGCAGTGGATTCCGTAAGTCGTTCTCTTAATGATTAGCAAGGCGTCCCGACAACTTGGAGGTCTCGGGAGAAAACAAAAGTAGTGCTCTCAAAAATCAACGTTTAAGTAAAACAGTTTAAATCAACAACCATGTGGTCTAGTGGTAAACACTTAACTTGTTAAGTGTGCCACTAAGAGAGTAGTACCGGATGAGTGACCATCCGGGAAGTCCTCTTTGATCACAGGGTCTGTTGATAATAGGCTTTCAAAGTCCTTCAATGAAGGTTTCAACCCACTAAGGTTCGAATCTGGAGAAGGCAGGGTTTACTTCAAATTAAGTGTCGTGCCTTCGGGCGGCTTAAGTTGAAGGTTTTCCCCCCATCGGGTTTCGAATTGGTCAAGGATTTCTCCGAAAGAACCGTTCCAAAAAAAAAAGTAAAACAGTTTAAACTTTTATTAGACAGAATATGTGATGGGATAGATAATTAAGACTCTTTCTAAAAACATATTTTTATCGTTTATGTTTTTTTTTTTTTTTTTTTTTTTTTTTTTTTTTTATTCTTTTTTATTTTATATTTTTTTTATTATAAAACTACAAAACCAAAAATACGAAATATAAAATATAAAGTTTAACAAGTTAAAATTATTAAACTGTCAAAAAATACGAAACAACAATTAATAAAAAACGATATTCTACTATTAATAGTAAAAGTTAAAATGAAATTTTGTGTATTTTTTTGTGAGCCAAGAGGTGTTCCAATAGTAGTACCCATAACTAATGGACAGTATTATTGTCACCCTATATCTTTTTACATGTAATACTTTCCTTGGCCCACCGTTTAATTCATTTTTTAACGGTATAACACAGTTTTTTATCAGTTTAATTTTTTCATTTCTTTGTCTTTTATCAGTTTTTGTTTTATATTTCCTGTCAAAATTTATATTGTCTATTTCGTGCTAAAGGGGTTACCAGTAACCATACCCTTTCATAACTTATGCTATAGGATAGAGAATGAGCCTTAACAAAATTGACATTTTTACCTTCGAGTATAAAAAATAATCAAATCTTTGGGTCTCAAAGAGACACCTTAGTTTACAAGCAAAGGAATGGGATCCCCAAAGGCATATTGCAGCTACATCGATATTCAAGGACGTACAGCAATTAAGGCTTCAATTTCTATATTTCTCATATTTGTATAATCAAAATACACAATACCTTCTAATATTATTTAATATGAGTATAATATAAATAGAGTTAATTACATTTTTTATCTTTGTTATTTGTCGGGTGTAACATTTTTAGTCCAATAGTTTGAAAAGTTTCGGATTTTGTCCTGAATTGAAACACCCGTAACGGGTTTTGTCCATTTTTAGTAACACTGTTAGTTTGACTTTGTTTGAATATTAAATAAAATGGTATATTTGTCATTTTATGTATCTATCTATATATTATATATAAAGGAAAAACCAAAAAAATAAAAAGTGAAAAGTTTAAGCTAAAAAAGAAATTGTTGAACATATGTTTCAAAATGAAATTATTAATACACAACGAAAACCGAGTTAACCCGACACGCTTCAAACCTGACGGGTTGACCCTGATTTAATTTGACCCCTTCTTTTTTACCCAACCCAGCGGGTTGACCCAATTTAAATTGACTCGTTTTTCGACCGAAACGGTTAAACCACCTAGGTCGAACCGAGTTTCAAAACATTATGTTTAATCCCCGAATCCTTAAACTTTTATTATTTTTCATTTATAACCCATAAACTTATTTTTATTACGAAAACTATATGCCGCTATAAAATCTCATTGCTATGCACACTCATTTAAAAGGGCTCACCAGCAAACACCCAATCACAAAAACACACACTCAGTGTCGCTCATCTATCTCTCTATCTCATTCTCTATTTAAAACTACCACTAACCAAATGGAAACCACTATTATTATCTTCAACCCCTATGATCTTATCAACCCTATTTAACCAAACATTATCTCAAAAAAGTTAAACCAAACACCCCCTAATCATTATCTTCTTCAACCTCTTACACACAAGCCACCACCATCTCCATCTAACACCATTTCGGCCACCACCCCCTTACACAATTACTGCTGCTACAAATCTTCCACACTACAAACACAAAAGTAACCATAAGAAGAATAATTAAAATAAGAAGAATAAGAAGTAATTCTAACCACACATTTCAAATTAGGATGGAAAATTTAAAGGAATATGCATCCACTTTTGTAGATGCATCTAAAATGTGCGATTGTGGTTACTTTTTATCATTCTTGTTTTAATTATTCTTCTTATTTGATCCTATCTCTCTTTCTCTCTCTCTCTCTCTCTCTCTCTCTATATATATATATATATATATATATATATATATATATATATATATATATATATATATATATATATATATATATATATATATATATATTTAGTTGTTTAGGCGAGGTTTGCTCAGTTTGTATGATTAGGGGTAGTGATGTTATCATGATTTGATCCTTTTATATTTTGTTAATTTTGTTTGTGTGTTTTAGATGTAGGTTTTTAGTCCGGGATTTGTAGTTGGAAAGGTTTATGTTTTGGATGTTGTTAGTAATGGAATATATATATATATATATATATATATATATATATATATATATATATATATCTTAAAAAATGATAGTTAATCATAAGGAAGACGATAAGGACATTCCTATCATTTCACAATATCAAGATAATGGTATTTTAGTCCTTTCATGTTTTTAAATTGGTCAAACTAACCGTTAACGAAAAATGAACCAAACCCGTTACAAGTGTTTCAATTAAACACATAACCCGAGACTTTTCAAACAAACAAACTAAAAGTCTTACACCCGGCAAACCACAAGGACAAAAAATGTAGTTAACTCATATAAATTAAAAAACCAAGTAGTTCTTAGCAAAATAAAAGCTTTTGCTAAATATAGCATTTTGGTTACATTTAAGATATAAAAACATGCATAAATGATGGTACATAAAACTGGTTGAAAGAGGTTAAATGCATAAGGTGGACAGAGTTGAGTTATTTTAAAGACCATAAAAAACATGAAGACCGAGGGACAAATCCTAGCCACTTATTTTCAACTGAAAGAGTAAAATACACCATTAGTCCCTATGGTAGTGTCGAATTTCATGTTTAGTCCAAAATTCAAAAGATTCACCTGTGAGTCCCCAACATTCCTGAATATTATACCGCAGGTCCAAAATCGCTAACGACATAGTGTTAGTCATTATCTCCATACATGTGCAATGCACACGAGGGTAACTTTGTCTTTTCAATTTTTGTCATTTCCCATGTACCCTCTAACTGCATGTCATATCAAACTTCCCACCCATTATATCAACCCCTTTTAGAACACACACTTAATTATTCTTTCACCTATATCATCTCATAACTTTTCCAAAATTACGCACATAAACCCTAATCTTTTCCTCCCAAATCATTCTTCATAATCTGTTAATGCTCATGACACCATGGGTACTCTTAAATGAAAGATACAAGGTACTGATTTTCCAATTAGTGATGAAGATATGTATGCATTTGCAAAGGAGGATTATAGTAAGTTTTGTGTGGTTTTTTTTCTTGGATTTGGTGTAATTTGCTTAACATTTTAAAGATTATGTTATAATATTTTATTGCTTAACTTTTTTCAGAAACTTTTCCTACTATGTTTACCATGAGGATACACCATGGTGGTCATTTTTATCCAGGAAGGGTTTATGTTAGGGGTAAGAAAAGTATTGTTGATATGGCCGGTACTGAAACCTTCTAGATTCACGAGTTAGATGATATGGTTCAGGACCTAGGTTAGACAGATAAAAGGATAATTTATTATAGCTTTCTGTGGTATGAATCTTGATGTAGGGTAGCACGCTTTATCTTGTGACGATGATTGATTCGCCTTAAACTAGTTATCTTTTATTTCTCAACCACTTGTGAATGGTTAATAGTAAAGTCAAACTAATCAAGACAAATGCTTCCGTGAAATACAGTGTTTTCCCGGGTCGTAATGTCCCAACGAGGTTGTGATGGTATTAAAAACGAATCTGTGATCGAGTGAATGTGAACAGGGATATGAATAAGTGTGTGTGTGTGATTTAATCTAGGGTTTTATAACTTAAAATAACTTAGGTAAACTATATTAACGATTACGTGAATCCTAGATATCTAAAACGTTTAAACGTACACCAATTTAAAATCAGACGCGACTGCGTGCTGAGAAAAATGTGAGTTTTAAGAAAAATAAACTACAAGGGTTAAAATTGAAAATTCTATAATCTTAAACTTAAAATAAAATTAAATTAAAAAGAAAACTATATTTTAGATTATTATATTATTTATTATTAATTATTTAATTAAAAACTATTTAACTATTTAATTAAAACTAATTTAAATAAAAACTAAATATGATAAATACTACAAATTAAACTAAAAATTTATAAAAATAATTTTTAAAACTTAAAATGAACTTGAAGAAAGTATAAAAAATAAAAATAAATCTTTTTGTCTTTTTGTGAGTTTTTTATTAATTTAAAACTATTTATCTTAATTAAACTATTTAAACTAATTTAAATTACAAATATTATTAAACTAACTTAGAAAATTATGAAAAAATTTATAAAACTATTTTATAACTTATAAAAGCTATAAAAAATATAAAAACTAGGTGTTGCTATATAAAAATTAATTATGCTATTTAAAACTTATTTATTGATTAATTATTAAATAAACTAATATTAATTATAATAAATACTAAATTACAAAATAAAAATCTGAGAAAATTATGAAAATTACTTTAACTTAAAAGGAAATTAATAAAAATATAAAAACATAAATTACTTAATTAAAATCTAAAAATGAAAATTAAAATTAAATTAAATTAAATAGAAACTATCACTTATTTTTATGTTGTATTTTCTGGATTTTTGTTTTACAAAACTATATTATATATAAAAACAAGCAAAGCTAATAATAAGCTCTGTGGAAGCTTATTACTTCCACAGTTGACTATTGTTGACCAAACAAGCTAATAAGCTAAAACTGACTTATGTGGGGCCCACCTTGGTTTAGTCTGGTACTAATAAGTGAGTTGGACTTGTCTAAGCTCAATTTGGCCAAATAAGCTCAGTAGATAAGCTAATAAGCCAAAATAAGCTAATCCAAAAACCAATTACAACACAGAAAGGGGACAGACTTTATGGCTTATTCTAGGTGGGGTCCACTGAGGTTCAGGTCAAACAAAAGGTTGACTAAGTATCCCTGGTAGGAGGGGGGTTAGAAGAACTTAACTAGGGGGTGTGGGGCCCACTGAGATGGCCACAAAACACCACCAAAGTGGTTGTGTTGGCCTGAGCTGCTGATGCAGGGCAGTTACCTTGCCCTGCAAGTGAGTTTGAGGATGAGTAGGACCCAGTAGAAAAATCCTAAAAATATAAGCTAATTGGGAATCAAAAGACAAGCTGGAAGACTATCACTAGGAATAAGTTTCAGGTTCTAAAACCTATTCCTAAATTATAAACAATTCTCCCAAGATTTGATAAAATCTGAGAATGGTACTTTGACTATTTATGAAATTTGAACTAGTTTGACTAATGTGGATTTGTGACACTTCTAATAAGCTGAATAAGTTATGATAAGCTATATGGAACATATTTTGAGCTAGAATTACAACTAATAAAGTGAAATGATGATTTGTGGATCACAAATCCCTCACAGTTAACTGTGAGGGGTGATCAAGGATGATTTTGACTTTTAGATGTAATGACCTACTGTTTTATGACTTAAACAAGTTCTAATAACTTAAACTAATTTGTCTAAACCTAAAATTACTACAAACAATAACTTGAATGCTGTGAACAGGGCAATGCCAAACACCCCTTGAGATTATGAAATTTAGACTTTTCAAATCATTAAGCTAATCCAAACCTTATTACTGATTCAAAACTTCATAAAACCTTATCCTAAGATCAATTGAGCAGAAATCAACAAGTATACAAGTATGAAACACAGATTTGTCAAGTTTATGTTTTACACTGTATAGTTTTCAATTTTTAGAACAAATGATTTCCAATGAACACAACACTGATTTTACTTGATATTATAACTTAACAATACTATTTAAACATGAAATCATAAAGATCAAAGCAATAAACTTACATCTACAGTGAAATGTAAAAAATGGTAAAAAGGCTTACAATGGAAATTGTACTGAGCAACAAAGTACCATGAACAAGTAACTAACCTATTACCTCCCACAAGGTTCTAAACCAGATACATATCCAAATAACACTGCTCCAATCTTCTTCCTTCTTCTTTACAACTATTTTTCTATTTATTTTCTATTTTATTGATTTTTTTCTTGAATTTATGATTTTAACTACCAAACTGAATTTTTAGTTATCTAAAAGCTTTCAAAAGCTTTGTCAGAGCTTTGTATGAGCAAAGAGAGTTTAACACAACACTAATAACAACTAACAAGCTTTTTGAGATTTTTGAGAATTTAAGAAATTGCAAAGACTGAGAAAGTAACTGAAACCTTAAATTGATGATTGCAAAAGTTCAAAGATACATTAAAATAACTTAATTGATTATCAAGAAGCTTTAAATTACATTGAAAAACTAAAATTACACTAGTCGACTCTAAATTACACTAAACTAAACTAATACTTCTCTTCTTCTGCTTCTCTTCCCTTATGTAGTGTTTTTCTGAGTATGTGGACCCACCTTGACCTTTCCCACCATTTGTGAGCCCTTGGATTGGTAGAATTCATCATGGCCGTTTAAAAGTATAACTTGGCGCCAAAGTCTCCACAGGGAAACGTGGAGGGTTTTACGGGCATTAAATGGGTTTGGAAGGTAGTATGAGGTGGAGAAATTGCGTGGAGAGGTGGGGGGTTGAGGTGGAAGGCCAGGTGTAGGGTGGTATTGGTTGCAGAGGTGGAGGGTGGTATTGGGGAAGAAGGCGGTAAAGGGGTGTTTGACCTGAGCGTTGACCGGGTTTAATATTTAAACGGGGTGTGTGGACTGGATCAAGATTGGGCCAAAGAAGTGGGTGGGCTTGGGTAGGTGTTTAGGTTTAGTTTAGTTTTGGGTTTTAATAATATAAGGAGTCCGTTTGGTTTTTTAACTTGGAAAATCACAAGGACCAAAAACGTAATTTGGTGAAAGTTAAGGGTGGGGTTGTAGCATTTTTCCAATTTTATCACAAGGGTAATAATTGCCATATGTGAATAGTACACGGGTATTTTTGATATATTTCATTTATTTATATCCGGGGACCTTTTCTGTAAATTCACCAAACTTCAGGGACCTTTCTTGTAATTTTCTGAAACTTGAAGGGTTAAACCTGTAAATATCAAATATTAACACAAAGGACCAATTATATCATTATATAATAGTACAAGGGTTATATTTGATAAATTTTCCATTTTAGATAACCCAGGGACTGATTTTGACATTTTTCCAAACTTGAGGGACCAAAGTTGTAAATTTATGATTTTTAACTTCAAAGGACTTTTCCTAACAACTTATGAATCCCAAGGACCTTTTATGACATTTGTACAAGTTTTGATTGACCAGGGACTAGTTTTGCCAATTTATGAAACTTGAGGGACTGAAATTGCCAATTATGCAAACTTTGTACGTTTTTCATCTGATTTTGCATTTGAAACATATAAAACACACTTCTAAGATATTTTAAGTATTATGATGCATATTTGAGTGTTTTTGGATGTTTTGGCAGTTCAGATTAGTATAAAATGATGAGTATTTAGACACTCATCAATGATGTACATTTTTAATCAGTTTATAGGTGAGCATAAGGTAATTGAAGTTTACATAGAACATGTTGTGTCAAATAAGGAACTTATTTCAAGTCAAATCAGAAAATGTGTTGTTATTGATGATATAAATGAGGGAAATGGTGTTGGTACAAGTACGCCTAGTCGAATTACTACTAGTAGGCCTAGACGTAATGTTCCTAAAAGGTTACTCTTGGAAATGTTTCACCCTCAGGAGCCAGAAGTTAGTGATGAAATTAGTAGGTTTACTTATTTACCTACTCAATAGGCTAGGTTAACTGAATTACCTACTCAAGAGTCTACGTTTACTCAATCACCTACTCAAGAGTCTTCTTTTCTAGTGTTAGACTCGGAACTTGATGAAATCGATGAGGTATTTGGTAGTATTCACTTAAGTATTGCTAAAAATGCTCATCAAGAACAAATAGTTGAAGATTCTTTAAGGGTAGAGGATTGCGAATTGAACGATATGGATGTGGATGATCATGCGAGGGTTCATGATAATCAAGATGTAGTGAGTTATATGGTATTTGATGATCATGCTAGTCTAGAAGGAACTCTTGATCAAGTGAATGATAATGTAGGTGATGATTCTGTGAGTTTAGAGGATAACTTTGATGACATGGCTTCAAGTGATAGGGTACATGATGACAGTTATGTGGAAAACTAGAAGGGGGTTGAATAGTTTACTGCTTTTTAACTTTAAACTTGTTGTATCAAATATCCATTTTTAGCTTGTTCTAATATAAAAGATGTTACGTATAGTTTATGACTGGAATAAACTTAAAACATGTTATCATACAAGTATAATCAACAAGTCACAACACAAGCAAACACATAATGCAAACACTAAAGGAAAGCAATAAGTAAAAGGAAAGTGCAAACCAAACACGAGGATTTATAGTGGTTCGGTCACGGATCTCCTCTCCGCCCTACTTCACTCCTCGAGTACCCAACTCGAGAGTTACTTCACTAGATCAACAACCTCCCTTCTCGGGGGAGAAAACCTTACAATCGTCGCTTACACTTTATCCGGTACAAAACTAGATACCGAGTTCTTTTACAAGGTACATGATAAGGCGAAAAGTGTACCGCTTTTAAGGGGTCATTTAAGCCTGAATTCGTGATTATTTGATCAATTACTACCCTAAATCGTTTCTTTTGTCATTTTAGGTACTTTTGAGGAGAAATCTGGAAGAGGAAGCATTTTGGACATTTTTGGAGCATAAAAGTGAAGAAAACGGCAAAGTCTCAAATTCCTTGCTGGGAATAGTACCTGACGACGTCAAGACCTCACACATGACGGCGTCAAGCTTGGTAAAAGAGATGGAAGTGGAAAATACACGTGACGGCCCAGAACATTTTTTAGTGTTGTTGACCTGATGGCGTCACCAAGGCCGTCAGGGTCATTTTACAAGTGACGGCCCAGAGCTAAATTTCTACATGACAGCATCAAGACTGGATCTAGGCAATACGACCCTTAATTTGGCGGCGAGTTGACGGCGTAAGAAGGTTCCAAATGACGTCGTCAGGATGTATTTCCTATATATATTTTTCCAATTTTTCATTGTTAAAGGTGGAACATTAGGAGGAACTTTACCACAAACCCTAGGTCGAATTTTCATCATATTGTTGGTGTTTCAAACCCTTCTTTCATCCATGTTTGAATAAAGATAAGTCTTCCAATAAGCATTCAATATGTCTATGTGTTGTTTGATTCTATCTTATGTTTCTCTTTCTTTTAATATGCTAGGCTAGGTTTTTATTGTGTTTGCTTAGATGTAGTGAAACCTAGATGTTGATTATTAGTTGATGGTTTTTTTTTATAATTGTTGTGGATGATTGTATTTGATGTTAGGCTTAAGAAAACTGGCAGACTTCCATTGGTAACTTGCTTGAATGTCTTAAGAAACATGATCGGAGGTGTACTACGATTTTTGGTTGTATTTAATGCATAAGTGAATTCTAGTGATCCCATGTTAGGAGCTTTTAGTCGGCTCAACATAGGAGTGAAGTAGGATCTTATAGAGTTAGGGAATATTGTACACGGCCCTACGACTAGTATTAAGGAATATAACCCGTCATCCATGTAATTGTAACAAGCTAATCAACCGGTAAAAGATATCTAGGGAGTAATGAAATTTAAGTAAACACATCTTTTCTCATTATTATTTCCACCACATTAGTTAATTTTCATTTCCTTTTATTTTATTTTGATTGCATCTATAGTTAATTGGGTTAGTTGACTAGCAACTAATTCCGCCCACTTCTTCAAAACCAAAGATTTTACTTGCTTTCATAAAATATAAAAATACAAAAAGAATCAACCCTCACCTCTAGACCTAGTTTAGTAGGCTTTCTAAACCTAGCGACACTATTCCTGAGTTGAACGATCAATCCCCCGGTACTTGTCACTATATTATACTACAACGATCAGGTACACTGCCTGGCGGGGATTGCAAGTTTCTCAAGATCCCTTGAGAGGTAAAACCTATTGCGAAGGCGCAATCCCGCGTATCATGTTTTTGGCGCCGCTGCCCGGAGAATAGTTATTGTCTAGGTTAGAATTTCTTTTTATTAGGTCTACTTGCTAGATTTTTTTCTAGTAATATATTTTTTTTTAGGTTTCTTTAGTCTACCTTTTTCTTCGTGCCTTTGTTAGTAAATTAAGTTCATTGACTATTCCGTTGGCCATTATGGAAAACACGAATCCCCCCCTTTCCCCTAGTGAAGTTGCTTTATTGAGTGAACAGATTGAGAATGAGATCAGGTAACTTAGAGAACTCAATAGATTGGTTGATATTGAGCTTGACTATGCGCTTAATGACTTAGCAATAGCCATGGACTTAGATAAGGAACTTGAACCCAATAACTTGGCAATTGTAGAAGATGTTAAGGAAGTAAAAGAGGAGGGTTTAGATGATGATTATTTAATTTATATCCCACTAAAGAGGAAATCACTTATTATAACAATCTCATTGATAACCCTAGGCCTCCCTTTGTTAAGATTGATCCTAAGATAAAAAAAGGTGACCCTAAGAATGTGAAGATACCATGCATGATTGGGTATAAATGCATTGATCAAGCCTACATAGATTTTGAATCCCTACTCAACATTATGTCTTCGAGTATCTATAATGAGTTAGTAACAACAAGACTCGGACCTAGAAAAGATCCCAAATACCCCCGTGGAGTTTGTAACTTTGTCGGGAGAGTTAAAGGTATTCATGTCTTTGTTGGGAACTTTACTTACCTCGTGGACTTTATGGTTGTGGAAGACTTGGCCAATATTATAGATTGTCGCTTATCCCATGCGGTACTAGGTAAGTCATTTGTTGAGGAGTCCAAGTTAAAACACAATCAAGTAGAGGGAACGGTCCAATTTTCCAATGCGACCGATTGGATCACCTATAGAATGCCTAATAAAATGAAGGAGTTTCGTTATGTGCCTCAACTTGATATGGATAATATTAGTGCAATCGAGGACATTAACGAAGAAGATAAAATTAAAGGAATGAATTTTGTTTGGGAAAGAGGAGCCTTTACTATAAGAATTGCTTAGCCCTTGGACCTAAGTATAAAGTTGACAATGAGGTAGTTCAAAGGTTAAGAGAATCAATTGAAAAGTGGGAAAGGAAAACGTAGCCCATGACTTTGAGTCTAGCTACAAGACTCGTAAATAAAGAAAAGCGCTTCTTGGGAGGCAACCCATGTTTTGTGTGTTTTTATTTGTTTGATTTGTTTCCGTATGCGTGTTTTATTTTTATTGTTGGTAAATCATGTTTCAAAGTAAATTGAAAAAATGCTTTATTTTGTTTTTAACTTCGTCTTAATTACGTATAAAGGTATTTTGAAAAAGCTAAGTGTAAGGGAAACCCAAATTTGTTTATAAGAACGAAAATGAGCATGATCTACTACAATATTAAATGAGCATGTATATTAGTATTTGTTAGAGTCAAATGCTTATATCGAGTCATAATGATGTTTTGAAGGATTTTCCAGGAAATAAGGCATAAGTTTTTCCAGAAATTTTCCGGAAACTTAACATAAGATTTTTCCAGGAACATTCTGACGGCGTCAGGAGTTACAACCTGACGACGTCAGGTACTAAAATTCTGAAAAATTTTGCGAATTTTGTTTAAACCAGAGTCTTAAAGTTTTTGTTGATTCTTTAGTTTTATAAACTCCAGGAAATCTGCAAACATTGATTCCACAAGCATTATATCTTAATTTGCTTTCTAGGAATTTTTAGTATATATAGATTGCCGCCGATTTTACGCGAGATTTGCCTTGATTGTTTTCTCAGGTTTAACAAGTTATATATGACAAGAAGATGATTTATATTTCTGGAGGGAAGCTTTCAAAGTTCATTTTCTTAGAGGAAGATCTAACCTTGTTGACACACTATCCACACCGAACGAATCAGGGGAGTATTTGTTTTCATTCTTTTACTTTATTTTCTTTTACATCTTTTTATTGAACATTGGGGACAATATTCATCCTAAGTGTAAGGGAAGGGTAAATGATGATACCTTATAGGATACAGTTGCACTTGAGTTTGTTTGTTTGATAGTAGCTGTGTAATAAAACTAAGAGAAATACTTGTTAGGGCAATTTTAGCGCCAAATTTAAATTTTTTTACAACATTTAGGAGTGAAACTTTAGCCTTAATAAGCGTCTCATGGATAGGAGTTGTATGACTAGCACAAAACCGTACCACTTAAAAAAAAAATTCCACCCAAATATGTGAGGTTCGCCTTTAGATTTGATAGGAGAAACATTCATTATTAGTGCTTATGAGTGTACCGGTAGTATTTAAATTCTAGAACTTGCGTTGGTGATGCATCCCGAGACCGCTAGTGAGACTACATTCGTGTAGTTAAGATTTACTACATGATAAGAGGCATTAGGATCACCCTTGTGTTTAAACCTGTATCATAATTACTTGACCACTTAAGTCATATTACTTGACTAGTAAAGTCAATTAATTTATACCACATCTTAGCGTTGTACTCATTTTTAGTTCACGATACCCCTAGTACACCCCTCCGAGCCTATCTTTTCGTTTCTAACTTTAAGCATTTTACTTAAAGGAAGAATTTGTTACAACCCACCAAAATGTGCAACCAAATCGCCTTAGCCTTCCTTGTATTCACTCATCTTTAGTGCATTATCGTTTTTTGTTTAAACCCTTAGTTAATTTTCTAATTGATTACATTGTTGCTAAGTCGAGTCATATCTTGTACATATTATTTTGGGATGATTGGGACTCATGGAAAAAGTACTTGTGTTATGGAGTAATGGGGAAGAACATCATATATTACCCCCATATGTGAGTTAATCTTAAAAAGTACTCCAAGTGTTTTGATTATCTTGATTCGAGTCATTAGAGTAGTTTATTGTAAAGTATGTAAAAATTCAAGTGTAAGGGGAATGCAAAATCCCTATTATGTATTATTTTTGATTGTAGGGTAAGTGTCTATGCAAAAAAAAAAAAAAAAAAAAAAAAAAAAAAAAATCGAAAAATCAAGAAAAAGGAAAAGAAAAAAAAGAGAAAAGGAAAAAGAGAAAAACATACGGACTACCATCCCGTTTCATTTTATGTTTGTTTCATAGTTTGTTAGATTTTGATTAGCTTAAGTCGAGTCGAGTCTTGGCTTAGCAACGCCACATTGTACATGTAATTAACCAAGATTATTAACTCGCCACTAGTAAATATTGCCTTTATCCGTGATATGTGGGAATTGCGCCCTCGCAACAGGTTTTACCTCTCAAGGGATCTCGAGAAGCTTACAACCCCCACCAGGCAGTGTACATGATCGTTGTAGTATAGTATAGTGACAAATACTGGGGGATTGATCGTTCAACTCCGGAATAGTGTCGCTAGGATTAGAAAGCCTACAAAACTAGGTCTAGAAGTGAGGGACGATTCTTTTTGTACTTTTATATTTTATGGAAAGCAATTAAAATCTCGGGTTTTGAAGGAGTGGGCGGAATTAGTTGCTAGCCAACTAACCCAATTAACTAAAAATGCAATCAAAATGAAATAACAGAAATGAAAATGAAACTAATATACTAATGTGGTGGAAACAATAATGAGGAAAGTTGTGTTTACTCAGATTTCATTACTCCCTGGATTTCTTTTACAGGTTGATTAGCTTGTTACAATTGCATGGATGACGGGTCATATTCCTTAATACTAGTCGTAGGGCCGTGTACAATATTCCCTAACTCTATAAGATCCTACTTCACTCCTATGTCGATCCGTTAGAAGCTCCTAACATGGGATCATTAAAATTCTCTTACGCATTAAATACAACCAAAAATCGTAGTACACCTCCGATCATGCTTCTTAAGACGTTCAAGCAAGTTACCAATGCAAGTCTGCCAGTTTTCTTAAGCCTAACATCGAATACAATCATCCGTAACAATTATAAACAAACAATCAACCCATAATCAACATCTAGGTTTCACTACATCTAAGCAAACACAATGAAAATCTAGCCTAGCATGTTAAAGAGAAGACAAGCGTAAGATATAATCACACAACACATAGACATATTGAATGATTTGAATAAGTACTTATCTTCAATCGAACATGGAAGAATCAAGGGGTTGAAACCCTTGAAAAGCTGTTAAAATTCGTCTAGGATTTATTCCCTCAAAGTTGCACACAAATGAATGAAAATTGAAAAACTATATATAGATTTTACACCTTGACGGCGTCACGTTATAGCTTGTGACGCCGTCAACTCACCGCCATGATGAAATTTGTATTGCCTAGATCCACTTCTGACGCCGTCATGTAGAAAATCACTCTGGGCCGTCACGTGTATTTGGACCCTGACGGCCTTGGTGACGCCATCAGGCCAATAAGCTTGAAAACTTTCTGGGCCGTCACGTTATAAGTTCCATATCCACCTCTTTTGTCACTCTTGATGCCGTCACTTGTAGAACCTTGACGCCTTCAGGTACTGTTCCCAGCATGTAATTTTGAGACTTAGCCGTTTTCTTCACTTTTATGCTTGAAAAACGTCCAAAATGCTTCTTTTTCCAGATTTCTCTCCAAAAGTTCCTAAAATGACAAAAGGAACGATTTAGGGCAATAATTGATCAAATAATCTCGAATTCGGGCTTAAATGACCCCTTAAAAGCGGTACACTTTTCGCCTCATCAAATACCCTTACACTTGAGATTTGCTTGTCCTCAAGCAAATGCGCTTTTATTCTATCAAAATACAAGTTAGGGGTCATTTAACACTAATATAAAAGTAATTACAACAACTAATCGTTACACTAAAAACCAAAAACAAGCACGGGGTAATTACAACAACTAATCGTTACACTAAAAACCAAAAACAAGCACGGAGGTCATACACTAGCACCTCACAAATAGTGTTTAGATACTCACATCTCTCGGGTGTAATAAAGTATATATCACAATATGGAAATGGAAAACATCTCTCACTACCTGTCATAGAAAATAGATTACAATAGGCTTGGGAAAGGATCAAACCTCCACCACTTGGCGTAAGCATCAAGGATAAACTATCAAAGAGGTATTTTAAAGGGTTATAAAGTTAGGTGTATGGATATGGAAAACACGGTTTTATTGGATAAAGACAATATTTACTAGTGGCGAGTTAATCATCTTGGTTAATTACATGTACAATATGGCGTTGCTAAGCCAAGACTCGACTCGACTTAAGCTAATAAATCAAAAATAACAAAAACATAAAACAAACATAGAATGAAACGGGATGCTAGTCCGTATGTTTTTCTCTTTTTCTTTTTCTATATATATTTTTTTGCATACACTCTTACCCTACCATCCAAAATAATACATCATAGGGAATGTACATTCCCCTTACACTTGAATTTTTACATACTTTACAATAAACTAATCTAATGACTCGAATCAAGATAATCAAAACACTTGGAGTACTTTTAAGATTAACGCGCATATTGGGGTAATTATTTGGTGTTCTTCCCCATTACTCCAAAACACAAGTACTTTACCCATGAGTCCCAATCATCCCAAAACAATATGTACAAGATATGACTCAACTTAGCAACCATGTAATCAATTAGAGAATTAACTAAGGGTTTAAACATGTAACAATAATGCACTAAAGATGAGTGCATACACGGAAGGCTAAGGCGATTTGGTTGCACATTTGGGTGGGTTGTAAAAAATTCTTCCTTTAAGTAAGATGCTTAAAGTTAGAAATGAAAAGATAGGCTCGGAGGGGTGTACTAGGGGTTTCGTGTACTAAAAATGAGTACAACGCTAAGGTGTGGGAAAAATTAATTGACTTTACTAGTCAAGTAATATGACTTAAATGGTCAAGTAATTATGATACGGGTTTAACACAAGGGTGATCCTAATGCCTCTTATCATGTAGTAAATCCTACTATACAAATGTAGTCTCACTAGCGGTCTCGGTATGCATCACTAACGCAAGTTCTAGAATTTAATGCTACCGGTACACTCATAAGTACTAATAATGAATGCTTTTACTATCAAATCTAAAGGAGAACCTCACATATTTGGGTGGAAAATTTTTCTGAATGGTACGGTTTTGTGCTAGGCATACAACTCCTATCCATGAGACGCTTGTTAAGGCTAAAGTTTCACTCCTAAATGTTGTAAAAATTTTTAAATTTGGCGCTAAAATTACACTAACAAGTATTTCTCTTAGTTTTATTGCACACCTACCATCAAACAAACAAACTCAAGTGCAATGGTATCCTATAATGTATCATCATTTACCCTCCCCTTACACTTAGGATGAACATTGTCCCCAATGTTCAATTAAAGGATGTAAAAGTAAAATAGGTAAAAGAATGAAAACAAATACTCCCCTGATTTGTTCGGTGTGGATAGTGTATTAACAAGGTTAAATCTTACTCCAAGAAAATGAACGTTCAAGGCTTCCCTTCCAGAAATATAAATCATCTTCTTGTCATATATAACCTGTTAAACCTGAGAAAACAATCAAGGAAACCTCGCGTAAAATCGGCGGCAATCTATATATACTAACGAATCCTAGAAAACAATTTAAGATATAATGCTTGTGGAATGAATGTTTGCAGATTTCCTAGAGTTTACATGACTAAAGAATCAACAAAAACTTTTAAGACTCCATTAGAAAAACAAAACTCGCAAAATTTCCAGAATTTTACACGTGTCGTCGTCAGGTGTTAAACCATGACGCCGTCAGAAGTGACATGCAGAAATCTTTATGTTAAGTTTCCGAAAAATTTCTGGAAAAACTTATGTCCTATTTCCTGGAAAATCCTGCAAAACATCATTATGACTCGATACAAGCATTTTACTCAAACAATTACTAATATACATGCTCATTTAATATTGTAGCGAATCATGCTCATTTTTGTTCTTATAAACAAATTTGGATTTCCCTTACACTTAGCTTCTGCAAAATACCTTTATATGTAATTAAGACGAAGTTAAAAACAAAATAAAGCATTTTCACAATTTACTTTGAAACATGAACCACAAACAATAAAAATAAAACATGCATACGGAAACAAATAAAAACAAACAAACAAACAAACAAACAAAGCTAAAAACATCATACAATTAAAAACATGGGTTGGGTTGCCTCCCAAGAAGCGCTTGTTTTTGTTCGAGTCACGAGCCTGACTCTACCCTTATTTAACGGAAATAGGGGAGGTTTTCCCTACACTTAGGATTAAGTGCGGGTGGAAGTAACGATACACACCCTTAGGGTGGAAATATGCCATGTGAGGTGAAGGGGGTGAGTGAATGGCTTCCTTCATCCTAAAACTACCCGGGTAATATTGGTTGACGGGTGGGTCGGTTCCTCTTTTGTCTCCTAGAAATAAATCTAAGGATGGGAAGTTATGTAAAGATTGAGGTTCCGGTTCATCAACACTAGGAAATTCCCTAGAACTAGGAGTAAGGTTATCATTACAAGTATTCAAACCTATATCCTCTAGTGGTGCTTGGTCCAAGGGTTCTACCTCCATTGGGATTCCTAAAGTTTCATCTACTTCTTCCGGGTATGTCACGGGTGTGTGCCTCAAATGATGGTAGGACTTGTGGGGTACTTAGTGAGCTTATGTTATTTACTTCATCATTCCTTGTGTCAAGATCACCTATATCCTCAACATGTGTTTTATTATAATCTAACCCTAACATTTTCCCAAGTATCTCAAGTGCTTCTCTAGGCATCTCAACTTCTATATCTGAATCATAAGGATCATCCTCAATATTCTGACTGCTATATTCAAATTGCCCAAAAGATTCATCATGTGTTTCTTGAGATTCATCATCATCGATCATAAAACCTAGGTCTTTTTTATCAATGTGATCATGTTCGGCTAAATCCTCCATCACATCAACGTCACCTATGTGTTCATCCTGTATTATGGTAGTGCCTAACCATGACATGCAGCTAGGTGGCTCATACGAAACTATCCTAGGTGAAGGCTCATATGGTGCATAGGTTTCACTAAGTGAGGCATTTTGAGGGGTTGATGGAGCTCCTAAGGTGAATTCTTTAAAAGTCATATGCACTTGGCTCTTTTCTCAAGGTACTCAATAAAATCAATATAAGATCCTGTCCTTCTCATTTCATTCCTCCATCTTGGTATATCCAAACTGGTGTAATTATATTTTTTCTGGTAAAACTCTAGTGTCGGTCTTGGTGGATTCACGTTCTCCATAATGGTGAACGGAAGAGTCAATGGAAAGGTTTTTTACGGACAAAGATACAAAGAAAAGATAGACTACGAGAAAGCTAATAAAAAGAAAAATAAAATCTCACTCGATAGGAATCTAATGAGTAGACCTAATAAAATAAATTCCAACCTAAGCAATAACTATTCCCCGGGCTGCGGCGCCAAAAACTTGATACGTGGGAATTGCACCCTCGCAACAGGTTTTACCTCTCAAGGGATCTCGAGAAGCTTACAACTCCCACCAGGCAGTGTACCTGATCGTTGTAGTATAGTATAGTGACAAGTACCGAGGGATTGATCGTTCAACTCAGGAATATTGTCGCTAGGATTAGAAAGCCTACTAAACTAGGTCTAGAGGTGAGGGACGATTCTTTTTGTATTTTTATATTTTATAGAAAGCAATTAAAATCTCAAGTTTTGAAGGAGTGAGCGAAATTAGTTGCTAGCCAACTAACCCAATTAACTAAAAAGGCAATCAAAATAAAATAACAGAAATGAAAATGAAACTAATATACTAATATGGTGGAAACAATAATGAGGAAAGTTGTGTTTACTTAGATTTCATTACTCCCTAGATATCTTTTACAGTTTGATTAGCTTGTTACAATTGCATGGATGACGGGTCATATTCCTTAATACTAGTCGTAGGGCCATGTACAATATTCCCTAACTCTATAAGATCCTACTTCACTCCTATATCGATCCGTTAGAAGCTCCTAACATGGGATCATTAGAATTCTCTTACGCATTAAATACAACCAAAAATCATAGTACACCTCCGATCATGTTTCTTAAGACGTTCAAGCAAGTTACCAATAGAAGTCTGCCAGTTTTCTGAAGCCTAACATCGAATACAATCATCCGTAACAAATATAAACAAACAATCAACCCATAATCAACATCTAGGTTTCACTACATCTAAGCAAACACAATGAAAATCTAGCCTAGCATGTTAAAGAGAAGACAAGCGTAAGATATAATCACACAACACATAGACATATTGAATGATTTGAATAAGTACTTATCTTCAATTGAACATGTGTTAGGAATACAATTATTCCTATAGAAGACTCGGTCACCTAACTGATGTAATAGCATTTAAAGTTAGCTCGTAGTTAGTTTATTAGTTAGTTAGATATTAGTTTAGTCTAAGTAACATCGTGGAAGAAGGACGGGTCTTACCCACTGTATGCCTGATCCACAGCCCGGGTGTGGGCATTTTTATGTTTCTTTGTAGGATAAGTATAAATACCCCTCTCCACATGTGGAGAGGGTTGGACATTCATTCACAAGCTAATACATTTCTAGTTTCTCTCAAGGCTCCCATCTCTTTCTCTCTCTAAACTCTCTCTCTCTTTCTAAAACTCCATCTAATTCGATCCTAATCACAAGAACCATTCATGTATGTGACTTGATTAATACTCTACAATTGGTATCAAGAGCCAAGGTTACATCTTAGGGCCTTGGATATTCGGTTTTGGTATGGTTTTTGTGTAGTTTTTGTGAGTTAGAAGAGTTTTATTCAAAACATCTTAGTTTGATCTTTCTTGTGTTATTAGATGTGTTAGAGATGTACTTTTATGATCCTTGGTGTTAACACAACATTGTGGTTCAGTTGGTTTTAATATTTCATAAGCTTATTTGAAGTTTAGATTGAGTTTTTGGTCGTTTTTCATTGTTGCGATTAGCTCCACTGTTCCATTGCTTCACTGCGATTAGCTCCTGATCTCTGTGGTTAGTTTGTCTGCGATTACTATCCTAGGAATACAAAAAAATCGCAAGGAAAGTGACACTTTTGGACTATTGTCATTGCGACTAGCTCCTACGGTTAGATGTTCTGTGATTGGTATCTGAGACTATCTGACTGCGTTTAGCTTCTGCGGTTTAGTGGACTGCATTTAGTTTCTGTGGTTTGCTACTTACTGTGGTTAGTGATTTGTGTGTAATCCATTTTGTGGTTAGTGTACTCTGCGGTTAGTTCCTCCCTGCGGTTAACTCACCTTGTGGTTACCTTTCTCTGTGATTACCTATCTTACGGTTAGTGTACTCTGCGGTTAGTTGCTCCCTGCGATTAACTCACCTTGTGATTACCTTTCTATGTGGTTACCTACCTTGCGGGTTACCTTCCACTGTGATTTGCTCACTTTGTGTTTATCTCCTACTGCGATTAGCGCACACAGTTGCGACTATCTCACATAATTTGGCAATTTACTAAGTGATGAGATTCATGTGATTGGGTAATCAATTTGCAATTCGTGTATTGTTGTAACCTTAGTCGTTTCAATTGATCTAATTGTGATCTGACATTGTGAGTAATTCCTTACGACTTGACTAATCTCAATTGGATATATTGTAACTGGACTTGTCACCATTTAACACTTGATGCAAACTGTGACTCATCTGTTATCTCTCTCTTAGTTTAATCTGCTGAATATATCTTCCGGTTTCTTTTGATTGACTTTAGAAAAATCCCTAGAAAGAATCATTTCTAGGTTTAAGTCACTAAAGCTGTAAAATCCCATTTGAAGAATTTGAGATGTCGACTATATCTGATGACATTCAAGCTGCTGGGTCCGACACCCGACCTCCAATGCTAGACAGGACAGATTATGAATCATGGGCGCAAAGAATCAGATTGTACTGCTTGGGTAAAGAGAATGGTGAGAACATTCTACGATCTATCGATGAAGGTCCCATGCAGATGGGTACAACCAGAGATGTTATCTCCACTGCTGAGGATGGCTCTGTTGTTCAGGGAATTGATAGACCACGCACTTACAATGATCTCACTGATGTTGAAAAGAAGCGCTATGATGCTGACATTCGTGCCTCCAACATAGTAATACAAGGGTTACCCAAAGATGTGTACAAGTTAATCAACTTCAACACTGAAGCCAAAGCGGTGTGGAATAATGTCAAAATGCTTCTGTCTGGCTCAGAGCTGACCAAAGAAGACCGTGAATCTCAATTATATGATGGGTTTGAGCATTTCAAAATGAATCCTGGTGAAAACATTACCGATTGCTATGTCCGATTTCACAAACTGGTTAACGACATGAGAATGATCAGAATGACAATGCCCAACATTCAACTCAACTCTAAGTTTGTGAACAACATGTCACCTGAGTGGGATCGGTTTGTCACTGCTGTCAAGCTCAACAAAGGATTGAGAAATACGAACTATGAGCAATTGTTTACTTATTTGCAACAACATGAGAAGCATGTTGCTTATGATCGTCAACTAAGAGAGAAACTCAATCCAACAGTCACCAGTGATTCACTTGCTTTCATGAGTAGCATGGGGCCAACTAATTAACCTGTGTCATCAATGGATCACTCATCACTACAGTCATCAGCCGCCTTGAACACTCATCTCGACTCAGGATACTTTCATACAGACAAGATGATTGACAATCTCTCCAATCAAGTTTCTCTACTGGTTCAACATTTCAGGGCTGCACTCCCATCTTCCAACAATCAACTCAGAACTTCCTCCAATCCACGAAATCAAGCTATTGTGGAAGTCAGAAAAGTAATGGTGCAAAACGTTCAGGGAAGACAGAATGTGAATCAAAGAAATGCAGTGCGGGGCAACTTTCAGAACAGAGTTGGAAATCTGAATTAGGGACAAGGAAGGCAACCAAAATGTTACAACTGTGGGGGTCTAGGTCACATCGCCAGGAATTGCACTCTGCCAAAGCGTCCTTAAAACTCAGATTACTTCAAGGACAAAATGTTGCTCATGCAAGCTTAAGAGAATGGAGTTGTGCTTAATGAGGAAGAATTAGCGTTCATTGTTGGGGATGATGGAAAGACTTTTGATGACGATGTGGATGAACAACCAGTTCAGGATTTAACTCTTAATGATCCAAACATCTTCCAGGCCGAGGATTGTGATGCTTTCGACTCAGATGTTGATGACGAACCCACCGCTCAGACAATCTTCATGGCTAATCTATCATCAACTGTCTCACCTGCACAATCTGGTCGCTCCAATTCATCCATCATATCCGAGGTACTAAAACTATATGATAAATGTGATGAATAGAAGAACTTCTGTGATATACGACAAAATAATGTTTGTGAATCAAATGAGGCTAAATTGGAAACCATCATAATGTTACCAACTGAGCAACATTTGGATCACGACAGGCATTCTGACGTATCTTGTGGAAAGTCTTCTGTTGTGTGTGACTATGATGTTATACATGAGCAATCGATATGTAACAATGTACAACAAACGAACGTTGATTAATTAGATACTGCAAATTTGGGGAATAGCAATATTGTCCCATATGAGCAATATGTGAAGCATAACGTCGAGTCTGTTGTACCAAGTGATATATCCTCTGCTGATGAAGAAATGTGTGATTTACATGAGTATACGGTTGTTGCACCAGATGATACCCTAAACACTAGGATAAACACTCTTAGGGATCAAGTAAGGTTTTATGAACAACGTGCCACATTTGAGCTTACCGAACGTGAACAAAAAATGGAATTGCAAATACATGCCTACATCACTGAACAAAATTTGAAGGAAATGGCCTTTAAACAAGAGATTAAATCTATTCAAAGACAACTTGAACATGCTTTTAAAGAAAAATAGGAAATTCAGGATAGTGTAAAACTCCTAAAAATTGAATTTCAACAAAAGGAAACCAAACTATTAAACGAATTTTCTAACCTTAAGCAGTTGAAAAGCAAACTTGAAAACAAGTTGTATGTTCTTGGCCAAACACCTCAAACAGCTCAAATGGTGGAAAAGCACATGAAACTGCGAGATAAGCATAGTAATAAGGATTTAGGGATGCCTAAAACAAATTACCTTAAGAGCGTTAGAGACTCTCAACCTGCCCTCTATGGTGCTAAGGTTATGCTTACTCCCAATCATGATCCCCCAAATAGTTCATTCGATGATGAATTAGAGGAACCTGATTCTGCCAATAGAGAGAGATTTGATAAAAAAAAATGAAGGATCCAAAGTGCGTTAAACATCGTGTCATTGTTAAGCCCCATGATTATTATGAACAAAACCGAGTGACTGTTTTTGCACCACAAACTAAGTTAACACCAGAACAGGTATTTTGGCCCCTAGACATTGAAAAAATAAAAACTGAGGAAATCAAGGCCAAAACATCCCTAAAGGTAGCTGCCCCAACGGTGTATCCCCCCAATACACCGATGCACTTAGTTCAGTTGTCACTTCCCATGAAATGTAAAACTCTCATTAGCATTTATGTCCTGTGTCAAATGTTCACTGATTTCGATAAAACATACAAAAAGAGAATAACACCAACGGGAATCACTAAGGGTGAACGGGGATTTGAGCTAACTAAAGAGTGTTACTTAACTGAAGTCATCACATTTTTTAAACTTATCAAAGAACACTTTGAGGGTCTACGACAATCCCTTGACAGTGAGATTAAGGAAATGAAAGAAGTGTTTAAAGATGTGGAAAATGAGTGTAAACAAAAAGCAATAGATCTTCAGCATAGTGAAATTGCCAGAAAAAATATTCTCATCATGAATGACAACTTAATTGCTAAATGTATTTCACAAGATGTGTTTTATACTGCTACAGAGTCTTCTCTTAATGCTAGTCAATTTCATGAAATGTCTATTGTTTTGAATAACCTTCACAATCTTGTTGTTGAGCTTGAGGGGGAGAATGGGAAATTGCTTGAAAAAATTCAAAATGATGATCATGATAACATGGTCAAGCATCTTTCTAAATTAGAAGTTGATAATCTTAATTTACAATTAAAATATCAACATTTAGAGGAAAAAATGAAAATGTCAAAGGCAAAAACGTCATCTGATGCTCCGGAATTTGATGCATATTTTGAATTAGCAAAAAGGGATGAAAAAATTCATGCTCACACGAACACGATCAGGTTATTGAGGGCTCAAATTGCCCAATTGAAGTCTCCCATGAATGTTGTAATCAACTCCCATAAACCAATGTCTGCAGATCCTCATAATTTTCAACTTCCAAACACAATCAACTTACTTAAACATGAAAATGAGTGTTTTCAAGCTGAAAATTCTAATGTCAAACAATATTACAAAGAGTTATATGATTCTATCAAGATCACTCGTGATAAAACCAATGTGAAAATAACTTCTTTGCTTAATGAAATTGAGGATCTAAAGACAAAAGTGAAGGGAAAATGCCGTTGAATGCAAGTGACAATATCAAGTCTGTGGTTTGTAATTGTAAAAAGTATGCATGTGAGGCGTCTTTATTCCACTTCCCCTTAAGAACAATGAGCTAGTCCATAGTGATTATCTTAGACATCTTAAGAACTGCCTTGACATGACCCGTGAAACCATAGAAGAAGATAGAACGGTAAGACTATATGATAACATCCTATCGGATAGTTGCTTTCTTACCAAGAGGTCACAAGAGGTGTTAGAATATGCCATAGGTACATGTCCCAAGATTCCCAACATGCGTGACCTAATTGGCACATCCTCATCTAGGAATTTGAAGAAGCATGTTACTTTTGATAAACACTTGGCTAGTTCTGTGCATAGCACATCAACACCTAGAAACCAAAAATTTTTGCAACAATCTAATGTTCCCATCGTAAATTCTACAGGAGTAATCAATGTCACTAAAGCTAGCGGGTCAAAGCCTAAAGGCAACACAAGGAATGATAGGACCTCGCCTGCTAAGAATGATCAAGGGAAGAAAGTAGAAGACCACCTTAGGAACAATAAGATTGATTTGAATGAAAAGAATCGTGTTGATTCTAGTATTTGTGTTAAGCGTACTGTAATTAATTCGAATTCTAATGCGACTTGCAAGACTTGTAATGAATGTTTTATTTCTGGTAATCATGATGAATGTGTTGTGTCATTTTTGCAATCATCTTATAAATCCCCTGTTATATCTGCTAAGGATAACAATACTTGGAGAGCCACATGAAAAGTTTTTAACAGTGTAGGATATCAGTGGAAACCTATGGGAAGAAAATTCACTCTAGGAAACCAGTGCCCATTGACTTACATACCCGACCCTAAGTCGTTAGAGGTTAAGAGATGGAAGGCCACTGGTAGAATATTCCATTTAGTGACCCAATGCCTTGATAGTAAGACAACAGTTTCCACTGATGTCGGTTCATCTGTAAGAACCAATGATAATACTGATCATGAATCTCTTAAGTATGCATGTGCTAACCTATTGGATCCCAATTACACTTGGGGATCCATGTTTTTCAGTTATCCATATCTGTCTGGTTTCAAATGCAGGTCGTGCAAATTGTCCTGTGGTATTTGGACTCAGGCTGCTCAAAACATATGACTGGGGATCGCTCTCGGCTCAAAAATTTCGTGAAAAAGTTTATCGGGACAGTTAGATTCGGTAACGACCACTTTGGAGCTATTATGGGGTATGGTGATTATGTGTTTGGTGATAGTGTAATTTCAAGAGTTTACTATGTGGAAGGACTTGGGCACAACTTATTCTCTATTGGACAATTCTGTGATTCTGATCTCGTAGTGGCCTTCAGAAAACACACATGTTTCATTAGAGAATTGGACGGAGTTGATCTCCTTAAAGGAAGTCGTGGTACAAATCTGTATACCATCTCTATTGAAGACATGATGCGGTCCTCTCCCATTTGCTTACTTTCTAAGGCCTCAAAAAGTAAATCATGGTTATGGCATCGACGTTTGAACCACTTGAACTTCGGCACCATAAATGAGCTCTCTCACAAAGATCTTGTTCAAGGCATGCCCAGACTGAAGTATGAAAAGGATCATCTATGTTCGTCATGTCAATTGGGTAAAAGCAAGAAACAAACACATAAAGCAAAACCCACCAACTCCAACACCGAAGTACTCCATACCCTTCACATGGATCTGTGTGGACCCATGAGAGTGCAAAGCTTCAATGGGAAAAGATATGTTCTTGTCATTGTGGATGACTATTCAAGATTCACATGGGTGAAATTTTTAAGATCCAAGGATGAAACTCCCGATATCATCATCAAGATCATCAAGCAGTTGCAAGTAAGGCTCAACAAAACTGTTAGAATCATCCGTACAGACAATGGAACTGAGTTTGTTAACCAACATCTCACCAAATTCTACGAAAGTGTCGGCATCACTCATCAAAAAAGCATTCCTCGAACTCCTCAACAAAATGGAGTTGTTGAAAGAAGAAATCGCACACTAGTTGAAGCGGCTCGCACTATGCTGATATTCTCAAAAACACCAATGTTTCTATGGGCTGAAGCCATTGCTACTGCTTGTTACACTCAAAATCGATCATTAATTCATCCTCTCCACAACAAGACACCATATGAGCTGGTTCATCTCAAAAAGCCTGATCTCTCTTTTCTTCGTGTATTTGGTGCCATGTGCTACCCAACTAACGACAGTGAAGACTTAGGGAAGCTCAAAGCTAAAGCTGATATTGGGGTATTCGTTGGCTATACAGCAGATTGAAAAGGGTACCGAATCTACAACAAAAGAACCCAACAAATCATGGAAACAATCCATGTCACGTTTGATGAGCTGACAGAGCATACGGCTTCAGGACACACTAGTTTTGGACCCTCACAAAATCTTTTATCTCCTGGACCAATAAGTTCGGGACTTGTACAAAACTCCAATCAGGTCACTCCTTATGTTCCTCCCTCGAGTGAAGACTTGAAAAGGTTATTTGATCCCATGTTTGATGAGTACTTTGAGTCACAGCCACCTCATGAACCGGTACAGCCAGTTGTTGAACCTAATATTATGGCTGGAAATGCACCACATGATGCAAGTGGTCCTTCAGTCTCCATCTCTCTTGATCCGGAGGCACCAGAATGCAGCAACACTCAAATTGAATCAAACATACAATCGTCTTCTGAACATCAAGGAGTTGCTTCTGATAATACATGGGAAGTCAATCCATTTGCACCACCTGAGGAAGAACCATTTGAAAATGTTTTTGCACCTGAATCCTCCAACGAAGCATCTTCCTCAGAAGATTCAAACCATGCAATATCAGTTCACTATCCTCAACCTCATGAACATCTCAGAAAATGGACAAATGATCACCCTATTGACAACATCATAGGTAACCCCTCAAGACCTGTGTCCACCATAAAACAACTTGCCACTGATGCCTTGTGGTGTTTCTTCAACTCAGTCTTATCTAAAGTCGAGCCCAAAGACTTCAAAGATGCCCTTACAAAGGTGTCTTGGTTCACCGCAATGCAAGAAGAAATCCATGAGTTTGATCGTCTTGATGTATGGGAATTAGTACCACCACCTGAGTGTGCGATGATCATTGCTCTCAAATGGATTTTTAAAGTTAAGCTTGATGAGCATGGAGATGTGTTGAAAAACAAGGCTCGATTAGTTTCTAAAGGATACAGTCAACAAGAGGGCATTGATTTTGAAGAATCATTTGCACCTGTAGCTCGTATCAAGGCTATTAGAATCTTTCTTTCCAATGCTGCCAGCAGTAACATGATCGTTTATCAAATGGATGTTAAGACTACCTTCTTGAATGGGGACTTAAAAGAAGTGGTTTATGTTTCTCAACCTGAAGGTTTCGTGGACCCAGAAAGAGCGAATCATGTATATCGCTTAAAAAAGGCACTTTATGGTCTCAAACAAGCTCTTAGAGCTTGGTACGACACACTTTCCAAGTTTCTTCTTGCCAATCGATTTACCAAGGGTGTAGTTGATCCTACTTTGTTCACTAGGAAGACTGGGAACAGTCTTCTTCATGTTCAAATCTATGTTGATGATATCATCTTCGCATCATCTGATTCCAAGGAATGTGATCGCTTTGCTATGGAAATGAGTTCCAAGTTTCAAATGTCCATGATGGGACAAATGTATTTCTTCTTGGGGCTACAAGTTTCACAAAACCCGAGAGGCATCTTTATTAATCAAGCCAAGTATGCTAGTGACATCCTCAAGAAGTTTGGTTTTGATTCAAGTGACATAGTTGATACACCCATGGTTGAAAGATCCAAACTCGATGACGACTCAGCTGGGGTAACAATTGATCAGACCAAATACAGAAGCATGATTGGATCTCTCATGTACCTTACAGCTAGTAGGACAGACCTTCTCTTCGCCGTATGCATGTGCGCCAGATATCAATCCAAGCCCACCAAAAAGCACTTGGAAGCTGTCAAGAGAATCTTCAGATATCTCCAAGGGACAATCCACATGGGTCTCTGGTATCCTAAAGACAATGCAATGGCTCTTACGGCCTATTCAGATGCTGATCATGCTGGGTGTCAAGATACTCGCAGAAGTACTTCCGGAGGTGCTCAATTCTTGGGTGAGAAACTTGTCAGCTGGTCATCCAAAAAGCAAATGTGTACTTCTATCTCATCCACAGAAGCGGAATATATATCCATGTCCGCGTGTTGTGCTCAAATTTTGTGGATAAGATCACAATTATCAGATTATGGGTTTGATTTCAAAAAAATCCCAATGTATTGTGATAACAAAAGTGCCATTGCCCTATGCTGCAACAATGTCCAGCACTCTAGAGCCAAGCATATAGACATTCGTCATCACTTTATCAGAGAACAAGTGGAGAAAGGGATAGTGGAACTCTACTTTGTGAGAACGGAGTTTCAGTTGACAGACATTTTCACAAAGGCTCTGTCTCGGGAAAGATTTCAGTTCATTCTCCCACGACTTGGAATGAAGAGCCTCACTCCAGAAACTCTTAAGTCTCTCCAAGAAGAGAATGATGATTGAAGGATTGGCTTCACATATCCTTTGTACATAACATATATCAAAAAGAAAATAGAAAAATATAAAACCAACATAAACCATAAAAATTAGAAAATTATAAAAACCAAAAATATTCTTCTCACGACATGTCTCTTGTGTAATCAATATTATGTACATTTCTAGAAATGTCATTCAATAATGACACGGAATCATACATATGCTTGAGCAAGAGTTTTTCGGTTTCACATAAAGTTTTTTTCTAAAACATGTCGTATCTCAAAATATTCTTCAAAAATCTATGGCTTGTAGTCAGTTCAGGTTACAACCCAGACTTCAAAAATATGGCTTGCTATTACTTCAGATAGCAACCCGTTTTTCAAAAATGGGGAAAACTCGTCGCCAAAAAGACGGTTGTTCCTTGTACCGGGTGAAGTTCACCTGGGCATGGATTACTTTATATCCATGTTTCCTCGATCTAATGTACGTTTCAGTGCATTATTTCTTGATAAAGAAAAGAAATCTTCTTTTTATCGCCAAATATTTTCCCTTCTATAATTTTTCCGGAAAATATTTGTGCAAAACTTGGTGGTACCATGAGATTTTGTTTGGAAATCAATTTGAAATCAAACTTTGATAAAAATTTTCACTCAATCAATGACATAATTTATTTATGTTTTAACATCCGTCATTGATTGAGGGGGAGAGTGATTTCTCAAAATTTTATGTATCATCAAAACTCCCCACACTTTGTACAAAACAAAAGAAACAATACGATTTGTAATGGTTATGTGTCAAAATGAGTAAATTTTCAAAGAGTTTTCGTTAAAACTTTGAATCTTTTGCAAACTCTTCAAATCTAACACATAACAACCTCCCTCACTGATTGAGGGGGAGCAAGAAAATGTTCCTTTTATCAGAAAATATTAAAATTGACCGCATTTCTCTCCCAAAAGCTTTCTAAATTATTTAAATCAATTGAGATCCAAAATCTCAAAAGATTTGAAATTTTTGATCGGGGGAGAGAATGTGATTTAAATAGGAAATCTGATATTCAAATGTGATCTTTTGGACTCAATAATGTGCTCCCACATATGTGCTAAACTCTTTCGAATATCGATGCACATATTGAGGGGGAGCAAAAGGCGTTTGTGGAAGTTATACCAAAGACCGACCATTTATCTTTATGCATGGAGTTATAAGGTTGGTTATGGTTAGGTATGAGCTCCCATGATCCACCAGAACCGGAAGGACCTTCCCAGGGACAATCCTCTAGATAGATTATAAGTCCTTAGGAATGATTGAAAAAAGGAGTAAAGTGAGAAAGGAAAGAGTGCGGACTGAGATAGTGCTAGGACTGGAACAAACCCAACAAGGTTCTAGTGGTGAAGTCTCGGTAAACACTGAAGGGGTTGAAGAATGAAAAAGAAATGAAATGTGAAAAGGGTGAAAAGAAATAGCCCTCCAAATATTCAACCTTAGGGCAGAAACCGGGGTCAACTTCATATGCTACTAGTTGTTACTAAGATAACACTAGTATCGAAGACAAGATGTCATGGACCCAGTGACGCACTGCACTAAACTTCCTAACCACTCAAGTTCTCTTAAAAGTGCTTATTTCATTCTCACGGGGAACCCTGTGCAATGTATCGACTGCTCATTGCGAGCTATGTTGATACCTAAAACAAGAGACGCCTCCCCAGTCTCCAGGAGCGGATCAAAACGCACTATTGAGTCTAGAACCATGAGATCATCCATAAATCTCAATAGGACACATTCCAAATATGCTTATTGTTTCACATAATGTGGAAAATAAGATAAAATATTTAGAGTCCTATGCATTATCCTTGTGGTATTGCCAGAACATCCGAGTGACATGAAAATATTCACGATGAAGATGGAAATCCTTCTAGAGCGAACATCACTCAAGCTCTTGGTAGGTGACATGTGAGATCCATCTTGGATCAATGATCAAGTGACAACTGGAAAGCAACGATGGTGCGATTCAACATTGAATCAAACTTGTTCCAGGATATGGATTGACGGATACTTTTGCAAAAACCTTTCAATGTGCTCACCAAAAATAATTCTCGAGCACATTAATTGTGTAAAATCTTTCAAACAAAAGTATTTTTGATGGAAATGTGATTCAAAGTATAAAACTCTCGCCGTGTCTCAAAAATGTTTATCATAGGACACGCGAGTGATTTCTATAAATCAATTTCTCATCAATCCGTGAATATCTATTCACCGATTCACTCTATCGTGCTGTCTGCTTTGAGACGTTCCGGTATGAGAACATGCTTAGTATGAAGATTCCAAAGTGGATTTTTTGGAAAATTCATTACTACAAGCTGGAAATTCCTGTCAAGGAGAGTCTTCTTTAAAAGAGTCTCTACCTGATCACAGGTCGGTTTTTACAAAACCGGAGGGTAGTATGTCCTCGCAGAACGAATGACAAAGCTATATTCGTTCTCTATCTTTATTGCTAACTGTTTTATTTTAGGGACACATATAAAGATGGCGTTGATGGCTCCTATTTCCAGCTGAATCGGGTCAATCCATACCTCATGCTCACACATCCTACTCACTATCAATGACTATGAGAGTCTTGCTACAAAAAATGTTGAGAAACTACCAACAACGTTTCCGCAACTCTGATGAAAGAGTCTCCTGATCTACAACTCTAATGTAAAGTCTCCAGATCCAGAAGGGTGTGAGCATGATGGTCCTTAAGTCACTACATCACATGATGGCGATACTACTATGGATGAGCTTGGAGATTTACTATGGCTGATGATCTCAAAGAAGCTCAAAGATCACACAACTCAAAGGAACTCAAATCACAAGTTCATTGCTTGAAGTACAAAGTGTGCGGAAAGGTGAAGAATCAGAACCTACGAGCTACAAAGACGAAAGAATGCTTGAAGATCAAAGAACTTAATTTCCAAGGTGACCTCGCTTAGGGGGAGATTGTTAGGAATACAATTATTCCTATAGAAGACTCGGTCACCTAACTGATGTAATAGCATTTAAAGTTAGCTCGTAGTTAGTTTATTAGTTAGTTAAATATTAGTTTAGTCTAAGTAACATCGTAGAAGAAGGACTGGTCTTACCCACTGTATGACTGATCCACAGCCCGGGTGTGGGCGTTTTTATGTTTCTGAGGGTTGGACCTTCATTCACAAGCTAATACATTTCTAGTTTCTCTCAAGGCTCCCATCTCTTTCTCTCTCTAAACTCTCTCTCTAAAACTCCATCTAATTCGATCCTAATCACAAGAAGCATTCATGTTTGTGACTTGATTAATACTCTACAACATGGAAGAACCAAGGGGTTAAAACCCTTAAAAAGCTGTTAAAATTCGTCTAGGGTTTATTCCCTCAAAGTTGCACACTAATGAATGAAAATTGGAAAACTATATATAGATTTTACACCTTGACGGCGTCACGTTATAGCTTGTGATGCCGTCAACTCGCCGCCATGATGAAATTCGTATTGCCTAGATCTACTTCTGACGCCGTCATGTAGAAAATCACTCTGGGCCGTCACGTGTATTTGGACCCTGATGGCCTTGGTGACGCCGTCAGACCAATAAGCTTGATAAATTTCTAGGCCGTTACGTTATAAGTTTCCACCTCTTTTGTCACTCTTGACGCTGTCACTTGTAGAACCTTAACGCCGTCAGGTACTGTTCCCAGCAAGGAATTTTGAGACTTAGCCGTTTTCTTCACTTTTATGCTCCAAAAACATCCAAAATGCTTCCTTTTCCAGATTTCTCTCCAAAAGTACCTAAAATGACAAAAGGAACGATTTAGGGCAATAATTGATCAAATAATCTCGAGTTCGGGCTTAAATGACCACTTAAAAGCGGTACACTTTTCGCCTCGTCAATCCAACAAAACCGTGTTTTCCATATCCCTACACCTCATGTTATAACCCTTTAAAAGACCTCTTTGATAGTTTATCCTAGGTGCTTATGCTAAGTGGTGGAGGTTTGATCCTTTCCCAGGTCTATGGTAATCTATTTGCTATGACAGGTAGTGAGAGATGTTTTCCATTTCCATATTGTGATATATACTTTATTACACCCGAGAGATGTGAGTATCTAAACACTATTTGTGAGGTGTTAGTGTATGACCTCCGTGCTTGTTTTTGGTTTTTAGTGGAACAATTATTTGTTGTAATTACTTTTATATTAGTGTTAAATGACCCCTAACTTGTATTTTGATTAGAATAAAAGCGCATTTGCTTGAGGACAAGCAAATCTCAAGTGTAAGGGTATTTGATGAGCCGAAAAGTGTACCGCTTTTAAGGGGTCATTTAAGGCCAAAGTCGGGATTATTTGATCAAATATTGCCCTAAATCGTTCCTTTTGTCATTTTAGGTACTTTTGAGGAGAAATCTAGAAAAGGAAGCATTTTGGACATTTTTGGAGCATAAAAGTGAAGAAAACGGCAAAGTCTCAAATTCCTTGCTGGGAACAGTACCTGACGACGTCAAGACCTCAGACATGACGGCGTCAAGCTTGGCAAAAGAGGTGGAAGTGGAAAATACACGTGACGACCCAGAACATTTTTTAGTGTTATTGACCTGACGGCGTCACCAAGGCTGTCAGGGTCATTTTACAAGTGATGGCCCAGAGCTAAATTTCTACATGACAACGTCAAGACTGGATCTAGGCAATACGACCCTTAATTTAGCGGCGAGTTGACGGCGTCAGAAGCTACCACATGACGCCGTCAGGATATATTTCCTATATATATTTTTCCAATTTTTCATTGTTAAAGGTGGAACATTAGGAGGAACTTTACTACAAACCCTAGGTCGAATTTTCATCATATTGTAGGGGTTTCAAACCCTTATTTCATCCATGTTTGAATAAAGATAAGTCTTCCAACAATCATTCAATATGTCTATGTGTTGTTTGATTCTATCTTATGCTTGTCTTTCTTTTAACATGCTAGGCTAGATTTTTATTGTGTTTGCTTAGATGTAGTGAAACCTAGATGTTGATTATTGGTTGATGGTTTGTTTATAATTGTTGCGGATGATTGTATTCGATGTTAGGCTTAAGAAAACTGGCAGACTTCCACTGCTAACTTGCTTGAACATCTTAAGAAACATGATCAGAGGTGTACTACGATTTTTGGTTGTATTTAATGCATAAGTGAATTCTAGTGATCCCATTTTAGGAGCTTCTAGTTGGCTCGACATAGGAGTGAAGTAGGATCTTATAGAGTTAGGGAATATTGTTGATGAGGCGAAAAGTGTACCGCTTTTAAGGGGTCATTTAAGCCCGAATTCGAGATTATTTGATCAAATATTGCCCTAAATCGTTCCTTTTGTCATTTTAGGTACTTTTGGAGAGAAATCTGGAAAAGGAAGCATTTTGGACGTTTTTAGAGCATAAAAGTGAAGAAAACGGCAAAGTCTCAATTTCCATGCTGGGAACAGTACCTGACGGCGTCAAGCTTCTACAAGTGACGGCGTCAAGAGTTACAAAAGAAGTGGATATGGACTTATAACATGACGGCCCAGAGAGTTTTCAAGCTTATGGCCTGATGGCGTCACCAAGGCCGTCAGGGTCCAATTACACACGACGGCCCAGAGTAATTTCCTACATGACGGCATCACAAATGGATCTAGGCAATACGATATGTATCATGGCGGCGAGTTGACGGTGTCACGAGCTAATACATGACGCCGTCAAGCTGTAAACTCTATATATAGTTTTCCAATTTTCATTCATTAGTGTGCAACTTTGAGGGAATAAACCCTAGTCCGAATTTTATCAGCTTTTCAAGGGTTTCAACCCCTTGATACTTCCATGTTCAATTGAAGATAAGTATTCATTCAAATCATTCAATATGTCTATGTGTTGTGTGATTATATCTTACGCTTGTCTTCTCTTTAACATGCTAGGCTAGATTTTCATTGTGTTTGCTTAGATGTAGTGAAACCTAGATGTTAATTATGGGTTAATTGTTTTTTTATAATTGTTACGGATGATTGTATTCGATGTTAGGCTTAAGAAAACTGGCAGACTTCCATTGGTAACTTGCTTGAACGTCTTAAGAAACATGATCGGAGGCGTACTACGATTTTTGGTTGTATTTAATGCGTAAGAAAATTCGAATGATCCCATGTTAGGAGCTTCTAACGGCTCGATATAGGAGTGAAGTAGAATCTTATAGAGTTAGGGAATATTGTACACGGCCCTACGACTAGTATTAAGGAATATGACCCGTCATCCATGCAATTGTAACAAGCTAATCAACCTGTAAAATATATTTAGGGAGTAATGAAATCTAAGTAAACACAACTTTCCTCATTATTGTTTCTACCACATTAGTATAATAGTTTTATTTTCATTTCTGTTATTTTATTTTAATTGCAGTAGTAGTTAATTGGGTTAGTTGACTAGCAACTAATTCCGCCCACTCCTTCAAAACCCGAGATTTTAATTGCTTTCTATAAAATATAAAAATACAAAAAGAATCATCCCTCACCTCTAGACCTAGTTTAGTAGGCTTTCTAATCCTAGCGACACTATTCCTGAGTTGAACGATCAATCCCCCGGTACTTGTCACTATACTATACTACAATGATCAGGTACACTGCCTGGTGGGGGTTGTAAGCTTCTCGAGATCCTTGAGAGGTAAAACCTGTTGCGAGGGCGCAATTCCCACATATCAAGTTTTTGGCGACACAGCCCGGGGAATAGTTATTGTCTAGGTTAGGATTTCTTTTTATTAGGTCTACTTGCTAGATTCCTTTCTAGTAAGGTTTTATTTTTATTTATAGGTTTTCTTTAGTCTATCTTTTTCTTCGTGCCTTTGTTAGTAAATTAAATTCATTGACTATTCCGTTGGCCATTATGGAAAACGCGAATCCACCCATTTCCCCTAGTGAAGTGGCTTTGTTGCGTGAACAAACTGAGAATGAGATTAGGGAACTTAGGGAGCTTAATAGGTTAATTAATGTTGAGCTCGATCATGCATTTAGTGACCTAGCAACCGCCTTGTATTCAAATAAGGACATAGGATCTAATGATTTTGAGGATATTGTTGAGGAACTTGAAGAAGGGGAGATAGATCCGAAACCGGATGACTATTTCAATCTATATCCCACTAAGGAGGAGACTGTGTACTATAATAATCTTATTGATAATCCTCGACCTCCTTTTACTAGAATTGACCCTAAGATAAAGAGAGGCGATCCTAAGAATGTTAAGATGCCATGTATGATTTGGTATAAGTACATTGACAACGCTTACATTGATTTTGAATCCCCAATCAACATTATGTCCTCAAGTGTTTATAATAATATAGTAAAAACAAGACTTGGACCTAGAAAAGATCCCAAATACCCCGGTGGAGTTTGTAACTTTGTCGGGAGAATTAAAGGTCTACATGTCTTTGTTGAGAACTTTACTTATATCATTAACTTTATGGTTGTTGAAGACCTAGCTAGTGTTATTGATTGTCGCTTATCCCATGTTGTATTTGGCAAGCCATTTGTTGAAGAATCCAAGGTAGAATATGATGATATAGAAGGCACGATCTGATTTTCTATTGAAACAGATAGGATCACATATAGGATGCCTAATAGAATGAAGGAATTTCGTTTTGTGCCTCGATTTGATATAGATAACATTGGTGCTTTTGAGTACATCAATGAAGAGGATAAGAAAAAGGGCATGGACTATGTATGGGAGAAGAAGAGCCTTTTCTATAAGGATTGCTTGACTCTAGCACCAAAATATAAAGTTGATAGGGAATTTGCCAATAGGATTATAGGAGCAATTGAGAAAAAGGTGGTTGGTCTTTATAAAGAACATTTACAATCGGGTCCGGAATACAAAACTAATATTGGAGATGACCTAGAGAATGAGACCAATGGCGAGGTCACGTAATTGCCCATGACCTTGAGTCTAGCTACAAGACTCGTAAATAAAGAAAAGCGCTTCTTGGGATGCAACCGATGTTTTGTGTGTTTTAATTTGTTTGATTTTTAATTGTTTGATGTTATTTGTTTCCGTATGCATGCTTTATTTTTATTGTTGGTAGATCATGTTTTAAATTAAATTGTGAAAATGCTTTATTTTGTTGTTTAACTTCGTCTCAACTTCATATAAAGGTATTTTGCAAAAGCTAAGTGTAAGGGGAAACCCCAAATTTGTTTATAAGAACGAAAATGATCTTGATTCGCCACAACATTAAATGAACATGTATACTAGTATTTGTTAGAGTCAAATGCTTGTATCGAGTCATAATGATGTTTTGCAGGATTTTCCAGGAAGTAGGACATAAGTTTTTCCAGAAATTTTTCGGAAACTTAACATAAAGATTTCTGCAGGTCACTTCTGACGGCGTCAGGGTTTAACTCCTGATGGCGTCACATGTAAAATTCTGGAAATTTTGCGAGTTTTGTTTTTCTAACAGAGTCTTAAAAGTTTTTGTTGATTCTTTAGTTTTATAAACTCCAGGAAATCTGCAAACATTCATTTCACAAGCATTATATCTTAAATTGCATTCTAGGATTTGTTAGTATATATAGATTGCCGCCGATTTTACGCGAGGTTGCCTTGTTTGTTTTTTCAGGTTTAACAGGTTATATATGACAAGAAGATGATTTATATTTCTGGAAGGGAAGCTTTGAACGTTCATTTTCTTGGAGGAAGATCTAACCTTGTTGACACACTATCCACACCGAACGAATCACGGGAGTATTTGTTTTCATTCTTTTACCTATTTTACTTTTACATCCTTTAATTGTACATTGGGGACAATGTTCATCCTAAGTGTAAGGGGAGGGTAAATGATGATACCTTATAGGATACTATTGCACTTGAGTTTGTTTGTTTGATGGTAGGTGTGTAATAAAACTAAGAGAAATACTTGTTAGTGTAATTTTAGCGCCAAATTTAATTTTTTTTACAACATTTAGGAGAGAAACTTTAGCCTTAACAAGCGTCTCATGGATAGGAGTCGTATGACTAGCACAAAACCGTACCATTCAGAAAAAATTTTCCACCCAAATATGTGAGGTTCGCCTTTAGATTTGATAGGAAAAGCATTCATTATTAGTGCTTATGAGTGTACTGGTAGTATTTAGATTCTAGAACTTGCGTTAGTGATGCATCCCGAGACCGCTAGTGAGACTACATTCGTGTAGTAGGATTTACTACATGATAAGAGGCATTAGGATCACCCTTGTGTTTAAACCCGTATCATAATTATTTGAGCATTTAAGTCATATTACTTGACTAGTTAAGTCAATTAATTTTTCCCACACCTTAGCGTTGTACTCATTTTTAGTACACGAAACCCCTAGTACACCCCTCCGAGCCTATCTTTTCATTTCTAACTTTAAACATTTTACTTAAAGGAATAATTTGTTATAACCCACCCAAATGTGCAACCAAATTGCCTTAGCCTTCCATGTATGCACTCATCTTTAGTGTATTATTGTTACATGTTTAAACCATTAGTTAATTATCTAATTGATTACATGGTTGCTAAGTCGAGTCATATCTTGTACATATTGTTTTGGGACGATTGGGACTCATGGGTAAAGTATTTGTGTTATGAATTAATGGGGAAGAACATCGTATATTACCCCCATATGCGCGTTAATCTTATAAAGTACTCCAAGTGTTTTGATTATCTTGATTCGAGTACTCCAAGTATGTAAAAATTCAAGTGTAAGGGGAATGTACATTCCCTATGATGTGTTATTTTGGATGGTAGGCTAAAAATGTATGCAAAAAAAAACAAAAAAAAAAGAATAAAAAAACCGAAAAAATGAAGAAAAAGAAAAAAAAATTGAAAAAAAGGAAAGAGAAGAACATACGGACTACCATCCCGTTTCATTCTATGTTTGTTTTATGTTTTTGTTATTTCTGATTTATTAGCTTAAGTCGAGTCGAGTCTTGGCTTAGCAACGCTATATTGTACATGTAATTAACCAAGATGATTAACTCGCCACCAGTAAATATTGCCTTTATCCAACAAAACCGTGTTTTCCATATCCCTACACCTAACGTTATAACCCTTTAAAAGACCTCTTTGATAGTTTATCTTAGGTGCTTACGCTAAGTGGTGGAGGTTTGATCCTTTCCCAAGCCTATGGTAATCTATTTTGCTATGACAGGTAGTGAGAGATGTTTTCCATTTCCATATTGTGATATACACTTTATTACACCCGAGAGATGTGAGTATCTAAACACTATTTGTGAGGTGCTAGTGTATGACCTTCGTGCTTGTTTTTGGTTTTTAGTGGAATGATTATTTTTTGTAATTACTTTTATATTAGTGTTAAATGACCCCTAACTTGTATTTTGATTAGAATAAAAGCGAATTTGCTTGAGGACAAACAAATCTCAAGTGTAAGGGTATTTGATGAGGCGAAAAGTGTACCGCTTTTAAAGGGTCATTTAAGCTCGAATTCGAGATTATTTGATCAAATATTGTCCTAAATCGTTCCTTTGTCATTTTAGGTACTTTTGGAGAGAAATCTGGAAAAGGAAGCATTTTAGACGTTTTTGGAGCATAAAAGTGAAGAAAACGGCAAAGTCTCAATTTCCTTGCTGGGAACAGTACCTGACGGCGTCAAGCGTCTACAAGTGACGGCGTCAAGAGTTACAAAAGAAGTGGATGTGGACTTATAACGTGACGGCCCAGAAAGTTTTCAAGCTTATGGCCTGACGGCGTCACCAAGGCCGTTAGGGTCCAATCACACATGACGGCCCAGAGTAATTTCCTACATGACGGCGTTACAAATGGATCTAGGTAATACGATTTGTATCATGGCGGCGAGTTGACGGCGTCACGAGCTAATACATGACGCCGTCAAGATGTAAACTCTATATATAGTTTTCCAATTTTCATTAATTAGTGTGCAACTCTGAGGGAATAAACCCTAGTCCGAATTTTATCAGCTTTTAAAGGGTTTCAACCCCTTGATTCTTCCATGTTCAATTGAAGATAAGTATTCATTCAAATTATTCAATATGTCTATGTGTTGTGTGATTATATCTTACACTTGTCTTCTCTTTAACATGCTAGGCTAGATTTTCATTGTGTTTGCTTAGATGTAGTGAAACCTAGATTTTAATTATGGGTTGATTGTTTGTTTATAATTGTTACAGATAATTGTATTCGATGTTAGGCTTAAGAAAGCTGTCAGACTTCCATTGGTAACTTGCTTGAACGTCTTAAGAAACATGATCGGAGGTGTACTATGATTTTTGGTTTTATTTAATGCGTAAGAGAATTCTAATGATCCCATGTTAGGAGCTTCTAACGGCTCGATGATACGTGGGAATCGCACTAGGCTTTACCTCTCAAGGGATCTCGAGAAGCTTACAACCCCCACCAGGCAGTGTACCTGAACGTTGTAGTATAGTATAGTGACAAGTACCGGAGGATTGATCATTCAACTCAGGAATAATGTCGCTAGGATTAAAAAGCCTAAAAACTAGGTCTAGAGGTGAGGGATGATTCTTTGTGTATTTTTTATATTTTTATAAAAGCAATTAAAATCTCTGTTTTTGGAAGAGTGGGCGGAATTAGTTTCTAATCAACTAACCCAAATTAACTAAGATGCAATCAAAATAAAATAACAAAAATGAAAATAAAGCTAATTAAACTAATATGGTGTAAACAATGATAGGGAAAGTTGTGTTTACTTAGGTTTCATTACTCCCTAAATATCTTTTAAAGGTTGATAATTTGTTACAATTGCATGGATGACGGGTCGTATTCCTTAATACTAGTCGTAGGGCCATGTACAATATTCCCTAACTCTATAGGATCCTACTTCACTCCTATGTTGAGCCGTAAGAAGCTCCTAACATGGGATCATTAGAATTCTCCTACGCATTAAATACAACCAAAAATCATAGTACACCTCTGATCATGTTTCTTAAGACATTCAAGCATGTTACCAATGGAAGTCTGCCAGTTTTCTTAAGCCTAACATCGAATACAATCAACCGTAACAACTATAAACAAACAATCAACCCATAATTAACATCTAGGTTTCACTACATCTAAGCAAACACACAACAGATCTAGCCAAGCATGTTAAATTCAAGACAAGTGTAAGATATATTCAAGCAACACATAGACATATTGATTGAATTGAAAGAGTACTTATCTCAATTGAACATGAAATGTTTCAAAGGGTAAAAACCCTTGAAAAAGCTATGAAAATCGGACTAGGGTTTATCTCCAAAGTTATATCCTAAAAGTTACACACTAATGAATGAAAATTGCAAAACTATATATAGATTTTACAGGGTGACGGCGTCAAGAAGAAAATTCTAACGCCGTCAACTCGCCACCCATAATGAAATCGGATTGCCTAGATCCACTTTTGACGCCGTCATGTGTTAATTTGTTCTGGGCCGTCACTCACATTTGGACCATGACGGCCTATGGTGACGCCTTCATGTCCATAGTACAAAACTCTCTGGACCGTCACGGACTTTATCCACTTCCACCTCTTGTATTACTCTTGACGCCTTCAGGTATTGTTCCCAGCAAGGAAAATTAAGACTTTGTCGTTTTCTTCACTTTTATGCTCCAAAAACATCCAAAATGCTTCATTTTCTAGAATTCTCTCCAAAAGTACCTAAAATGACAAAAGGAACGATTTTGGGCAATATTTGATCAAATAAATTCGAATCCAGGCTAAAATGACCCCCTAAAAACGGTTCATTTTTCGTCTCATCAAATACCCTTACACTTGAGATTTGCTTGTCCTCAAGCAAATGCGCTTTTATTCTAATCAAAATACAAGTTAAGGGTCATTTAACACTAATATAAAAGTAATTACAACAAATAATCGTTCCACTAAAGACCAAAGACAAGCACGGAGGTCATATACTAGCACCTCACAAATAGTGTTTAGATACTCACATCTCTCGGGTGTAATAAAGTATATATCACAATATGGAAATCGAAAACATTTCTCACTACCTGTCATAGCAAAATAGATTACCATAGGCTTGGGAAAGGATCAAACCTCCACCCACTTGGCGTAAGCACCTAGGATAAACTATCAAAGAGGTCTTTTAAAGGGTTATAACGTTAGGTGTAGGGATATGGAATACACGGTTTTGTTGGATATAGGCAATATTTACTGGTGGCGAGTTAATCATCTTGGTTAATTACATGTATAATATGGCATTGCTAAGCCAAGACTAGACTCGACTTAAGCTAATAAATGAAAAATAATAAAAAATAAAACAAACATAGAATGAAACGGGATGGTAGTCCGTATGTTTTTTTCTCTTTTCTTTTTCTATTTTTTTTTTCTTAATTTTTTTTATTTTTTTATTTTTTTGCATACACTCTTACCCTACCATCCAAAATAATACATCATAGGGAATGTACATTCCCCTAACACTTGAATTTTTATATACTTTACAATAAACTAATCTAATGACTCGAATCAAGATAATCAAAACACTTGGAGTACTTTTAAGATTAACGCACATATGGGGGTAATATATGATGTTCTTTCCCATTACTCCATAACATTAGTACTTTACCCATGAGTCCCAATCGTCCCAAAACAATATGTACAAGATATGACTCGACTTAGCAACCATGTAATCAATTAGATAATTAACTAAGGGTTTAAACATGTAACAATAATGCACTAAAGATGAGCGCATACACAGAAGGCTAAGGCGATTTGGGTGTACATTTAAGTGTGTTGTAACAAATTCTTACTTTAAGTAAGATGCTTAAAGTTAGAAACGAAAAGATAGGCTCGGAGGGGTGTACTAGGAGTTTCGTGTACTAAAAATGAGTACAACGCTAAGGTGTGGGAAAAATTAGTTGACTTTACTAGCCAAATAATATGACTTAAATGGTCAAGTAATTATGATACGGGTTTAACACAAGGGTGATCCTAATGCCTCTTATCATGTAGTAAATCCTACTACACGAATGTAGTCTCACTAGCGGTCTCGGGATGCATCACTAACGCAAGTTCTAGAATCTAAATGCTACCGGTACACTCGTAAGCACTAATAGTAAATGCTTTTCTTATCAAATCTAAAGGCGAACCTCACATATTTGGGTTGAAAAGTTTTCTGAATGGTACGGTTTTGTGCTAGTTATACGACTCCTATTCATGAGACGCTTGCTAAGGCTAAAGTTTCACTCCTAAATGTTGTAAAAAAATTTAAATTTGGCGCTAAAATTACACTAACAAGTATTTCTCTTAGTTTTATTACACACCTACCATCAAACAAACAAACTCAAGTGCAATTGTATCCTATAAGATATCATCATTTACCCTCCCCTTACACTTAGGATGAACATTGTCCCCAATGTTCAATTAAAGAATGTAAAAGTAAAACATGTAAAAGAATGAAAGCAAATACTCCCCTGATTCGTTTGGTGTGGATAGTGTGGTAACAAGGTTAGATCTTCCTCCAAGAAAATGAACAATCAAAGCTTCCCTTCCAGAAAAATAAATCATTTTCTTGTCATACATAACCTGTTAAACCTGAGAAAACAAACAAGGCAACCTCGCGTAAAATCAGCGGCAATCTATATATACTAACAAGTCCTAGAAAGCAAATTAAGATATAATGCTTGTGGAATGAATGTTTGCAGATTTCCTAGAGTTTATAAAACTAAAGAATTAACAAAAACTTTAAGAATCCGTTAGAAAAACAAAACTAGCAAAATTTCCAGAATTTTACACATGACGCCATCAGGAATTAATTCCTGACGCCGCAAGAAGTGACCTGCAGAAATCTTTACGTTAAGTTTCCGGAAAATTTCTGGAAAAACTTATGTCCTACTTCCTGGAAAATCCTGCAAAACATCATTATGACTCGATACAAGCATTTGACTCTAACAAATACTAATACACATGTCCATTTAATATTGTGGAGAATCATGATCAGTTTTGGTTCTTAAAAACATATATGGGGTTTCCCCTTACATTTATCTTTTTGAAAAATACCTTTATATGAAGTTAAGACGAAGTTAAACGACAAAATATAGCATTTTCACAATTTTGTTTTGAAACATGATCTACCAACAATAAAAACAAAGCATGCATACGGAAACAAATAACAATCAAACAAATAAAAATCACACAAAACATGGGTTGCCTCCCAAGTAGCGCTTTTCTTTATTTTACGAGTCGTGTAGCTAGACTCAAGGTCATGGGCAATTACGTGACCTCATCGTTGGTCTCATTCTCTAGGTCATCTCCAATCTTAGTTTTGTATTCTGGACCTAGTTGCAAGCATTCCTTGTAGAAACCAAGTATTCTATTCATAACATATTCGACTCCTCTACGTCTATCCTCATCATTCCTATAGTAAACCGCTTGTTTGTGTTCCTTTTCTATGTTTGATAGAAGGCGGTATTGTTCAATCTTATAAGGCATTTGGTAAGCAATCTCATCATTCTCTTCTTTGAATCTAACTATCCCTAGGGTAGGGTCATAACTCATCCTAGATGCCTCAACAAACGGTTTTCCAAACACTACTTGACTTAGGCAATCATCTATTACCGGACGAGTATCCTCTACTATCACAAAGTCGATAACATAAGTGAAGTTTCCTACAAATACATGTAATCCTCTCACTCTTCCTACAAAATTGCTTATCAAATTCTTGTTGGGCATCATCCTATAACCAAGTTGCTTCTTCATTACCCAATTATAATAAGTCCTAGTCATGATGTTTATAGGGGACCTAGGATCGATATAAGCTTTCCATATGTGCATATGCCCAATGTTGCATGGTATGTTGATATTAGAGGGATCACCTACTTTAATAAGGGGTGAACCAAGGTTATATGGTGTCTCGGGATCATCGAATAAATCCTTGTGATATTCCCGTTCTTCCTTGGTGGGCAACTTATCAAAGTACTCTTCTACATTTTCTACTTCCTCTAACTTTTCTCCCTTATTAACCTCAACTTCCTTAATCTCATCCCTAGTCTCGATTTCTATTCCAACTTCATCCATGTCACTTTCTTCTATATCCTTATCTATTGGCTTAATGGTGACAACATTGACAAAGTGGACATGTTTGGATGACGAAGGGTCCTTAATTTGGATTCCGCTATTGGTGTCCCTAGTGTCCTTCCTAGGTGTAGTAAGCAGTTGGTTGTTGAGGGCTTTCAACAAGTTGTCAATCTTATTGGTCACCTCCGTTTATTGTTGATTGAATTCGGTTTCAAACTTAGCTATGCGAGCCTCTTGAGATGCCATAAACTTGGACTTCAATCCTTCAAGATTATTGGTACCACCATAGTTACTAGAAGGATTGTTGTTGAAAGTACGGTTAGAAGGTGGACCGTTTGGTTGGTAACGATTAGGCGGATTGGAAGAATTGTTTTGATTTTGTTTCCACCTAAGGTTCGGGTGATTTTTCCAAGAAGGGTTGTAGGAATCACCGTAAGGGTTTGGCTCGGGTTTGAAAGTGTACCACTTATCTCCCGCTTCGTCGGTACGCGAGGATGCGTACTCCGCAAAAGCTTGTCCGGGGAGTTCCACGCAATCACGAGTGTCATGGGGACCACTACATAATTCGCATAAAGAAGTGATTTTGTTCACTTGGCTTGAAGGCTTGGGAGCTTCGTAAGATTTCGATTAATGAGTTTAAATTTTGTAGTCATCAAAAAGGGAGAGATTGTTGACATAAATAATGTGTGAAAACGTTATTCATATCTTTCGATATCTCTATATTTTGACGATCACAAAATGTAAAATCGTAAATCGTATAATTACTACGTAAACAAGTATTAAGCTAGTTTATATCACTATATCCAACTTAATCACTTAAGGTATGGATAAACAAGTGCTTAATACATCTCATGATCAAAGGGATATTTAATTAACTAATACAAAGTTTATTTAAATATATAAACATATTATATATTTTTGAAAAACACTTTTGGTAATAAAGAAAAATGTTTTAATCATACTAAATATATGATTTCAAATATTTAACCAAAATCAGTTAGTTTTTCACTAAATAAACTTTTCCCACTAAAAAACAAAAGTTCTGGCCGTTACAGCTGGGCGGCCCCCTTAATTATAAGGGGCGGTCCCCTTAATTTTAAGGGGGCCGGCCTTGATTTAAGGGGGCCGGCCACGCTCCTCTGTCAGAACTTGTTGCCTATAAATACCACTTTAAACCTGGAATTTTTCTCACCTTTTGCACGAAATTTTCAGATCTATAACTCTCTAAACATCCTCTAAAACCCTTTGATCATTTGTATATTAATCCTTGTTTCAAGTGATTCAATCCCTCATCATCCATTCTCATCCAAAGTGCAAAAGAAGAACACTCTTTCTACAACCAAGTTCAAGAACTGTTGAAGAGTAGTTGTGCATAGTGTATATATATATATATTCATTTGTGAATATTGTGTTGTGCTTGTGATTAATTGTGTAGAAGATATAGAAGTTGTGTAGATAATAGAAGTTGATAAGTAGTGAAGTAGGTTAGTTGTGAAGATAGGTGTGAAGTAGAAGATTGGTGTGTAGAAGATAGTTGTGAAGAAGATTGGTGTGTAGTATATCGGTGTGAAGAAGTTGTGTAGAAGTTGTCATCAAGTTGTGAAGTTGTGTGGTGTGTAAATTGGTGTGTAAGGTTTTCTCCGCCAAAAAGGAGTTTGTTGACATAGTGAAGAAAACTCTCGAGTAGGTGACTTGGGGAGTGGAGTAGGAACAAGGAAGGTGTCCTTGTAGCCGAACCACTATAAATCCTTGTGTTGTGGTTTGATCTTTCTAACTCTTCTTATTACTTATTTATTTACCTTTACTATATTAGCTTTGTTAGTTAGTTACCATGCAATTGTTCATATAGTGCAAGTATTGAGTTCACATAAACTAGAATCGAAGTTTTTAAAACAAACTTGTGTTTATAAATTTAAAAGGACGTAAAACTATTCAACCCCCCCCCCCCCCTTCTAGTTTTCCACAATTGGTATCAAGAGCCACGTCTAGCAAGATTTTTAAAATATATTGTATTTTAAAACTTGTAACGATCTATGGAATCTGGAAAATATTTAGAAGGGCAATCTATGCAAAGACCACCACTATTTGAAAGTGATGGATTTTTATATTGGAAAAATCGATTCGAAACTTATGTGAAATCAAAAGATCTAGATCTTTGGCATATTATTACCAATGGTGATTTTTTACCTATTCAAAATAACCCCGAAACTAAGAAAAATGAAATCGTACCTTTTGAAAAACAAAATGATGATTTAAAAAGAAAACTTGCTAAAAATAATGAAGCGAAAATTGTTATTTACAATGCGCTACCACGTAAAGAGTACGAAAGGATCTTTATGTGTGAAACCGCAAAAGAAATTTGGAACTCTTTGTTAATAACCCACCAAGGTAATAATCAAGTCAAAGATAACAAAATAGATCTTCTTGTTCAACAATATGAGCAATTCACGATTCCGGAAGAGGAATCAATTGATAATGCTTTTGCTAGATTTAACACTATAATCACAAGTTTAAAAGCACTTGATGAGAATTTTTCTAGTAAGAATTCTGTTAGGAAGTTTCTTAGAGCACTTCACCCAAAATGGTGAGCTAAAGTGACGACTATTGAAGAATCGAAGAATTTGTCAACGCTACAACTTGATGAATTAATTGGTAATTTAAAAGTCTACGAAGCAATAATAAAGAAGGACTCCGAAATGGTTAAAGGGAAACGAGAGCAAAGCAAGTCAATCGCCTTGAAAGCTAGAAAGGAATCCAACAACGAAGATAGCTCATCTTCCGAAAGCGAAGACGAAGAATATGCCATGGCCGTAAGAGATTTCAAGAAATTCTTCAAAAGGCGAGGAAGATTCGTTAGACAACCACACGATGAAAGAAGAACATCTCAAAAGAATAATGATGACAAGTATATCAAGAATGAGAGAAAATGTTTCAAGTGTGGTGATCCGAATCACCTTATTGGAAAATGTCCAATGATGACAAGAGATCAAAATCAAAGAGCATTTATTGGAGGTGCTTGGAGCGATAGCGATGAAGATGAGAAAGAAACAACAAAGGAAGAAAAGTGTCTCATGGCTAAAACATCAAATTTTGAAGTTTAACGCATTGAAGACGAAAGGTACACATCTCCTTTTATTTTCTTGTAGACAAATGCATGCTTAGTTTAGTATCTAGCTTTTATGTGATTTTGATTGGTTCATTATTCTCTCTAGTCTTTACTTCTATACATATATATATACTTATTTACTTATACTATATATATACACTTAGCTATATCTAGGATCTTATAACCTAGAAAACTCATTTGTTGATTTTCTAGAACTAGAAATTCTTCGTTTACGAACCTTTTCTTTTCCCCATTTGCCTTATTGAACTTTAATGTTCAACAACACTCATGCTGATGAAGAGAGATGAGTCAAAAAATCTATGGATGAAACAAACTCCCGGCTTCCGTTGCATTCGTCTCCTTCCTTTATTCTCGTCTTATAAGCCCATACTATATATATATATATATATATATATATATATATATATATATATATATATATATATATATATATATATATATATATATATATATATATATATATATATATATATATATATATATACACACACATATACTTATGAACCTTCAACAACGTTCTCGTGTACTTGACAACTTGATAAATTTCATCCGAAAATGATCAAGAAAATTTAATTGGCAAATTGTCAAGTAAAAGTGTCAAGTAATTCCTTTCGTGCGAATACCCTCCAACGTATTTTTGATTAAATATAAATTTAATACATACATATAAATATTTTCTTGTTCTTTCCAGAAACCAAAATCAAAAATATCAAATTTTGGAGGGCGGCCCCCTTAATGTTTAAGGGGACCGGCAGCCAAATGAAGGGGCGGCCCCCTTAATGTTTAAGGGGGCCGGCCATCTGATAGCTCAAACCCGTTTTTCTCCTTTTTCCTTTTGCCAAACACTCCACTTTTTCATACTCCCCTTCCCATGCTTCTGCTGTGACGAAAACCAAAACCCAAAAATCTCTCAAATCACTTCCAAATCACATAATTCGGGTTAATTCGCAAAGGGCAAATTCATCTAACACAATCACCATTACATATTATAAGTTTTTCATAACACATTTCATCTAATTTCATCTTATTTGATCATACTCATGATTATGCATGTTTTATAAAATTCGTCAAATTTCACAATTTCTTTCGAATTAAGCCTTAAAACTCCATAACCAAATGCTTCCCCTAGGATTAGGATGATTGATCAACACTAGAAACTAGTTTAAAACTCAATTTTACAAAAAAGGTTTTTCCTTCCAAAGAACCATATACAACTAGTGTTATACCCGTTTCCCGGATACAAATAGTCCCCACCTTATATGGAAATAGACTAAGGACTTAACGTGATTGACAAGTCAAATCCGATAGTCAACCTGATGGTTAACGAATGTATTATATGGTTATGGAAAGTGTTAGGTGGCAATTAGAAAGGAAATAAACTTCAAGGGCTTAATTTTTCATATACTAAATGTGTTATAAGTTTATATGTGGCCAAAGTAGAAGGAAGGAGACTTAAGGGGCTTATTGTGCCAAATGGACAAAGTTGTGCAAGTAAATATCTCCTATGTAGAATTCTAGAAATTGGGAGAAAAGTGGAGAAAGGGTGTGTGTGAGTGTCGGTTATATAAGGGAAAAGAATGGAAAGAGGATTAGTTTTGATGGCTTAGGAAGGATGATGATGAAGTCCTTATGCTTATGGTCATCCCTAGCAATGAGCTCCCAAGTAAGTAATCTTGCTATTTAGATTCTAATGAAGTTATAGATTATGAGGAAAGTGGGTATTCATCATATGATCATATGATGATTTAGAAAGGAAGTTAAGTAATGATGTTGATTAATGTATTAATAGGTCTTGATTTTAATGGTAAAAGATGATGATGATGGAGGATTATGAAGATGATGAATGGTGATGGAGATGAGGATGATAATGATGATGATGCCCTTATTAAACTTAGCTTGGAATCAAGATAATTAAACCAGTTATAAGTTAATGTTATATGGATTTCAATGCATTATGTGTTATGTGTTGTTGATGTTAAGGTTATTGAATGACTTAATGTGTATGTGCTTATGTGAAAGTAGATTGTAAGGCTAGTTTGGCATAACTATCAAAAGAATGATAGAGTAGGATGGAATTGGTTAGAGTATGAATGGTGATGTTTAATGATGGCTTAAGGTATGTGTTATGATTAATGTTATGAAGGAATGATGGTTATGATGCGTAATGTATGATGTTAAGTTATATCCATTTTACTTACTAAGCTTTATGCTTACGGTTTAAGTGTCTAATGTTTTGTAGGTTCTTGTGTTATGCAATGGCTTGGATTAAGGATTAAGGTTTGGTGGAAAGTTAGAAGACTTTGGTAAGAAAGTAGGAGCTAGGTAGAATACCGAGCTCAAGTCAATGTTGATGCCCCCGTGAGTTGTTTAAAGGTTATATGGACATAGTCAAGTGTCAAAGTTATGTTGCGATATGTCAGAGTCAAGTATGTCTAACTATTCGCAATATAGATGGATTTAAGTGTTTATAGTGATGGATAAATGGGCGTTTGGATTAGGTGTAAATATACCCATTTTAGGTTGTAAATGGGTCAAATGATTATGAAAACATTTTATTATGTTATGTTAATGGTTTTGGGTAAGTTTGATAGGATATGAAAGTGGTAAGGGTTTTTTGTTGTGAAAATGGGTCAAAACGGGGTTTAGCACAAAACCCGTCAAATTGTAAAGTACTATTCCAAAGGTAAATTGGGTAATGTTTTTGCATGAAAATGATAATTTATGATGTATTATTAAGTTCTGAAAAGTTTTTTGTAAATTATCGAGTTAGAATTATCCCAATCAAAGGGAGTTAAGAGTCGAAAATAGCTTAAAAAGATTTTGCCTAAAAACCACTTTTTTGCGGATCCGCGAATCCGTATTTTACATGGGCGTATCCGTTAAATACGGTCCTTGGGCTGCATTTTCAGATTTTGTCAAACATAAAAAAATCATAGAAAATCAACGGTGCATCGGATTTTAATGAAGTAAAAACCAATCTTAAATGTTTTTGAACGTACTATCCAATAGAAATAGTTTCAAGACTTAAATGATAATGTAATTTTATAAATGGTCAAGGAAGTAATAGGAAGTCTGTTAAAGTTGGGTCGTTTTCGCGTAAAAGTCAATAATTTTGGTCAGAGCGGGCACGGGGTGTAACAACTAGCTTAATTAATCATGCAATAATAAAACAGTAATGACATAGCAACAAACACTAACATATGATCTTCCATTCTCCTTGAATCCCACGCCCCACCAAAGCTCAAAAAACACAATGGTTGACAAACTCTGACCAAGAGTAGATTTATCCAATCAATATCCACACTAGCACTCAAACGAACTCTTATCGCTGCTAGGTTGTGAGTTAAGAACGTCTAACGTATGAAGAGCGAGTGATCAAATCAGGTACAACACGAACACACTTTTTGTTCGTGTAGTTTGGGTTTGGAGGCCGAACAAAGAGCTAAAGGGGAGGGTTATGGTTTATTGAATTGTATGTAAAATCAATTACATTGATTTTTTATAGTAGTTCTATGACTTATCCATTAAGAAAGAGATAACTCTAAAAACAAACTACATAATTACTTAATTTAAATAAATGGATAATTTAAATAATATCAATACCTTATTTTAAAGATAATTATCTGGTTAGACAAAATAATTACAACTCCCTTAAAAAGTTCAAGCCCAACCAAACACTCCCTAATGAGGCCAGTCATGTGTGAGCCCACAATGGGCTCACCAGGCTTCTTTGTTCAGTCCAACTTAATTAAATCTTCACTTACTCATAGACTTAATTAAGCCCAATTGCTAATTAAGCTTATTGCGTAAATGACCAATTTAACGTCTCTTATATTTAACTCTAATATATGTATACAATGCATATATATTATTCCGATTTCTCGTGCTATATGTGTGTGACCGTTCGGTCTCCTAAAGAATGACTAATATAAGTTTGTATATTTTGTCATGCATACACAATACCAACAAACTCCAACTTGTGCATGGCGACAACACTCCCGGAACTTATATAAGCAATATCATATGTCTAGCAACAGTGCTATCGTTGCACCACTCATTACGAGTGTTTGTTTCACCAGTGCAAATGAACTTATCATTACTCGTTAATGATCTTATGATTAAAAATCTGTTATCCCTTTGTTCAATACCAATTGGTAAGGACCTAGACGAATCTACCGTGTGCTAACACTTAGTTTTTTGATTAAGAAATGATATGATCACCAAAATAATCTATAAGACTATTTTAGGCGTGACCACGCAAATATCAGATCATCTCAACAACAGGATACTAAAGTATTCCCCCTATCAAATAGAGGAACAAATCCTTTATACTATATCCATCTCATTAATTAAATAAAACAATTTTGTTAAAACATTTAATTGAATTGAATTGATAGTGATCAGTTTGTTTTAAAGATAGGTAAATAAAACATGACTGGAAGTCATTTATTAAATGAGCCCTCAACAAAGCTTAAGATCGGGCTAGAGCTCCTTTATCTTAGACGAATAATATTGATTGATTGATTAATTAAATTGATTGAATAATTAGAGACTACATATGATCCAATATTTATAAGCTAACTCTCAATTCAATTAATCAATCAATATTAAGCATGGATCTTTTCGAGCTTTTATAAGTTTGATTCGTAATGAGCCGAATTTGAGCTAAAAGCATAAGGCTCGAAGTAAGCTCGAGCTCGATACTTGTGATTGTTAACGAGCCCGCTCGAGCTCAAGCTTGAAAACCGTTAGCTTGACTCCGCTTGTTTCTACTTTTATAAGGTAGTTATACTACGAATATTATAATTTTGAGGATAATGTCCGTTAAATTCCTAATGAGCTTAATTGTTGATTGAGTATAAGGTAGTAGAAAATTCACTTAGCTACATTTAGGGTAGCATACTTCAACTTCATTTGAAAGTTCAAGTTTACTTCACTGGTCCACTACTACGAACATCAGCGGTAGTTGCATCTTCTGTCTATAACCATATATGCTCTTTATCTTGATTATATGAGAAATGTTGATAGATAGTAGATATTTGATGTTATTACGTCTCAACCGGTAATTAACGATATTAAACAGGCATTAGTTCCAATGGGTTAGCTCTGTAACCACATGTTTCTAGAAAGCTTAATGCTAGAGGAGTTAGTTGTTAGAGCATCTACAATGCATCAAGTCTTTAAGACTTGATGCATTTAATGCATTTAATGCATAATGTATTTAATGGTTAAAGCTTTGAGCAAAAACTTTAGGTTTACCAAGTCTTTGAAGAAAAGCTTTTTAAAAAGCTTTTGAAGCAATGCAAAAAACACCTTAAAATGACTTTTGAAAATAGTAAAAAGCTTTTAACAACTTTACCCATTGTGGATGCTCTTACGTGAACTTACGACCCACATCACTCTATATAACTAGGGATCATAGCAAACGAGTGTACACTTTTTAATATTGATGCTTTACAACGTACAAAATTTTGTTAATCTTGTTTATAGACTATTTATTTTTAGTTTTTTAGTGATAGATCAAAAATATGTAGTCGAAACACATTGCCTACCGAATTAAATAATTTCCTGTATTCGATCCTGGTCTTACCAGCACAAAGCTACACACGGTAGGATCCATTGCTCGGTTGTGTAATAGGTAGTCTAGTAGTTCTTGTAATAATAAATTTTAAGCAAGATCATACGCATTAGACACCGGTATAGGCTTCGATCCCAGCGTCATCGATCAGCGTCACTGCAACGACCATATTAATTTGATTTTTAAGGGTTAAGTCTATAAATTAAAAACTAACTCACACTCTTTGAATGATTACTTGGTTAGTTTATTACCCATATCACTATTGTAACTTTTTGTATTGTGTTTTAATAGAAATGTAACTAGAAGATTTTTTATGCTACTACACCTAGTGCTTATAATATTCTCAGCAAGGGATTTTATACTTTCTTATATTTGAGTAGCTACTTTCAACACGCATTTGTCTATGCAACTCACAAATGACAAGTTACAACTCGAATTCTTTTGCCAAAAATACTAGCTAGTGCTAGAGTAATAAACTTGACATAGACATTTGGAAATAATAAATAACCATAAATTTGAAACAGAAAGGAAATAGTGAGATTCAATTATATAATCACAACTACTATAACTATAGATATATATATAGTTATATACACACAGCGGCCCGTATATATGTATCTGCATGTACCTCTATGTTTCTCTCTCAACCAGTGAGAGAGAGAGAAAGAGTTTGACAGAAGAAAATGGTGTCTCTTCTTCTCTTCTAATCTCAACACCAAACTTCAATGGTGTTATTTTAATTACCATTTTACCCTTCATCCTCTCTGTATCCATACAAACCACATTTATTTATATGATTTATATATAATACTATAATAACACTCACCTTTTCATTTCAATTCTTTCTCTCTCTCTCTCTCTAGATTCATTTCCATGTATCTTTTCAACATTGGTTTTGAATTAGTATTCGTGTTCTAGATCGAAAACTAGCGAAAATGCGAGTCAAGGAAATGTACCCTCTATGTTGTATTTCCTTAGAAAGTTCTGAGATCGGGGATGACAACTCACCCGACCAGATTGCAACAACGTTGTCAAGATCATGTTCTATACCTGACATGAGATCCGATGTTATCGCGAGTGGATGGCCATCTTCTGGATCAGATTCTGGTCATGGAAATACAAGTAGTTTTGCTGGAGTTGTTCATAAATGGACCAACTATGGTAAAGGGTGGAGATCTAGGTGGTTTGTTTTACGAAACGGGGTTGTTTCGTATTCGAAAATACTCTTGCCGGAGAATCTAGCTCCCGGTGATGACGTCAGATTCATCGGAGATGTTTCGTCTAGTAGACGTAAAAGGCTTAACAGCTGTGGCAGCAGACGGATAAGTAAACCGCAGAAAAGTGTTGGAGTTGTTCATCTTAAGGTATTATTATGAACAGTTTTAGTGTTTGCAAATTAGGGTAAAGTATATTTGTTTTCATGTGTTTTGTAATGATTAATGACTAATGACTAATGATTTATGATTTGTGAAATTCTTGTGTGAGAGGAATAAAATATGAAAGGACTAAAGGACTAGATCTTGGGGTCATGTCAAAGGGCCACATTGCATACACATAAACACACAAAATACATAGTGGTTAGCCAATGGAATTGTTTTAGGGATGTTGTGTAGCAGCAGGCCTACTATACCTTTTAAACTTTATTTTCTAACATTTTTTTTTGGGTATCCCATTTTGTGCTTATTTGATCTATATCTGAATCAGTTTTTTGGTTTGTACTTGTATTTCATACCTCAATTTTATTTGGATCTTGTCTTTTGGTTACTTTTTTTTATGACTGTCTCTTTCATTTGACCACACATGGTTATTGGTATATAACTTTATTTAAATGTGTATAGTGTTTTAGACTTTTAGTATTATTATTCTGCACTTATTATTTTGAATTTATGGATTGCAAGCTGTTGAATTATTTTGCCTGGGATGGTGGGTGGGAATAATTTAAAGACCATATTTATTGTATCGACAAGCTTATGGTTAAATAAGATATGTTTTGACATATTTTTTCTGTCATGCTATTGCTTGATCTGCTTAATCTTGATTGAATCTATGCTGAACATTGTTTTTTCCACCGGTTTGTTTATTGTTCTGTCACATTGTATTTGAGGGGTTGCATACATTGGTTAGAAGCGGATTGTTCCTGCATTCTACGTTCTTATTCGTTTGGGATTATTTTGATTTTTTTTTTTTTTTTTTCTTTAAATTAGTGTTTGTTTATACAAAGCATATTCAAACTTGGAAATATAAAACTGAAGAAAAAGTGGTAATTTTAATTCATTGATGCAGATCTCGTCATTTCGTGAGAGCAGATCAGATAGCAGACGATTTTATATATTTACTGCTACAAAGACACTTCACCTAAGGACTAGTTCGAAAGAAGAAAGAGTTGCCTGGATAGAAGCTTTGTCATCTGCTAGAAATCTGTTTTCTGTAAGAAGATTGAATGATAAGTTATCTGTTGTCCCGACTGATATATCACTGTCAACTGAAAGATTAAAGCAGCGGTTAGTTGAAGAAGGCACAAGTGAGACACTGGTCAAGGATTGTGAGCAGATTATGCTTTCAGAATTTTCAGAAATTCAAGGCCAAGTTAAAGCTCTTTGTGAAGAGCGTTCAAGTTTGCTTGACACCTTAAGACAGCTAGAGGTAAATTACTTTAAACATTTGTGATTTAAAATCTCGACTTTTGCTGAAAGGTACTTTTGGTATGTATCAGGCTGCTAATATCGACACTGAAGCCTCTGGAGTTCCTGTAGGCGAGTATCAATTGACACAACACGAGTTTCCAGATATCCAACCTGGAAAATACAGTGGTAAGCTGCAATTATTTAACTATCATATTCTGTTATTTGCTTTGTGTAATTAATTATTAATAGACAAAATTTCATCAATACTTAGAGTGGAGTACCACTGCATCGTCTGATGATGTCGAAAAACAAGAGTTTGAAGAAGCTTCAGAAGACGATGAAACATACTTTTTTGACACAATAGATCAGTTTCCTGGCACAATAAATCAGTCTGATGCTATGGATGTAATAAACACCACTAACTCTGGACAGCTGCAATTTGAAAGAAGAACGAAGCTTCCTGATCCAGTTGAAAAAGAAAAGGCCGTTAGTCTGTGGTCTATGATTAAAGACAATATTGGGAAAGATCTCACACGAGTATGTCTGCCTGTTTATTTCAATGAGCCTATCTCATCTCTCCAAAAATGCTTTGAAGATCTCGAGTACTCTTATCTTCTTGATCGTGCATATCAGCATGGAAAAGAGGTATAACTTATACTTCACCTTGGTAATTTATTCAATATTATAGCGTTCTTGTACTATACCTCTGTAGATTGTCTAATTTAAATCGGTTTGCTCATCTTGTTGTTCTAGGGAAACAGTCTCCAAAGACTCTTGAATGTTGCTGCATTTGCGATTTCTGGGTATGCTTCATCTGAAGGCAGGCATTGTAAACCGTTCAATCCTTTATTAGGGGAAACATATGAAGCTGAGTATCCTGAGAAAGGAGTTCGTTTCTTTTCTGAGAAGGTTTGTTGTTCTAGCTGTGTATAGTATCTATGTTGTTGTGATGGGCTAATTGCATAAAGAATAACCAACTTTGGTCAATTTTCCACTTTAATTAACTAAAATTTTTCAATCTGAAAAACCATAAAAGTTTCAAAACTTTTGTCCCTGTAAAAAGATAAGATCTCAGTTTCAATAACGGTAACTTTGACCATGTTCATTATTCTTATAACGATGTTCCTGGAAATTGGTTGCCTCGGAAGATTACCTTTTAATAAATTTTTCTATGGTATTTCTGAGTTACAATACTTGGTTAGTTGAATCAGCAATTTGACCAAAGTTGATTACTTATTTATGCAATTTGACCTTGGTTCAGCTTTGTGAAAGAATCTAAATGTTAGAACATGAACGTAAGAAAAATGCAATATTGGGTGTTCATGAGCACAAATTGATGATGTTTCTTAATTTCCATGACAGGTTAGTCACCATCCCACCTTAATAGCTTGTCATTGTGAAGGTAGAGGATGGAAGTTTTGGGCAGATAGCAACATAAAAACAAAATTTTGGGGGAGATCAATTCAACTAGACCCTGTTGGACTTTTAACTCTCGAATTTGATGATGGTGAGATTTTCCAATGGAGTAAGGTACAGATCGAAAATAATTTTTCCTTTAGTCGTTACAAGTCTTAATACTCATGCTAATCCAAATACATGTGTATGTATTGTTTTCAGGTCACCACCAGCATTTATAATCTTATATTGGGAAAAGTCTATTGTGATCATCATGGATTGATGCATATACGTGGTAACCGAGAGTTATCTTGCAAGCTCAGGTTTAAAGAACAGTCTATTCTTGAAAGAAATCCGCGCCAGGTAAATATTCATATTCCTGTTTTTTTTACTGCGATACTGACAGAAAAGCTGATGATAACATGTAATATTTGGATGTTTATTTTGAATAGGTGCATGGGTTTGTTGAAGATACAAGTGGTAAAAAACACGCCACAATATCTGGAAAATGGGACGAGAGCATTTATTTTACAACAGGAGAGGGGACTAGCAAGACAAAGGAAATAGGCGAAGAAAATATGCTGTGGAAAAGAACTATGCCTCCTGTTAACCTCACACGATACAATTTAACATCATTTGCTATCACATTGAACGAGTTAACACCAGGACTGAAGGTATTGTACCACATGTTTAGTCATTTATGTTCCATGTGTGGATATGTGTGTGTGAGTATTATATGATGTGGTTTATTGCTGTGTCTGATCGATTGATATTTTTGTAACGGATTAAGGAGAAACTACCACCCACAGATTCAAGACTTAGACCAGACCAAAGGCATCTGGAGAATGGTGAATATGAGATGGCAAATTCTGAGAAGCAAAGACTGGAGACAAGACAAAGAATGGTATGGGTTTTGTGTTTCTTTTAACTTTTAAACTTCAATATGTAATTAATTTTGATGTATACTATTAGAAAATTTACAATAATACCCTTAAAGTTACTAAGAGTTTACTCTGCTAGAAAAAAGTAGGATGACTCGTAATGTTACTATAACTTATTTAGAGGTTTACTAACCAATGCTTAACAATACTCTACAATCTTGTAGTCGAGAAAACTACAAGAAAATGGATGGAAACCACGGTGGTTCAAAAAAGATGGCGAAGATGGCACCTATAGATACATAGGTGGATACTGGGAAAAGAGAGAAGAACAGAATTGGGAGGATTGCCCCAATATATTTGGCGAATTCAGTGAAGACCTTGTTAATAGCTCAAACGTCACCTAAATTTGTTAAGGTAACAACCTTTTTTGTATATATCATCTAATATCCAAGCAAAGAATATAGTAGCAGAAGACAACCTTTTGATTTGGATGCTTATTTATGCAGAGGGACATGCACAGTAAACATAGCCTAGTTCTTTGAGATTCTTATTGTGATCATATCCAGATTTTCAATCTTTCGGTTTCCATGTGACAGACCATCTTCTCCAACATGGCGTAGCCTTTGTAATTTCTTGTTCTTACGCTCCATTAAGAGCTCATATATAGTGCAGCTGACATATTAGCAAATTAATTTTAGATGAGTCTACTGTTGTATTGTTTGAATGATAGAAATAAATGAAAAAAAAAGAAAGCCAAAATTATTTAAGGAATTGTGAATTGTTCATGTAGTTATTTTAGAAATGTTGTTACAGAAGAATGTTGTGTTTAGAAAATTGTCAAAGCAAGAGTTGAATGATTACATTCTGTTAATCAAATGCAAAGTCTGCCCATATTAATTAACTGTTGTAATTTTTTTCTACATGTTTTCCTTTTTTATATGTGTTATATATGAAGAAAATTATTGACTCAAATAGTCTGCAATTCTGATTCATTTTCATTATTTACCAATTTTGTTTTTTGTATGATGGGTTGCTTAGATATTTTAATTACACCTAAAAGTGTGAAAATTTTAGTGTGTTTTGACTTGCAGTGATTTAGATATAAGGTATCAGTGTATCATGTCACATATATGTTCATTCAGTTTCCATATATCAATGGACTTAAATGTGAAATATGTTCAGAGTAGAGGTGCAAGTTTAGACCCGGTTTTTTTTTAACCGGCGGGTAAACCGGAATCGGGTTTTTACAAAACCGGTTATAAAAAAACCGATCCGGTTTTTTATAACCAAACCGGTTGGACCGGTTAGGTGTTTTTTACCCGGATCGGGTTTTTACCGGTTATATAACCGGGTATACCCGGTTTTTAAATAAAACCGGTTTTATTTATTTATTTATTATTATTTTATATATATATATATATATACACGTGGCCCGTTTCAAAAAAAAAAAAAAAAAAAAAAAAGTTACCTTTTTTTTAAAAAAAAAAGAAGGAAAAAGTTACCGTTAACCGGTTTTAACCGGTTATTTCCGGGTTGTTTTTGGATTTACCGAGCCTAACGGCTCTATAGCAAACTAGCTGTTTTTTTTTTTTTTTTTTTTTTTTTTGAATGTTTTTGAGGTTTTAAGACACTATAAATAGAGGTAATGAGTTGGGGTTGAAAACACATAAAAAACAATCTCTTTTCTTTCTTTAATCTCTCAAAAACGCTCTAATATCGCTAATATTTCGCTATAATGGAAAACGCACAATCACAACAAGCTTCCACTACTCCCTCCTCCGTTGCTACTAGCCGAAAACAACATTACACAAATGATGATGTTGAGAAAATTAAACCAACTGCCTGAAAAGGTGATGTGTGGGCTAATTACGAGTTGTGTCTTATGAAAGATCGTAGTGAAAAGGCGCGTTGCAAGAAATGTGGGAATTTTTATGGCGTCGGGTCTAACACTACACTTAGGAGTCATATGGGTAGTTGTAAGGCGGTTCGAAATGATATGTCGCAAGGTACTATTGGTGCGGATGGTCAAGTTTTTATATATGATGCGGATGCGCTTCGACTTGATTTTACGAAGTTTGTCATTCAACAAGGGCTTCCATTCAACCACTTCGATAACATCAAGCTTACGGAGATCATCAAAAGGAGGCTACAACCGCGGTATCAACATGTAAGTCGTACTACTCTTAGAGTGATGCTTTTAATTTATGGAAAACGGCTAAAAAAGATATTATTGATGGTTTTCGTGATTATAAATATGGTGTTGCTATAACTACGGATACTTGGACCGCACCACATGGTACGGCAAATTCTTTTCTCGCCGTTACGGCTCATTGGTTTAATCCCGAATCTTGGTTATTAATGAAACGGACAATTGCTTTTAAACTATTTGGTTATCCTCATACGGGATCTAATTTAAGAAAAATTTTACATGACACTTTAATTGAATATAATTTAGATGATAAAGTTTTTACGATTTCACTAGATAATGCATCAAATAATACTAAAGCTATAGAATTGTTAAAATTACGTGTAAAACCTATTTTAGATGGTGCTTTTTTTTCATTCCCGTTGTGTTGCTCATGTTATAAATTTATCCGTACAAGCGGCTTTAAAAATATGTGATAGTTTAAAGACGAAATTTAGGAATTTATTAGTAACTATATATAGTGTGAGCAACGAACGACATACTAACTATAAACGTTTTCGTGTTATGTGTAATGAACAACCCCTAGGACCTTGCTTTGATAATAATACTATGTGGAATTCTACTTGCATAATGTTTGAAAATATAATACGACAACGAGCAAGATTGGGATCGACTAAATGAATTAACTATAATACTATCCGACCAAGATTGGGATCGACTAAATGAATTAACTATGTTTTTACAAGTTTTTAAAGAGGCAACAACTATATTATCGGGTGTTTATTACCCAACTAGCCCATTAGTTTTAAACCAAATTTATGCTATGACGGAAAAATTATATGAATTTAAAGACTCACCTACTCGAATGTTTAGAAAAATGGTTAAAATTATAAAAAAGAAATTTATAAAATATTTTGCTAGTTTACCTTTGGTTTTTACTTGTTCCGCCGCACTTAATCCATGTTTAAATGTTGGAGGTGTAGAACTTTTAATAACAAAAATTATGGAAAATTTAGACTTATCTTTTGGGGTAGAAGGTGAAGACCCTAACTATATAACATCTCAAATTTTTTATTTTAATGATAATTTTTAAAAATTATTTGGAATTTATGCAACAAAATATGGTCAACAACAAAATCCAATTGTTGACCAAATGCGGGCCGAATCGTCCCGAATGACAAGAGACATTAACATAAACCTTTATAATTCTTTATTTGAAGACGCTACAAAGAATCAACGAACATCGGCTCCAACAAGCGAATTGGGACAATATATGGCTACAAACTTTTTAAGAACTTTAAGTCCCGATGAGTTTGCAAACTTTGACATTTTGGCTTGGTGGAAAGAAAGGGAAATCCAATATCCAATTTTATCCGCTATGGCTCGTGACTTATTAGCGGTCCAAGCTTCGACGGTAGCTTCCGAATCGGCCTTTTCTACTAGTGGTCGACTTATATCGGATAGAAGGACAAGACTAACCCCCGAAGCCGTGGAAGTATGTGTATGTTTGAAAGATTATTTGGACGGAGTAGATAGGATACAACATGAATCATCGTTGGAAGGTCCAATATAAGATAAAGAAGTTGAAGAAGGTATATTAAGAGAAGAAGATGAAATGGAGATATCACCTTCGAATACCGAAGGCGAATTAGATGAAGGTGAGCTTGAAGAATTTGATGTTGAAGATTTAGATGTACAAGATTTTTTGGAAGAAAATGATCTTGACGATAGTAGTTGAGTATAACGGGTGATGGCAATGCCGAAGCTCGATATACTTGATTACACTAATATGTTTTCGGGTGATGGTCATGCCGAAGCTCGAAATGTATTAGTATTTATATGTTTTTATGATTGTATTGTTTAAATAAAAGTTATGATTGTATTGTATAAATAAAAGATATGATTGTATTTTTTTGTTGTATAATTGTATTGTTTAAATAAAAGTTATGATTGTATAATTGTATTGTTTAAATAAAAGTTATGAGAATATTGTTTAATTATATGTTTGATAATTAACAATTTTATTAAATAAATGTTCGAAGTTTTTAGTAAAATTTCGGAAAAAAACGAACAGAAAAAAAACGAACCGATAAAAAATCCGAATCCAAACATTTTTTACCAAAAAAAGCGAACCGGTAAAAAACCGATTCCGAAAATTTATAACCGAAAAAAACTGATTCCGAACATTTATAACCGAAGAAAACCGATTCCAAAAAACCGAAACCGAACCGAAACTGGTTATTAGAAAAACTGGTTTTTTTATAACTGGTTATTAAAAAACCGAAAAAAACCGATTTTTTTGCACCTCTACTTCAGAGTAAGTTTATAGAATTTATTATTTTGATACTTAGATGGTTTGACAATGATTCGGGCTCTAGTTTGGTTCAACCCAAATATTCTTGTTGGATAACCAATTGCATTGGCTCAACTTGACTGAAAAAAACATAGTTTGATTAAACTGATATTTGGCCCAATAATGGATTAGTGACTAGCCCATTATAACTTGAGTGTGCACTGTGCTGCAATTTTTTTTTTTTAAGCTAATGTTCTCTGTTACAACTAAACCAACAAATTATTTGGCAATATAGTAGTTTGAGGATTTGAGCAACATGAATAAAATTCATTAAAAACAATAGGTGTAATAACGCCACTGCTTTATGCTGAGGTGGAGAACGTTGAGGCCACGTTATGGTACAGGTAGACTGGCGTTATGCTCGACGTTGATTTTATTTTTATTTTTTATTTTTCTTTTCTTTTATTTATTATTATTATTATTATTATTATTATTATTATTATTATTATTATTATTATTATTATTACTTTTCTTGGTTATTAAAATGGAAGAAACAAATTTCTTGTGTCGACAGTAAGGGCGTAAAAATGTCGCCGGAAAAGGCGTCGATAGAACTAGTGAGAAGATTGCATTTTTTTTTTAATGGAAGCGTGAATGTTTTTTAATGGAAGCGTGAATGTTTTGTAAGTGTCTTTTTATTATTATTATTATTATTATTATTATTATTATTATTATTATTATTATTATTATTATATTTTTTTATTATTTAAATAAGTTCAAAATCTTTTTTATAAATTATTATGTTGTATTTTTTTTTTCTAATTATATTTTTTTTGTTTTATATAATTTGTATTTTTATTTAATAAATGAAACTATATTTTGTTTAAATAATTGAAAAAAAATGAGGCCTAAAATGTGGTGTTAAGGTGGTGTTATGAGTTTTTTTTTTTTTTTTTTTTTTTTTTTTTTTTTTTTTTTTTTTAAGTTGAAATGTTAAAGCTGATTAGACGCTAATGACGTAACGTAGTATTACTCCATAACTTAAGTTATCGTACCGAATGCTGTAAGGCGGATGGAACAAGAATATACATTCAGCTCATAAGACAGCAAAAGACAAATTTAGAGGACAGCAAAAGACAAATTTATAGGAAAAAAAAAAAAAAAAAAAAAAAAAAGGGGCTTGAACAATCGTTTATTCATTAAAGCTCCTTTTTCATATAAACAACAAAAATGGCCTTCCTTTATACATTCCCATTTTCGTACCTTATTACTTTTCACAAAAAGTTACAACCAAACATGGCATAACAATTAAGGTGTAAGAAAAAGCATGAAAGTTATGCATCATAAGGGAAATTTAAACAAAAATAAACTTCAAATCTATGCATGGCCTACAAAGTCATCTTCTTCCAACTCAATACCTTCTTGGGCAAGCCTATGCTCCTTGTAGACATACCATCTTGCCCCAACAAGAAATAACCCTAAGTTCAAAACACTTAAAACTGTAAGTAACCAATAGAAGTTGTAAAGTTTCCCTTGGTTCAAGTTATCAGCTATCCATGGGTGCTTGTCTCCCGTAATCGTGTGCACTATCGTCACTAAAAGAGAGCTAAAGAAGAACCCTAACGATAATGTGCTTAGAAACAATCCAGTACTCATGGTTTTCATCCCTTTGGGACACTCCCTTAAAAAGAAATCAAGTTGTCCCATGTAAGTAAATGCCTCGCCGGCCCCAACTAATAAAAATTGTGGGACTAACCAAAAGACCGATAGTGGGACTACCTCGGCCGGCTTGTCTACTAAACCATGTGAACGAGCAACATTTAGTCTTTTGATCTCGGTTAGAGCAGCTGCAATCATGGCCAATATGGATAGGACTAGTCCTAGTCCTACACGTTGGAGGGGGCTTAGCCCTTGAGGGTGTTTAAGAAAGTGCTTAGCAATTGGGGCAATGACCCGGTCATAGAATGGCACCGTTAACAGGATGCTTGCAACAAAGAAGACAGTGAGGGAAGCCGCTGGGATTTCAAAAGATGTTCCAATGTGTCTATCCATTGTTGTAGCTTGTGACACCGAGAATGTAGTCATTTGGGCATATACTGTCCAAAACATTATTGAAGTAGCCCAAATTGGTAGCATTCGAACCACCAATTTCACTTCCTCAACATCTGTTAAAGTTGAAAGACGCCATTTATCCACGGTTGCTATTGATTCAAATGACCTTTCGGTATCTTTAATTGCTGCCTTGTCAAGGAAACTGCCATAAATAGAAAGACCATCAATACCATTTCATTCTAAAACATATACTCCCTCCGTCCCAAAATATAATTGCAATTTGACTTTTTGAATCGAACTTTGACCTTAAATATTTTTATTTGTATTATATAATATTTTATGCAAAATATATCAGTGGATAGTGTTTTATATGTATTTTCATTTGGTATAATTTTCATCAAGTGATATATAATACAAACAAAAATATTTACGGTCAAAGTTTGATTAAAAAAATCAAACTGGACTTATATTTTGAGACGGAGTTAGTAGTAAACGTTATGTCTTAATTTTTTTTTTCCTCAATAATGTATGCGGCCATTAACGCATAATAGCATAATTGATCATTTCATTTTCTGAGTATATAAGATCTTATCCTCTTGTTTCAGTTTTAGGAGACAAAAGGGTGTAAATATCTACAAGACAGAAAATTTGGTTTTCACGTTACATGTAGCATCGAGATTGATCATTTATATGGTGACAGACTGTTAAGAACCTCGTGATCTTGATCGTGTACCTATGTTTTAAATATAGCACAACTATAGCACATGCATGCACTTAAAACAACTCAAGGTGTAATATGTTTAGCTAAACGTACTTGTCTAAATGGTTGAATTTCGTAATCAGATATTAATTACTTGCCGAATAACGAGAGATAAAAATCAACAATCGGCAACATCTCATCTTATATTTCCTTTGACTTTCCAGACACGTAAATTGAATAACTGATGTGATAATCTAGGGTTTACGATAAAGATTCCCTCGCAGTACTAAAAGACCATTTCACTAGAAAAAACGTTTAATTATAGTTATATGCGAGAAAGATTTGTGAATATTTCGGTTTGTGTTCTGTGCTGTATATATAATGTTATTTTATTTTATTTTTAGAATGACACTACTTATTTTATGAATTTTATCTCACATGTTTTTAATGAAACTTGAACCCATAACCTATAGTTTTATAGTCACTTGTTTGAAGTCTACACACTAACTACCAAGACCGTCTCATGGATTTCGATGGCTTCATGCCATCACCATAAATAGGCTCTTAAAGATACACAAATTGTACAAATGTATCAATAGTACATAAACTAACTAAACTCAAACATCATATTGTGTGTATATAATATAATATCAAAAATAATAATAATAATAATAATAATAATAATAATAATAATAGAATGCATAAAATTTTGTGTCATTCATTAAGTGATGACCATATGCAAAGGTACAACTTGCACCCCCTAAAGCTGGCCCAGCTAATTAAGATCAAGGAATGACCCATTTAGGAGCCGGATATAGCACGGACCGCACTTATTGAATAACTAAATGTAGTCTATTTTCAAAAAGTGTCGTTCTTTTAATATACGCACCTTCGATAATATATTTGCTACTTTATTTCTTTACAGTGAAATTTGAGGTTAGCCCAAAAATATTTTATAACGTAGAATTTAATACATACAACTAAAATAAAAAATAAATAAATAAAACATTATGCATATATTACATTTGGCGTGGGATTACACTGTTCCTTCGCTACAGTGTTTTTTGTGAGTGGCTACAGTAACCTATATTTTATATTAAGGTTACCGTAGCAATGGTTGGTACTGTAGCAATGCAACTGTAGCAGTGCTACTGTAGCTTTTTTTTTTTTTAAGTAGTCTTTTGCAATTTAGTCCTTGAGCCCTAAGGTGTGGAAAAAAAAAACACGGCATTTCAGCAGCAACGCGCGGGTACCTACACTCGTTTGTGTACAAAACATGTGGTTCATATCTTACTTAGGTAAAGTAGTACACAATGCTAATACTAAGTGCATTAATGTTTGTGGTTAAGGTTAGTAGGCAAGGTAATGTTTTTTCATCGTACACATTAGCGCCACATCAGCTTTTTCTCTTCTTTCACTACCCTTCATCACTCTTCACTTTTTAGTGGACAAGGGGACCTCTCACTTCACCTTTAATTAAATACACACTTTATAAAAATATACCTCACTAAATACCCCCCACACACTCACACACAAAATAAAAAATAATAAATGGGGCCCAATTTCCTTGTTTACCATTTGGTTGTCAGACCACAAATTGTGATGTTAAAATTTGTGCATGGCTTGTGAATTGAGGTAGAGGGCAAGGGGATAATTGGTGAAAGTGGGCCCATTTGGTGAGGGTTTCATGCCCTTGGCTACTAGCCTAAACGGTATTGATACCATCATTATTGATTTTACAATGCATATAAACGTTAAAAGATAAAGACAAATTTACAAAGTGTTCCAAATTAATTCTTGAAAAGGTAAACAAATAGAATCTTTTTGGCCCTAATTTTGAAAATTATAATTATTATATAAGAAAGGGAGATGATTTGTATATAATTTTTTTTGCTATACACCACTAAATTACATCAGTAATGCACACTGTACAACACCACTATGAAGTATTTGTTGGCACACTTTAATATCAAGCAGTTAAAACAAATTATACTGAAAGTACAACTATCTAATGCAGTATGTCAATAAAAATTAAAAGTACGCAAATAATTTGTCTTTTTGTATGTGTATAACAACGATAGGTACGTAAATAACTAAAAATGTTATTGTGAGATGATTTGTTTAAAAAAAAAAAAAAAAAAATCATTTCAATGCAATTTCTAGTTACTATATATATTTATTGGTGATAATATGATCGTTTTTTTGTCTGAAAAGTTCCATATTTAAATATCATTGATAGACATTTCAAGCATAAAATTAAACAAGTAAGCTCTTAGTGATCAAATTATATTTTTATAAAAGAATAGATTTAGCGAGAAAAATAATTATAATTAAAAAGTGTGAAAAGAAATTTTTGGCTCACATTTTAAATGAAGACGGAAAATTTGAAAGAAAATTTATTTATTTTTGTAAGTGCATCTGAAATGTATAGGTGTAGTTACTTTTATCATTTTTATTTTAATTATTCTTATCATTTCAACCTAACTCATTTTTATAATATAATTGAACAATATATTTATTAAAATGCATGTAAAAACAAACAAAATAGTTTGTAATTTCTTCAAGGAAGCTCGCATTATTGTTATAAATAATGAATACCCTGGCCTAAGATTGGCGTATTATTCTACTTGCTTGAGTTATGGACAAATTATGGCACCCACAAGTCTGGCTGGCAAATCAAAGAACACAGGATCAATCATTCATGCATCTTATTGGCTATCAAATTTTCAATGAATAAATTTATCAATTATTTTTCAATATTGATTGAAAAAATATGGGACCATTATGCAGATTTTTTTCCCCATCAAAATCTTAATCGTCAATGATCCACACATGATCATTTATGCAGCTAAGATGCAAACGTTTACGTTTTGAATACTCCCTCCGTCTCAAAATTATTTTCCACTTTGAATTTTCAAAGTCAAAATGATATAACTTTGACCACAAATATATATTTTTTATTATATAATACTTGATAAAAAATTATACCATTGAAAAGTAGACTTAAAACCCAATCCATTTATATATTTTGCATCAAATATTATATAACACCTACAAAAATATTTAAAGTCAAAATTGAAGAAGAAAGACTAAAAAAGTCAATACTGGACAATAAATTTGGGACGGAGAGAGTATACTTTTAAGAGGATAAAGATTGGTTAAATTCTCGCAACTAAATCATACATCCTAATAATTTATCTATCCATGATGTATATTTTTAAAGGCTTGCAAACCATATCAAGTCAAGAGACTTAGATTAATTTTTCGTAAACAAACATATATTATAAGACTATAATTATTAACGCAACATGCTAGTAAAGAAATGATACTGTAATTTGTAAGCATGCATATAGATAATCTATAGAGTAGATTATACCTAGGAGGCAAAAACATCTAGCTAGAAAAGGACATAGTACCTCCCAAATAATCATCAACGTATAAGCTATTGCCAAATCATTTTAAAGCAAATATTTTATGCTTTAAATTACTTGATCAATTCCAGTATTTGGTATTATAAGATATTAAGATTACATAGACATTTGATGTGGTTACTTTATATGTTTGTATGTATCTACATGTATGCTTACACAGACAAAAATGATAAAAGGCAGACAGTTAATTCAGTTAAGAAGGATAAGAAAACTAATAAAATAAAACTAACCGAAATTGTTTGCTATGAGGCAACTTTTGCTTGCTTTTTTTGATATCAACTCCTTCAATTTCAATATCATCCACATTAAACAACAAGCTAGGATCCGATGGAAGCTCCAAATGTCTCTTTTTCCATGCTGCAACGGTAACCGACGCTATTTGGGTTAACGGACTACCCACGAGCTTCTTAAACCGATACCTCTTTGTACCCGACAAGAAGCACACCAACCCTATGACAATAGCACAAGCAACGATCCCATACCCCCAACGTCGACCCAAATTGTCTTGGATATAAACTAGGACCGTAACTGCCCCAAGTGACCCGATACTTATAAAGAAAAAGAACCAATTAAAGAAAGTAGCCATTTGGGTCCTTTCCTCCTTGTCAGTCTCATCAAATTGGTCTGAACCGAAACCTGAAACACTAGATTTGAGTCCACCAGTTCCCAGGGCAGTCAGGTAGAGTGCAAGGTAAAGAAACGCTAGCTGGAGCCCCGTGGCGGCCTCACATGTACCACTATTTGGTGTGCACTTTGGTGGTTGTAGGCTTGGGATGGCTGTTGAGATGGCCAAGATTGTCACACCCTGTTGATCATCACAAAATAATTAAAAAAAATCAACTTTACAACATAGTTGACATAACTTAGTCACTTTTAATTATGATACTATTATTGTATGTGTTTGTTTTGACTAACACTAGAAAATAAGGATACTAGCTAGTTATGGAAATACTTTTGACACTTTTTCATTTGAATATCTAGAAAATGGACTTAAGGAATAACTTACTGTGGCTTGAACCGCAGCGAATATGGCAATGGTTAGGTACCTATAAACATCAAAAAATGAAATAAGACTTCCATCTATAAAACCTTACACATATGAACTTATCTGTCAAGTAATACAGAGTTAAATGTTTACCGTCCAAGAAAAGTATCTGCAACAAAACCACCAAGAAGACATAACATGAAAGAGGTACCCAAGAAATTGGTGACATCGTTTGCGGAGCTAGCATTTCCAAAGTGCATAGTTCCCGTCAAATATGTCACCAAATTCACAGCTATACCCAAAGTTGCTAGTCTTTCCATTGCCTCCACGCCTAAATATACATGTACTTCGTATTAGATAATCTTAATATTTCATTTCTCAAAAGACAAAATAAGTTTCATTAAGAAAAATAGGAAAAAGCATTTTGTTAGTTGCAGTTACAAACATGAAACCTCTACTGATCCTTATAAGTGGTATATATCAACTTTATTTGTGTGGTGCAAGTGATGAATATGTGATATGATAAGAAGGGTGACGGACCTAGAATCATGGCGGCACTAATCCAGCCGCCGGTAGTGGCACGGTGAGCCGGCCTACCCTTGTAGTCCCAGGCATCAGGTAGAGTTTTTGCAGCATTTAACTCGGGGAGAGACATATTATATGTTGTGATATATATAGTTTGCTGTTTTTTTGTTTAAAGGGTAATGTGTGCAACCTAGGACTTAAAGGTGGAGGAAAGATCAAAGATATGGGAGGGGTATGAGATGCTTAAGATTCTATGAATTCTAGGCAAAACCTAGGTGGCTTTTATAACCAATGATATGTAATTAAATATGTCATAATTTCTATTATTATACATAATTATTGTAGTGTATATAAAGTTATAAACAATCGATTAGTCCTGCAATCATTGTTATTTTTTATTCAACATATAAACCTCCTAGAGTTTTTCTCTAGCTAGTATCTAATGTAATTATCATTAAAGAAGATTTTTGAAATCTTTACTTACTGATAGTTTGGTACCCTTGATTTATAAAGCAGTGAGGGGAAATGATTTACATAAACCGTTGTATTAGAATAAGGTCTAACTTAAATGGTGATTCAAACAAGGTATAGATGATTTGGTGCGACCATGCATGTTTTGATTTAAAGACGTGGTCGTACAAAAACACTCTTGTGGAGGAAATCAAAGTATTTACTCATAGATTACTCACAACCTTAAGAAACAGAAATCGCTATGGTTTGATTGGATTCATGGCCCTACTTTGGCTTCTAAAAAGTCATTATAATATGTTGCGTTCCCTTTTATTCTAATGCGTTCTTAGACTTTAAATAAAATTGTAGAACCGTAAAGAGGATAGAAGGGTTGGAATATGTTCTTTTAAAATTCACTTACTTAATTGTCGGTTTAATTAACAAGATTGTAAAAATATACAAGCAATATATATCATTGCATATGTAAATAAAAAATTGAAGAAGTTAAGGAAAGAGGGAACAAACACAACGAATAAACCGTGCAATAGCTTCCTTCTCCACCTAGATGCAAGCTAATTCCGAACGGAGTCGTCACTAGGAGCAAGACTAGCACTACTAGAAAACTAGGCAACACCGACGGATTTGCTGACGGAAACAAATCCGTCGGATATTATTGATTGAATTACCGACAATTTACCAACAGAAAGTGTTGCCGACAGAATTACAATATATAGTTTATAACATATTACCGACGTATGAAATTTTGTGGGTGATATATCATCAAATATGATGAAGCGAAAAGTGTACCGCTTTTGGGGGTCATTTAAGGCCAAAGTAGAGATTATTTGATCAAATATTGCCCTAAATCGTTCTTTTTGTCATTTTAGGTACTTTTGAGATGAATTTTACAAAATGAAGCATTTTTGACGTTTTTTGAGCGAAAAAGTGAAGAAAACGACAAAGTCTCAAATGCATGCTGGAAATTACCTTTGACGGCGTCACAAGGTGTTAGTGACGGCGTCATGAGTTGACAAAAGGGTGGATAAATCAATTACACATGACGTGCCAGAATCTTTTGTGAAGAGGGTCTGACAGCGTCACGTACAAAATTTCCAAGGCCATCAAGAGTAACCATAAAGAGTGACGGCCCAGAACCCATATAGAGTGACGGCGTCAGAAGTGGATCTAGGCAATACGAGTATTATTTTAGCGGCAAGTTGACGGCGTCAGACTTAACTCTTGACGTCGTCATGATTCAAAATCTATATATAGTTTTCTAGTTTTCATTCATTGTGTGCAACTTTGAGAGAATAAACCCTACACGAATTTTACAGCTTTTTCAAGGGTTTCAACCCCTTATTTCTTCCATGCTTAATTGAAGATAAGTACTTTACCAAATCATTCAATATGTCTATATGTTGTTTGATTATATCTTACGCTTGTCTTCTCTTTAACATGCTAGGCTAGGTTTTCTTCGTGTTTGCTTAGATGTAATGAAACTTAGATATTGATTATGGGTTGATTGTTTGTTTATAATTGTTGTGGATGAATGAATTCGATGTTAGGCTTAAGAAAACTGGCAGACTTCCAATTGGTAACTTGCTTGAATGTCTTAAGAAACATGATCGGAGGTGTACTACGATTATTTGGTTATATTTAATGCATAAGTAACTTCCAAGGATGCCATGTTAGGAGCTTTTAGTCGGCTCGACATAGGATTGAGGTAGAAGCTTATAGAGTTAGGGAAGATCGTACACGGCCCTACGAATGGTATTAAGGAATATAACCCGTCATCCATGCAATTGTAACAAACTAATCAGCCTATAAAAGATAGCTAAGGAATAGTGAAATCTAAGTAAACACAATTTTCTCATTATTGTTTACACCACAAATTAGTTTAAGTTTAGTTTATTTTATTTTGATTGCATCTTTAGTTTATTGGGTTAGTTGACTAGCAACTAATTTTGCCCACTCCTTTCAAAACCGAGATTTTTACTTGCTTTCCTTAAAATATAAAAATACAAAAAGAATCATCCCTCATCTCTGGACCTAGTTTTAGTGAGTTTTAACCATAGCGAACACTATTCTTTGAGTTGAACAATCAATCCTCCGGTACTTGTCACTATACTATACTACAACGAACAGGTACAGTGCCTGGTGGGGATTGCAAGCTTCTCAAGATCCCTTGAGAAGTAAAACCTTTTGCGAGGGCGCAATTCCACGCATCAAAATACCAATGGAGTTATGATGGAATACCGAAGGATGTGAGAGTCCATCGGTATTTCGTCACAAAACCAACGAATAAGTGACGGATAAAGATCCGTTAAAATGTCGTTGTTAATCTTTGACGTATTACCAATGGATTAGTGACATAAGGCTATCCTTAACTAATTTGTCACCATCATTGACATATTACTAACGAAATTTCTTTTATTTTTATGTTTCACGCCTAAATGTATATGAATTTACATACTTGTGTATAAATATGGCAATATGTGGAAGTAAATTAGGAAAGTTTTATCTTTATACTAGATGGACATGCAATCGAATGAGATTTTATGTCTTTAGGTTACCCGAAAATGATGAGTGTTTGAATAAGATGATGTTGTCCTAACCATGAATATCCATGTGACCGTTTCCGCCTTGGCACCCCAATATGTGTACCATTTGAGATGTCAGTTGATTTTGAAGAAACAGTTTAAACCCATTAAAATCATGGTTAACCTTATCAAGGATCTAATGCTTGTTGTAAATTTTATAACTGTCCTCATTTTTTCATTTATCGCTAAACATGCTCTTTTCTCTCCTATGTCTATATGTGTAAACTATAATCTTTATCCTTTATATAAATTAACCTAACTAAACTTCAATCAAACAATCAAACATTCTTTAAGTAAATGCAAAAGAGAACAATCTATTAATAGTTGTACTAACAATACTTATGCCTTGACTCAGATATCATATTGGATACAAAAAACAGTTGCATTTTGTGGCTTACAGTTTTTTCCATGCCAAAGTTAAACTAACATGGAGACCGAATCATTACAGTTTTTGCCATGCCAAAATTGAGACTAACCAAGGGACTGAATCAACATAGCCAAGCAAATACCATCTAAATTAGATTGGCAAAACAATCTATGAAGTATGTGAAATAATGTATTATCTAAGGCTAATGTTTGATAATGTAAAGTGTTAGCTTTAAAAATAAAATTTGCACCTGTGTTGCAGCCCAGCTGTCTGGCGAAAGCTTTTGCTTGCGCCACACACACAATTCCTACGAGAACAACATCACTAGCAGGCTGAAAACATAAATTCAAATATAAGAACAAATCATTAATGAGCTTTGAAACTCTAAAAACGATCAGAAAGCTATGTCTAATGAAATTGTATATTGGTCTATACATACCCACTTTATCCAATGACACATTGTCCCCATATAAAAAAAATGTTATTATAAACACATGAGATTCTAAATCAAAAATTTAGTTTTCTTTTTTTAATTAATAGTGATTATGAAATTAGGAGTTGTGACCCATAGCAAAAAGAAAAAAAAAATAGCAAATTATTCACATAGATCATAATCACTTAGAAGCTATACTAATAATGGCATCCATAATATGATAATTTATGAATAGATGTATAATAATAGAAAGAAACTACAGAAATATTCAAAAAATTATAGGTGTGATGATAGAAATCTAACATCAGATTACTCTAAATTCCAGACCTCGCCTATACTTTATCGGTTCTTTTTCTTGTATCATTGTTGAATTCTATGAAGTTTTTTATGCTACCCACATTTCACCAAAATTTTCTTCTGATATGTTACACGTAGCTGTCAACAATGTATTCATCCAAATCATAGGATCGTGCCACCTTATCCTTCTTATCACAACCATCCGATACCACAATCAACACCATTATAACTAAGTATTTTGTAGATAAGAACCAAAAAGATATTGATCGAGCATTGATATTACCTGATGATAGTTTGGGTGCAAAGTTACGAATGTCACTCTCATTGCCTGTATCTAGCCCGCCATTGGCGTAAGTAACAGAATCTAAAGATTATATTAAGCACAAAATTAAGCTAATTAAGTAGAACCAAATCAACCAATGTTGAAACATAACAATAACCAAATAAATCACCCTATTAGTCAGAAACACCTACAAATATCAATAACTTAATGCTGATCAAGCATTGATATTACATTATGATAGTTTGGGTGGAAACTTACGACTTTAAAATCCCATTGTATGTATCTAGTCTGCCATTGACGTAAGCAACAAAATTCAACGACTAAATTAAGCAAAACCAATGTTGAAACAGAACAATAACTAGATAAAACACCCTATTAGTCTGAGACACCTATAAAAATCAAACACATTCTTGAGTTTCTTGATCATTGTTGTTGATGAAGTTACTCCGAAATTCAGCCACCTGCAAAATTTAATCAAATTCTTTAATTGAAAATATATGAGTGAAATTTGGTTTGTGTGTGTGTGGTTTTTTTGCTAATGAGTCATTTTGATAGTAAAAGTCTCTGCATCTGAAGAACAAATAGTAGGATCTAGATGGAAGAAGATGGAGGAGTTGGAGTGTGCATTCAGAAGATACATATATTTTTTTTTTGGTTCATCAACCGTCTCGGATCAGTTCAGCATGTGAACAGTGCCAACTCGAGCCACGGTTTTACAATACACCCGAGCCATCATCTTCCTTGCAACCGACAACTTCGCAACAATACCGGCTCTTAAGCTCCACTACAACAAATGTTATATAGTATAATGTCATCTGTATGCATGGATCTCATCTCAATAAATACTTCTTTCCCGTTTGCATGCACTAGCGTGATCCGTGTTTTAATATATTCCATAATAATCAAGTGTCGTTTGTTTCGGTGGCAAACAACTTTCAATATCACCTCCGCCATTCAACTTATCTCTGTCACTCATGTTTTCATTTACTTTATCAAGCAATTGTAAGTTACAATTATTATAATCGTTAGGTGAAAAATGCTTAAATAGCGTCCTCATCTTCAAACAATTACGACAAAAACAAACTGTCTACAAGTTCATCACCAAATTAAGTTTATCCCCATCGCCATTAGCAAGTAGTACATCCCCACCGGCCACCATCATTTACGTATTATTTGGGATATTTGCCATGCTGGAAACCGTGGAGCAGAACAACACATCGTTCATATGTGTAGTGTCTGGATCAAATGGAAGCAAGAACGTGCTATCAAATATAATTTACTACAGTATTAAAATTGCTAAAATATAATTGAAGAATAATCCAGATACTGCATACATTAATATAATCAAAATTTATATGATATCTTTCCTTTTCTTTTCGTTTTTCCTCATCTCCAAGATCATGAATTTGATAATAGAAAACCAAGTATATATTTTATATTTTCGTTTTTCCTCATCCTCCAAGATCATGAATTTGATAATAGAAAACCAATAGTAGTATATATTTTATCTTTTCGTTTTTCCTCATCCTCCATGATCATGAATTTGATAATAGAATATGTTGATACAAAAGTTGGGCGTACCTGGTAATGGGCTTAGGCTCTCGTACCAATTCACTTCTTAGCACTTGTTACCTGCGTACTAAGAAAATAAGACAACACCGTTAGGCTTATCGAGGGATTGTCTCCCCCGATTAGACTCCGGCGTGAGAGTAAGTAATCGATTTAGGGTTCTCGTAAAGAGTTAGGGTTGTATATCGTACCTTTGAATGAGAATATGTCATTCCTTATATAGGGGCTGAAACCGCGTGGGTTTCTTGCTCCTTACTCTTCGCACTCGTGGTGCTTATCCGAGGAAAGGATATCTATTCCATGAATAGATAATCCTTATCATGTACCCGGTGGGTTTAGTTGGGCTTTGGGCCTCGTGGGCCCAAGGCATTAATACTGCGGCCTATACCATTGTCATGGTAGCCCACTCGTGGTGGACTTAGGCGCGAGTAATGTTTATCATTTGGGCTTGTGGCCCAAATATAGACTATACGTCATCATGTCCCCCCAGTCTAGTGTGCGCGGCTCGTAGCCGCGGATACTAGACTTAATATTATCAGCGGTAAGCGTGGCGGGAAATTAAGGAAACTTTACCGCCTATTTTCTAAGTGCAATGCACCTAGTCCTAGGTATTTCAAACGGATACCTCGAAAAATGGGGGTGGTGTCCACGTGGCCCTCGTGAATAGGGAAAAAGTGCATGTATCGGTTCAGTTTCAGCCATACGTTATTGTGAGTGGGATCCACGTGGAGTTAATCTAGGGTTTTTACCACTCCCTATATAAGAGTGACCGCCCCACTTTTTACAATCACACAGTAAAACACACACTCCTCACTCATTCACCTTTCTTGAAAGCTTATTGCAAAGAAAATACTCATTTTCGTAAGTAATTTTTTGTGCGTTTCACTCGTAAATTAATGAAGATGGTCGCTCAGTTAGAAGACTTTCGCTCTGCGATGTCTATTTAGGATGTTATTCAATTTTCGTCTGACTTCTTCGTGCCTTTGGATGTCCATCCAGAGGCGCTAGAGGTGGACGCGTGTATAGCCGATTTCCCCGAAGGGAAAATAGGGCTTTACACGAAATTTTTTGAGTACGCGAATCACCGTGTACCCATATCTATCTTCTTGAGCGATTTGCTCAATCACTATCGCCTTCACATCTCTCAGTTGCACTGTATTGATGCGGCTAAGGTGTCGAATTTTGAAGTAAACTGCCGTTTACTTGCGATAGACCCGACCGTGGACTTGTTCCGCTCCTTTTACTACACAACGTGGTCGAATGGTTGGGTTTCTTTTGCGAAGCGCCAGGGGGCGCTGCAATGTTACACTGAGAAAGTAGATGCCCTAAAAAATTGGAGGGAATACTTCTTCTGGGTTGACGATGTAGTTTTTCCCTCTGGCTATGAGTTTTATACTCAGAGTACATTGCCAAGGGATGGGCGCCCCGCACCCGGATCCTACAGGCTTGCTGACGCGCAGATTCTAGATGCCAATCGACTGGCCATTAACCCCTATCCGGAGGAGTTTTTGGTACATGTGGGGTTGAGCCGCGCTTATTTTGGTGCTGCGGATGAGGTTCCTACTTTCTTGAGTGAGGATGGCCGGGGTGGGTGTTCGTCCCTTATACTTCATGCTTTGTAAGTCTTTTATTCTTATCTGCGCGCTTTTAATAACTAATCCCTTTTTTTCTTTCTTGCTTTATTGATGTGCGCAGAGATGGATCTGTTCGCCGTGGTTAAGCTGGACAAGCCGAAGCTGGTTACTATAGGGGTGCGCCCTCTGAGGGAAGGTGAGCAGCCCCTACTAGAGGCGACTGAGGGTCGCTTGACCGTGCTGCCAGAGGTGGTTCATGAGGACACGCCGCCGCGTCAAGTGACGCCCATTCAAAGCATGCCGCCAGATGTGGAGGTGGCGCTAGAGGAGCCACGCGCTCAGTCGTCTAGCAGCGTAGAGATCCTGAAGCCCGAGGAGGTGCTAAAGGAAGAAGTGGCGCAGAATATCAAGCGCAAGGGAGAGGCTGGGACTAGCGGTACCAGGAAGAGGCGTCGCCACCTTATTGTGGATGCGGGGTCTACCGCGGAGGAGACTTCCTCTTCTGGCGCAGGGAAAAAGGCTGTTGAGGCTTCTCCATTTTTGTAAGTGTCTGCGCCTTTATCATCTCCCCCCCCCCCTTTTATCATATTACTTGTTGTAATATTTACTAACTGTTTTTTGTTTCGTAGGGATGATGCTGCGAAGAATGATGGGGTCTTCGTTGATGAGGTTTCCTCTCCACAGAATGAAAACAGGGAGGGGAAGACCAAAGTTGCTGATGGTGGCGAGGCGCAGCAGCTAATGGATGAGCTGGCTGCGACCACTGCGCGCCAAGCTGAGCTGGTGGCTCAGTTAAAGGAGAAGTATGTCGGGGAGAGTAGTGCTCTTGCCCAGAAGGATGAGGAGTTGGCGACACTCCGTGCGCAGTTGGTTAATGCGCAAGTGGAGCTGGAGGCCTCGAGGGCGTTTGCTGAAAAGATCGCTGGGGATAAGGTGAGCATGCTAGCCGACCTTAGGTATGCGAGGGCTAAGCTTGAGCAGATAAAGGCTAAAACTTCCTGGTCGGTGTCCTATCTTGAAGAGAAGAGGGCTGAGCATCATGCCAGCGTCCAGGAGTTCCAGGGGCGCATCGAGAAGGCGATTGCGTTGCAAGAGGAAAAGATGCGCGCCCTCAGTATAGAGTATGACGAGGAGCTGTATCCCCACTTGATGTCTACTATAGCTGAGCGCAGGTATTTTTGTTTTACTTGTCTTTATAATTACTTTATCGCCGCGCTTTTTACTTACACAAATTGTCTTTGTGAATGCAGGTGGTTGATTAGCCATGAGCTGCGCTTGGCAGCCCTGAGCACACTAGAGCCCGCAGAGGTAGTGGACGCTTTTGGAAAGGTGGTGCATTGCGCGATTGCGCGTGGTCGATCGCAGGCCATGGAGGATCTTCATGAGGCCAAGCTGCTGGAGAAGGACTTGGCGGAAGTCCCTGGGTACAGCCCTACGGCTTATGATGAGCTGCTGCAAGCAATGGCGGGGCTGAAGGTTCTTGAGTTGCCGCACATTGGGAGGCTGGAGCGCGATCAAGATGACCCCATAGATGTGCTGATGGCAGGGTTGACATTGCAGCGCCATCTTGGGGATAATGCGGAGGAGGAATCAGATTACTATCTGAAACCTGATGTTTCACAGCTTCAAGTTCCTGTATTCGCGCGGCCTCGAGACATCCTCAAACCTTTTGCTCTTGAAAGGGAGATTCCCTTGAAAGAGGTGCTGGAGCGTCATGAGCAGAGGGTTGCTGTGAAGAAGGGTATCAAGGGCAAGGCCGTGATGTGTGGCTTTGGCGCTGCACACCTTCCTAGATCAGATGGCGTGGCTGTAACTGTTCCGACCGTATCTATGCAGGATGCTATAACTTTGAGTAAGCTTAAGGAAGCGGGGAGTTCCGCTGCTCCAGAGGAGAGTCCTGAGCATCGCCATAGTATATAGGCTTTTTGTATATTTATGTATCTTTCCTTGTAATTTTTATTAATAAATGTGGAATAAGATACATTTTTGTTTTAAGTTCGTGACTTGAATATACTTGCATTGTTTGCTAAGTTTGCTTTTTTAACTAAGTCTTTTAAGTGCGTGACTTTGAAGAATTATACTTGCATTGTTTGCGAAGTTTTATTATTTGACCAAGTGTCTTGGCTCGTTATATTGCTAAGCTCGTACGGTGTACTTAGTATATGCGAATCCGTCGTGGGGTGCGCGTGCGAAACTTACCTCGACGTCTCAAGAGTAAGGCGCTTAGCAAGGATACGTGATCCAATGTTGATGGGTTTGCAACCCTCTTATTCAACGAGTAAATTAGTAGGTTAACTCATCCTTTATGCCTTCGTGGGTCTTTAAGTGGTGCATGCACGCCATGTAGGCAGAGATATAAGATAAACAATATTGACATATATGCAATAAAGTAAAAATGCGATATGGAGTTAGCTAGAAACCATAACATTTTATTAATACTTGCAAGTTATTTGAAAAAATAGAAAATACAATTCCTAGAAAAGAAAAGAAAGACAAACACTTATTGGGCACCTCGTAGGATGCAAGGGTGTTTGTGTAAGGGCCGTAGCCTAAAAGTAACATTTTTTGAGATTGCAGATGTTCCAAGTGCGCGCTAGGTCGTGACCTTCCATGTCGCGCAGTCTGTATGCGCCGTTGCAGAGCGCGTCTGTGACCTCGTAAGGTCCTTCCCATTTAGGTCCGAGCTTGCCCGTGTCTTCTACGTGGCTCGCGTCGTTGGCGCGGTAAACAAAGTCTCCTGGTCTGAATGAAGTGTGTTTGACTCTTGCATCATAATACTTCTTAATTTTTGCCTTGGCCTTTGCTTCGCGTATAGCTGCGCGTTCGCGTCTTTCTTCTAGTATATCTAAGTCTATGCGCCGCTCCTCGTCGTTTGTCATGACGTTGATCTCTGCTGTGCGTATAGTTGGCATTCCTATTTCAGCTGGTATGACGGCTTCTGTTCCATAGACTAGGGAAAATGGCGTGTCGCCAGTACTGGTTTTGATTGTTGTGCGATGTGCCCACAAGACATGCGAGAGCTCATCTACCCACCTTACTTTGTGTCTGTCAAGGCGCGCTTTTATTCCTTCGCCTAGACTGCGATTTGCGCGCTCAACTAGGCCATTGGTTTGTGGGTGTTTGACTGAAGCAAAGTGTTGTGTGATGTTCAATTGTGCGCACCAATCTTTGAATGGGTTATCACAGAATTGTTTTCCGTTGTCTGATATGATCGCGCCCGGTAGTCCGAAGCGACAGACAATGTTGTCCCACACAAAGCGTTTGACTTGGTTGCCCGTGATGTTCACTACCGCTTTTGCTTCGATCCACTTTGTAAAGTAGTCTATGGCCACGATGAGGAACTTTACTCCTCCAGCTGCGACAGGGAAAGGTCCTGCGATGTCAATACCCCATTTGTAAAATGGCCATGGTGAGGTAATTGGTGTTAGCTCTTGTTGTGGTCGGCGCGGAATTGGTCTATGTACTTGGCAATTGCTGCATTTTCTTATCAGATCGCGTGCATCACGATGCATTGTTGGCCAATAGTATCCTGACCTTAGAGCGCTTGCCACCACGGATCGTGGTCCTGAGTGCATACTACATGATCCAGCGTGAATTTCGCGGATAACGTATTCTACTTGAAGGGGTCCAACACATCTGAGCCATGGCTGTAAAAAAGACCGTCGATAAAGTACATTGTCGCGTAGTTCAAATCGTTGTGCTGCGCGGCGTATTCTTCGAGCGTCTTTATGATCTTGGGGTAGGACTCCCTTGCTAATAAATTCGATGATAGGTTTCATCCATGTAGGATCTTGTTCCACTATCACCGTTGATATCTCCCTCTCCAAGATTGACTTGTTTTTTAGGGTTTCCACCAATACCTGTTTTGAGAGGTGTGTGAAGCTTGTGGATGCGATCTTGCTGAGTGCGTCCGCCTTCTTGTTATCTCCTCTAGGCACCTATTTTATTGTGAACCTATCAAAGTTTTTGATCAAAGATTTTGTCTTTTCCAGGTATTGGGTCATGTGTTCATCCTTGGCCTCATATTCACCTAGCACGTGGTTAGCGACCAGTCGCGAATCTACGTTTGCTTCTAGGTTGCGAACACCCATTTGAATTGCAATACGTAGTCCAGCTAGTAGGGCTTCGTATTCTGCCTCATTGTTTGTGGCTGTGAATTCAAAGCGTAGCGCATAGGTGAATTCCATACCTTCTGGATTTGTAAGAATAAGGCCTGCGCCTGATCCTTCTACACATGAAGATCCATCTGTGAACAGAATCCAGGGTTCCTGTAAATCTGTTTTAGCTGCAGATGTCGGGCTGTCGCTGTCTGGCTTCTCCACGATAAAATCGGCTAGGACTTGTCCTTTGATTGCAGTGCGCGGTCTGTATGAGATGTTATACTCACTTAACAGTACACTCCATTTTTGTAAGCGTCCTGATGCGTCAGGCTTAGAGATAACTTGTTTGATTGGCTGATCAGTGATTACAACTATTGAATGCGCTTGAAAGTATCTGCGCAACCTTTTGGCTGCGAACACTAGAGCCAAGACCAGCTTCTCCATAGCGCTGTAGTTAGTCTCTGTTTTCTTTAGGGCTTTACTTACGAAATATATGGGTGTCTGGACGGAGTTCCTGTCTGTCAATAGAACGGCGCTGACTGCTCCATGGGTTGCCGATAAGTACATGATTAGTTCTTCCCCTGGTCGCGGTGCGACAAGTTTTGGAAGAGATGCCAGATGGTTTTTGAGTTGTTGGAAAGCTTCTTCCGCTTCGGTAGTCCAGCGAAAGTCTCCCTTTTTTGTACACTTCGTGAGTGTTTTAAAGAGGGGAAGAGATTTGTCTGCTGACTTAGATAAGAAACGGTTTAGCCCAACTAACTTTCCATTCAGTGATTGGACTTCTTTGAGTGTGCGCGGTGAGGGGAGATCAATAACGGCCTTTGTCTTTTCTGGGCAAGGCTTGATTCCATCGGGTTCTATCAGGTATCCAAGGAACATCCCTTCGGTTGCGCCAAAGGTGCACTTTTTTGGATTTAACTTCATGTTGATCCGCCCCAACGTTCGGAATGTTTCCTCGATGTCGCGCACCAATTCGTCCTCTGTATGGCTTTTTATGACAAGGTCGTCAACATAGACTTCCAAGTTGCGGCCTACTTGTTTTTCGAAGGCTGTGTCCACCAGTCGTTGGTATGCCGCGCCTGCGTTTTTCAGGCCAAAAGGCATTTTTGTGTAGCAGTATACTCCTTGACTGGTGTGGAAAGCTGTTTTTTCTTCATCTTTCACTGCCATCTGGATCTGATGATATCCTTTATATGCATCTAGGAAGCATTTGAAGGGGTATCCGCACAAGGACTCGACCTTCCAGTCTATCTCTGGCAGTGGATAGCAGTCCTGCGGACATGCTTTGTTGAGGTCCGTGAAGTCCACGCACATCCTCCAACTGCCATCGCTCTTCTTTACCATAACTGGGTTAGAAAGCCAGTCGTGATAGTATACTTCACGCATGATGCCTGCGTCTACGAGCTTATGTACTTCTTCCAGAATAGCCTTTGCACGATCTGGGGCCTGGCCGCGCTTCTTTTGTCGTATTGGAGGGTATCCTTGTCGGATTTGTAGCTTATGCTCTGTGATAGAGCGCGGTACTCCCGTCATATGCTTTGGCTCCCATGCAAAGATGTCTAGGTTCTTTTGCAATAGTGCACATACGGCTGCTTTACCTTTGTCAGATAAAGATCCTCCAATCGAAACTTGTTGCTCCGGATAATCTGGGTGAATAGCAACTTTTAAATTTGGCGTTTTTTCCGTGCGCTGTTTTGGAATAGTCTCCGCTTCAGTTGTTACTGCAATGCATTCTCTTGGTGGTACTGTTGTGTTATAGAGAGTGACAACTCCTCCTTCCACTGGGAATTTAAGCATTCCGTGCGCTGTGGATGGTACCGCGCGCATGGATGATATTCTCGGTCTCCCAATGATACCATTGTATGGTGAAGGAGACTTTATTACCATGAAGTTTATCCATGTCGCGGTTGAGTGTTGTTCATCTCCTACGACCACCAACAAGCGTAACTGCCCCATGGGCCAAATCTTTTCTCCTGTGAATCCTGTTAATGACGTTGTAGCTGGTATCAACTGACTTTGGATTTCAGGTCGCAGCCTTTTGAAACAGTGATCGTACTGGATGTCCGCGGATGCTCCACCATCAATGTACATGCGGTGGATGTCATGTCCCCCTGTATGTATTTCAATGGTTAGAGGCTCCACAACTGCGTTGTCCGCAGCTATAGTAGGGAAGGATATCTCTTTTTCTGGGGAGAATTTCTGGCTGACTTTTTGCTTTATCTTGCGTTGCCATGATTGTATCATGTATATAGTATCAGCCTTTTCCTTTGGGGGTTCTTTCTTACCCCCGTTTCTCTGTTTATCTTTTCCTTCCTTGATGTTCTTTACGAGGTGGTCCATCCTGCCTTCTCTAACTAGCTTTTCAATTAGCTGTTTTAGTTGGACGCACTCGTTAGTTGTATGGCCTTTTTGGCCGTGGTACTCGCAGTATCCACTACCTAGGCGCTTTTCTTCTGCAGTGCGCATTGGTGGTGGTTTTGGGAAGTTCGCACCTTCTGTTACAAATATCTCTCTCGGAGTCTTAGTGAGAGGAGTATATTTGTCGTTGTCTCTTCCATTGCGATAATTCCTGCTGCGGTTGTTATTCTGATCATTGGATTGTCTCCGCGGCTGTTCTTGTTGCCTATAGTTTGAATAACCTTTTTTGCTATCCGCAGCAGCTGCTTCTCCTTGTATAAAGGATCTAGTGCGCTTTGTTAACTCATCAAATGTTTGTGGAACTTTGTCGTTCAGCTTGCGGATGAGTTCTGGGTTATTGATCCCATTCATGAACCCTGAAATTTTTAAGATTTCAGGACATGCTTTAACTTGTATACACTCATCTTTGAAACGTTCCATAAAAGCGCTGGTTGATTCCACTTGACGCTGTTTCACTCTTGCTAGCTCCACAGGGTTTTTAGCGCACTTCTTTCGCTGGGTGAAGTTGAGGCGGAATGCTTTCCGTAGTTCCTCAAATCCACTAATGCTCCTACGTGGGAGTTTGCTAAACCATGTGCGCGCATTTCCTACTAACGTGGAATTAAACATGTGGCACCACACAGGCTGTGGCCAATTTTCGATGGTTGCGGTTGATTCGAAAATTTTTAGGTGGTCGTCAGGATCACCTGTTCCATCGTATGTTTTCACATTAGCGGGCATGCGCCTGCGTTTGCGATCTGAGTAATCGCTGATGCGCCGTGTAAACGCATCAATTTTCTGGCGTCGCCATGGGAGGGACATATCTTCATTCTCTTCCTCGCGACGTCTTCCTCTTGACTTCCAGTGTCCTGTTTCTTTGTCCTCGTTGTCCGAGGAGTCGCTGGAAGAAGGGTAGTCTCTTTTTCGGCGCTTGCGCCGGCTTCTTTCAGAAGAAGAGCTTGAGGGATCTCTGCTTGGGGATCTTCTTCCCCCCAATCTGTCTTGAACCCTCCTACTCCCAGGTTTGGAAGATCCTTGGCTTGGCGAATGTTGAGGCCCTAGTCGATCTTGTATTCCCCGACTACCAAGTCTGGAGTGGACATTGGTGCGTCTCTCGCTGTCTCCTGAGTATTGTGAATCAGATATCGTACCCAACCTATCATGGATAGTGGTACGTTCTGCGCGTCTTCCTCGTGGGTGACGCAATGGTGATGGTTCGCGTTCAGGACCAAAATTGAGTCGGGCTTGTAGACCCGCGCTTGCTCTTCTTGTTGCTTCTTCTTGCATGAGGGCGGTTAGTGTTTCATAATTTTGGGATACAAAGTTTCCCAAAGTTAGATCCGGCGCGTCCTCAGTTGTTGCAAGAATTTCTGCCTCAGTGTTAGGCGCCCTGTTCCGTTCAGGCGCGTCTGGCGGCGCAGTGTTGTTCACTGCGGGTGTAGCCTGATAAGGAGTGGTGAAGAGGGTGCGTTGGAGTTCCTCAACGCTTGGGACCACTGGTGTGACTTGAGTAGTTCTTGTAGGTAGTTCTACTGCTAGACGAGGTGGGGTTGTTCTTGCCGGTGTGCTGGTTGTCCCAGCGACTTGTCTGGAGGTTGGATCTTGTTGATTCTTCCTCTGATGGTCACGTTTTTCTAACTGCGGAGTCCGCTGGCTTGAATTCTTATGTTTCGTCATTCTAGTTCGTAGTAGGGTCCCACGGATGGCGCCACTTGTTGATACAAAAGTTGGGCGTACCTGGTAATGGGTTTAGGCTCTCGTACCAATTCACTTCTTAGCACTTGTTACCTGCGTACTAAGAAAATAAGACAACACCGTTAGGCTTATCGAGGGATTGTCTCCCCCGATTAGACTCCGGCGTGAGAGTAAGTAATCGATTTAGGGTTCTCGTAAAGAGTTAGGGTTGTATATCGTACATTTGAATGAGAATATGTCATTCCTTATATAGGGGCTGAAACCGCGTGGGTTTCTTGCTTCTTACTCTTCGCACTCGTGGTGCTTATCCGAGAAAAGGATATCTATTCCATGAATAGATAATCCTTATCGTGTACCCGGTAAGTTTAGTTGGGCTTTGGGCCTCGTGGGCCCAAGGCATTAATACTGCGGCCCATACCATTGTCATGGTAGCCCACTCATGGTGGACTTAGACGCGAGTAATGTTTATCATTTGGGCTTGTGGCCCAAATATAAACTATACGTCATCAGAATATCAGTAGTATATATTTTATTGGAAAATCATAACGTTGCTAAGAGAGGAAAAAAAGAGGAAAAAAGCTAGTAAGGGAAATACGTTGTTGATGAAACTTTAGTCAACGGACACGTGATTTAAGAAATACACCGAATAGAATATTGGTTCGCAAAAAAGACCTATCTGAGTCATACAGTTTGTTGGGACTTAATTTGCTCCACGTATTTTTATTCATTGCCGTCTAAGTCATAAAGAATAATTGAATCTTGCCCAATATATTAGACTGAAATGTCAACAACTCCCTTGTGTTTCTCTTCTTTTGTTTCAGTTATCGTTTATTTATTTATTTATTTCTTTTCTGTACCTATCTAATGATTTTTCTTTTCTTTAAACAGGTTTTACGATAGTATATATCATCACTAAAAAAGGATTTATACAAGATTATTTTATCTCTATTATCCTTTGGCGCTCTCGAAACAGCATCAGTTTTCATTTCAAAAGACCAAAAAGGATCATATTTGAAAAACATGAAACTTAACTCATTCACGTTGACTACTAGTAAGTGAAAAAAGTTTCTACAAGTTGTTTTTAGGGGTAGTAACCATTTAATAGTCTTATATCTCCATTATTGTAATTTTTATTACCTAACTACTTGTTAGGTGTTGTTAATTTATGTATGATTGCAGGGGTGTAAACGAGTTGAATTAAGTTGTAATTTGGCACGGTTCGACTAGACTCGACTCGAACATATTATGTTTGGATCTATCTCGACTCGATAGCTCGGTGAGCCTTCACAAAGGAAGCTCGAGCTCAACTTTAGAAAGTTTGAATTCAACTCAAGCTGGCTCGCAAAGCTCGATTTATTTGGTATGATGAGTTTTCTAAACAAACTAGGCAAGGCTCGAACTCGGGTCTGCCGTTCTACAAACGAGCCACTTACCACTAGACCAAGCATCCAAGGTTAGTTTTCTAAACAAACTAACAATCAAATAGAATATAAGATTTGAATACGACTCGAGTTTGACTCGAAAAACTCAATACATTCATAAATTTACATATAAGCCCATAAAATACACACAATATACAAAAAATACTTATATATTACTTAGAAACTCGAAAAGCTTGGCAATAACTCGAGTCGAGCATATATATAAGCTCGAGCTCGACTCGTTAAACATAATTTCGAACTTTTTTCTGATCTCGAGCTCTAGCTCGAAGCACGATAAAGCTTGGTTCGATCGAGCTCGAGTTACTCGTCAAAAGCTGGAATCGTTTAACTCCTATTAAATGGTATCTTCTTGCCGTTAAGAAATTACTTCTAATCGATGTTACATATATCTTGATCACATGAAATATGCTTAAAATAAACTACGTGAAGACCCCAGTATTTGTACTTAGTTCATTAGTTTGTTCTCAACCTTTATATGTGAGTATCTGTTTGATCACAAACATCTATATTGGAGGATGTACGTGTATTGTTAAGTTAAATGAGGCTTATTTATCCTTGCATAATAAATTTTGTTATCTTAATAAACTTCGTGTTTTCTAAAAAAATTTCAACGCTAGTTTATTGAAATACTCTAGCATCTTGCTAGAGGAAAAAGATTACAACAAATTCGTACGAGATTATTCCATCTCATTAATCCAGTATATTGGTTCATACTGGAAGTGGAGCCGATTACGAAATTAAATCAAACCCATCAAACAATTAACCCAATTGATCGTGAGTGTGTCATTTCTTGAGGGAAGGAAATCAAATCAAACCTAATTACGAAATATGCACATCACCTAGTGGGTTATTTGGATTACTACGTCAAAACAAGCGTTCACCCGATTATTGATAAATACCGAATTATTCCATGAGATTAGTTCTTGGACAGTGTTTTGGTGATTATCAATCCCCAACCACAAGCAAATCATTATTGTGCAATTCACAAGCATGAGCTTTGTGTTATAAGCAATTTCTCCCATGATTGTCTGTTTTGAAAACAATGGCATGTTTTAATCTGTTTGTAACTATAAAATTAGTATTTTGTTACTGGTCGCTATGTGCATATCTTAGTAAATGAGTTACACTTTAAACAAAGAGAGCCAAGAGCTCAATAGTAAGTGTTTGTTTTTTAGAGCATGCATGATCGATTGTAAAGTTACATGTAAAAAAAATACACAAATAAAATGAAGATAAAAAGAATCATACTTGTAAAATTCCCCAAATTTTTGATTGAACTAATATCTCCAAATAAACAAGCGTTGTTTTTTTTTTTTTTTTTAATCAAATAAGCATATCTATACTACGTACATGAGAAAAGTTCATTTAGGGACTAGTTTTTTGTTACATACTAAGGGACAAATCCCTACCATCCATCTAATTTGATCTAATGGTGGGGATTAACCTAAGATTTAATATGGAAATCTAAGTCCATGTTTTTTTTTTTTTTAATTCATTTTTTTTTAAATTGCCTTTTTTTAATCACTTTTTTTTAGATCAATTCTCTTTTTTGCCTTTTTTTAATCACGTTATATTAAATCAAGTTTTTTTTTTTTTTTTTTTTTTTTTTTTTTTTTTTTTTTATTATTATTTTTTTGAATCACATTTTTTTAAATCAAGTTTTCTTTATTTTTATTATTATTATTTTTAATATATAAATTCACGTTTTTTTTTTTTTACTTTATTACATTTTTGTTCGTTTTTGTCTGTTTTCACATGTTTATATACGTTTTCAGACGTTTTTGTTGGTTTTCGTCCATTTTATTTTACGTTTACGTCTGTTTTTAGACGTTTTAATCCGTTTTTATACGTTTTTGTCCATTTTTTTACGTTTTCATCTGTTTTCTGATGTTTTCGTCCGTTTTTTTCCGTTTACGTCTGTTTTCATACATTTTTGTCCGTTTCGGCAGTTTTTTATACGTTTTCAGACGTTTTTGTTCGTTTTCATACGTTTTCATCCGTTTTTATACGTTTTCATCTGTTTTCAGTCGTTTTCGTCCGTTTTCATACATTTTTGTCCGTTTTCATAAGTTTATATACGTTTTCGTCTATTTTCATACGTTTTCGTCCGATTTTACACGATTTTGTCCATTTTATACGTTTTTGTCCATTTTTATACGTTTACATTTGTTTTCGTCTATTTTCATACGTTTTCTTCTGTTTTCGTCCGTTTTCAGACGTTTTCGTCCGTATTTATACATTTTCAGATGTTTTCGTCCGTTTTTCCTACATATTCGTATGTTTTCTTACATTTTTGTCCTTTTTCAAACGTTTTCGTCCGTTTTTAAATTTTTTCGGCCATTCTTAGACGTTTTCATGGCCATTCTTATACGTTTCTGAATATCACAAGTGATATTCTGTGATACTCAAACGTTTTTGTCCATTTTCGTCCGTTTTTGTACATTTTTGTCCTTTTTCAAACGTTTTCATCCATTTTCATACATTTTCGGTAGTTTTTATACGTTTTCAGACGTTTCTATCCGTTTTTATATGTTTTCGTCTGTTTTTTTTACGTTTTCGTCTGCTTTTATAAGTTTTCGCCCATTTTTAGACGTTTTCATCTATTTTTATATGGTTTTTCATCCGTTTTTGTCCGTTTTCATACGTTCATAAACTTTTTCGTCCGTTTTTATGTACTTTTGTCCGTTTTCAAATAATTTCGTCTGTTTTCATACGTTTTCAGCAGTTTTTATACGTTTTTTGCAGTTTTTATACGTTTTCGTCCGTTTTCATTAATTTTTCATACGTTTTCAGGCGTGTTTTTCGCATTCATTCTTTTTCTTATGCTTTTTTAGTTTTTATACATTTCTGAATATCACAATTGATATTCTTAATATCACAAGTGATTTTCTGTGATATTCAAAATATCACTTGTAATATTAAGAATATCAATTTGTGATATTCAGAAACGTATGAAAACGTATGAAAACGAACGAAAACGTATGAAAGTGAAAAAAAACGTGAATTAAAAAAAACGTGAAAATCACTTGTAATATTCTGAATATCACTTGTAATTTTCTGAATATCACTTGTGATTTTCATGTTACAAAACATTAGTTGAAAATCACTTGTGATATTCAGAATATCACTTGTGATATTCTAAATGTCACAAGTGATTTTCAATTAATACTTTGTAACATGAAAATCACAAGTGATATTCTGAATATCACAAGTGATTTTCTAAATATCACAAGTGATATTCAGAAAATTACAAGTGATATTCATATTACAAAACATTATTTGAAAATCACTTGTAATATTTAGAATATCAATTGTGATTTTCATGTTACAAAAAATTAGTTGAAAATCACTTGTGATATTCAGAATATCACTTGTGATATTCTAAATGTCACAAGTGATTTTCAATTAATACTTTGTAACATGAAAATCACAAGTGATATTCTGAATATCACAAGTGAAATTCTAAATATCACAAGTGATATTCAGAAAATTACAAGTGATATTCATGTTACAAAACATTATTTGAAAATCACTTGTAATATTTAGAATATCAATTGTGATTTTCATGTTACAAAAAATTAGTTGAAAATCACTTGAGATATTCAGAATATTACTTGTGATACTTAGAATATCACTTGTGATTTTTGAATATGACGTGTGATTTTCTGAATATCACGTGTGATTTTCTGAATATCACTTGTGATTTTCTGAATATCACAAGTGATTTTCATGTTACAAAACATTAGTTGAAAATCACTTGTGATATTCATAATATCACTTGTGATATTCAAAAACGTATGAAAACCTCTGAAAGTGGCTGAAAACTTTTAAAAATAGACGAAAACGTAAGAAAATATACATAAATGTAAGAAAACTAACGAATATGTATGAAAATGGATGAAAACGTTTAAAAACGGACAAAGATGTATAAATTTGGACGAAAACGTCTGAAAACGGACGAAAACGTCCATAAACATACGAAAACAGATGAAAACGTATGAAAAAGGACAAAAACGTATAAAAATGGATGGAGACGTATAAAAACGAACGAAAATGTATGAAAACGAACAAAAAACGAATGAAAACGTATAAAAATGGACGTAAACGTATAAATGTAGACGAAAACGTAAAAAATGGACGAAAACGTATGAAAACGGACAAAAATGCCTGAAAATAGAAGAAAACGTAAAAAATGGACGAAAACGTATGAAAACGGGCGAAAACGTATAAAAACGATCAAAATCGTGTAATAACAGACAAAAACGGATGAAAATGTATATAAACGGACAAAAACGTATAAAAACGGAAGAAAACGTATAAAAACAGACGAAAACGTTTGAAAACAGACGAAAACGTAAAAAACGGACGAAAACATATAAAAACAGAAGAAAACGTAAAAAAAATGGACGAAAACGGACAAAAACATCTGAAAACGTATATAAACATGTGAAAACAGACAAAAACGGACGAAAACGTAATAAAGTGAAAAAAACGTGAATTTATATAATAATAATAATAAAAAAAAAAAAAAAAAAACCCTTGATTTAAGAAAAAAACAAAAAAACGAAACTTGATTATAATAACGTGATTAAAAAAAAAAAACTTTTAAAGTAACGTGATTTAAATAAAGAAAAAAAAAAAAAAAAAAAAAATCTAACAAAACTTGATTAAAAAAAGGAAAAAAAATGTTAATAAAAAAAGTTAATAAAAAAAAAAAAAAAAAAAAAAAAAAAAAAAAAAAAGACATGGGCTTAAGTTTTCATATTAAATCTTAGGTTAATCCCCACTATTAGATCAAACTAGATGGATGGTTGGAATTTGTCCCTCAGTATGTAACAAAAACTTGGTCCTTAAAATAACTCATCTCCTACGTACATATCTATACTACATATAAAAGCAAAATGGTAAATATGGAAAAGTGAAAAAGTAAATATGTGAAATATTGAAAAATTTATATTTGGTAAGAAAAAACTTAAAACATCACAATAAAGGAAACTTTATATTAACGGAATATTTTGAATCTCTATTATGGCAACACTTCAAAAGGAAACTTCCCAATCAATAAGAGTTTGATTTATGAGTACAAATGAGCTCGTGAAAATAGTAACTTGTCTTTCCGCCTTCGAAATTGGTCGATTCGGAATCGGCTGGATTGGAGGAATCTGGAGCCACAAGGCCATTTCTGCATATTTTCACTGAAAGTCATTAGGGGCTGCTTTTGCCCATGCCATGAATGAGAGTGAGTCTACTAAATGAGCTCACGAAGCGATCTGGGAGCGAAGCCTTAAATTGAGTTATCCCGGAACGTTTCAAACCCAGCGGGTTGACCCGGTTTAATTTGACCCGTTTTTTCGACACAACCGGTCAGGTTGACCCGGTTTATATTGACCCGTTTCAACCGCAACGGTTCAACCGGGTTAACCACCAGAGTCGAACCGGGTTTCAAAACATTATGTTTAATCCCCAAATCATCAAACTTTTATTAGTTTTCGTTTATAACCCATAAACTTTTTTTTTATCACTAAAACTATCTACCGCTAAAAAATCCCGTTGCTATGCACGGGTATTCGTCTAGTAAAATGAAAATAGTAAAATGTGAAATGTTGAAAGTTAAAAATGATCAAATGTGATATAAATATGTGAAATGTTGAATGGGATTTGAAATTACGGGAAAGGTATAGTAAATTTGGTAACATTCATGTTAATTAAAGGCATGACTTATATATGACATGTACTTTGTCTTTCACTATTTCCAAACGCAAACTCATATATAAGCAATAAATTATATATAAAGTCAATTTGTAAATCATAAAATCATTGGTTAAAAAAAATAAAAAATTTTTACTTTCTTCATATAGTTTTTTACATATTTGTTGATGAAAAGGTATTTATAAATTTATTTTATTGAAATAAAAAATATTAATAAATAAAAAAATATTACTATTTTCTTTAGATAACAGTTGATCACTTTTCTATTACTTTACGAACATATTAACGGGTTATGCACAGGTTATAAAAAATAGGTGTATGCATATTGGAGGTTTTTCAAAAATAAATAAAGGAGTACTCATGCATAAGAATAGGATTTTCTAGCGGCAAACAGCTATAGTTATACAAAACGTTACACAAAACACTTAACCAAAATATCAATATAACTACTTCCGCTATAAATCTCGTTGCTATGCACAAGCGCTTTCTAGTTTTCTAAATGAGCGTATTTCAATAAGGGAGATGATTTGCACAATTAATAAAATTATTGTGACACTCCAATTTAGTGTGTTTGGATATTTATACCCTCATAGTTTCTCTTACTTTTCACCCATATGAGAGTATAAATGTCCAAACATACTAAATTGAAGCGTATCAATCAATTGAAGGACTGTGCAAAGCGTCTCCTTCATTAAACTAGAGTTGATTTTGATTTTGTTTTTTTATTATTAATTACTCCCTCCGTCCTATATTAAATGTCCACTTTCACTTTTCAAAGTCTTTTGTTATAAAGTTTAACTTTAAATATTTTTATGCATGTTATATAATACTTGACGTAAAATATATGAATGAATTGAGTTTTAAATATATTTTCGTTAAATATAATTTTTATCAAGTTTTATATAATACAAACAAAAATATTTACGGTCAAAGTTGAAGAAAAAAGACTCTAAAAGTCAAAAGTGGACATTTAATAGGGGACGGAGGGAGTATTATTATTATTATTTTTCTTCTAAATGAGCCTTTGACTCGGATTTGGGGAATTTATCAATGGCTAACAATAACATAATTTATATATCCACCGCCCAACCAACTGGGCTCACCAATTGGTTTGTTCTTTTCATTACTGAGCGACAGTATTCTATTTCTAGCTATAATCTTCATCTTCAAAAATTATATATATAACTTTTATTTATTTATTTATTTATTTATTTTAAATGTTAAATTATAATACCATGGTACTCCCGTGTTGTGGCTGCAGTATCCCGTAATTAAAGTTTTCAGCAAACTATATCTCCTTTTTATTAAACTTTTTTCATGACAATACATTTATGGATGACAAGCTTTTAGTTTGAAACGACTTAAAACAATAGCAAACTATTTTATATAAAAATACAAATAGGCATAAAAAGAGTTTAACTACTTATCATACTATCTTATAAAGCATTTAGGCATTAAAAAAAATACTTAAAATTAAGCATTGCAAGTTATTAAGCTAAAAATACAACTAATTAAAACACATTTTCTAACATTAAATACAATTACAAGTTCTTAAGCTAAAAATACAATTAATTAAAACACATTTTCTAACATTAAATACAATCTTTAAATAGAAATATTTAAAATTTGGCATTACAAGTTTTTAAGCTAAAAGTACAACTAATTAAAACACAATTACTAACATTAATAAATTGGTAAATAAATACAATTAATGCAGTTATTAAAACACCTCTTACATAAGAAATACAAATTATCAAGCATATTGTACAACCAACTTAAACACAATTCCTACATTAAATGTTACTAATACAAATAATAAAGCACATTATACAAATATTCAAGCCCGAACAGGCAACGGGCCAAATGGGCTCGAGCCTGAATGGGCACGGGCCAAACGGGCTAGATCCCGAACGAGCACGGGCCAACGGGCTCCAGCCCGAAAGGTTTACAACTCTTAGCTATCACTTTTTCCTTTTGATGTCGTTAACATTTATTTTAGTGTACCCGCCGCTGCAACGCGCGGGTACCCTACTAGTCTATATACTACATATAATGGGTGTATCCCATTTCTTTAAAATTCAAGAATTTTGAAAATTTAAAATTTATTTAAGAAAACACACAATTTAAGGAAACACACAAAAATATAAAAGTTGACTTAAGAATACATTAATGTAAAAATTGACTTGACAATACATGAAACTAAAACACGGTTTATTAATACTAAACGAGTACACATGCATAGCAAAAGGGATTTTAAAGTGGTATATAGTTATAATTATACTTTTGTTAAGTGTATTATTTAACGTTTTTTGTAACCAAAATATCAATATAACCATCTGCCGTTATAAAATCTCATTGCTATAAACGAGTACTCGTTTAATATCTTTAAACATGTGTATCAATGAAAATTAAGACCATATATTTTACAATATATCTAAGCATGTTAATAGTATTTTAGGATACTACATATTTATATAATTCTGGAAAAATTATACCATTAAATCTTAATTGTTTTATTCCGCATATAACCCGAAAGTCTGAGAAATGAAAGTTTTTGACATCCGAATTTCATTAGCTTGGTAGCTCGAAATCCACTAAAGTGAAAGTCGTCCAATAAGTTCTAGTTTCACAGAAGGCCTCGTGAAAGTCAAAATTTTAACAAGTTGTATAATTCTTTTTATCTTTACGTTTTTCTTATCTTAACCAACTTACAAATTTAGCATGTCCCCTTACAAAATTTAAATCAAACCAAGAGAACCTGATTCCTAAGTACATATGTGTTTATATTTGAAAGTTGAAAATATAAATTTTTACTTTAGCCAAATGGCTAATAAATAATGAACTTTACTATAAAATTAAAGCTCTATATCATTTCAAATAAAAATATACTATATGATATTGATGTGAAATTTTGTGACTTACCAAAGAGTAAAAAGGTAAAACAGGAGGCAATTTGATCACATAGATTGCAATCATTATTTAGTTCCTTCTTTAGTGTTCTAACTTCAAAATACTAACATGATCTTTAAAATCGGTATCAATGGGCCATTTTGGCGTCTAACGCTTTAAGAGCATCTACAATAATAGACTTCTGTAAAAGATTTGTAAAGTTTCTATGTCATACAAGTACACTTAGTTATAAACCTTTTCACTTTATAAAGTTATTCTCATAAACGCTCCTTTTCTGACTCGAGAAAAATAAGTGTAATTTTTCTGATGAATGCTACAAAAAGGTCTTTTTGTTTGTATAATAGCATATCAATATTAATGACTCAAGCCACTAATTGTACGCCAACACCAAGCCCATTACCCAATGATGAGTGTCTAAATACTCATAATTTTATACCAATCTGAACTGCCAAAACATCCAAAAACACTCAATATCACAACAAAATAGTGAAAATATCCCAAGAATGTGTTTTACATGTTTCAAATGCAAAATAATAAAAACAGATGAAAAACGTACAAAGTTTGCATAATTGACAGTTTCAGTCCCTTAACTTTCAAAAGTTGTCAAATCTAGTCCCTGGTTGTTCTAAAAACTTGAAAAAGTCACCAAAGGTCCTTTTAAATCAAAAAGTTACATAATAAGTCCTTTGGTGCAAAGTTTCACAAAATTGCAAGTTTAGTCCCTGAACTTTGAAAAATGACAAAATGGTCCCTGGGATATTAAAACTTTGAGGAAAACAAATTTTGTCCTTGTACTTCTCATATATGGCAGGATTGGTCCTTGGTGGAAAAGTTTGGTGAAATTACACAACAGGCCCCTGAAGTTTCAAAGTTTGGCAGAAATAGTCGCTGGTGAAATTTAAATGGAAAAATCAACTTTGGTCCTTGAACTATTCATCATTTGGCAAAAATGGACCTTATGGAAACTTTGGAAAATTGCCAAAACTCACCCCAAACTTTCGGCTTATTACACATTTGGTCCTTGTGATATACTAAAACCAAACCGGACCCTTAAATGTTATTACCCAAAACCTAAGCCAAATCCAATCCACAAAAATACCCAGCCCACTCCTATCCTAGGCCCAATCAACCATCAGCCCACCCTTTTATTAATAAAACCGGGTCAAAGTTTGACCCCGGTCAAATACCAGTCAAACCCCACACCTTTCCCTCTCCCTCACTCACCAACGAAATACCACCATACCACCATGGTTTTGCAGCCCACCACCACCACTTGCAGTCTCATCATCACCTCCCCACACCCCTGCACCTTAAATCACTTCACATTAAATGCCACCACCCCCCTCTTGCCTATAACGTCCAAACCAATTTTCCCGCCAAAAATCATATAAACGGTTGAGATTGGTTTCAGTCATCCAATGGCTAAGATTGCTGATGGGAAATGCTCAGAGGTCTTCTACAACCCTAATCCATGGCTATAAAAGGAAAGAGAAAGCAAGGAAGCAAGGCAGTAGTTTTATTAGTTTTCATTATATGTCGTATAATTAAAAGTTTAAATTCTAGTATAAAATTCAAGCTTTTAAGCATTTAGATTGTCAATTCAGTTGTATTCTTAACTTTTTCAAGTAATAGAAATCCACTTTCAGTATCTCTAGTTGTATTTGCAATTTTCATTCTTATTTTAAAAAATTCAAATCAAAGGTTGTTGTTATTTATGTTGCTGATAAGGACTTTTAAGCTCACTTAGGTTCCCATAAGCTCAGTGAAGCTTTTAGAAACCCTTAAAAGCAGTATTAGTTATAAAAAATTCAAAAATACAAAAATAGTCAACGTTGGTCAAACTAGCAGGTTCTTGGTGATAAGCAATGGAGCAGGGCAAATCTTGGATGGCCTTGGGTTAGAAGCTTCATGGGAAGCTGTTAGGAAGGGTTACATTGGTCCTTGGTTCATTGGTTTAAGCAGGAAAGCACTTTGTAAGCTTTCAATTCCATTTCTGTTTCTTTACTGTAGTTAAGCTTGTATTATTGCTTATTTGTTTTGATTGTGCTTATTCAGTGTTGTTTAAGTATTTTATAGCTTAAGTTAGTTAACTTGTTCATTAGAATTAATAGTTACCATAATCATAGTTTTCACAGTCAAAATAGTTTAAGCGGTAATTTTGTGTACTTGTCATTGCTCTCTGCTCCTAAGTGCTTATTTAAGCATAGTATATCAGTAATAGACATTGTGGTTAGGTTTCATAAGCTATCTAAGCCTCTTGCTTCTTAAAACCCAAAACAGTCAATCTCAAAGGGGTGTTTGGTTTTGAGTGATCCAAGGTGTTGTGGTACTCTATTGTTGTTGTTTCTTGTTCATACAGTTCACCTAGGTCATAACTAACTCAGATTAGTCATAAAAACCAAGGCTTATTCATCAGAAAGTCAAAATCACATCAAACTTGGCCTAGTTTACCCTCTGTGTTGGATTAAGAGTGGCTTATGCCCCAAATCCATTCACTTGTGAGTGGTTTAGCTTAAATTAGTCTTAATATAGCTTAAGTAATCCATATCAATCAGAAAATCATAATCAAAATCCGTTTTAGTCAAAGTTTCAAAGGTATTCAAAAAGACAAAATTGCATACTTAGGCAGAAAACCAAATTTTCAAGGATTTTTATAGAATTTTGTGGATTTATTCAGGCCTTGAAACTTTCAGAAGTTAAAATCTACCACCTCATCTTCAAGAATTTAGGTTTATCTTGTCTGTGGGATTTTTAGTGAAGCTTGTGCATTAGTTTAAAGTTACCTGCAGGGCAAACACTTGCCCTGTGCACAGGTTTGGATCAAATTTCCCAAGGCTTTAGATTCTTCATTAGTGGGACCCACCTTTAACTTATTGGCTTTTTGGAAAGCCGTACACCCCATCTTTATAAGTCAAGGCTTATTTCAGCCTTTTGAGCTTATTTGATAGGGCTGCAAGCCTCATCCATCTTGGCCATTGTCTGAGTCAACACTGACTACTCAGTATAAGACCCCAACTTCATAGCCTCACCTAGTGTTCATTAGTAAGCCATACGATTAGCTTATTGGCTTATTTTGTAGCTTATCAGTCCCTTCATAAGTCTCAAGTTTAACTTTGGACCCTAGATCACTTTTGTGGACCCCACAGAGGTCTAAAACCTCTCATCTCAGGCATGTTTTGGCCTATTGGCTTTATAAGTGCTTATTTGTTCATAGCTGCTTATCCAAAGTGCTTATTTGTGCTTTTAGTCTTATTTCAAGTTGGTATACTGATGAGTGCTCAAACACTCATCATTTTTATCGTATCTGGACTGCCAAAACATCCAAAAACACCAAAAAACGCATCAAAATACACAAATTATCCCAAAAGTGTGTTTTATATGTTTTAGATGCAAAATTTTTAAAAACAAATGAAAAACGAACAAAGTTTGCACAATTGACAGTTTCAGTCCCTCAAGTTTCAAAATTTGGCAAAACTAGTCCCTGGAAGTTTAAAATGAAAGAAAAGTCAACTCAAGGCAAAGAAAAGTCAAAAATTATCAAAATACGTCCTTGGGTGAAAAAGTTTGAGAAAATTACACTTTTACCCCTCAAAATCCAAAATTGACATAAATGGTCCCTGGAATTTCAGAAAATGGCAGATTTGGTCCTTGGTGGGGAATTTTTGGAAGAAAAGTTATTTTTGGTCCTTAGAAACTCAAAAGTAATCACATGTGATCCCTGGATGAAAAGTTTGAGGAATTTACAAAATTGGTCCCTAAAGTTTCATAAATGGCAAAACAAGTCCCCCGGGTTTTCAAAAATGGAAAATTACCTTTTATAACCCTTATACTATTCAGATTTGTCATGATTAACCCTTGGGACAATTTTAGGAAATTGGCATAACACACCCCTCAAGTTTCATTAATTACGAAATTGGTCCTTGTGATTTAGTTCAAATACCAAACGGACCCTTGTTTATTATCTATACCAAATCCTAACCCACCAAATAAACCAAGCCCATTCCCACTTTAAGCCCATTCTCACTTTAGCCCATCCACCATTTTAATACTACCCCGTCCCCCCATCTTTGACCCCGGTCAACACCCATCCACCTCAGCCATCCACATCACCCTCACCCCCTGCAAACACCATCATCAACCCCTACCCTCTTATCACTCCTGCAACACTCAACCTCCCCCCCCCCCCCCCTTGGCCTAACCAAACAATAGCTAACCTCCAAAAATCACACCACTGGCCTCAATAATCAAGGAAGCAGACAAAGTTTTTTTTTTGGCGCCAAGAATTTGAACGGCTGAGATTGCAGCCCCCTCATCCAATGGCTCAAGTCAGCTCTGGGATTCACTTCCTAGGGTTCCAAAGCCCTAATTATCCCATATAAGGAGAAAGAGATGCAGCAGTGCTCAGTGTGTAGTTTTTTAAGTTAAAATTGTAATTTTCTATTTCATGTTAAAGTTATCTTTTAAGTTGAATTATCTTGTATTCTTAGTCATATCAGTGTACTTTTAACTTTTGATTAATGAAACACAAGGTTTATGTTTAAACATTGTCATGTTTTAATATAATTTATATGTGTACCTTAATTAGTGATGATCTTGATTCCTACTGATTCATAAGCTAAAATTTAGTAGTAGCAAGGTTTTTATAAGTTGATTTGAGCATTACTTCTGCTTAAAGTTAAAGTTTCAAAGAAAACAAGAAAAATTAGTAAAAATAAAAATAAATAAAGGAAAAATAAAAAAAATAAAGAAGAAAGGAAGGCAGAGATGGATGGAAGCTGAGCTTGGATGGAAATTGGGTATTAGAGCTTTGTGGAAAGCCATAGGTGTGATACTTGATCTTGGTTCTCAGATTTTGGCCTGATTCAAGTTGTAAGCAATTTCTTGATTTTTTGCCATTTTCTGTAGCAGTTCTTAATTTAGCTTAAATTCTCTTGTTTTATGCTTATTTGGTGATTGTTAGTTATAATATAGATTAATATTGGTAGTTTGATTATTGAAAATCTTAGTTGCTAGTAATTTCATTAGATAGTAAAAAAATAGCATAGTTGTGTTTACTAGTTAGAAGGTGTTGAAATCTGTGTTCTTGTGATCATTAGATCTTATTACATCTGTATACAATGTTTGGATTCAAACTCATGGTCTAAATCAGTGTTTCTTTTCAAAAATCACAAGTTAGCTTTTGATAAGGGGTGTTTGGTTTATTCCACTGTGGAGGATTCTTGTGGGTGTTTGACTTGGATACTTGTTTCATAAACTTGCATCAGGTTTAGTTAGACCTTAGGAAGTAAAAAATTGGCAACCTAAACATTAGAAAGTCAAAACTTCAATTAATCCAAGCCTATTAGTTAACTGTTAGAATTTTGGATTTGAATGCACATCATGTTGGTTCATTAGTGTTCAATACAGCTTAATTTTTAGTCTTAATATGTCTTATTATATCATCAGTAGTTAGTAGGATTCATCACAAATTCACAAAAGTCAAAGTGCTTAGTTTTTCATAAAAGTCAATTGTGCATTCTCAGATTTTGACCAAACTTTGGAGGTTTGTAACTTGTTAGGTTTAAGGTTTTAGGGTCTGAGATTTTACAAGATTAATATTTACCACTTTGTTGATTTTTGAGAATTTTTTCAGATTTTATGGATTTTTTTTAGTGGGTCCCATCAGGCCTCAAAGTGAGTTGCAGGGCAAGAAACTTGCCCTGTCTCAGGAGATCACCCTCACACCACCACCTTTTGTGGTGATTTGTGGCCACTACAGTGGTCCAAGGCATTTGTTTTTGGTTCCCCTCAACCCCCCTCCTACCAGGGAGTAATTTTGAACCCTTTGTTTGACCCCTAGGATAGTGGACCCCACTTGGTTTTGTCCCCAAACTCTGTCCCATAACTGCCTCAAAACACAAATAAGCAAAGTGCTTATTTTGGCTTTCTGGCTTATTGAAGCTTATTTGTTATTTGTTACTTGCTTATCTTGTTCATTGAACTCAGAGAAACCAGACTCCATCATTGTGGACCCCACACATCCTCATTTGAGCTAAAAATACTCCACAGTCAACAAAAGTCAACTGTGGGTGTAATAAGCACTTCAATTGCTTATTCCTTGGGTTAAAATAAAAGTGTCTTTATTAAAAGTAGCTGTTTTTAGTTTATAATTAGTTTAGGAAAAGAAAAAAAATCCAAAAAACCAATTTTAAAAATAGTGATAGCTTCTATTTAATAGGATTTATTAATTTATTTTTATTTTTAATTTATTTCTAAGTAATATATCACTTGTATATTTTTAGAAATTTTATTTTAGGGTAAAATAATATTATAAATTTTTCCAGATTTTTATTTTGTCTTTTAGTGGTTTTTCTAATTAATTTTAGTTTAATTTAGTTTTAATTAATATTAATCAATTAAATAGCATAATTAGATTTTATATAGTATAACCTAGTTTTTATAATTTTTCTAGCTTTTATTTTAGTTAAAACATTTTTATAAATTTTTCTAGAATTTCTACTGTTCATTTTCTATTTTTTATAATATAATTAGTTTAATTAGTAATTAATAAGTAATTAGATTAATAATTAGTTAATTAGTTTAAAAATACATAAAATTAACTTTTTATAATTTTTTAGGATTCCTGTAATGCTTAATTAGATTTTTAAAATTTTTCTTAATTTTCTAAGCAATTTTAGTATTTTTAATAATTCTAATTAGTTTTAATTAGTATTAAATAGATAATTAGTAATTAATTAATAATAAATAATCAAATAGTGTAAAAATAGTTTTTACTTTTCTTAAAATTTTCTTTAATTATTAGGATTTTAAAAATATTAAATTTACACTTTTAACCCTTCCCGTCCTTCAGTTGTACTTTTTGTTTTGTGCGTCTGTATACGTTTTTTAATTAAAACGTACGTTTTAGGTTTTAGCTCAAATCTTTGTAATCTAAATTCTCGTAATCACTCACGTAGCTTTCCTAAGCTATATGTGTTAATAATTTCCAAATAATTCCGATCATAACCCTTTTCTGTGAATAATCGCCCGATCACGAATACGCTAAAGTTACAATTCACACTTCAACGGGACTTAACGACCTGGTGATACCTTATATTACCCGAAGCATTGACCTAGGCTATTTGACTTTGTTGACCATTATTTGGTCAATATAAGTTAGGTGGTTTAGCATCAATCAACTTTTGGCGCCGCTGCCGGGGAAGTGTGCGCGTTTCTATAGCGTTATTTGAGATTAGTGTTATCTCACCTCACTCACTGTATAAATACCACCACTTGTGTATATTTTCATAATCAAAATACAAAAAAGTCATTAACACTTTTCCTAAAGTGTTAAAACACCAAAAAAAAAAAAATTAAAAACAACAAAACAAATCGTAACGTTTTATGATTCGGTTTTCTTTTAAGGTGATTCTTAAAGAAAGACGATTTTGGTAAACGAGACGATACCAAAAATATTTTCCAAAAGTTTTTCAACCCATACACAAAACACAAAAACATTCGTCTCTTTCTTGTGAATAATAATTCTACATAAAAATAAACCGTCGCAAACCAAGACAGAACACCTTCCAACTGGGGGTGTGAACAAATAAGTTCCCAAATCAAAAAGATTAAAACTTGCCTTTGTATCCTTGTGAGTGGTGTACCTTTTCTAAAGAAGCCACTCACTTGTGATTATTGGTTTAAGTTCACTGTGGTTTTGTCTCGACTTTGTTTTGATTGATTTTTTTTCCTAGTGCATGCGCACTTGTTCTTCTAGGTCTACTAGCCCATTACGTGAGCTTGTACGAAAACCTAGAAGACCTCGTAGACGTTCAGCACCAACAGTCGGATCTGAGATCCGTACTGTTGCCACACCCACTATCACCATGGCGGAAGACCGTCCCATGTGTGAACTTCTCCAAGCACCCATCGAGGGTTACGGAGATGCCATTGTCGTTCCAGCCATCGTGGCTGATAGTTTTGAGCTCAAAACCGGGGTACTCAATCTTGTAACCTCAAGTCAATTTTACAGTTTTGAGAGGGACGATCCTCATGCTCATATTCGATGGTTCAATAAAATCACATCAACCATCAAGTACAAAAATGTCCCATGTGAAGCAATAAAACTTCTTCTCTTCCCATTCTCCTTGGAGGGACAAGCCCGGATTTGGCTTGAAAAACAACCTCCACGATCTATTGAGACTTGGGAAGATCTTGTCAAAAAGTTTGTGAATGAATTCTTCCCACCTTCCAAGACCACGAGTCTTAAGAACGAAATCACCAAGTTCACTAAAAAATATGATGAATCTTTTGGTGAAGCGTGTGATCGTTTCAAAGAATTACTTCGCAAGTGTCCACATCATGGTTTCTCTGAGTTGATGCAACTCGATACGTTTTACAATGGCGTGAGCCAAGCTGATCAGGATTCTCTCAATGCCTCCGCGGGAGGTAATTTTTTGAGTAGAACCACAAAAGAAGCTTTGCAAATCATAGAAAACAAGTCCAAGGTCCGCTCTACACGAAGCAAACCGATTGTTTCTCAAATCAATGCGGGACCTTCTACTTCATCTTCTGTGGGTCAATCTAGCACGGATGCTAAGATTGACAAGCTCACTGAAGCGATCCAAGCTTTGGTTCTCACCCAAACAAAGAAAGTCTTATTTCCACAACATCCTCCACCTGCTGAGGTTAAAAAAGTGGAAGTCTGTGTAACTAGTGGTGGGCCGCATGCCTAATACAATTGCACAGCTACTGATGGTACCCCATATGAAGCTCATGCTGTAGCTGGGTCCCAAAATCAAGGAGGAAATCAATATCGCCCTCCTATGGACCCTAGCTATCGTCCTCAACATCATTATCCTGGACCTCCTGGTTTTAATCAAAACCAAAAAATCCAAAACCGTGGCCAAAATCAAAATAGAGCGAACCAAGGTTATCAAAACCAAGGTAACTTCAATCAGGGTCACGGTTTTCACAATCAAAACCAAGGGTTCCAAAATCAGCGTTTCCAACATCAAAATCAAGGAAACTTTAATCGGAACCAAGGTCAGGGTAATTTCAATCCGGGATATTTTCATGGGAACAACAACCCTAATCAGGGTAATTTTCAAAATCAAGGTCCCAATCCGAACAATCGAGCTCCAAATATTCCTCATCCGAATCAAGCCATTGTTCCAACCGGGCCTTCATCTGACGAGTTGTTGAAACAATTCATGAAGTCCCAAGAAGAGTTGACCAAGTTGCTGGTCAGCCAGATTTCTGACATCAAGAAGTCTTTAAATGATCGACCCTCGGGCTCAGGTACTACTTTACCGAGCAACACGATCGCTAACCCGAGGGGCGATGCTAAGGTGATCACAACACGAAGTGGTGCTTCATATGATGAACCCGCGATTCCTACTACCTCTTCTTCCTCTCCTCCTAAGGTAGTGAATCGTGAGCCTGAGGTGACAAAGGACAAGGTGCAAATTCCTAGCCCATAAAGTACAACACACGTCCAACCTCAGGTTAATCCTGAAACCAGATGTAAGCCTGGAGTTGTCTTTGAACCACCAGAAACTCCAGTGGACAACCCTAAATCCAAAACTTCTATTCCCTATCCATCACGTCTCAGTGAACAAAAGCTCCGCGAAAAAGCTAATCACCAAATGGATAAGTTCTTCCAAATCTTTCAAGATTTGCACTTTGACATTAGCTTCGCGGATGCTATTCTCTTGATGCCCAAGTTTGCATTGACGATCAAAAATCTGTTGAGTAATAAAGAGAAATTATTCGAGATGGCGAGAACTCCTCTGAATGAGAACTGCTCTGCGGTTCTTTTGAAAAAGCTTCCTGAAAAGCTTGGAGATCCCGGGAAATTCCTCATTCCTTGTACTTTCCCGGGTATGGTTGATTGCTTCGCCCTGGCCGATCTAGGTGCTAGCATCAACCTGATGCCATATTCTGTGTGGAAGAAACTCTCTCTCCCCGAACTTACCCCCACGTGCATGACTTTAGAGCTTGCCGATCGTTCAATTTCTCGTCCCATTGGCATTGCCGAGGACGTATTCGTTAAAGTGGGGAAGTTCCATTTTCCGGCAGATTTTGTGATTGTTGACTTCGATGCCGATTCAAGGGTCCCTCTCATTCTTGGGCGGGGATTCCTTAGAACCGGGCGAGCTCTTATCGATGTATTTGAGCATGAGATCACATTACGTGTTGGAACGGAAGCCATAACCTTCAACCTAAATCAAACTTCGAGATACTCCTCCAATTATGATTGTGAGTCGGTGAATCAAATTGATGTCATCGATATTGCTGCTGAGGAGTATGCTCAAGAGATTTTAGGTTTCATTGATGATTCTTCGAGTGAAAACCTCACTCAGTCTTCTCACCCCATCATTGCCAATTCTTCTCCTTCCCTCACTCCGTTTGAGGGAAGTGACTTCATCTTAGAAGAAATGGAGGCGTTTCTCAAAAGTGATTCGATTCCCGATGGAGTCGATAACCAAGAGATCGACCTCGAGAGGGATATTCTCATGCTTGAAAAATTGTTAAACGAAGATCCCTCTCCTCTTCCTGTTCTACCACAACAACTTCATAAAGAGGAGGTCAAAAATGTTGAGAAAACTGATGACTTCCCTGAGGTTGAACTTAAGGACTTGCCGCCTCATGTTGAATATGCATTTCTGGAGGGTGACGATAAATTACCCGTCATAATTGCCAAAGACTTAAGTGATGAGGAAAAGGCTGCTTTTATCAAGGTTTTGAAATCTCATAAACAAGCAATTGCTTGGCGTCTCTATGACATCAAGGGCATTGACCCTGAATTCGGTACTCATAAAATTTTAATGGAGGACGATTTCAAACCTGCAGTCCAACAACAAAGAAGGGTGAATCCAAAAATTCACGAGGTTATCAAACAAGAGGTTTTAAAACTTCTTGATGCCGGATTGATTTACCCTATCTCGGACAGTCCTTGGGTCAGCCCAATTCATTGTGTTCCAAAAAAGGGTGGCATTACTGTTGTCACAAATGAGGAAAATGAGTTAATTCCAACTCGTTTGGTTACGGGGTGGCGCGTCTGTATTGATTATCGTAAGTTAAATGACGCCACCCGTAAGGATCATTTTCCTCTGCCCTTTATGGATCAGATGCTCGAGAGATTAGCGGGGAATGAGTACTATTGCTTCCTCGATGGTTTCTCGGGTTACTTTCAGATTCCCATTGACCCGCAAGACCAAGAAAAGACCACTTTTACGTGCCCCTATGGAACTTTCGCATATAAACGTATGCCATTTGGCCTATGTAATGCTCCGGGCACGTTTCAAAGATGTATGATGGCCATTTTTTCCGACATGATCGGAAAAACTATGGAGGTCTTTATGGACGATTTTTCGGTCATTGGGGATTCGTTTCAGTCATGCCTCTCCCATTTAGACAACATGCTAAAACGTTGTGAAGACACAAAGTTATGTCTAAATTGGGAGAAGAGTCACTTTATGGTCAAAGAGGGCATTGTGCTCGGCCATAAAATTTCAAAAAACGGGATTGAGGTTGACCGTGCCAAAGTGGACGTCATTGCAAAATTGCCTCAACCCACGACTGTGAAAGGTGTTAGGAGCTTTTTGGGTCACGCCGGTTTCTATCGTAGGTTTATTCAAGATTTTTCTAAAATCGCCCGGCCTATGACCCATCTCCTCGAAAAGGATGCTCCTTTTATCTTCTCCCCCGAGTGCATCGAGGCCTTTGAAACATTAAAGAAAAGGCTTACCGAGGCACCTATTCTTGTTGCCCCCGATTGGGACTTGCCCTTTGAACTTATGTGTGATGCTAGCGATTATGCTATAGGGGCAGTCTTGGGGCAACGCAGGTCTAAACACTTTCAGCCTATACACTATGCAAGCAAAACGATGACTGAGGCTCAAAGTCATTACACCACCACTGAAAAAGAATTATTAGCTGTGGTGTATGCCTTTGAGAAATTCCGGTCATATTTGATCTTGGCAAAAAGCATAGTGTATACGGATCACTCGGCTTTGAAGTACCTTTTTGCAAAACAAGATGCAAAGTTGAGACTTCTTCGTTGGGTTCTCCTCCTTCAGGAATTTGATATCATTATTCGTGATAAAAAAGGAGCTGAGAACCTAGCTGCTGATCATCTCTCCCGTTTGGAAAACCCCCATCAAGATGTTTTCGAGAGGAAAGAAATTAATGAAACATTCCCTCTCGAGATACTCAATGCGGTTACCTTTCGTGGAGATTCTGTTACCCCTTGGTTTGCCGATTTTGCAAACTATCTTGCGGGTAACTTCATTGTGAAAGGGATGTCGTCCCAACAAAAAAATAAATTTTTCAAAGATGTAAAACATTATTTCTGGGACGACCCCTACTTGTTTAAAATCTGTGCGGATCAAGTCATCCGGCGGTGTGTATATGGTCAAGAAGCCGCTGAAATCTTAAAGGCTTGCCATGCTGGTCCCACGGGGGGGCCACCACAATCCAAATTACACCGCCAAAAAGGTGTTTGATTCCGGTTTCTTTTGGCCCACGATTTACAAGGATGCCCATGAATTGGTCAAATCCTGTGACGCTTGTCAACGTCACGGGAATATTTCACAAAAGAATGAAATGCCACAAAATGCAATCCAAGTTTGTGAAATATTTGACGTTTGGGGCATTGACTTTATGGGGCCATTTCCGTCATCTCATGGAAACAAATACATACTCGTGGCAGTTGACTATTTGTCAAAATGGGTCGAAGCAAAAGCTTTACCCACAAATGATGCCCGAGTAGTCGTGAAAATTTTGAAAGCTCTCTTTGCTCGATTTGGAACTCCACGTGCTATAATTAGTGATCGTGGTACGCATTTCTGCAATGACAAATTTGATAAAGTCATGCAAAAGTATGGTGTAACTCACCGTCTTTCTACTGCGTACCACCCTCAAACAAGTGGACAAGTAGAAGTTTCCAATCGAGGCATAAAGAGAATATTGGAAAGAACCGTTGGGGAAAATCGTGCATCTTGGTCGGATAAATTAGATGATGCACTTTGGGCTTTCCGTACGGCGTATAAAACACCCATTGGGTGTACGCCTTATAAACTTGTGTACGGGAAAGCGTGCCATCTACCGATCGAACTTGAGCATAAAGCCTATTGGGCTCTCAAGCATGCCAATTTCGACCTCAAAACTGCGGGTGATCATAGGAAAGTTCAAATGAATGAATTAAATGAACTTCGTGATCAAGCTTACGAGAACTCTTTGATCTATAAAGAAAAGACAAAGAAAATTCATGACTCAAAAATCAAAAACCGCGTTTTCAACGTTGGTGATCGAGTCCTTCTTTTCAACTCTAGACTCAAGATCTTCTCGGGAAAGCTCAAGACCCGATGGACTGGTCCATTCACTATCGTTAAGGTTTATCCTTATGGCACCGTCGAGTTATCACAAAATGACGGCCCTAACTTCAAAGTGAATGGACATCGTCTAAAGCACTACTTTGGAGAGGACATACCATCCATGGTTGTCCCGGATCTCCAAACTTTCCCCAAGGACAATTAAATTCGGGGATCGAGTCAAGCTGGCGACTCGGTGAACAAAAATTAGCAACATATATGGGTTTTCACCCGTATTTTTGACTTCTTTCTACTTTCAACCTCTCTAGTGTGGGGGAATGGCCAACCCCCCACTATTTGAAAAATGTATATATGTATATAAGTTCCAAAAAAAAAAAAAAAATGTGTGATTGTATGTACAGATAAATAAAGTGAAAAATACAAAACAAAATTCCACAGTTAGATTCGAATATTATCTTTTTATGTTCATAGATTCGGCATAATAGCCGAGACTTTGAATATTGAGGACAATATTCATTTCTAAGTGTGGGGGGGGGGGGGAAATTCTAGCGAATTTTATCGCAAAATACTTTTAAGTACCCCATTTTGGCCCAAATTTTTCAAAAATTTTTCACTTTATTTCAAAATTTTTGTGGTAATCAGTCCGCCTTGTCTAAGCGATAAAAGGGATTGGCTAGTCCAGGAGCAAACGGCTCTTGGTAAAGACATCTCAAATCCGTTTATGGCTTGCAATTTGCCCAAAATTGTACGGTTCATCAACTCCCCAAAAATAAATGAGTTGGCTAGCCCGCAAGATTATGGCTTGTGGTAAAGGCCGTGGAAAAACCATAATTGGTAATCAGCTCACCAAGATATTGACTAGGTCCATCAAGATGCTGGCTAGTCCAGGAGCAAACGGCTCCTGGTAAAGACTTATCAAATCCGTTGACAGCTGGTGGTTTGCTTAAAATCACACGGTTATCAGGTGTGCCACAGTTCTTACACCTGGCTACTCCAGAAGTGATGGCTTTTGGTAAAGAGTTTAAAATCCATCAAGTTTTTCTCAAAAGATTGCTAGGGACTAGCAATAGCTTAGTGTGGGGGATTGATGAGTGCTCAAACACTCATCATTTTTATCGTATCTGGACTGCCAAAACATCCAAAAACACCCAAAAACGCATCAAAATACACAAATTATCCCAAAAGTGTGTTTTATATGTTTTAGATGCAAAATGTTTAAAAACAAATGAAAAACGAACAAAGTTTGCACAATTGGCTGTTTCAGTCCCTCAAGTTTCAAAATTTGGCAAAACTAGTCCCTGGAAGTTTAAAATGAAAGAAAAGTCAACTCAAGGCAAAAAAAAGTCAAAAATCATCAAAATAAGTCCTTGGGTGAAAAAGTTTGAGAAAATTACACTTTTACCCCTCAAAATCCAAAATTGACATAAATGGTCCCTGGAATTTCAGAAAATGGCAGATTTGGTCCTTGGTGGGGAATTTTTGGAAGAAAAGTTATTTTTGGTCCTTAGAAACTCAAAAGTAATCACATGTGATCCCTGGATGAAAAGTTTGAGGAATTTACAAAATTGGTCCCTAAAGTTTCATAAATGGCAAAACAAGTCCCCCGGGTTTTCAAAAATGGAAAATTACCTTTTATAACCCTTATACTATTCAGATTTTTCATGATTAACCCTTGGGACAATTTTAGGAAATTGGCATAACACACCCCTCAAGTTTCATTAATTACGAAATTGGTCCTTGTGATTTAGTTCAAATACCAAACGGACCCTTGTTTATTATCTATACCAAATCCTAACCCACCAAATAAACCAAGCCCATTCCCACTTTAAGCCCATTCTCACTTTAGCCCATCCACCATTTTAATACTACCCCGTCCCCCCATCTTTGACCCCGGTCAACACCCATCCACCTCAGCCATCCACATCACCCTCACCCCCTGCAAACACCATCATCAACCCCTACCCTCTTATCACTCCTGCAACACTCAACCTCCCCCCCCCCTTGGCCTAACCAAACAATAGCTAACCTCCAAAAATCACACCACTGGCCTCAATAATCAAGGAAGCAGACAAAGTTTTTTTTTGGCGCCAAGAATTTGAACGGCTGAGATTGCAGCCCCCTCATCCAATGGCTCAAGTCAGCTCTGGGATTCACTTCCTAGGGTTCCAAAACCCTAATTATCCCATATAAAGAGAAAGAGATGCAGCAGTGCTCAGTGTGTAGTTTTTTAAGTTAAAATTGTAATTTTCTATTTCATGTTAAAGTTATCTTTTAAGTTGAATTATCTTGTATTCTTAGTCATATCAGTGTACTTTTAACTTTTGATTAATGAAACACAAGGTTTATGTTTAAACATTGTCATGTTTTAATATAATTTATATGTGTACCTTAATTAGTGATGATCTTGATTCCTACTGATTCATAAGCTAAAATTTAGTAGTAGCAAGGTTTTTATAAGTTGATTTGAGCATTACTTCTGCTTAAAGTTAAAGTTTCAAAGAAAACAAGAAAAATTAGTAAAAATAAAAATAAATAAAGGAAAAATAAAAAAAATAAAGAAGAAAGGAAGGCAAAGATGGATGGAAGCTGAGCTTGGATGGAAATTGGGTATTAGAGCTTTGTGGAAAGCCATAGGTGTGATACTTGATCTTGGTTCTCAGATTTTGGCCTGATTCAAGTTGTAAGCAATTTCTTGATTTTTTGCCATTTTCTGTAGCAGTTCTTAATTTAGCTTAAATTCTCTTGTTTTATGCTTATTTGGTGATTGTTAGTTATAATATAGATTAATATTGGTAGTTTGATTATTGAAAATCTTAGTTGCTAGTAATTTCATTAGATAGTAAAAAAATAGCATAGTTGTGTTTACTAGTTAGAAGGTGTTGAAATCTGTGTTCTTGTGATCATTAGATCTTATTACATCTGTATACAATGTTTGGATTCAAACTCATGGTCTAAATCAGTGTTTCTTTTCAAAAATCACAAGTTAGCTTTTGATAAGGGGTGTTTGGTTTATTCCACTGTGGAGGATTCTTGTGGGTGTTTGACTTGGATACTTGTTTCATAAACTTGCATCAGGTTTAGTTAGACCTTAGGAAGTAAAAAATTGGCAACCTAAACATTAGAAAGTCAAAACTTCAATTAATCCAAGCCTATTAGTTAACTGTTAGAATTTTGGATTTGAATGCACATCATGTTGGTTCATTAGTGTTCAATACAGCTTAATTTAGTCTTAATAAGTCTTATTATATCATCAGTAGTTAGTAGGATTCATCACAAATTCACAAAAGTCAAAGTGCTTAGTTTTTCATAAAAGTCAATTGTGCATTCTCAGATTTTGACCAAACTTTGGAGGTTTGTAACTTGTTAGGTTTAAGGTTTTAGGGTCTGAGATTTTACAAGATTAATATTTACCACTTTGTTGATTTTTGAGAATTTTTTTAGATTTTATGGATTTTTTTAGTGGGTCCCATCAGGCCTCAAAGTGAGTTGCAGGGCAAGAAACTTGCCCTGTCTCAGGAGATCACCCTCACACCACCACCTTTTGTGGTGATTTGTGGCCACTACAGTGGTCCAAGGCATTTGTTTTTGGTTCCCCTCAACCCCCTCCTACCAGGGAGTAATTTTGAACCCTTTGTTTGACCCCTAGGATAGTGGACCCCACTTGGTTTTGTCCCCAAACTCTGTCCCATAACTGCCTCAGAACACAAATAAGCAAAGTGCTTATTTTGGCTTTCTGGCTTATTGAAGCTTATTTGTTGTTTGTTACTTGCTTATCTTGTTCATTGAACTCAGAGAAACCAGACTCCATCATTGTGGACCCTACACATCCTCATTTGAGCTAAAAATACTCCACAGTCAACAAAAGTCAACTGTAGGTGTAATAAGCACTTCAATTGCTTATTCCTTGGGTTAAAATAAAAGTGTCTTTATTAAAAGTAGCTGTTTTTAGTTTATAATTAGTTTAGGAAATGAAAAAAAATCCAAAAAACCAATTTTAAAAATAGTGATAGCTTCTATTTAATAGGATTTATTAATTTATTTTTCTTTTTAATTTATTTCTAAGTAATATATCACTTTTATATTTTTAGAAATTTTATTTTAGGGTAAAATAATTTTATAAATTTTTCCAGATTTTTATTTTGTCTTTTAGTGGTTTTTCTAATTAATTTTAGTTTAATTTAGTTTTAATTAATATTAATCAATTAAATAGCATAATTAGATTTTATATAGTATAACCTAGTTTTTATAATTTTTCTAGCTTTTATTTTAGTTAAAACATTTTTATAAATTTTTCTAGAATTTCTACTGTTCATTTTCTATTTTTTATAATATAATTAGTTTAATTAGTAATTAATAAGTAATTAGATTAATAATTAGTTAATTAGTTTAAAAATACATAAAATTAACTTTTTATAATTTTTTAGGATTCCTGTAATGGTTAATTAGATTTGTAAAATTTTTCTTAATTTTCTAAGCAATTTTAGTATTTTTAATAATTCTAATTAGTTTTAATTAGTATTAAATAGATAATTAGTAATTAATTAATAATAAATAATCAAATGGTGTAAAAATAGTTTTTACTTTTCTTAAAATTTTCTTTAATTATTAGGATTGTAAAAATATTAAATTTACACTTTTAACCCTTCCCGTCCTTCAGTTGTACTTTTTGTTTTGTGCGTCTGTATACGTTTTTTAATTAAAACGTACGTTTTAGGTTTTAGCTCAAATCTTTGTAATCTAAATTCTCGTAATCACTCACGTAGCTTTCCTAAGCTATATTTGTTAATAATTTCCAAATAATTCCGATCATAACCCTTTTCTGTGAATAATCGCCCGATCACGAATACGCTAAAGTTACAATTCACACTTCAACGGGACTTAACGACCTGGTGATACCTTATATTACCCGAAGCATTGACCTAGGCTATTTGACTTTGTCGACCATTATTTGGTCAATATAAGTTAGGTGGTTTAGCATCAATCAACTTTTGGCGCCGCTGCCGGGGAAGTGTGTGCGTTTCTATAGCGTTATTTGAGATTAGTGTTATCTCACCTCACTCACTGTATAAATACCACCACTTGTGTATATTTTCATAATCAAAATACAAAAAGTCATTAACACTTTTCCTAAAGTGTTAAAACACAAAAAAAAATTAAAAACAACAAAACAAATCGTAACGTTTTCTGATTCGGTTTTCTTTTAAGGTGATTCTTAAAGAAAGACGATTTTGGTAAACGAGACGATACCAAAAATATTTTCCAAAAGTTTTTCAACCCATACACAAAACACAAAAACATTCGTCTCTTTCTTGTGAATAATAATTCTACATAAAAATAAATCGTCGCAAACCAAGACAGAACACCTTCCAACTGGGGGTGTGAACAAATAAGTTCCCAAATCAAAAAGATTAAAACTTGCCTTTGTATCCTTGTGAGTGGTGTACCTTTTCTAAAGAAGCCACTCACTTGTGATTATTGGTTTAAGTTCACTGTGGTTTTGTCTCGACTTTGTTTTGATTGATTTTTTTTCCTAGTGCATGCGCACTCGTTCTTCTAGGTCTACTAGCCCATTACGTGAGCTTGTACGAAAACCTAGAAGACCTCGTAGATGTTCAGCACCAACAGTCGGATCTGAGATCCGTACTGTTGCCACACCCACTATCACCATGGCGGAAGACCGTCCCATGTGTGAACTTCTCCAAGCACCCATCGAGGGTTACGGAGATGCCATTGTCGTTCCAGCCATCGTGGCTGATAGTTTTGAGCTCAAAACCGGGTTACTCAATCTTGTAACCTCAAGTCAATTTTACGGTTTTGAGAGGGACGATCCTCATGCTCATATTCGATGGTTCAATAAAATCACATCAACCATCAAGTACAAAAATGTCCCATGTGAAGCAATAAAACTTCTTCTCTTCCCATTCTCCTTGGAGGGACAAGCCCGGATTTGGCTTGAAAAACAACCTCCACGATCTATTGAGACTTGGGAAGATCTTGTCAAAAAGTTTGTGAATGAATTCTTCCCACCTTCCAAGACCACGAGTCTTAAGAACGAAATCACCAAGTTCACTCAAAAATATGATGAATCTTTTGGTGAAGCGTGGGATCGTTTCAAAGAATTACTTCGCAAGTGTCCACATCATGGTTTCTCTGAGTTGATGCAACTCGATACGTTTTACAATGGCGTGAGCCAAGCTGATCAGGATTCTCTCAATGCCTCCGCGGGAGGTAATTTTTTGAGTAGAACCACAAAAGAAGCTTTGCAAATCATAGAAAACAAGTCCAAGGTCCGCTCTACACGAAGCAAACCGATTGTTTCTCAAATCAATGCGGGACCTTCTACTTCATCTTCTGTGGGTCAATCTAGCATGGATGCTAAGATTGACAAGCTCACTGAAGCGATCCAAGCTTTGGTTCTCGCCCAAACAAAGAAAGTCTTATTTCCACAACATCCTCCACCTGCTGAGGTTAAAAAAGTGGAAGTCTGTGTAACTTGTGGTGGGCCGCATGCCTACTACAATTGCACAGCTACTGATGGTACCCCATATGAAGCTCATGTTGTAGCTGGGTCCCAAAATCAAGGAGGAAATCAATATCGCCCTCCTATGGACCCTAGCTATCGTCCTCAACATCATTATCCTGGACCTCCTGGTTTTAATCAAAACCAAAATATCCAAAACCGTGGCCAAAATCAAAATAGAGCGAACCAAGGTTATCAAAACCAAGGTAACTTCAATCAGGGTCACGGTTTTCACAATCAAAACCAAGGGTTCCAAAATCAGGGTTTCCAACATCAAAATCAAGGAAACTTTAATCGGAACCAAGGTCAGGGTAATTTCAATCCGGGATATTTTCATGGGAACAACAACCCTAATCAGGGTAATTTTCAAAATCAAGGTCCCAATCCGAACAATCGAGCTCCAAATATTCCTCATCCGAATCAAGCCATTGTTCCAACCGGGCCTTCATCTGACGAGTTGTTGAAACAATTCATGAAGTCCCAAGAAGAGTTGACCAAGTTGCTGGTCAGCCAGATTTCTGACATCAAGAAGTCTTTAAATGATCGACCCTCGGGCTCAGGTACTACTTTATCGAGCAACACGATCGCTAACCCGAGGGGCGATGCTAAGGCGATCACAACACGAAGTGGTGCTTCATATGATGAACCCGCGATTCCTACTTCCTCTTCTTCCTCTCCTCCTAAGGTAGTGAATCGTGAGCCTGAGGTGACAAAGGACAAGGTGCAAATTCCTAGCCCACAAAGTACAACACACGTCCAACCTCAGGTTAATCCTGAAACCAGATGTAAGCCTGGAGTTGTCTTTGAACCACCAGAAACTCCAGTGGACAACCCTAAATCCAAAACTTCTATTCCCTATCCATCACGTCTCAGTGAACAAAAGCTCCGCGAAAAAGCTAATCACCAAATGGATAAGTTCTTCCAAATCTTTCAAGATTTGCACTTTGACATTAGCTTCGCGGATGCTATTCTCTTGATGCCCAAGTTTGCATTGACGATCAAAAATCTGTTGAGTAATAAAGAGAAATTATTCGAGATGGCGAGAACTCCTCTGAATGAGAACTGCTCTGCGGTTCTTTTGAAAAAGCTTCCTGAAAAGCTTGGAGATCCCGGGAAATTCCTCATTCCTTGTACTTTCCCGGGTATGGTTGATTGCTTCGCCCTGGCCGATCTAGGTGCTAGCATCAACCTGATGCCATATTCTGTGTGGAAGAAACTCTCTCTCCCCGAACTTACCCCCACGTGCATGACTTTAGAGCTTGCCGATCGTTCAATTTCTCGTCCCATTGGCATTGCCGAGGACGTATTCGTTAAAGTGGGGAAGTTCCATTTTCCGGCAGATTTTGTGATTGTTGACTTCGATGCCGATTCAAGGGTCCCTCTCATTCTTGGGCGGGGATTCCTTAGAACCGGGCGAGCTCTTATCGATGTATTTGAGCATGAGATCACATTACGTGTTGGAACGGAAGCCATAACCTTCAACCTAAATCAAACTTCGAGATACTCCTCCAATTATGATTGTGAGTCGGTGAATCAAATTGATGTCATCGATATTGCTGCTGAGGAGTATGCTCAAGAGATTTTAGGTTTCATTGATGATTCTTCGAGTGAAAACCTCACTCAGTCTTCTCACCCCATCATTGCCAATTCTTCTCCTTCCCTCACTCCGTTTGAGGGAAGTGACTTCATCTTAGAAGAAATGGAGGCGTTTCTCAAAAGTGATTCGATTCCCGATGGAGTCGATAACCAAGAGATCGACCTCGAGAGGGATATTCTCATGCTTGAAAAATTGTTAAACGAAGATCCCTCTCCTCTTCCTGTTCTACCACAACAACTTCATAAAGAGGAGGTCAAAAATGTTGAGAAAACTGATGACTTCCCTGAGGTTGAACTTAAGGACTTGCCGCCTCATGTTGAATATGCATTTCTGGAGGGTGACGATAAATTACCCGTCATAATTGCCAAAGACTTAAGTGATGAGGAAAAGGCTGCTTTTATCAAGGTTTTGAAATCTCATAAACAAGCAATTGCTTGGCGTCTCTATGACATCAAGGGCATTGACCCTGAATTCGGTACTCATAAAATTTTAATGGAGGACGATTTCAAACCTGCAGTCCAACAACAAAGAAGGGTGAATCCAAAAATTCACGAGGTTATCAAACAAGAGGTTTTAAAACTTCTTGATGCCGGATTGATTTACCCTATCTCGGACAGTCCTTGGGTCAGCCCAATTCATTGTGTTCCAAAAAAGGGTGGCATTACTGTTGTCACAAATGAGGAAAATGAGTTAATTCCAACTCGTTTGGTTACGGGGTGGCGCGTCTGTATTGATTATCGTAAGTTAAATGACGCCACCCGTAAGGATCATTTTCCTCTGCCCTTTATGGATCAGATGCTCGAGAGATTAGCGGGGAATGAGTACTATTGCTTCCTCGATGGTTTCTCGGGTTACTTTCAGATTCCCATTGACCCGCAAGACCAAGAAAAGACCACTTTTACGTGCCCCTATGGAACTTTCGCATATAAACGTATGCCATTTGGCCTATGTAATGCTCCGGGCACGTTTCAAAGATGTATGATGGCCATTTTTTCCGACATGATCGGAAAAACTATGGAGGTCTTTATGGACGATTTTTCGGTCATTGGGGATTCGTTTCAGTCATGCCTCTCCCATTTAGACAACATGCTAAAACGTTGTGAAGACACAAAGTTATGTCTAAATTGGGAGAAGAGTCACTTTATGGTCAAAGAGGGCATTGTACTCGGCCATAAAATTTCAAAAAACGGGATTGAGGTTGACCGTGCCAAAGTGGACGTCATTGCAAAATTGCCTCATCCCACGACTGTGAAAGGTGTTAGGAGCTTTTTGGGTCACGCCGGTTTCTATCGTAGGTTAATTCAAGATTTTTCTAAAATCGCCCGGCCTATGACCCATCTCCTCGAAAAGGATGCTCCTTTTATCTTCTCCCCCGAGTGCATCGAGGCCTTTGAAACATTAAAGAAAAGGCTTACCGAGGCACCTATTCTTGTTGCCCCCGATTGGGACTTGCCCTTTGAACTTATGTGTGATGCTAGCGATTATGCTATAGGGGCAGTCTTGGGGCAACGCAGGTCTAAACACTTTCAGCCTATACACTATGCAAGCAAAACGATGACTGAGGCTCAAAGTCATTACACCACCACTGAAAAAGAATTATTAGCTGTGGTGTATGCCTTTGAGAAATTCCGGTCATATTTGATCTTGGCAAAAAGCATAGTGTATACGGATCACTCGGCTTTGAAGTACCTTTTTGCAAAACAAGATGCAAAGTTGAGACTTCTTCGTTGGGTTCTCCTCCTTCAGGAATTTGATATCATTATTCGTGATAAAAAAGGAGCTGAGAACCTAGCTGCTGATCATCTCTCCCGTTTGGAAAACCCCCATCAAGATGTTTTCGAGAGGAAAGAAATTAATGAAACATTCCCTCTCGAGATACTCAATGCGGTTACCTTTCGTGGAGATTCTGTTACCCCTTGGTTTGCCGATTTTGCAAACTATCTTGCGGGTAACTTCATTGTGAAAGGGATGTCGTCCCAACAAAAAAATAAATTTTTCAAAGATGTAAAACATTATTTTTGGGACGACCCCTACTTGTTTAAAATCTGTGCGGATCAAGTCATCCGGCGGTGTGTATATGGTCAAGAAGCCGCTGAAATCTTAAAGGCTTGCCATGCTGGTCCCACGGGGGGCCACCACAATCCAAATTACACCGCCAAAAAGGTGTTTGATTCCGGTTTCTTTTGGCCCACGATTTACAAGGATGCCCATGAATTGGTCAAATCCTGTGACGCTTGTCAACGTCACGGGAATATTTCACAAAAGAATGAAATGCCACAAAATGCAATCCAAGTTTGTGAAATATTTGACGTTTGGGGCATTGACTTTATGGGGCCATTTCCGTCATCTCATGGAAACAAATACATACTCGTGGCAGTTGACTATTTGTCAAAATGGGTCGAAGCAAAAGCTTTACCCACAAATGATGCCCGAGTAGTCGTGAAAATTTTGAAAGCTCTCTTTGCTCGATTTGGAACTCCACGTGCTATAATTAGTGATCGTGGTACGCATTTCTGCAATGACAAATTTGATAAAGTCATGCAAAAGTATGGTGTAACTCACCGTCTTTCTACTGCGTACCACCCTCAAACAAGTGGACAAGTAGAAGTTTCCAATCGAGGCATAAAGAGAATATTGGAAAGAACCGTTGGGGAAAATCGTGCATCTTGGTCGGATAAATTAGATGATGCACTTTGGGCTTTCCGTACGGCGTATAAAACACCCATTGGGTGTACGCCTTATAAACTTGTGTACGGGAAAGCGTGCCATCTACCGATCGAACTTGAGCATAAAGCCTATTTGGCTCTCAAGCATGCCAATTTCGACCTCAAAACTGCGGGTGATCATAGGAAAGTTCAAATGAATGAATTAAATGAACTTCGTGATCAAGCTTACGAGAACTCTTTGATCTATAAAGAAAAGACAAAGAAAATTCATGACTCAAAAATCAAAAACCGCGTTTTCAACGTTGGTGATCGAGTCCTTCTTTTCAACTCTAGACTCAAGATCTTCTCGGGAAAGCTCAAGACCCGATGGACTGGTCCATTCACTATCGTTAAGGTTTATCCTTATGGCACCGTCGAGTTATCACAAAATGACGGCCCTAACTTCAAAGTGAATGGACATCGTCTAAAGCACTACTTTGGAGAGGACATACCATCCATGGTTGTCCCGGATCTCCAAACTTTCCCCAAGGACAATTAAATTCGGGGATCGAGTCAAGCTGGCGACTCGGTGAACAAAAATTAGCAACATATATGGGTTTTCACCCGTATTTCTGACTTCTTTCTACTTTCAACCACTCTAGTGTGGGGGAATGGCCAACCCCCCACTATTTGAAAAATGTATATATGTATATAAGTTCAAAAAAAAAAAATGTGTGATTGTATGTACAGATAAATAAAGTGAAAAATACAAAACAAAATTCCACAGTTAGCTTCGAATATTATCTTTTTACGTTCATAGATTCGGCATAATAGCCGGGACTTTGAATATTGAGGACAATATTCATTTCTAAGTGTGGGGGGGAAATTCTAGCGAATTTTATCGCAAAATACTTTTAAGTACCCCCATTTTGGCCCAAATTTTTTAAAAATTTTTCACTTTATTTCAAAATTTTTGTGGTAATCAGTCCGCCTTGTCTAAGCGATAAAAGGGATTGGCTAGTCCAGGAGCAAACGGCTCTTGGTAAAGACATCTCAAATCCGTTTATGGCTTGCAATTTGCCCAAAATTGTACGGTTCATCAACTCCCCAAAAACAAATGAGTTGGCTAGCCCGCAAGATTATGGTTTGTGGTAAAGGCCGTGGAAAAACCATAATTGGTAATCAGCTCACCAAGATGTTGACTAGGTCCATCAAGATGCTGGCTAGTCCAGGAGCAAACGGCTCCTGGTAAAGACTTATCAAATCCGTTGACAGCTGGTGGTTTGCTTAAAATCACACGGTTATCAGGTGTGCCACAGTTCTTACACCTGGCTACTCCAGAAGTGATGGCTTTTGGTAAAGAGTTTAAAATCCATCAAGTTTTTCTCAAAAGATTGCTAGGGACTAGCAATAGCTTAGTGTGGGGGATTGATGAGTGCTCAAACACTCATCATTTTTATCGTATCTGGACTGCCAAAACATCCAAAAACACCCAAAAACGCATCAAAATACACAAATTATCCCAAAAGTGTGTTTTATATGTTTTAGATGCAAAATGTTTAAAAACAAATGAAAAATGAACAACGTTTGCACAATTGGCAGTTTCAGTCCCTCAAGTTTCAAAATTTGGCAAAACTAGTCCCTGGAAGTTTAAAATGAAAGAAAAGTCAACTCAAGGCAAAGAAAAGTCAAAAATTATCAAAATAAGTCCTTGGGTGAAAAAGTTTGAGAAAATTACACTTTTACCCCTCAAAATCCAAAATTGACATAAATGGTCCCTGGAATTTCAGAAAATGGCAAATTTGGTCCTTGGTGGGGAATTTTTGGAAGAAAAGTTATTTTTGGTCCTTAGAAACTCAAAAGTAATCACATGTGATCCCTGGATTAAAAGTTTGAGGAATTTACAAAATTGGTCCCTAAAGTTTCATAAATGGCAAAACAAGTCCCCCGGGTTTTCAAAAATGGAAAATTACCTTTTATAACCCTTATACTATTCAGATTTTTCATGATTAACCCTTGGGACAATTTTAGGAAATTGGCATAACACACCCCTCAAGTTTCATTAATTACGAAATTGGTCCTTGTGATTTAGTTCAAATACCAAACGGACCCTTGTTTATTATCTATACCAAATCCTAACCCACCAAATAAACCAAGCCCATTCCCACTTTAAGCCCATTCTCACTTTAGCCCATCCACCATTTTAATTCTACCCCGTCCCCCCATCTTTGACCCCGGTCAACACCCATCCACCTCAGCCATCCACATCACCCTCACCCCCTGCAAACACCATCATCAACCCCTACCCTCTTATCACTCCTGCAACACTCAACCTCCCCCCCCCCCTTGGCCTAACCAAACAATAGCTAACCTCCAAAAATCACACCACTGGCCTCAATAATCAAGGAAGCAGACAAAGTTTTTTTTTGGCGCCAAGAATTTGAACGGCTGAGATTGCAGCCCCCTCATCCAATGGCTCAAGTCAGCTCTGGGATTCACTTCCTAGGGTTCCAAAACCCTAATTATCCCATATAAAGAGAAAGAGATGCAGCAGTGCTCAGTGTGTAGTTTTTTAAGTTAAAATTGTAATTTTCTATTTCATGTTAAAGTTATCTTTTAAGTTGAATTATCTTGTATTCTTAGTCATATCAGTGTACTTTTAACTTTTGATTAATGAAACACAAGGTTTATGTTTAAACATTGTCATGTTTTAATATAATTTATATGTGTACCTTAATTAGTGATGATCTTGATTCCTACTGATTCATAAGCTAAAATTTAGTAGTAGCAAGGTTTTTATAAGTTGATTTGAGCATTACTTCTGCTTAAAGTTAAAGTTTCAAAGAAAACAAGAAAAAATAGTAAAAATAAAAATAAATAAAGGAAAAATAAAAAAAATAAAGAAGAAAGGAAGGCAAAGATGGATGGAAGCTGAGCTTGGATGGAAATTGGGTATTAGAGCTTTGTGGAAAGCCATAGGTGTGATACTTGATCTTGGTTCTCAGATTTTGGCCTGATTCAAGTTGTAAGCAATTTCTTGATTTTTTGCCATTTTCTGTAGCAGTTCTTAATTTAGCTTAAATTCTCTTGTTTTATGCTTATTTGGTGATTGTTAGTTATAATATAGATTAATATTGGTAGTTTGATTATTGAAAATCTTAGTTGCTAGTAATTTCATTAGATAGTAAAAAAATAGCATAGTTGTGTTTACTAGTTAGAAGGTGTTGAAATCTGTGTTCTTGTGATCATTAGATCTTATTACATCTGTATACAATGTTTGGATTCAAACTCATGGTCTAAATCAGTGTTTCTTTTCAAAAATCACAAGTTAGCTTTTGATAAGGGGTGTTTGGTTTATTCCACTGTGGAGGATTCTTGTGGGTGTTTGACTTGGATACTTGTTTCATAAACTTGCATCAGGTTTAGTTAGACCTTAGGAAGTAAAAAATTGGCAACCTAAACATTAGAAAGTCAAAACTTCAATTAATCCAAGCCTATTAGTTAACTGTTAGAATTTTGGATTTGAATGCACATCATGTTGGTTCATTAGTGTTCAATACAGCTTAATTTAGTCTTAATAAGTCTTATTATATCATCAGTAGTTAGTAGGATTCATCACAAATTCACAAAAGTCAAAGTGCTTAGTTTTTCATAAAAGTCAATTGTGCATTCTCAGATTTTGACCAAACTTTGGAGGTTTGTAACTTGTTAGGTTTAAGGTTTTAGGGTCTGAGATTTTACAAGATTAATATTTACCACTTTGTTGATTTTTGAGAATTTTTTCAGATTTTATGGATTTTTTTAGTGGGTCCCATCAGGCCTCAAAGTGAGTTGCAGGGCAAGAAACTTGCCCTGTCTCAGGAGATCACCCTCACACCACCACCTTTTGTGGTGATTTGTGGCCACTACAGTGGTCCAAGGCATTTGTTTTTGGTTCCCCTCAACCCCCTCCTACCAGGGAGTAATTTTGAACCCTTTGTTTGACCCCTAGGATAGTGGACCCCACTTGGTTTTGTCCCCAAACTCTGTCCCATAACTGCCTCAGAACACAAATAAGCAAAGTGCTTATTTTGGCTTTCTGGCTTATTGAAGCTTATTTGTTGTTTGTTACTTGCTTATCTTGTTCATTGAACTCAGAGAAACCAGACTCCATCATTGTGGACCCCACACATCCTCATTTGAGCTAAAAATACTCCACAGTCAACAAAAGTCAACTGTGGGTGTAATAAGCACTTCAATTGCTTATTCCTTGGGTTAAAATAAAAGTGTCTTTATTAAAAGTAGCTGTTTTTAGTTTATAATTAGTTTAGGAAAAGAAAAAAATCCAAAAAACCAATTTTAAAAATAGTGATAGCTTCTATTTAATAGGATTTATTAATTTATTTTTCTTTTTAATTTATTTCTAAGTAATATATCACTTTTATATTTTTAGAAATTTTATTTTAGGGTAAAATAATTTTATAAATTTTTCCAGATTTTTATTTTGTCTTTTAGTGGTTTTTCTAATTAATTTTAGTTTAATTTAGTTTTAATTAATATTAATCAGTTAAATAGCATAATTAGATTTTATATAGTATAACCTAGTTTTTATAATTTTTCTAGCTTTTATTTTAGTTAAAACATTTTTATAAATTTTTCTAGAATTTCTACTGTTCATTTTCTATTTTTTATAATATAATTAGTTTAATTAGTAATTAATAAGTAATTAGATTAATAATTAGTTAATTAGTTTAAAAATACATAAAATTAACTTTTTATAATTTTTTAGGATTCCTGTAATGGTTAATTTGATTTGTAAAATTTTTCTTAATTTTCTAAGCAATTTTAGCATTTTTAATAATTCTAATTAGTTTTAATTAGTATTAAATAGATAATTAGTAATTAATTAATAATAAATAATTAAATAGTGTAAAAATAGTTTTTATTTTTCTTAAAATTTTCTTTAATTATTAGGATTGTAAAAATATTAAATTTACACTTTTAACCCTTCCCGTCCTTCAGTTGTACTTTTTGTTTTGTGCGTCTGTATACGTTTTTTAATTAAAACGTACGTTTTAGGTTTTAGCTCAAATCTTTGTAATCTAAATTCTCGTAATCACTCACGTAGCTTTCCTAAGCTATATTTGTTAATAATTTCCATATAATTCTGATCATAACCCTTTTCTGTGAATAATCGCCCGATCACGAATACGCTAAAGTTACAATTCACACTTCAACGGGACTTAACGACCTGGTGATACCTTATATTACCCGGAGCATTGACCTAGGCTATTTGACTTTGTTGACCATTATTTGGTCAATATAAGTTAGGTGGTTTAGCATCAATCATATACATGTGTGATAGCTTAATTGATCATTTGAATAACTTTTCACCAAATCTCAAGTCCTAATAAGCTCTTAAGTCAACTGTTAAGCACTTGGGGGTGCACACAGCTTATTTTTAAGCTAAAACAAAAGTTGTTTCACAAAAGTTTCTTGTTTTCATCTTATTTTTAGCTGTCCAAAAGAAAAACTCAAAAAAACCAAACATAAAATTAATGATAGCTTCTATTTAATAGATTCTATATTTTTCATTTTTCATTTCAGCTTATTATTAATCACTTTATAATTTTTATAATTTTCTTAACTTCCTTTTACCTTTAAGTATTTATAATAATTTTCTTAGATTTTTCCTAATCAGTTTACTATTTATTAGAATTAAAAGTAGTTTAATTAATTAAATAGGTAATATTAGTAATTAATTAGTTTTCTTTAATTTTAATTAATAACAGTATGTTTTTATAATTTTTCTAAGTTTTATAAATTAGTTAAGACTGTTAGAAAATATATTTTTAGTTTCTACTGTTCATTTTCCAATCTTCCTATTTAATTTAGTTAAATTAGACTTAAATTAATTATTAAATAATTAATTAGTAAAATAGCCTAAACAATATTTTTAGAAGTTTTTATAATTTTGTAGGATTCCTGTGGTGGTTAATTAGTTTTATAAATTTTCCATAATTTTCTAAGTTAATTTAGTATTATTAGTAATTTAAAATAGTTAAATTAGTTTAATTAATATAAATAATTTTTAATTAATAGAAAATTCATAAAAAGACAAAAATATTTATTATTTTTTTTATACTTTCTTCAAGTTCAATTTTAAGTTTAGAAATTGTTTTTGCAAGTTTTTAGTTTAATTTGTAATCTTTGTAATTTTTAGTTAATTTAAATTAGATTTTAAATAGTTTTATTAAGTAAATAATATTTAAATATTAAAATAATCATTTTTATAATTTGATTTTCATTTTCAATTTTCTTTTAATTTCAAGTTTTCAAAAGTTCACTTGCACCCCGTGTAGTTTGTAATTTGTTAAAACCCACTTTTCTCTGTCTGTTATCTGATTTTCCAAGTCTGTGCTTTTGTGATTATATCTGTTATTGTTTATATCATTCCATAACTGTTCAAATACTAAGAAATCAGTAGTATAAATATTCCCCAATCATCTTGGTTACTGTCCTCAGTACCACTTATTCCACAAACATTTACAAATAAAATTTCAATCTCGTTGGGACTTAACGACCCGGGGATTTCCCTGTACTTCCACGGATTATAAAACACTTGCACTTTCTCCTAGGTGGGCCTATCAACTGCACACGCTACCGAGGAAGTTGTTGCGTATTTCAAAACGTTTTAGGTTTAGTGGTTTTCAAAACCCCTCCTGTACAAATATCACCACTTGTAAATTTTTGAGAAAATCAAAATCATATCTGAAAAAAAGTTCATTAACACTTCTCCTGAAGTGTTAAAAACACCAAAAAAAATCATAAACAACAAAACAAACTGTGAAGTTAAATTACTTCGTTGTCTTTAAGATTACAACCTGAAACAGCTGGTATAAGGTAAGTTCTGACATTAAATTGCGAACTGAAGAGGGATCCATTTATTCCCTCCCGCTAGCCTGCGAGTAATCTTAAAGGAACGATTTCGGTTAACGAGTCAGTTCCAAAAATATTGTCCAAGTTTTTTCACCCATACACGAAAAGCCAAAAATATTTTACTGTGAATATAATTACATAAAAGTTTACCACCGCAAACCAAGGCAGAACACCTACCAACTGGGGGTGTGAACATAATAAGTTCCCAAACATAAGATAAAAACTTGCCATTATATCCCTGTGGGGTGGTGTACCTTTTTCAAAGAAGCCATTCACTTGCGATTATTGGATTTAAGTTCACTGTGGTTTTGCCTCGATCTTGTTTTGAAAATTGGTTTTAGTGCATGCGCACTCGTTCACAAACAAAGAATAAAAAACAGAAAAACGTACCCAAGTTACGTTCTGTTGAAGAAGAACACTCACTAAAAATGAACGACGAGCCCCCTAACCCTCCCAAGGAGGATGCAGTTCCTGACACCCGAACTATGGAGGAACTGTGTCAACCTACCATGCACGGGAGGGGTGGACCCATTGCACCACTCACAATTGGAGCCACGGATTTTGGACTGAAACATAACATGATACAACAAGTCCAGAATTCGTGTCAGTTCCACGGTTTGCCGGGTGACGATGCTAACAAGCATCTCGATAAATTTTTAACCGTCACCCAGAGCATGAAACAAAATGGCGTCACCGAAGACGACCTGCGTTTATACCTGTTCCCCTATTCTCTCACTCATCATGCTACTGCTTGGTTCGATCGACTTCCTAAGAATTGGATCCATACCTTTGATGAGATGGTTACTAAATTCTTGGCTAAATATTTTCCACCATCCATGGTTACAAAGCTGAGAAACGATATTAGTAACTTCAGACAGCTTCCCGACGAGTCCTTATTTGAGGCATGGGAACGCTACAAACTTGCTATTGATCGGTGTCCAAATCATAACATGCTTCTTGTCACCATTATTGATACATTCTATAATGGTTTGACACTTCGTCATCGTGACACCATCAATGCTGCTGCTGGGGGCACCTTTATGAAAAGGACCCCTGAAGAGTGCTATGGCTTAATCGAAAACATGACTGCCCATCATAATTTTTGGGACTCCTCCGCAGAGAGGAATGACTCATGTAAGTCAGTCACTCCGGCAAGTAATGAAATAGCTGCTCTTACCAAAAAATTTGATGATTTGTCTGCTGCGGTTCTCCGAATTCACCAGACAAATCAAAATTAGCAGAATAGACCTATCAGTTGTGAAACATGTGGTGGTCCACACCCATATCATGAGCGCACAGCCTCCGGTGGCTGCACTCAAGAGAACGTATTCGCAGACCAAGGTTCCTACAATACGGGAGGTAATTCCTACCAACCGCAAGGGGACCGGAATCTGTTGAGCTATCGTTCCAATAACTACATTGGACCACCCGGGTTTAATCAACCCCAGAACCAAAATGGTCAAAACAGAAACCAGAACTATAACCAGAATCAGAACCAGAACCGAATGAACCAAGGTTTTAACAACCAAGGGAATTTCAACTCTGGTCAACACCAGGTTCAAAATAATCAAAACCAAGGAAACTATAACCGTAATCAAGGTCAGAATAATTACCATCAGGGTAATTTTCAACAAAACCACTTCCAGGGTAATAACAACCAGCAACATGGGAATTTCCAGAACAATCGGGCTCAAAATTTTCCAAATCAAAATCAAGCCATTGTTCCAACTGGACCATCATCTGATGAGTTATTAAAACAGTTTATGAAATCCCAAGATGAATTAAACAAAGTGCTGGTTAGTCAAATCTCTGAATTGAAGAAGTCTTTAAATGATCAACCCTCGGGCTCAGGTACTTTACCTAGCAACACGATCGCTAATCCGAGGGGCGATGCAAAGGCGATCACCACAAGAAGTGGAGTTTCTTATAAAGGACCCACAGCTCCTTCTACCACTTCTCCTGTCCAGGTAGAGGAATGTGATACTGAGGATACTACGGATACGATACTTCCTACTAATAACGGAGGTACCACTGACATCCCTCCTCCAGTTGTCCCGATCCCGACTCCCCCTAAAAGGGTCATGTTTGAAACTCCCAAAGGTCCTGTTGAAATACCAAAAGCCAACCCAAAACCAACGATTCCATATCCCTCACGATTGCAAGATCAGAAGCTCCGTGAAAAAGCTAATCATCAGATGGAAAAAATTTTCCAAATTTTCCAAGAACTACACTTTGATATTAGTTTCGCGGATGCTCTCATATTAATGCCTAAATTTGCATCGACAATAAAAAAACTTACTGGGAAATAAAGAGAAACTCTTTGAAATGGCACGAACTCCACTCAACGAAAACTGCTCTGCGGTTCTGTTGAAACAGCTTCCCGAGAAGCTAGGAGACCCCGAGAAATTTCTAATACCATGTATTTTCCCGGGGATGGTTGAGTGCTTTGCCTTGGCCGATCTTGGCGCAAGCATCAACTTAATGCCCCACTCAGTTTGGAAAAAGCTTTCTCTTCAGGCACTTACTCCCACATGCATGACTCTCGAGCTTGCAGACCGTTCAATTTCACGTCCCCTCGGTATTGCCGAGGACGTATTTGTGAGAGTGGGAAAGTTCCATTTTTCGGCAAACTTTGTCGTCGTTGATTTCGATGCAGATCCGAGAGTTCCTCTCATTCTTGGGAGGGGATTCTTAAGGACGGGTCGTGCATTAATCGATGTTTTCGATGAGGAAATCACGTTACGAGTTGGCAATGAAGCGATAACGTTCAACCTTGATCAAACCTCGAGATACTCCTCGAATTATGATGCTGAATCGGTCAACCGAATTGATGTCATTGACATTGCATCCGAGGAGTATGCTCAGGAAATCCTTGGATTCGCTGATAGTTCTACGAGTGGAAATTCTACTCCCTCTTCTCACCCCATAATCGCTAATTCTTCTCCTTCCCTCACTCCGTTTGAGGGAAGTGATTTCGTCCTTGAGGAATTAGAGGCCTTTCTCAAAAGTGATTCAGTTCCCGAAGGAATTGATAACCAAGAGATTGACCTGGAGAGGGATATATTTCTCCTTGAGAAATTATTGAACAAAGATCCCTCTCCCATTCCTGTTCTACCTCCACAACTTCATAACGCGGAAGTCAAATATGTTGAGAAAAATGATGATTTCCCCGAGGTCGAACTTAAGGATCTGCCTCCTGATCTAGAATACGCATTCTTGGAAGGTAACGATAAGTTGCCGGTCATTATTGCAAAAGACTTAAAGGATGAGGAGAAAACCGCGCTGCTTAAGGTTTTGAAGTCCCACAAGCAAGCAATTGCTTGGAAGCTCTCAGACATTAAGGGTATTAACCCGGATTTTTGTACACACAAAGTCCTAATGGAAGAGGACTTCAAACCTGCTGTGCAGCATCAAAGAAGGGTAAATCCAAAAATCCACGAAGTTATCAAAGAAGAAGTTATCAAACTTCTAGATGCGGGATTGATCTACCCTATATCAGACAGTCCTTGGGTTAGCCCAATACATTGTGTTCCAAAAAAGGGTGGCATCACGGTTGTCACTAATGAGGATAACGAGCTGATACCAACTCGTTTGGTTACAACGTGGCGAGTATGTATCGATTACAGAAAGCTTAACGAAGCCACCCGCAAGGACCATTTTCCTCTGCCCTTTATGGATCAAATGCTCGAAAGACTAGCGGGGAATGAGTATTATTGCTTCCTCGACGGCTTCTCGGGTTACTTCCAAATTCCCATTGATCCTAAGGATCAAGAGAAGACTACCTTCACATGCCCTTACGGGACGTTTGCCTATCGTCGCATGCCTTTCGGGTTATGCAACGCACCTGGTACTTTCCAGAGGTGCATGATGGCTATTTTCCACGACATGATCGGGAAAACCATGGAGGTATTCATGGATGACTTCTCAGTCATCGGGAATTCTTTCGACTCATGCCTCTCCCATTTAGAAAAGATGCTTCAACGTTGTGAAGACACTAATCTTTGTCTAAACTGGGAGAAGAGCCATTTTATGGTTAAGGAGGGCATTGTCCTCGGCCATAAAATTTCAAAAAGTGGGATTGAGGTCGATAAGGCCAAAATTGATGTTATTGCTAAACTGCCTTATCCCACCACTGTTAAAGGAATAAGGAGTTTCCTTGGCCATGCCGGGTTTTACCGGAGATTCATTCAGGATTTCTTCAAAATAGCCCGACCATTGACTCATCTTCTTGAAAAGGAAGTTCCTTTCATCTTTTCCCCCGAGTGCATCGAAGCTTTTTCTACTTTAAAGAAAAGGCTTACCGAGGCACCGATCCTTGTTGCCCCCGACTGGGACTTACCCTTCGAACTTATGTGCGATGCTAGCGACTTCGCTATTGGTGCAGTTCTGGGGCAACGCAAATCCAAACATTTTCAGCCAATACACTACGCAAGTAAGACAATGAGTGAAGCTCAAGCACACTATACCACCACAGAAAAAGAATTATTAGCTGTGGTATATGCCTTTGAGAAATTTAGGTCTTACTTAATCCTAACCAAATGCGTGGTATATATGGACCACTCGGCTTTGAAATACCTGTTCACTAAACAGGACGCAAAGCCAAGACTGCTCCGTTGGGTCCTGCTCCTTCAGGAATTCGATATACTCATACGAGACAAAAAAGGAGCAGAGAACCTTGCTGCTGATCAGCTATCCCGGTTAGAGAATCCTCATCAGGATTTTCTCGAGAGAAAAGAAATTAATGAAACTTTTCCTCTGGAGACTCTCAATCTAATCTCTACCCGGGATGATACCACTACCTCATGGTTTGCCGACTTTGCAAATTTCCATGCGGGTAATTTCGTTGTGAAAGGGATGTCGTCCCAACAGAAAAGAAAATTCTTTAAAGATGTAAAACATTACTTCTGGGACGACTCCTACTTGTTCAAAATATGTGCGGATCAAGTCATCCGACGGTGTGTCCATGGCCAAGAAGCCATGGAAATTCTTAAAGCTTGTCATGATGGACCCACGGGGGGACATCATAACCCAAACTACACCGCCAAAAAGGTGTTTGATTCGGGATTCTTCTGGCCCACAATCTACAAAGACGCCCATGAACTTATCAAAACCTGTGAGGCTTGCCAGCGTCACGGAAATATTTCCAAAAAGAATGAGATGCCACAAAACGCTATCCAAGTCTGTGAAATATTTGATATGTGGGGCATTGATTTTATGGGGCCGTTCCCGTCTTCACGAGGGAATAAGTATATACTCGTGGCAATCGACTATCTGTAAAAATGGGTTGAGGCAAAAGCCTTACCCACCAATGATGCCCGAGTAGTTGTTAAATTTCTGAAATCTCTCTTTGCCAGATTCAGAACTCCTCGTGCTATTATCAGTGATCGTGGCACACACTTCTGCAATGAACAATTTGCAAAAGTGATGTTGAAATATGGTGTAACTCACCGTCTTTCAACTGCATACCACCCACAAACAAGTGGGTAGGTGGAGGTCTCGAATCGTGGTATTAAGAGAATTATGGAGAGGACGGTTGGAGAAAACCGTGCCTCTTGGTCGGATAAGCTGGATGATGCATTATGGGCTTTCCGCACTGCTTACAAAACACCCATCGGGTGTACTCCATATAAGCTAGTGTACGGGAAGGCATGTCATCTTCCGATCGAATTAGAGCATAAGTCCTACTGGGCCTTGAAACATGCAAACTTCGACCTTCACACAGCAGGTGATCACCGCAAGGTTCAACTAAATGAATTAAATGAACTTCGTGATCAAGCTTATGAGAATTCTTTGATTTACAAGGAGAAAACCAAGAAGATACACGACTCTAAAATCAAAAACCGTGTTTTCAACATCAGTGACAAAGTCCTTCTCTTCAATTCACGATTGAAGATATTCTCAGGAAAGCTTAAAACCCGTTGGTCTGGGCCATTCACTGTCACAAAAGTGTTTTCATACGGAACTGTTGAATTATCTCAACCTGACGGTTCCAACTTTAAAGTGAATGGCCATCGGTTAAAGCACTACTTTGGAGGGGATGTACCACAAATGGTTGTCCCAGATCTCCAAACTTTCCCCACGAACCAATGAATTCGGGGATCGAATCAAGCTAGCGACTCGATAAACAAAAACAGTAGCAACAACATGGGTTTTCACCCATGTCTCTGACTTCTTTCTACTTTCTAACACCCTAGTGTGGGGGAGTGGCCGTCCCCCAGAGCTATTTGAAATGTATATAGTCTAATAAATAAATAAATAAATAAAATAAAAAGTATGATTGTAAGTAAATATGAATAAAGTGAAAAATAAAAAAATATTTCCACAGTTAGTTTCGAATATTACCTTTTTCCGTTCAGAGATTCGGCATAATAGCCGGGACTTTGAATATTGAGGACAATATTCAATTCTAGTGTGGGGGGGGGGGGGGGGGGGGGGAATTCTTGCGAATTTTATCACAAAATACTTTCTAAGTACCCCCATTTTGGCCTAAATTTTTCAAAAAATTTTCACTTTATTTCAAAATTTTTGTGGTAATCAGTCCGCCAAAGTCTAAATGACAAATGGATTGGCTAGTCCAGGAGCAAACGGCTCTTGGTAAAGACATCTCAAACCCGTTGATGGCTTGCAATTTGCCAAAAATTGTATGGTTCCTCAACTCCCCATATCCTCAAAAGCAAATGAGTTGGCTAGCCCGCAAGATTATGACTTGTGGTAAAGGCCGTGGAAAAACCATAATTGGTAATCAGCTCACCAAGATGTTGACTTAGTCCATCAAGAGTTGGCTAGTCTAGAAGCAAACGGCTTTTGGTAAAGACTAATCAAATCCGTTGACAGCTGGTGGTTTGCTCAAAATCACACGGTTATCAGGTGTACCACAGTTCTCACACCTGGCTACTCCAGAAGTGATGACTTTTGGTAAAGAGTTTTTCAAATCCATCAGGTTATTCTCAAAAGATTGCTAGGGACTAGCAATGTTTTAGTGTGGGGGATTGATGAGTGTCTAAATACTAATCATTTTATACCAATCTGAACTGCCAAAACATCAAAAAACACTCAATATCACAACAAAATAGTGAAAATATCCCAGGAATGTGTTTTACATGTTTCAAATGCAAAATAATCAAAAACAGATGAAAAACGTACAAAGTTTGCATAATTGGCAGTTTTAGTCCCTCAACTTTCAAAAGTTGTCAAATCTAGTCCCTGGTTGTTCTAAAAACTTGAAAAAGTCACCAAAGGTCCTTTTAAATCAAAACGTTACATAATAAGTCCTTTGGTGCAAAGTTTCACAAAATTGCAAGTTTAGTCCCTGAACTTTGAAAAATGACAAAAATGGTCCCTGGGATATTAAAACTTTGAGGAAAACAAATTTTGTCCTTGTACTTCTCATATATGGCAGGATTGGTCCTTGGTGGAAAATTTTGGTGAAATTACACAACAGGTCCCCGAAGTTTCAAAGTTTGGCAGAAATAGTCCCTGGTGAAATTTAAATGGAAAAATCAACTTTGGTCCTTGAACTATTCATCATTTGGCAAAAATGGACCTTATGGAAACTTTGGAAAATTGCCAAAACTCACCCCAAACTTTTGGCTTATTACACATTTGGTCCTTGTGATATACTAAAACCAAACCGGACCCTTAAATGTTATTACCCAAAACCTAAGCCAAATCCAATCCACAAAAATACCCAGCCCACTCCTATCCTAGGCCCAATCAACCATCAGCCCACCCTTTTATTAATAAAACCGGGTCAAAGTTTGACCCCGGTCAAATACCAGTCAAACCCCACACCTTTCCCTCTCCCTCACTCACCAACGAAATACCACCATACCACCATGGTTTTGCAGCCCACCACCACCACTTGCAGTCTCATCATCACCTCCCCACACCCCCTGCACCTTAAATCACTTCACATTAAATGCCACCACCCCCCTCTTGCCTATAACGTCCAAACCAATTTTCCCGCCAAAAATCATATAAACGGTTGAGATTGGTTTCAGTCATCCAATGGCTAAGCTTGCTGATGGGAAATGCTCAGAGGTCTTCTACAACCCTAATCCATGGCTATAAAAGGAAAGAGAAAGCAAGGAAGCAAGGCAGTAGTTTTATTAGTTTTCATTGTATGTCGTATAATTAAAAGTTTAAATTCTAGTGTATTCAGTCATCCAATGGCTAAGATTGTTGATGGGAAATGCTCAGAGGTCTTCTACAACCCTAATCCATGGCTATAAAAGGAAAGAGAAAGCAAGGAAGCAAGGCAGTAGTTTTATTAGTTTTCATTGTATGTCGTATAATTAAAAGTTTAAATTCTAGTGTAAAATTCAAGCTTTTAAGCATTTAGATTGTCAATTCAGTTGTATTCTTAACTTTTTCAAGTAATAGAAATCCACTTTCAGTATCTCTAGTTGTATTTGCAATTTTCATTCTTATTTTAAAAAATTCAAATCAAAGGTTGTTGTTATTTATGTTGCTGATAAGGACTTTTAAGCTCACTTAGGTTCCCATAAGCTCAGTGAAGCTTTTAGAAACCCTTAAAAGCAGTATTAGATATAAAAAATTCAAAAATAAAAAAACAGTCAACGTTGGTCAAACTAGCAGGTTCTTGGTGATAAGCAATGGAGCAGGGCAAATCTTGGATGGCCTTGGGTTAGAAGCTTCATGGGAAGCTGTTAGGAAGGGTTACATTGGTCCTTGGTTCATTGGTTTAAGCAGGAAAGCACTTTGTAAGCTTTCAATTCTATTTCTGTTTCTTTACTGTAGTTAAGCTTGTATTATTGCTTATTTGTTTTGATTGTGCTTATTCAGTGTTGTTTAAGTATTTTATAGCTTAAGTTAGTTAACTTGTTCATTAGAATTAATAGTTACCATAATCATAGTTTTCACAATCAAAATAGTCTAAGTGGTAATTCTGTGTACTTGTCATTGCTCTCTGCTCCTAAGTGCTTATTTAAGCATAATATATCAGTAATAGACATTGTGGTTAGGTTTAATAAGCTATCTAAGCCTCTTGCTTCTTAAAACCCAAAATAGTCAATCTCAAAGGGGTGTTTGGTTTTGAGTGATCCAAGGTGTTGTAGTACTCTATTGTTGTTGTTTCTTGTTCATACAGTTCACCTAGGTCATAACTAACTCAGATTAGTCATAAAAACCAAGGCTTATTCATCAGAAAGTCAAAATCACATCAAACTTGGCCTAGTTTACCCTCTGTGTTGGATTAAGAGTGGCTTATGCCCCAAATCCATTCACTTGTGAGTGGTTTAGCTTAAATTAGTCTTAATATAGTTTAATTAATCCATATCAATCAGAAAATCATAATCAAAACCATTTTAGTCAAAGTTTCAAAGGTATTCAAAAAGTCAAAATTGCATACTTAGGCAGAAAACCAAATTTTCAAGGATTTTTATAGAATTTTGTGGATTTATTCAGGCCTTGAAACTTTCAGAAGTTAAAACCTACCACCTCAGCTTCAAGAATTTAGGTTTATCTTGTCTGTGGGATTTTTAGTGAAGCTTGTGCATTAGCTTAAAGTTACCTGCAGGGCAAACACTTGCCCTGTGCACAGGTTTGGATCAAATTTCCCAAGGCTTTAGATTCTTCATTAGTGGGACCCACCCTTAACTTATTGGCTTTTTGGAAAGCCATACACCCCATCTTGATAAGTCAAGGCTTATTTCAGCCTTTTGAGCTTATTTGATAGGGCTGCAAGCCTCATCCATCTTGGCCATTGTCTGAGTCAACACTGACTACTCAGTGTAAGACCCCAACTTCATAGCCTCACCTAGTGTTCATTAGTAAGCCATAGGATTAGCTTATTGGCTTATTTTGTAGCTTATCAGTCCCTTCATAAGTCTCAAGTTTAAGTTTGGACCCTAGATCACTTTTGTGGACCCCACAGAGGTCTAAAACCTCTCATCCCAGGCCTGTTTTGGCCTATTGGCTTTATAAGTGCTTATTTGTTCATAGCTGCTTATCCAGAGTGCTTATTTGTGCTTTTAGTCTTATTTCAAGTTGGTATACATGTGTGATAGTTTATTTGATCATTTGAATAACTTTTCACCAAATCTCAAGTCCAAATAAGCTCGTAAGTCAACTGTTAAGCACTTGGGGGGTGCACACAGCTTATTTTTAAGCTAAAACAAAAGTTGTATCACAAAAGTTTCTTGTTTTCATCTTATTTTTAGCTGTCAAAAAGAAAAACTCAAAAAAACCAAACATAAAATTAGTGATAGCTTCTATTTAATAGATTCTATCTTTTTCATTTTTCATTTCAGCTTATTAATAAGCACTTTATCATTTTTATAATTTTCTTAACTTCCTTTTACCTTTAAGTATTTATAATAATTTTCTTAGATTTTTCCTAATCAGTTTACTATTTATTAGAATTAAAAGTAGTTTAATTAATTAAATAGGTAATATTAGTAATTAATTAGTTTTCTTTAATTTTAATTAATAACAGTAGGTTTTTATAATTTTTCTAAGTTTTATAAATTAGTTAAGACTGTTAGAAAATATATTTTTAGTTTCTACTGTTCATTTTCCAATCTTCCTATTTAATTTAGTTAAATTAGACTTAAATTAATTATTAAATAATTAATTAGTAAAATAGCCTAAACATAATTTTTAGAAGTTTTTATAATTTTTTAGGATTCCTGTGATAGTTAATTAGTTTTATAAATTTTTCCATAATTTTCTAAGTTTATTTAGTATTATTAGTAATTTAAAATAGTTAAATTAGTTTAATTAGTATAAATAGTTTTTAATTAATAGAAAATTCATAAAAAGACAAAAATATTTATTATTTTTTTTTATACTTTCTTCAAGTTCAATTTTAAGTTTAGAAATTGTTTTTGCAAGTTTTTAGTTTAATTTGTAATTTTTAGTTAATTTAAATTAGATTTAAATTAGATTTTAAATAGTTTTATTTATTAAATAATATTTAAATATTAAAATAATCATTTTTATAATTTGATTTTCATTTTCAATTTTCTTTTAATTTCAAGTTTTCAAAAGTTCACTTGCACCCCCTGTAGTTTGTAATTTGTTAAAACCCACTTTTCTCTGTCTGTTATCTGATTTTCCAAGTCTGTGCTTTTGTGATTATATCTGTTATTGTTTGTATCATTCCATAACTGTTCAAATACCAAGAAATCAGTAGTATAATCATTCCCCAATCATCTTGGTTACTGTCCTCAGTACCACTTATTCCACAAACGTTTACAAATACAATTTCAATCTCGTTGGGACTTAACGACCCGGGGATTTTCTTGTACTTCCACGGATTATAAAACACTTGCACTTTCTCCTAGGTGGGCCTATCAACTGCACACGGTTGACTGGTTGGTTTAGGAGGAGTCACCCAACATTCAACAAGGCCCATTATCAACATTTGATAATCCTAACTGGCAACTACACTCCCAGGCCACACCTGCCCTGGGAAAGCTCCTTAGGCCGTGTAACAGATATGCATGAGACAACTGTCCCCTAACTGTCACTAACAGCAAAAATGTAGCATTTAACAAATGACAATGGGAGACACACGAGCAAGAAAAGGGTAGACGGACACGACCTGGTACGAGCCAGGGAGAAGTTTCCACCTGTCTTTCTTATCTACTCATTGGATGATCAATACATGGCCTATTTATAGCTGTTAATCATCCACACGGTGTTTATTTTTAAACCCTAAATGCCTCTCTATAAATAGAAGGCATCACCCCCCAAAAAAAGGGATCCAACTCTCTTACATTCTCATACACTATTCACACAGTTAAACACATGCAAAAACATACAATGGTTTGTTTGAGTATTACCCAAGCTCGTGATTCTTAGTCAACACATTTGGTTTCTTACTGTTCAATACGGTAAACCGAACAACACAACCATCTAAATCCAATCCTACTCTCGTCTTACATCTCATATGTAAATATGGCGTCATCCGTGGGGTTCGAACCCACGATCACGTGATTAAAAACCAATAATTATCACAGGTTGAAAAATATTAAGTGGTACTTTCTGATAATAATCAGAGGCAAATTAGTAACTTTGATGTGCTGAACTTTTCAATATTTCAATGGTTGGTGCCCTATATATAGGCTTGACCGAGACATATCACATATAAAATAAAATTAAATATATATATATATATATTAATTATAAGATCAAAACAACTTTCATAATATATAATCTTAATGTAGAATACCTAACAAAAACGAAAAAAACACGTTACTTAGTAATGAAAATGAAAGACGATAACAATGATCTTATTATAAGACATGATATCGATGTGCAACAAATGAGAGACCACATACTGCATATATAAGAATAGACTAGAAATGTCCCGCGCGATGCGGGGGCGGATTGTTGGGGGTGAAGAGGAGGGAGGTGGGGTGGTGGAAAGTGGTTGTTGGGGTGGTTGTTGAGGTGGTTATAAATTGTTGGGGGTGGTTGTTGAGGTGATTATAAATTTTTGGGGGTGGTTGTTGAAGTGATTGTTGGGGGTGATTGTTAGGGGTGGTTGTTTCCATAAATAGTAAGTAAAATTCTGAATTTTTAAACCTTTCTAATTATAGAATAGTCTCAAATACATTATATAATAGTATAGATAATCACTTTACAAGTGATCAAAGTTATCTTTGATAACTTAACAACAAATACCGTACCGGCCACATCGAATTTCGGTTATAATATTCAACATAAGAAACACTTTCATAAGGGAGCTGAGATGTAAATGCTACATAGCACAAACTGATTGATTAATTGTAACTTTTTTCTTTTAATTAGATTTCTAGCAGAAGGAAAGAATTGAAGTTGTTTCAAGTGGTAATGGTTCTATTCACCATAAAAGTTTGATTAGTAGTAACTGGTTTTGCTTTAGTTATGCATGGCAGACAACAACTTAACTTAGTTACCAATATCATCAAAAAAAACGATAATTAGTTATATCATATCTTGCGAAATAAATCCAGCAATATACAATATTTGCCTTAATTATTTTGTAAACTTTTTACTCCCTCCGTCCCAAAATAAATTCAACAAACAAAAAATGTTGAAATTATGATATGTGTAATTAATGCTAGTTTTGATTGATAAAAAATTATTTTTACCCTCGTAATTAATATAGAAATAAAAAATGAGTAATTAATGCAAGTTTTAATTTAAATGGTAAAGTAGGAAAACTAGTTATAATTACTATCCATATATAAAAACTGGATACTTATTTTGGGACAAACATAAATAATAAGATGAACTCTTTTTTTAGAACGGAAGGAGTAACTCTTTTACAGTTAGACTATTTTATTTAGGCTTACTGAATGTCTTAGCACAAATTATAAGTTGCTGGCTCAGATTTTATATTAAATATGCATGTACTTGAAGATTTGCAAATACACTTATAAAAAGGGGGTTTTTTAACTTGTGCCCTAAGGGCACAAGTTAAGAACAACAAAAAGTATATAAAATACTTAGGGACCTACACAAAAGTACAGGCAAGTGTATTTTTGTGTGAATTCTTATGTCTTTTTTCGTGAGTCTCATTGTACTTTTAGTGTGCTTAACTTGTGCCATAAGACACAAGTTAGAAAAACCCTATAAAAAATGCTAATAATAAATTTCTTTTCACTTTTGTTAGCAAGCACGAAGAGGAAATGAAAGAAATACGTTCTTTTTTCTCTTATTGACGTAAGCGAAAAAAAACATAAAAGAAGTGCATTTGTCTTTTTACTCTTATATTTGAGCAAATGAAAGAAGTGTACTTGTTTCTTTTAAGACATTAGAAGTAAAAATGACTTTTTTTCAAAATCTTTTTGTTATGATTATCCACTTTTTATATCTAAATGATTTTAAATCTACCTCTTTTTTTACGGACATAATTTTGTAGATCGACAAAAAATAACCCCAAACGCAAAACTGTTTTTCTCATGTTTTTATCATATACATATAAAATAAGAATATGAAAAACAAATTTTAAAACTTGTTATTATATAAATACGGTGATACCCGTAACAAATTAAATATACACCTTGATCAAATGGATATATGTTTAGCCGAATCTCATTGCTGATGCACCTATTTTTTATTTAACTTACGTACATTTCTTAAAAGAAAACTAAGTTGAAATCTATTTGTTGCATCCCATTGAAAAGATAAAAAAATAAGGGAACAACCATTCATTAGGCCTAAAAGCCAATTGATCAGACACGACACGACAAGTGTCTGCATAGAAACACTTGTTCATGGTTGCAACTCTTTGACCTTTTTTTCTCAATAATTGAGGTTAAACAAAAAAGAACTCCCGACATATTATATTTAGCTAATATTGTGACAACAGTGCAAGGAATATCAGGATCATATTTAGTTATTTACCATCTCATCCAATTTTTCTCGCTCCTCATCCTCATCGAAAAATAATTTTACATCCATATCCGCATTCCAACTGATTGGAATCAAGGATCCCCATAGGAATTTGGATAATTTCCACCCTTATAAATTGAGCATAAAAATTACAAAACTAATTGAAAATATAAATAATTAACCTATAAAATGTCTTAAAAACATACATCGTACATCGGTGAATTAATTAAAATGTCATTCAACTTTAAAACATCGTAAATATTGAAACATGATATAGAATATAAATAAAATGCATCGAATGTGTGTATTCGAACAAAATTTTGATATATAATATGTAGTTAGTGCTTAACATTTTAAAAGTATTTGATCTATTAAATATTACATATACATACAAATATACTTAAAGTATAATACTTGTCAACACTCACTAACATATACATATACAAGTACATGTAGTTTTGATACACATATAATTTATATATATTTATACATTAAAACGGTTCGAGGTCGGAGATTCATGTTATCCTTATCCTCGCCTCGTCCTTGGTTTCACAATTCGAGGATTGCCCATCCCCGGTTAACTTGGGATTCCACAATCAAATCAAGTTTAGGGATTGGGTCCCTATCGGGTACGAGCATTTTTTCCATCCATACACATCCACGTTTCTTACTCAACATCCCCATCTCCGCCCCCATCCCCGCCGGGGAATCATTTACATCCCCATCCCCACGGGGATCCGGAAATTTGAGGATTTGGGATCCCCACGAGGATTCGGGGATTTTTCGCCCTTATGAATTGAGCATAAAAATTTACATAATTAATCGAAAATATAAAGAATTGACCTATAAAATGTCTTAAAAAACATAAATTTTACATAGTTGAATTAATTAAAATGTCATTAAACTTTAAAGTATCGTAAATATTGAAAGATCACATAAAAGTATATTGCATCGAATGTGTGTATTTAGACAAAACATTGGAAAAATAATATGTAGTTAGTGCTTAAAATTTTAAAAGTATTTGATCCAATAGATATCACATATACATACAAATGCAGTTAAAGTATAATACTTGTCAAGACTCACTAATGTATACATATACAAGTACATATAGTATTGATACATATAATTTATAATTTGTATAGACCGAGGGTCAGGTACAGATCTGGACCGTCCATCCAGATCTTAAACAACAATTTATATAACACCTAGCAAAGAGCTAAGAAAATAAGGTTACAAATAAGAAGTGAAAGGAATTATGAGGGCCAAAGAACCACTCAACCTAGTTACAAAAATTCTTTCTATGTCTAATGAAAATCTAAATAAAATAGTTGAGTTTAATAGGATAAGATCATTGTTAGGTTTTTTTTTACCCAAAAGTAAATTTGTTTCAATAGCACCAAAGGATCCATATTGTTGATTGAACAACCGCATCGCAAAGTTGATGATGTCTATGATGCTTAAGATTGTAGGTTACTAAGCTTCCATCATTTAATGACGTTGGACCATGTCTCTTTAGCAATCTTGCAAGAGATGAATAAATGGATTTCCGTTTCCACATCATCATAACATAAAAGACAACGAACCGAATGTAATTCAATCTCCTTACGTTATTGTTAATGGTGAGTGCTTATTCACTCACGTTTTCTTGTCCAAATTAAGACTAAATAAACCAAAAACTAACCCAAAATGCCAAAGACTGTGTATTTTTGTGATTGTGAATGTGCAGAAACGGATATGTAAGAAAAGGACGAAAAACAATGAGAAAACGACAAAACCGGGCACGAGAATGGAATGAGAGTCAAAATCCAGAGCCGGGGAAGTTAAGAGTCAAAGTTGAGCCCAGAAAGTCCAAAGAGATCCTTCAAGTTTCAAAGAATGACAAAAATGACCCTTGGTTGAAGTTTGAGGAAAATGACAATTTTAGTCCTCCAAGTTTCAACAAGCTGTCAAATTTGGTCCTTTGAAGATATTTTTGAAGATGAGACAACATTAGTCCTCAGAGAATCAGGAAATTACAACAAAGACCCTTGGATTACAAATTTGGAAAATGGGAGAATTGATCCTCAAAGGTTCAGTTTTTACATAATTGGTCCTTGTTTAATTCTGCTTAAAATCCTAAGCCTAGATTAAAACCATGGTCCAAGTCCAAGTAATCCTTTCAAGTCCATAAATAAATCCTGAAACCCATCACCAAGCCCAAAACCCGAGCCCATAATATCCTAGGTCAAAGTTTTTACCCGGGTCAAACTCCAAAACAATAATATTAAACAAACACTCCCGCCCCCTCTTTTTACTAGTAACCCAGAACCCACATGAACCCTAATTTTTACTTCACTCAAATTAACTCATTTCCCCAACAATTACCCTTAATTACCCAATCATTGGTGTTTCTAGAAGCTATATCACGTGCACTGAGCATGTCAGAGAGAAAGTACAGAATAAGAATGACAACGTGGACAATAGAAAGCTTATGATTGGCCAAACCACCTCATCAGGTAGCATTGGATTCCCATTCTAGACATTTCTGAGCACACGACAGAGAGTATACACAAGGATCGCCAGCATGTACAAATGAAGGCTTCCCATTGGCTGAGCCACCTCACCTGAATCTAATCCAAGGGTCTTAAATGATTTGAAGAAGCACAGATAATCCAAGGGCCATCATTCAAGTTTTTGGTAGCTTCTGACAACCTCACTCCCAAAGTTTACCCTCAGCTATAAAAAGGGCCTTCTACCCCCTCATTTATATGTAGACTAGATAGGGAAATGCTGTTAAATTGATTTAAGAATAGATAGCTTCTTGTAATTTAGTTATTTTACTATTGTAATGTTGGTATTTCATTAATAAGATTGAAGTTTTCTTTTGATTAAACTTAATTTTCTCTTAAATTTCTTTATTGCTTTTTAGTTTAATCAACATTTACTCAAGTTTTCTTTATTGTTCAATAGAGCTTATCAAAAGCTTCTTCAAGTTCGAATTCAGTACTTCTTTCATTTTAGATATTTCCTTCATAAAAATATAAAAAAAATAAGAAAATAAAAAATAATGCTTTAATTTCTCTTAAATCAGCTTGCATACAAGCTTTTGTCGAGTAGAAAATCTCATTCAAGCTTTCTAGCTTTTGTGAGAATTTATTGTAACTTAAATCAGATTTATTCTCTTATTTCAACTCCAAGTCAACAAAAGTCAACAGAGATGGCTAATGAAGAAATGGGTTGAGTCAGTAGAGAAATATGGTTGCTGTGGTGATGTTTGAAGCCTATTAAAGACAGGCTTTGCTCAAATGATCTCTCTGTTCAGCTGAGAGTTAAGATTGTAAGGTCCTATTTCCATATTTTAGCTCTTTTTTTTTTGCATTTTATAATACAGTAGTTTTGAATCTGTTAATGTAGCTCAAATTTATTTGTTGTTGCTTGTTTTAGTTGTTTGTAGCCTAATTAGTATACATGTGATGCTATTGAATGATTTAGAATAGTGTAGGTTTGTTTCTGTTTGTGCATTGTTTGAATCTGCATACTCTTGTATTGGTTGTTAGAAGTTGACAAATCTGCTCATTTGATCTTAATATCATATTCAGGAGTTGGTTCAATCATTTTTTTGTAGCTGTTAAGCTTAATAATCAGATTTCTAGTTCATATCAGGTCATATAAGGGTGTTTGGATCAGATCATTATTAGGAGTAGTTGTTGTAACTGTGTTGAGTCTTCTGATCTACTAGTCTGCATTAGGTTAATAAAGGTTAATAGTAGTATAAAATTAATAGGTTTACACATTAAAAGTCAAATTCAGGTTCAAAGCTTCTTAACTGCTAGTAATAGTGAAATCAGTTATTTTAATTGTAGTAATAGGTGCACAATAGTGTTAGTTATTTCTAAATAATGTTTCATTAGCTTATTAGTTAATTTAGGATAAGCTTTGTTAAGTTGAATGTGAGATTAGTCAAACTAATACTGCAATAAAATAGTCAACTGATTTCAGCATACCTGTTTGAATAGTATCTGATCTAGGTTAATATTAGAGGATCAATTGAAGTGTTATGATGGGGCTTTTAGGATTTTAGAATAGATACTAGTGGTAGCTTGCTTTTGCCCCTTTTAATTTCCACTTGTGTGCTTATTTGGACTACTAATTAGGCCTGCAAAGTAGGAGTTTTACAACCTGATTGCTGTTTGATCAATAGGCCTGCTCTTGTGCCATTTGGCTAGTAACCTGAGTTTATTAGTGCAACTTTAGTAGTTTTAAGCTTAATTAAGTATATTTCATAATATCTGAGCTTCTGTCGTATTCTGGTGCTATCTGGTTATTGCTTGTGCTTATTGAATCTGCTTATTGTTCCATTTGAGTGACTCATTGTGCTTATTAGACTTTTCTGAGTTTGTTTGAGCTTTATTAAGTACGTTACACCTTCTGTTCAAGTTTTAGACAATTTGGTGACAAGTGCTTATTAATAAGCACTTGTTACAAACTGCTTTTTAGCTTTTATCACTTTTTCAGCTTATTTTTCTATTTCTTTTATTTTTCTTAAGTTTCAAACAATATTTTAGAATTTTCCTGAAAATTTCATAATTTTTCTCATTGATTTGCTATTTTTTCTTATTTTTTATTGGTTTTTAATACTTTTTAAATAAATAAAAAATCAAAAAATGCTTTTAAAAATAAAAAATAGTTTAGAAAATTATTTTTAGTTATTTTAGATTTTTTAGAATTAATTTTGTATATTTCAAATTTATTTTCACATTTTCTTTTATTTTTAATCATTTTTAATAATTCAAAATTAGAAATAAATTCATAATAAATAAATAAAAAGTCAGAAAAATATCTTTCTTTTTCTCAAATTTTTCTTTTGTTATTTAAGACTTTAGAAAATTTAATTGGCACCCGTAGGTTTAGATTAGCTTTATATTTGCATTTTAGTTGTTTACTTTACGTTTTATTTTACGTGATTTACGGTTTTAGGACTTGTTTGCTTGATTAATGTGTACCATTTGCATTATTGTTTGTTTTTACTTGTTTTTTCATTTTATTAGTGTTAAATCTCAAAATTTTCACTTTTTCACTTTTTCACGACACGATTTCACGAATCGTTAACCACGATTCCATTCATCCTTCACAAGGAGTACGACTCGGGTCATCCATATTTCATTCGGATTTCCTTGGACTTATATGATATATACATATTGATTTTGACACATCAGTTAACTTATATCAACTTTAACTCTTGTATGAATTCTTGCATTGACAAAACGCAACAAGAGGTGTGGCTAATTGTGTTTTTGGTTATCAATATTTTGAAAGAGAGTACGGGATGTGAATAATAATCATTCCAATTTTATCGTTTAGTTTGTAAAGTAGTGTCTGGAATGTATAACAACCAAAAATATAATAAAAGACAGCAAAGATGAGCATATAAAAATGAGAGGTAAACCTTTTTGTGATATATAAAGGTGAGAAAAAATGCGGTCCATGTATCAACTATCAATCCTCACACTCTTGGTGACTTTGATGCATGGCGACTATTAGATATGAATTCCATTCCCTAAACTAAAATTTTTGTAACAAATACCTCCATCATAGATTAAACCATTTCCTGCTTCCATTTCTGGTATACTAAATGCACCCTAAATGTATACATGATAATTAAGATTGGTATATACTTGATGTAATACATTGTATATAGTGTATATGCGGATATGCCATCTTAAAATTTTGATTCCTAACTAAAATATAAACAAGTGATTTTCTAATATAATTGTTACATTTTGTATTTAACATAAGGTATAAATAAGTTGATATTAGACACTAGATAAATTGTTACATAAGATATAATTGTTAAATTTTGTATTTAAACATAAGGTATAAATAGTAGACACTAGAACCCACGCAGATTCCTCCAACTTGATAAGTTGTGTATGAAATCTCATCACAAGGTATAAAGTGATATGCATAATGTTTTAAAACCCGGTCGACCTAGCTGGTTTAACAAGTTGAAACAGGAACCGGTTTGGAGACTAGGCTGGATGACGCCGAGATTTTGCTTGTTTGAGAACCGGTGGGTTTTCATTAACCCTTTGATAAACCCGGAAAGGTCATTACTTTTGTTCTTTTTTCTTTGATTTTAAACGACAAAAGCATTTTCTTTCCTTTAAAACTAACAAAACCCTTTTTTCATTTCATTTTCGACACACTCAAAATTTGTGTTAGGTTAAGTTTTATATTTGCATTTACAAACATATTGTGACTTGAAAGTTTTAAGTTAAATTAAAAGGTTAAAGTGGTGATAACTGATGTGATTAATTTTTGGTAAAACAACAAAGTAGAGTTATAAATTAATCTAAGTATTATACTTACTTGATTTAAAAATGAATTAATAAAGATAGAATTCTAAAAACACCATAGTGTGTCCTATTGTAAACTAGAACTAAATATCCGTTGTAAACTAAAACTATAAATTGATTGTTTTAGCATTTTATTATTATTGTAGATATGAAAATTAAAGACTAAAACCCATAAGTCATCTTACTTTTATCGGTTTAATTGAATGTAAGATCAAAGTTGGACAAAGAGCTATACATAATGTTACAAAAAATATACATATGTATACCGGTTCAACACGTTGGTTGAACCAGTGTGACACGGTGGTTGAATCGGTGACTTGGTGAACCAGCGACTCAATGGATCTAAACATTGGATATGCATGATATATGATGCAGTAAAACCACTTTCTATCAGTTCAATTGAATGTAAGATCAAAGTTGGTCAAAGGCCTATACATAATGTTACGAAAAATATAAATATGTATAGAACCGGTTCGATACGGTGGATGAATCGGTGAACTGGTGAACCAGCGACTTGACGGATCAAAACATTGGATATGCATGATATATGATGCAGTAAAATCACTTTCTAGGAGAACTACTTAGATCAAAAGAAAGATCCCAGTCATTGTATTAATGCATGCGCAAGAATTTCAAATGTTAAATAATTTGTTTTTTTAGCTTTAATTTGTAACTCGACTCTTCCTTGTTGCTAAAGGTTGAATGTGCCAGTTAATTTATAAAGTGGCTGCGCTGTGCGACAAGTTAACTCATATCATACCTAAGGTGTTGAAAAAAGGAACATTTGAAGAACTAGAAACACAGTTGTAATCAATGCCTTAGGTTAAATACGTCATTGCATTTTGCATCTTGCTACATATGGCAGGGTTCACAACTTTCAAGTGTCAAGCGTATACTTTAAAGTCCTATATTTCACAACCCTACATGCATATGGTCACCGTCAAAACCGTTGTCATTTACCTACACTTCATCATCTCATCAACATATCATACCCATACGACTATACTTCTTACTTTTACGGCTGCAACAATCAACTTGCTTTTCATTAAGGTTTTTTTTCTAACCTTTTGTTTTAGGCTTAAGCTTATATCCAAAGCCGCTTATGACTTATAAATAATAAACTCATTAGCCACTATTTTGTGTTTGGTTTAGCTTATTATAGCTAATAAGATAAAATGACAAAAAAAAGAAGAAGAAAAACAAATTGAGTGGACATTTGAAGGTATAGTTATTAAATGACGGTATAAAAGTTTTGTTTTCTTATATAATATCGTTGATATAAGCTCACTCCACTTAAATAAGCCACAAGATTTGGGCTTAACAGGGGGTGTTTCTTTAAGCTTATATGTAACTTATGAGCTTATTTGTTTTTCGGCTTATATTTCATATAAGCCTCAATTTTGTGCTTATTTTAAGACTTGTGGATTTATATAAGTAAACACAGACACACAAACATAGACACACACACAACATCACCAGTCCCGAGTGTCACCTATCCTTGGCCAAAAAAATCTCTTCATGTGTGACCTTTTCCTAGCAACTAAACGAGCCGAACAAATTGGCGGGCCTATAGGCCTTATTAACTAACAACCTTCTCCATTTGTAATGGTTTTCATGAATAACTATGCCTCTCATGCGTGCCTTGTCGACTTTATTTACAACCAGTTTATGGCATTAAAAAATGGAATATATCTATAGATTGTGTACATGATGGTAACTTAGTTATAGAACCATAGATTATACTTTCAATGATGGTAATTTAGTTACTTATAGTAGGTATCTAGTGAGAAGAAACTTTAATGAGAAGTATAAGAAATAACTGTAATAACATATTTGAGATGCATAGACTTAAATTAGATGCATCTCTATTCATTTGAATGCATCCTAGTTAGTTTTTAAAGTGATTTTGAAGTGAAAACGATGCAAAATAGTACTAGCGAAATATATGTTTATGCATCTAAGTTTAAGCTAGAAATATATAATGATGCATTTAAAAGACTAGAGATGCATATAATTCAAACCAATGTATTTCTAATGCGTAATTATATTTATGTCTCATACTTCTCATTTTAAGAATATTTTTTATTTGATCGGAACACTACTTACTTACAGAACCGTAATGATGACGTGTCCAATAAATTACCACCCGTCTCAATCCGTTTTAATGAATATGAATGACTAAATAGACACAACCATCACGGAGCACTTCAATTATAAAGCACTTTAACGAGTATTCGTTAGTATGCATAAATTTTAAAGCCTTTATAACCACACTCATTTTCTCAGGTGCACTATTAATTATAAATAAAATTTTGTTTATTTACACGTAAGCTTGAATAAAAGAAGCGAGACCCTCTCAAATTAAACATGTTATTTTGGGAGTGAATAAATAAGTGTACCCATTATTTTTTACTAAAAGAAAATGTTATATATATATATATATATATATATATATATATATATATATATATATATATATATATATATATATATATATATATATATATATATATATATATATATATATATTTTTTTTTTTTTTTTTTTTTTTTTTTTTTTTTTTGTAAAGGATTTTCCAGGTAAATGTATTACACAAAAAAACGTTTGTGATTGGTGAACATGATCTCATATTTGACTCAGAAGATTTTAATCCGAATAAAATTAATTACAATAGATGAAATAGAAACTAAACTTTTTCATAAGATTTAAGCGGCAAGACCACAAAATGGGGTGAAAAAAAACCACTCTTTTAAGTTCCTCCCATGTATGCAAAGCCGTAGCCCGTTACAGCGATGAAGACTCGATGCTTGAGTCTCTCATGAGTGAAGATGCCATTGGGGCACCATAGCATGTCGAGAATTAGGGGGACATGCTAGACATAACCATGCACTCCCTTGGTTGGGTGTTGTGCCACCCCGCCTTTCGATCGATACTAGATCAATATTTAGCCAATCCCTTGCAGCTTTATCTCACTTCTACTTCTCGTGGGGCATTGCAATAGGAAAGTATGCCTAGTATACTACTTGAGCTTGGTGATCCTGTCTAATTATATAAATCATGACAATAAAAAAACAGGTAAAACACATAGGTGGAGGGGAATGATCATCAATAACATATTAAAGATTAATATAAACATAATAGGAACGTACCGTGGGATTCTAGCTGAACAAGAATCAAACTTTACTAACAAGGAGAAGATGATGAACCCTAATTAGGGATAATAAGGATCAATGAATAACCCCTTACCGTTTTTGTTATTCGGTCCAAGATATTAACTATAGTGAGTTAATACCACGTTCTTGTACACACAAATTATAACGAATTAATGTGATTGCAAGATCAAAACAAACAATAATAGTTTTGTTAAACAAAAATCGACCCAAGAACCCTAAGGGTGTTGGTCGATCGGTTTTAGGCAAAGGAGAGGAGAGGAAAAACCAATTTAGGGTTATGTGTACAAGAGTGAAAAACAATAACCCTTGGTTTTGTGTATATACTAGTTGTGACACTTGGAGAACAAGTTGGAATGGGATTGGGTTTCCCCCTTAGTGTGTTCGACCGGCCATAAGCCCAAGGGAGGCATTCTGGAACCTTCTTGTTCACTAATTTCAAAGTAGTCCTTCTCGTTTGCCCGTTAGTCAATTCCATTAAGTACTAACGACCATTAGTCATTTATAGCGTTTAATAAATAATTATATATATCCAACATTTATATATATAATAATTATTATTCGTTAATTCTTATTCGTAACGTGAGCAATCCCGTGGTCTCGGGTTCGATACTAGACATGCACGTATTAATATTTATACACAAACCAATAACTCCCACTTGTATATCTATTAATAGTGCAATGACATTGGTTAGCGTCTTGCAACACTCCAATGCCCCTAGTTCAAATCGAGGTAGGTCTCCTAGATATCATTATTATTATCCTTTTGTTTCAAATACCACATTAATAAATATATGGGTTTAAGTCATTCTTTATTAAATTTCTGTTTCTCGTTTGTAAATGATTGAACAAAATCACCAAAATATCTGAACGTATTCCAGATAGACTTTGGGCGTGGCCACACAAATATTTTGTCAATCCTACGAGCGGCCAACAGTATTAAACTCCAAAACAAATTCGAATGAACAAATTCTTTCTTGTCTACAAGAATAACCCATGAACTTTGCAACACTTCTGAAAACAATCCTTATGACTACCAGTTACGGATAGCGGTAAATTGCTTCACATAAATGCACTACATCCATGACACTTATCTGGTATCTCAAGTCTGAGGATAACTTTTAAACATGATTCACTTTAATGACAAGCCCCATAATGTGAAATCATGAAGTTGGGATAAGTCCTATATTCAATTCATTGAATATCATGTGACATTGGTATGACTACGCATCAATATACTTTCAAGTATATTCTAACCAATACTCAGATTTGTCTTTATTTAATGATATTCCCATATCATTAACCGACAACGGACAATTTAGAATAATAATTTATTCATGGATTTAAACATGAAAATACAGGATATATTATTAAGACAATGATAAATATTTTATTTCATTAAAATAATAATCGTACATTACATCCTTTATCCAAATACTAATCACAAATGGGCATGAAACTTTCAGCTAAACAAAGCCCTATTCCTTCAGCATGCTTATAAAACTTAGTGCCAGGTAGAGGCTTTGTTAATTGATCTTCTAAGTTTTCATCTGTGTGAACTTTGAGTAATTCGATTTCACTTAATTCGACTTGTTCTCGAACATAGTAATGCTTAATCGGGAAATTTCTGGTGCCTTTCATGATTCCAGGTTCATTGGCAAATGTAATTGCAGCTGAGTTGTCGCAATACATTTTAATAGGTCTTTGAATCGATGGCATAACTCCAAGCCCCGAAACAAACTTCCTAATCCAAACGGCTTCCATTGCAGCTTTTGAAGCAGCTATGTACTCACTTTCTATTGCAGACATCGCTAATGTACTCTGCTTCTTGCTCCTCCAATCTACAGCTCCTCCATTAATGACAAAGACATTACTCGTCTGAGACTTCGTATCATCTTTATCACCTTTCCAGGAAGCATCGCAGTAACCTGTAACATCAAGTTCTGCATTTGGATTTCCCCCATATACCAAGAACATATCTTTAGTAGCCCTAAGGTACTTAAGAATATTCTTAACAGCAGTCCAGTGAAGTTCACCCGGATTCTATTGATATCGACTGGTCAAGTTCTGAGCAAATGCCACATCAGGCTTTGTACTTTTAACCGCATACATAATAGATCCCATAGCCGAAGCATAAGGGACTCTCTTCATGCGTTCCACCTCTGCAGGTGTTGAATCACAAACTTTGCTACTTAAGTCATGTTGCTCTCGCATCGGCAAATATCATTTCTTGGAATTTTGCATATTGAATCTCTTCAATATTTTATCAATGTAAGCACTTTGACTTAATCCAATTAATCGCTGAGATCTATCTCTATAAATTTTGATTCCAAGAATGAATGCAGCTTCCCCTAAATCTTTCATAGAAAAACACTTTCCAAGATATGCCTTAACTTTTTGCGAACTTGGAATGTCTTTTCCAATGATCAATATGTCATTGACATATAAAATAAGGAAAATCAGATCACTCCCACTAGCTTTGTGATATACACATGGCTCATCAAGATTTTGAGTGAATCCATACTTTTTAATCTCCCTATCAAATCTTTTATTCCATTGTCGTGATGCATGCTTCAATCCATAAATGAATCTTTGAAGTTTGCATACACAATTTGGAAATTCTGGATTCACAAACCCTTCAGGCTGCGCCATATAGATGTCTTCATCTAGGCGACCATTTAAGAAGGCGGTTTTGACATCTATTTGCCAAATCTCATAGTCATAGTATGCAGCTATAGCTATGAGAATCCTAATAGCCCTAATGTCAGCTACAGGAGAAAAAGTCTCCTCGTAGTCAACACCAAAAGTTTGGGAAAAGCCTTTAGCTACCAAACGAGCTTTATAGGTGTGTACATTGCCATCCATGTCAGTTTTATTTTTGGAGAGCCACTTACTCCCAACTACCTTGGCATTGGGAGGAAGGTCTACTTCAATCCAGACTTCATTATCTCTCATGGATTGCATTTCCCCATTCATAGCAACTCGCCATTTTTCCTTTTCAAGACTATTTATGGCAGCTCTATAACTAGAAGGTTCATCAAGATCTCCTAGCATAGTTTCCTCACACTCTATGTTAAGACATAGAGATTCAGGAGCTTTCACAGTTCTTACAAATCTGCGAATGGGAACCACTTATACTTCTGGTGGAGGACCTAAACTTTCAGGTTCTTCCGGAAGTTGGCTAGTGTTTCAGAAGGTAATGCGTCTACTTGATCGTCTTACAGATCATAAACTTTCCCACTGAATTCTTGAGATATGAATTCCTTTTCCAAGAAATCTCCATACCTTGCACCAAATACTTTGTTTTCAGGTCGGTAATAAAAGTAGTAACCCATTGTTTCCTTTGGGTATCCTACAAAGATGCACTTTACTGATCTTTGTTGGAGTTTATCTGATGAGTCACGTTTAACAAACGCATTGCAACCCCAGATCTTTAGATAAGACAAGTTAGGCACTTTTACGGTCCATAACTCATATGGTGTCTTATCCACCTTCTTAGTTGGAACCATATTTAGAATGCAAACTGCAGATTCTAAGGCATAATCCACCTTCTTAGTTGGAACCATATTTAGAATGTACGATTCCTTCTCTCAGATACACCATTTTGTTGTGGAGTATACGGAGAAGTGAGATGCAGGACAATTCCATTCTCATCTAGAAAATCTTTAAACTCTTGACTCAGGTATTCACCAATCACCACCTCTGTCGGAGCGAAGAGCTTTAATCTTCTTTCCAGGTTACAACTCTACTTCTGCTTTAAACACTTTGAATGTTTCATACACCTCATGTTATGTTTAAGTAAATAAACATAACCATAACGACTATAATCATCCGTAAATGTTAAGAAGTAGTTAGCACCTTTCCTTGACACATGTCTAAGTGGTCCACACACAACTGTGTGAATTAGACCAAGTAGATCAGACGCTCTTTCCATACGATTATTGAAAGGTTTCTTAGTCATCTTACCAGATATACAAGATTCACATTTATCATATGATTCATCATTGATACCTTGCAAAAGCCCATCGTGTTGCAGCTTTTCCATGCGAGTCTTGCCTATATGTGCAAGTCGACAATGCCAAAGATAAGATGAATCCAGACATTTCTTGATTCTCTTATTATTGATGCTATACATTGAATTATTATATTCATTGGATACATTCACATTCATATCAATTTCAAAAATACCATTCACAGCAATAGCATTAAAATAAAAAACATCATTAAAAGAAATAGAAATTCCATTTCCATTGATAGTATGTTTAAAACCAAGATCCAACAAATGAGAAAAGGAAACTACACCCCTAATAATTGAAGGTGCATAATGACAATTATTCAAATACAGTACTAAGCCCGAAGGCAAAACTAATTCAAATATGCCTATAGCTTCAACAGATGCATTTGCTCCATTACCAACGTGCAGATATTGTTGTACATAGGCAAGCCTCTTCTCAACTCTAAACCCCTGCATAGTATTGCAAATATGAATACCACAGCCCGTATCATGTACCCAGGAATTTTTATGAGTTAAAGTAAATAATTCAATCATAAAGAACGCGCCTAAAGTACTGAGGTTACCAGCTTCATTCTTCTGCTTCTTTTGTGGCAAGTCATGAATGTACTTGTTAAAACCTAGGGTTTCTAATCATAACTAAAATTTAATACAAACACTAAAATTTAAAATTTAATAACAAGGAGAAGATAATGAACCCTAATTAGGGTTAATAAGGATCAATGAATAACCTCTTACCATTTTTGTTATTCGATCCAAGATATTAACTGTTAGGCCACACTTTATGTAAACACAAGTATAAGAATGATAGAAAAGAGATGAGAATGAGAGATGGTTGATTAAGACAATAAGAGAAATAAAAATGAAAGAGTTTTCTTAGAATTATGAATTAACCAACAAGTTTACTAGTCACATATGACTAGTATATATAGGGAAGGAGTAGGGCAACACTCCCTTCCTCCCTATCTAGTAAAACGAGATGGGCTTAAGGCCCATGGGCTTGCTACATAAGTCTTAAGATTAAATAAACATACAAGCCTTAGCAACCTATAATTCAAAATGACCGAGACTTGATAAAATAGTAAAACTTTGATCCCAACAATCTCCCCCTAAGGGTCGGTCATCACGGTTGCTTGACGTCTTTGTCATTTCTTCATCTTTGACTTTCATAGCTTTAGACGTCTTTCAAAAATCATGAGATAAATCTTTCATCGTTCTTTGTTCTTTGTTGTTGTGATAGTGATCATGTTATGAAGTTGTCTGCCTTTCGTCACTTCTGCGTCTGTGGTGGTAGTCCGCCATTCCAACATGCTCATACATCTTTGAATTCTGACTTATACATGCACGTAGTCCCTTTCTTTCACTTAAGATCTTTAGTCTTTATACTTTGTAGATTCTTCTTTTTGGCGTAGAATCTTTCTTTGAACTTTGTGTTGCTTTGATCTTTGAGGGAGCTTTTGATGACTTCAAGATGCATGTATGAGCATGTGGAATCTGTTGCCATGGAGATGATGTAACCCTGCATGTAAACAGTTAGCAATAAAACAACCGGTACTTACAGATAAGGAATTAGAGATCGTCAACAGCATATTGTGAAGACTCCTTCTAACCCTTATCAAGGCCGTTCCCATATCAGATACTCCCGAGGGAGCTTACAAGACCTACTAAGTAGCTCAATGACTGGGTGAGTCGCTGGGGATCACTCCACGACTGTAGACCACTAAGAAACCACCGCAAACACTAAGCGTAACCCGCAAAGAGTTACCGAAGTGACCTGCTGTCAGGGCTGTTTGATGTTGACCCTGGCAGGATTTCCGTTCAATCATTGAGAAATACTTATGTAAATTCTCTCATAAACGTTCTCGGCAGATTGCTAAGATCTGCGAAGGACTCAATAATTTACAGCTGGTGTCCATTGATGTAGAACACCAGTTGTAGAAATACTAAGTGTTCCTAAGAGATCTTTGATGTATCTCGTGGCTCTAGACTCGAAAAGTGCACACTTAGGTTTCCTATGCGGAGACTAGGGAGGTGTCTCCTGCTTCAATATCAACCATCTCTAAGAGATTAGTCGATAGATTACATCGGTTCCCCGTGAGAATGAAACAAGCTCTTTTAAGAGAACTTGAGTGGTTAAGAAGGTTTAGTGCATTGCGTCACTGGGTTCATGACGACTTTATCTTCAATACCGGCTTCGCCTTAGCAACAACCAGTAGCATATGAATTGAACCCGGTGTCTGCCCTAAGGTTGAACATATGGAGGGCTATTTCTTTTCACCCTTTTCTTTACTTTTCTTTTTAATTCTTTAACTCCTTCTTTCCCTTTCATTCTTTTCTCCTTTTATCGTATCATACCTAATGACTTCTAATTCTAACTATTGGTGATGTCCTTGGGTAGATCCCTCCGGCTCTGGCGGATCATAGGACTGAATTTCCTATCTTAATCACCTTATAACTCCATGATTATCCGACAATAGCCAAGAAACCTTTGAAAATCTTCTCAAAGTGTTTGTGAATATCAAACATTTTGTTTAACACTTTGAGAGTTTTGTGTTTACTTTTGAAGGGCTCCCCCTTCTCATGTGCTCATAAGTGTTTAAATAAGTTTGCACATGTAGGAGGAGCAAGCACTTTTGAATTGATCCACTTTCCATGAACCTGACCGATTCGAGACACGCTTACATCACTAGTTAGACTAGCTTGAAGTTATTACCCGGCCTGGTCAAATCCACAGAAAGTTTCTCGAAACGGTACATTTCTACTAAGACAAATCCTTTTCGAGACACGCTTACGTGGCTAGTTAAAGAGTTCCATTGTCAGCTTTTAGGTGACAACTAGCTCTAGTAACTAACTTGATGTTATTACCCGTCGAGGATAAGTCTTTTCGAGATTACTAACTTTTATGTTTCGTCAATTCTTGGGTCAATTCTAAGTTTAGCTCGCAAGATATTAACACATTCACAAGATACAACTTTAGCAACTTTGAACTTACATATTTTAATCACATTCACTTTTTCTCCCCCTCAAAAATAGCATATGAGATGTTGTTTTTGATAAACTTTTGATTAAAATATGCTTTTTGAGTCTTATAGGGAGATATCAACAAGAACTTTTGTGTTTCAAACGATGAGTTTTTTCAAGTGCTCCCCCTCAACAAGTGAATACTCATTGAGGTGAAATACTTGTCTTTTGAGCAGAATTATGGAAAATCAGAAAATGTTTGATTAATTCTACTCAAAAGTAAGAAGCCTTCGCTCCTTATATAAGGATTGAGGCACTGAAGCGTACCTCAGGGTCCTTTCATTACAAGAACGGGTTGTACACTGTTATGTGTGCACAAGCCATAGTTTTGATACAAAATTTGTTTTCTTTTAACAAAATACTCCCCCTCAAATAATGTAGTTTATTCGAGAGATAGTCTTCTTGAGCAGAATATTGAATCGTATTAAAGAAATACTTTTTGAAAATTCGTGAGATGATTCTGCTCAAGGTTTTAGAAAACACAATCAAGTATTATACAACAAAGAATGTTTGAATATCAGATTAGACAACAACCTTGAGGACTGAAAACCTTTGTTTACCAAAATTTGAAATCCATTTGTAGGTTGTGTCAATCCGATTAAAAGATGTAGAATTCCAACGAGGATTGAAAAATATTTGTATCATTTTGAAATAACACTCGTTTAATCAATGCAAATTTAAAAATCTTTTACTTTTGAAAGTTGTTTGAGACCCGAAGTCTCTCTTTTGAGTTTTAAAATCTGAAGAAGAAGATTTCCATCTAAAGTTGAACCTCATGGGTTCTTTTTGAAGATTTGTTTTTGTGATGGATGGAAAACTTCCGGTATTTGGGATATTCAAATCAGAGACATTCTTTTATTGTAGCCAAAGCATTCCACATTTTAAAAGGTTTTAAATGACTTTGCTTTGGTCTCCACACTTGCTTTACCGGAGTAAAACGAGAGTGTAGAGTTTGGAAAAAATTTGTTTCTCACCATTTTGAATCCTTTTACCAGTTTTAGCCTTTTAACACATTTAACCCTTTGCTCTCAAAATATGTTCCGTGAGAAACATTTTGACAATTGTTGAAGTTTTGACTTTCAATGGGATGACATGTACTTGCACACAGAGAAAATGCATCAGGCATAAACAAGTATGCGGATGAATCAAAAACTCATTCTAAATCTTCCTAAGTGCTCAGAATTCTCAGATTAACACACAACATCACAGATTAATTCATTCTTTCACTCAAAATTTTCCAATTATTGTCATGGTTTGGGGTTATAAATTGAGACTTTACACGCATGTTAGCATGAAAATGCAAGAATATTGTACAAACAAACGCCCTAGTAGTAGCAGCAAAGACATCGACATCTTAAACCCTAAATCACATGACTACAAACCTATTGTTGTTTCTAATCGAGCAAACACACCAATCGAGCATTCTTTAGTGTTCTCTAAAGCTATATGAAATGATTAATTAGACTAAACACATAAAAGAAAATGCCCCGATCGATAATTACTTGAACCCTAGTTTCTGATTATGCCATTTTGACTGTTGAAAACATTTGAAACATTTAGGGAACGATTAGATAACAACAATAAAGAAATTAGAAACTCACAATCGAAAAGAAATCGAGGATAAAAAATTGTTAGTCTGATTATGTGTGAAACTTTTGAGAACATTTGTGAAAACATTGATGCGAGCTTGTTTTATTTTTTCATGCAATGTCCTTTTACCTAAGTTTAAGACTTTTGTGAACCTTACTCATTAAAGGTTAACTACCTTTCAATTTGAAGTCTAAACATGGTTAAATTGGAATCCTTGCCGAAAAAAAATGAGTTTTTAATCCGAATGATGAAGAAACATTTTATCCTTGAAGAATAATGAAAAGGTGTGCAAACTTCATGATTTTGTGAAAATTTTTCTCCCCCTCAAAACATGTTCCATTTTGACAATGTAAAGCAAAATATGTTTTAATGTAGGAACATAGTTTTGAAGATTAGAAGTTTGTACACAGAGAAAGAAGATTCTTTTTGCAGTTTTTGTATTTTCATTATGATAGAATATTTACAAAAAAAGTTTGATGTTTGACTCTCTTAGTTTTAAAGAAAGTTTTGCAAATCATCTGGAGTTAAACACCGCATACCAATATGGTGAACTAAACTTGCAAACCTTGATGGAGCTAAGGGTTTTGTAAGTAAGTCCGATAATTGGTACTCAGTACCCACAAAATATAATTCAACTGTACCCTTCTCGACATGCTCTTTGATGAAATGGTATCGGAGATCAATGTGTTTGGATTTGCAATGATGAACTGTGTTGCAGGAGATTGCAATGGCACTCTTAGAGTCGCAGTAGATCGGAATCTTGTTGAATAAGTAGCCATAGTCTTTAAGTTGTGATCTCATCCAAATGACTTGAGCGCAACAAGCAGACATAGCTACGTATTCAGATTCTGTAGATGATAGTGATGTGCAATCCTGCTTCTTTGATTGCCAAGACACAAGTTTATCTCCAAGAAACTGTAAGCCACCTGATGTACTTATTAGCGAGTCTAAGCATCCTGCATGGTCAGCGTCTGAAAAAGCTATTAGTACAAAACCAGAATCCTTCGGATACCAGATCCCCAAGTGGATGGTTCCCTTTATGTATCGAAGGATTCTTTTTGCCTCATTGAGGTGTTTTTCAGTTGGATTAGCTTGATAGCGAGAACACATAAAGACATCAAATACAATATCAGGTCTACTGGATGTGAGATACATGAGGGACCCAATAATACTTCGGTATTTGGTAGGGTCAACTGGAGTCCCATGTATGTTAGCATCTAGTTTAGTAGAATTGGCCATCGGTGTATTCATAGTATCACTACTTTGCATTCCATGTTTCTTTAAAATCTCAAGAGCATATTTGGACTGATTTAGAAAAATTCCACGGGGTGATTGATGAACTTGTAGTCCTAGAAAGAACGTAAGTTCACCCTTCATGGATATTTCAAAATTATCTGTCATTAATTTTGCAAAATCCATTGAGTAATTAGTGTTGGTTGAAGCAAAAATAATGTCATCGACATAAACTTGAACAATTAATAAGTCCATCCCGTAGGTTTTTGTAAACAGTGTTGGATCCACCGAGCCTAGAGTAAAATCATTAGCCAACAGGAATTTAGAAAGCTTGTCATACCACGCCTTGGGGGATTGCTTAAGACCGTAGAGAGACTTCTTAAGCTTGTAGACATGATTGGGACGTTCTGGATCAATGAATCCTTCAGGTTGACTGACATAAACCACTTCTCGGAGTTGACCGTTTAGAAAAGCCGTTTTCACGTCCATTTGGTAAACAATCATATTCCGATGAGCAGCAAATGCTAAGAATATCCGTACAGCTTCAAGTCTAGCCACAGGAGCAAATGATTCTTCAAAATCGATACCTTCTTCTTGAGAATAACCTTTTGCTACCAAGCGTGATTTGTTGCGTATGACTGTGCCTTCTGCATCCAGTTTGTTTTTCCAGATCCATTTTAAACCAATGACGATGATGCCTTCAGGTTTTTCAACCAATTCCCATACTTCTAATCTTTGAAAAGTTTCGCATTCTTCTTGCATAGACTCAATCCAGTTTTCATAAGTCATTGCTTCTTTGACATTTTTAGGTACGGTTTCACAAACTGTGAGTGCATAAATGCAAGTTTCACCGTCTGTGTGAAGGCGTTGTCTTGTCATGATAGGTGCATCTGGATGGCCAATAATTTGAACTAAGGGGTGATCTCTAGTCCATTTATGTGTCGAAGGATGAAGTTGATAAGTATCTCGCAAGTGAGCAGGACCCAAATTGCATGTAGATGACTCAACAATGTCGGGGATAGGTTGAGCATTTGCAAATGGGTTAATGAATGGTTCTGGGTCATGCTCTGCGGGTTGTGGAACTGATAAAGGTATGAAATCTCTAGCTGATTGTCGTGAGTTGGACCCAGTTTGTTCTGTTGTTGTAGGTGATATGACTGGAGGACCGTCTCTTCCAACAGTAGTTGTTGTTTGTTGAGGTGTATCAGGTACTTGATGTTGATCAAGATTTGCAGCGGAATTTGGTGTGGCCTCAGGTGGATGGTTAACAAGCGTATCATCAAACAATGGAGCAAACAAGGTTTCCACTTCTTTACGAGAAAGTGACAATGGTTCAGCCAAAGAGACCGGAAAGTTAAGACGGTTGGTTGCGGGTCCTAAGCCGTGTTGCTCAGAAGCCATAGCTAAAGTGCTTTAAACGGTTGATTACGGGTCCTAAGCTGTTGTGCTCAGTAGCCAATAAAATTAAGCTCGGGTCCGAAACTGAGTTGTTCCAAAGCCATTCCTGTTATATCTGAAAAGAAGAAAGAATTGACAAAACAGAGAACATGGATCCCCAAGTGTAATTGGGTTCCGGATGTTAGAAGCATAAAGATGTAGTGTCAATTATCTTCTTGACACTCGGACACACTATATCAATGATTTCCTTTCTCGCCTCAGGGATAGATGTTGTGGATTTCACATTAGTTTTGGTGCAAATGTCTAAAATCTTTCCTGTAGGAATCCACTTAAGACCAATTTATTTGAAAATTCTACCCGTGGGTACCCACCTAGTGTTAGATCTAGGAGATGTTTTCTTTTTAGATGCAGTGGGAGCATCACTTGGTTGAGAAAACCTACGTCCTATATTGATCCACTTCTTAGGTTTATGACTTATGACTTTTGGTTCAACGGGTTTGTATGTTTTAGTCGATTGAGCCTTTTCAAGTGAGTTTCCCTTTTGAAGATATTTTAAAGCACAAACAACATGATTATTTACGCAACTACTCTTAGATGCTAGCCAATTCCTATTAGTTTGTTGATAACTCCTAGGTTTTGGTGTGCTACTACAAGCAGTGTTCTGTACTACAGTGGAAGGAATTACATGAGGTTTTGAACCTAAAATTCTATCCTTTTGAAGTAGCGCCTTTTTCCTAGCCTTTTCTAGATCATAGTTCTTGTACATGTCATATGTGCCGTAAGACTTTTTACTTTTAATGCTCGTTTTAGACACTGTTTTTGAACTAATCCTAGATGAGCCAGGTATAATCACGTGTTGAGATTTAGCAGACACATATGCATTTTCCTTAGGCCAAGAATGTGGAGTGACTAGTTTTGTCAAATTGTTTTTCTCAACAACTTGGGAGGCAAACCGAGGTTTTGAAAATTTAGGTCGTTCAGATTTAAATGCAGTTGGTTGTCTAACCACTGATTGTTTTTTGTTTGTTTGAGAAGGCGGTTTCCCCAAGATTGATGGTTTTGCAAACTTAGTATCCACACTCTTGCCAGTCAGTCTTCTTAATTTGTTTTGCAATGCAGCATGTGCAAACACCTTTGCTTGAATTTGACCTTTTAAAAGCTCATTTTCTTTAACTAATGTATCCACACGTTTACTTAGTTCATTCAAAACTTTACCATCGTTGCCCGAAGTTAAAGATTCATCTTGCAATTTAAGTTCAAGCGAGATGCAATGTGCCTCTAGTTTTGAAAAATCTTTATGAAACTGGGCAATGGTCTTTTTGAGAAGAATGTTTTCAGACTCAAGAGTTTGGTATGATGTTTCAGTTATTGGATTATCAGGTAAGGACTCAGACTCAGAATGTTTGTTAAGAAATTGTACAACATTCTGGTCAATCTCTCCTTCATTACTGAAGTTAGGTTGCTCAGATTGTTGTTTCTCATTTGCAGGCATAATATGATCAACAGTAGATTGTACCTCAACCATTTGCTCTTTGTCAAAGTTAGGTTCTGTGTCATAGATGGGTATGACATCTTCCTCATCCATCTGTCCTTTGTCAAAGTTGGGCTCTGAGTCATAGAAGGGTTTGATCTCTGCACAGTCTGCATCTGTATCATTCCCCAATCTGCTGTTGTCATCCTGCTCTTCTGATTTTGTCCCATCGCTTTCCATGACACCCAAATTAGCTTCCAATGCATCAACCATATTAGATTGCTCTTCTTGAATCTGCAACTTCTGTTCATTCATTCTTAGGACATAATTTCTTCTGTGAAGAATCGCCTTCTCAATCGAATCCAAATCTCGTATCAATATGTCTTTGAAAGTTTCATCCTCGATTTGGGGTTTGATGAACTGCTGAAACTGTTCCTTGATCACTCTGAAGGTGGCGTTGGATTCATTCTCGTGAGCTTCTTCTGATGCAAGTTGCTTTTCAAGTTGATTCACGTTTTTGAACATCATATTCGTGAAAATGTCAGCGTCTTCTCCAAAGTCTTCTTCTGCTAAGTCTTTGTTTGAGAGGACCTTAAGATGTGACTTAAGTGATCTACACTGTTCCATGCATCTCTTCACTAAATATGTCTCTAACTCATGCATCAGCGACCTTGATTGATACATTTTCTCTCCCCCGTGATTGTTGCAATGTAATTGGAATAATCAAACAAAAATGTCACACTCAAGGTCGAAATAGTGATTTTTAATATTTTCTCGCCAAAAATAATTTGAAAAATTTTCTGTTACAAAATTTTGAAATCACTATAAAATGCAATTCTAATGTCACCGGAAAATTTTGAGTTTAAAAAATTTTGCCACCAAAATTCACCGATTTTTTTTTGTTTTTGTTTTTGTTTTTGTTTTTAAGAGATATTAAGAAGATAGTAAGAAGATATTTAAAAAAGAAACTTGTGTAAATATGGATCTTGTAGAAGGTATAGATGTAAAGCCAATTTTCGAAAATTAAGAGTTGTGTTCTCGAAATTTTGTTCTCGAAACTTTGTTCTCGAAATTTAGTGTTCTCGAAATAATGGTGATTTCGAAAAATTGTGTTCTCGAAATTTTATTCTCGAAACTCTGTTCTCGAAATTTTAGTGTTCTCGAAATAATGGTGATTTCAAAAAATTGTGTTTTCGAAATTTTAGTGTTCTCGAAACTGTGTTTTCGAAAAAAAAATGTTTCTCGAAACTTAGACAGAAAGTAGTTTTCGAAAACTTTGTAATTGCGAAATTGTGGTAATTTCGAAAAAAATGTGATTTCGAAAGTTTGCAATTTTTTCGAAAATCTAATCACACAAAGAAAATTCGAAATTATACAATTTCGAAATTTTGCCAAGAGTCGAAGTATTTTCTTTCTTATACAAGAGAGAAATTACTGAGTAAACGATCTAAGATGAGATTTCGAAACTTAGGAAGCAACTTCTTGTGATTTCGAAACTTGGTCTAAGATGAGATTTCGAAACTTAGGCAGTTTTTGTTTTTCAAAGAAAGCAATCCAAAAACTCGTTTTTATTTCAAGATTCTTGTACTTTTAGGTATAAAATGATGAGATCATTAAGAAAGTTGAAAACTTTATAAACTTTTTCAAAACTACAAAAGATTTCGAAAAAATAGTACAACAATCCTAAATCGATTTTTGTGACAAAAGTTTGGAACTTTTTGTTTGTTTTGATTTGTAGAACAAGTTTGTAAGCAAAGATGTGCTAAAAACCAAGAAACAAACAAGAAAGTACAAAAATTTTAACAAAAATCGATTTTAAAAAACAAGGTTAAGATGGAATTCAATGAAAACAACAAAACTACACCTTCTTCCGGCGAATGATACCACTTGTTAGGTCACACTTTATGTAAACACAAGTATAAGAATGATAGAAAAGAGATGAGAATGAGAGATGGTTGATTAAGACAATAAGAGAAATAGAAATGAAAGAGTTTTCTTAGAATTATGAATTAACCAACAAGGTTACTAGTCACATATGACTAGTATATATAGGGAAGGAGTAGGGCAACACTCCCTTCCTCCCTATCTAGTAAAACGAGATGGGCTTAAGGCCCATGGACTTGCTACATAAGCCTTAAGATTAAATAAACATACAAGCCTTAGCAACCTATTATTACAAATGACCGAGACTTGATAAAATAGTAAAACTTTGATCCCAACATTAACTATAGTGAGCTAATACCACGTTCTTGTACACACGAATTATAACGAATTAATGTGATTGCAAGATCAAAACAAACACTAATATTTTTGTTAAACAAAAATCGACCCAAGAACCCCAAGGGTGATCGGTTTTAGGCAAAGGAGAGGAGAGGAAAAACCAATTTAGGGTTACGTGTACAAGAGTGAAAAATGATAACCCTTGGTTTTGTATATATACTAGTTGTGAAACTTGGAGAACAAGTTGGAATGGGATTGGGTTTCCCCCTTGGTGTGTTCGACCGGCCATAAGCCCAAGGGAGGCATTCCAGAACCTTCTTGTTCACTAATTTCAAACTAGTCCTTCTCGTTTGCCCGTTAGTCAATTCCGTTAAGTACTAACGACCGTTAGTCATTTATAGCGTTTAATAAATAATTATATATATCTAACATTTATATATATAATAATTATTATTCATTAATTCTTATTCGTAATGTGTGTAATCCCGTGGTCTCGGGTTCGATACTAGACATGCACGTATTAATATTTATACACAAACTAATAGATCACAAGTCTGGGAACAAGGTACTTAGTTGTGGACGGGCACTGACTCACATTAGTCTTTGTTATTCAGAAGTTGCGTCACTACTTCTGAAGTTGCGTCACTACTTCTGAGACATTTTGTTATGGATTCTCTTGAATGGAATGAGCTATAAATGCGTTTAGGTTTATTTTTCTTGAACGTCAATTGTATTATAAACTGTAGAAAGTGGCCACAAGCAGTAATAAAATAAAAAACCCAAAAACCCCAAAAACCCAATCGTATTCATCGTGAACCCTAATCCTAAATTTCCAATTAGATCCGATCCCGTTTTTGTTTGATTCTTATACCTTATAACGTTTTGTCTCTGGTTTCTAATCATTGGATTGTCCCCTTAGACAACTCTTTATTTGGTAGATGTTCATAGAGATGTGGATTTGATTTTGGTCGCTGCTCTGTTCATTTAAAACCTTAATCGTTTTATTACCTTTGTGTTTCGTTTTTTTAATTTCCTTCGTTTATTCTGGTGTTTACTATGGGGGATCGTAGATCTAAAGAAGACCATGTACAACAAATTTCTATGTCTATTTATGTTACGAATTTCCCAGAACATTTCACTTTTCGTGATCTTTGGAAAGAATGTCAAGAATTTGGGCGTGTGATTGATGCTTATATTCCTAACAGGAGGTCAAAATCAGGTAACAGGTTTGGTTTTGTACGATTTATTCATATTAAAGATGTGGATCGGTTTGTACGAAACTTGTGCACAATATGGATGGGACGTTTACGATTGCATGCTAATGTGGCTAGATTTCAAAGATCACCTTTGAACAAAGCACTGTCTGATAAGGGTGCCTATAAGCCTTCTGTTGGAGCACTTAATAACAGTAAGGGTGTGGGGCAAAATTCTTATGTAGGTGCTGTTAAAAATAAGATGGAGTATAAACGAGATATAGAGGAGTATTCTCAACCTTCTTTAGTGCTTGATAATTCCTGTTTTTTACACTACGATAACTCATTAGCTTCAATGGGGAAGGTATCGGATTTTGGTCTTTTAACTAATTTAAAGATGGTCTTGATCAAGGAGGGTTTTGATAATTTTACTCTTAAATATTTAGAAGGATTTTAGGTTATTATTGAATTCCATGCTAAAGAGGTGATGGAGAATTTTTAGTCTCATGTTGGTGTTGGTTCGTGGTTTTCATCTTTAGAATATGCATCTGATACTTTCGTCATTGATGAGAGGGTAGTTTGGGTGGACATTGAAGGAGTTCCTATGAATGTGTGGACGTATAATACGTTTAATTTTTTTTTTGTCTAAATGGGGTGAGCTTTTATTTGAGGAGGATAAGGAAAACAGGTCTATGTATAGTAAGAGGCTATGCATTAAAACTAAACCGAAAAAATAATATTTTTGAGACTTTCAAGATTATTGTCAAAGGGAAAGTTCTTTGGATTCGTGTTAAGGAGGTTAGTGGATGGGTTCCTGATTTTTTTGGAAGAAGAAGAAGGGGTGAATGAATCTGATGATGATACATCAGTTAATGAGATTGATGGAGAAAAGAAGGAAAATGTTATGCAAGCTGACTCTGATAATGAGGGTGATGTTGATGAGGTTCTAGAAAAGATTTTTAATAAATCACATGAGGTGTCAAAGGAAGATAATGAAAATGGAATTGAAGAGGGTGAGATTAATTCTGAAGATCCGTTTAATATCTATGATCTTCTAAAAAAGAATCCTTGTGGGAATGATAAGGAAGTGCCGAATTCCAGTGCTACTTTGGAGTACCCTCCAGGATTTACTCCGAGGAACAATTCGTGTAACAAAGAAGAACAAGGTGGTTTTTTGAATGTGGAGGCGTTGAAACAAAAGGTGAATGTACAAGATAATTTTATTGGAGATAATAGCAACAGGGGTGTGTCACAATCTAAGGATGTAGACAAAGAATCGCATTGTTCATGACATTTTAGAAGAACAACAGGCCCACCAACAGGTGGTTCCATATTGGAAGTGTTGGATGAGTTGATAAAGGTGGGTCAAACAATGGGATATAAGATGGACGGGTGTGTTAGTAATATAGAGGAAATTATCAAGATTCGTGGAGAGAACGAGTCTTATCAATGAACTTTTTCTCTCTTAATATTCAAGGCCTCGCCCAAAAGGCTAAAAAAGATTGGGTTAAGGAGATTTGTAACAAGCACAAGGTGAATTTTTTGTATCAAACATTGCTGGGGTAATTATTCTTTTGAGTATTTTTGTGGTCCTTCTATGGGTAATTCAGGCGGCATTCTTTGTGTTTAGGATTCTAGGATGTTCCATAAACATAATTCTACGATCTCGGATTACTTTGTTGCTATTCAAGGTGATTGGATTCCAAATGCTAAAAAAATATCTTATCATATCCGTTTATGCTCCTCAAGAAATTTCTGAGAAGAGAATGTTGTGGTATTATTTAAACCACGTGATCGATAGTTGGAGTGGTGAAACCATCATAATGGGAGACTTCAATGAAGTTAGATCTAAAGAAGAATGTTTTGGTACTATTTTCAATGATCACAATGCTATTGCATTTAACTATTTTATTTCTTCAGGCGGCTTGGTGGAAGTTCCTTTAGGAGGTTGTGCATTCACGTTGTGTCATAAATCAAGTAGTAAAATGAGTAAGTTGGATCGGTTCTTGATTTCGAAAGGACTGATGGGATCTTATCCCAATATTTCGGCTATTACACTAGATCATTACTTATTGGATCATAGACCTATTCTTTTAAGAGAGGCATGTTACGATTATGGCCCCATTCCATTTCAGATGTTTCATTATTGGTTCGAATGGGAAGGTTTTGATAAGTTTATTATGGATACTTGGACTAATATAAGCATTTTGGACAATTATGCTATTAGTCAGTTCATGAAGAAGTTGAGATATTTAAAGGAGCAGATCAAATCGTGGGTTAGAAATAAAAAAGAAAGTACAAGTGTTAAAAAGTTAAACCTGAAAGGTATGTTAAATGATATTGATCTGTTAATTGACGATAAAAAGGTAGACCGGGAGTTACTTAATAAGAGGGTGCATGTTATGAATTCACTTCATGATCTGGAAAAGTTAGAGGCGTCGGAGTTAGCACAAAAAGTTAAGATAAATTGGTCGATTGAAGGGGATGAAAATTCTAGGTATTTTCATGGTATGCTTAATAAGAAAAGAAATCAACAAGCTATTCGTGGTATTTTAAAGGAACGCACTTGGTTAGAGGATCCGATGTCTGTTAAAAATGAGTTTTTATCTCATTTTAAGGAAAGGTTCGATAGTCCTAGTTCATCCAGATTAATGCTGGATATGGATTTTCCGAATAGAATTAGTGTAGAGCAGCTCATTGAGTTAGAAAGGAATGTGTCGAAAGAGGAAATAAAAAGGGCGGTGTGGGATTGTGGTTCTGACAAGTCTCCTAGGCCAGATGGCTTTACATTTGGTTTTTATAGAAGATATTGGGATACCATCGAAAAAGATGAGGTCAATGCGGTATCTTATTTCTTCACTGTTGGTATGTTTCCTAAAGGTGGTAATGCTTCTTTTATTGCATTGATTCCTAAAATGCAAGACGCTAAAGTTGTTAAAGATTATAGACCGATTAGTTTGATTGGTAGTGTGTATAAAATTATTGCGAAAATCTTGGCGAATCGTCTAGTGGGGGTCTTGGGAGACTTAATTCATGAACTTCAATCCACGTTTATTGTAAATACGCAAATCTTAGATGGCCCTTTCATCCTTGATGAGTTAATTCATTGGTGTAAATCTAAGAAAAAGCAATCGATGATTTTGAGAAGGCTTATGATTCGGTTAGATGGGATTACTTGGACGATGTTTTAAGTAATTTTGGTTTTGGTTCGAAATGGAGAGCGTGGATTCATAATTGTTTGGTGTCTTCTAAAGGCTCGATTCTTGTCAACGGGAGTCCTACAGGAGAATTTTATTTTCGAAAAGGTATTAAACAAGGTGATCAGTTATCCCCGTTTTTGTTTCTATTAATTATGGAGAGTCTCCATATCTCTTTTCAGAATGTGGTGAATGAAGGTATGCTCAAAGGAGTTTCGGTTAGTTCTTGTTTGCATTTATCTCATTATTTTATGCGGATGACATCATTTTTATGGGACAATAGTCCGAATCCAATATCAATACTATTATTCAAGCATTGGATTGTTTTAACAAGGCTTCGGGTCTTCGTATGAATTTACATAAAAGTAAATTAATGGGTATAGCTGTTAAAGATGAGGTGGTTTCTAGAGCAGCAATCAAGATGGGATGTAGTACTTTGAAGACTCCTTTTACGTATCATGGTATTAAAGTGGGTGGTTCGATGGCTCGTATAGGGTCTTGGGACGAGATTATGGACAAAGTACATTGTCAGTTATCTAAGTGGAAAATGAATACTCCTTCTATTGGAGGTAGAATGACATTACTTAAATCGGTGTTGAGTTCAACTCCTATTTATTATGTGTTTATGTTTAAAGTTCCTTCTCAAGTCCTTAAATGTTTAGAAGGTATTAGACGTAAGTTCTTCATTGGAGCTGATTCGAAAGAGAACAAAATGTCATGGTTTAAATGGAGTAGAGTTTTGGCGTCCAAAGATAAAGGAGGTCTAGGGGTATCAAGTCTCTTTTCGTTAAATAGAGCATTTTTGCTTAAATGGGTATGGCATTTTCAAAATAATAGAAATGCTCTTTGGTCTAGATTTATTTACGCCATGCATGGGAATAGTGGGGGTCTCGATAAGGGCTCCAAAGTCTATTATACCTCTATATGGAAGAATATTACTATTGAAGTTAAAAGATTGCGAAACAAAGGTGTTGATTTATTGAGTTTTATGAATAAGAAGGTTGGTAATGGGTTAGAAACGATATTTTGGGAGGAGGTTTGGAGGGGCGACAAGAAATTTAAGTCTAGATTTCCTAGAGTTTATGCGCTTGAATCCGACAAGAAGATTACAGTGACGACTAAAATGAATCATAATGATGTCGGTTTCTCTTTGCGTCGTTCACCAAGGGATGTAGTGGAGATGGAGCAGTTCAGTTCTTTAAAAGCGGTTCTTGAAGGAACGATTTTATCGGATTCAAATGATAGGTGGAGCTGGTCCCTTGTGGGTTTGGGTGAGTTTTCGGTAGCTTTGGCTAGAAAGTACATCTATGAACATCGGTTAGGTGGAGCTTCTCATAAGACACGTTGGATCAAAGTGGTTCCTATAAAAATCAATATGTTGGCGTGGAAAGTTCGGTATGATTTCTTACCTACTCGTTTGAATTTGTCTCGTTGAAGTATTGAGATTCAGTCTATCATCTGTCCGAGTTGTAATAAGGAGGTTGAATCCACGAATCATATATTTTTTGCTTGCTTATTGGTGAGAAATATTTATCGGAAGATTGCTACTTGGTGGGAGTTACCTTATGTGGAGTTTGATTCTTTTGAACAATGCTTTGATTGGCTCATTTCGTTGAGAATGAGTTCGAGACATAAAAACTTGTTGGAAGGGACCTTTTATGTTTCGTGGTGGCTAGTATGAAATCATCGGAACAAGTCCCTTTTTGATACAAAGAATCCTTCTACGGCGATTACTTTTGATGTTTTTGTATCTAGATCATTTTTTTGGTGTAGATATAGGAGTAAGGCTAAATTTAGTCGGATAGAGTGGATGAAAAATCCAAACCTTATCTCTTTGTAGCTTTTTCTAGCTTCTTGCTAGTTCTAATATAAATCCGCCGTTCAAAAAAATGCAGAAATTACATAATGTTGTCACTAACGGAGTTTGGATCATAATTATAAATATATACATTCCCTGTGAACTTATGTGAATAGTACCGTAGAAAGAATAGTAACTTCCCTTCTTCCCTGTAGCTCTTTTGGGCCAAATGGGTTATCCCTAACTCATACCCACACAAATTGGGTGGGTTTTTTTGAGCCAGATCCATGAGTTTAGATATATGTAGCTTCTTCTGGATTCTTCATATTCCAGAAAACACAGATACACACACACACATGATATGTGTGTTATCTCTGAATCTATGAACTTCCGGTAGGCATCCAAAAAAGGTTTGATTTTTACTTATGGTGATTAATTTTAGTTTAATTTTATTGTTTTAAAATTTAGGGTTTTAAATTATTATTATTATTATTATTATTATTATTATTATTATTATTATTATTATTATTATTATTATTATTATTATTATTATTATTATTATTATTATTTTTAACAAATTAGGGTTTCGTTAATTTGGGGGTTTGGTTGATTTCTTTTGTAGGATGTGTTGCTGATGATGTTTGCAACAAAGCCTTTTGAGGTAATTGTTTTCATCTAATTCATGTGCTTTCGATCAGATTATATGTTTATGATGCTTGGTAACTTATTTAATTTAAATGAATTATTCGGATTTAGATGGGTTATAAAATCAGAAGATGTGATTTGGAATGGTAGGGATGGATGAAAAAACGAGTATGTTTGAATGTTGATTAAAAAACAAATATATTTCGGTGTATAAAATTTGTTCTGAAAGTGATACTTAAAATATAGGCCTTGACGTATGTGTGTGTCGGTGCAAATAAGCATGAAATTTCATGTGAAACTGATTATTGATTGTTGACATATTTGCAGCCATAGGACGGCAGTTCATTCTGTATTTGTGTTTGCAACCATGGTGACATAGGCTTAGCTGTTTTCGTTCGCACCACATATGTGTGCAAACATGGTTACCTAAGCTTTGTTTTTCTAGGTAAGTGTATTTTGCCCAAAAACGTACCTTGGCGGGGTGACCATATGGTTGCAGCTATGGCATTTTACGGGTACCACTTCCATTGTCGCTGATCTGAGCCTGCTTAAAATTGAGGCGATTTTTGGGCTGGTCGTTCTTTATATTTAACATATCTTATTAAAATCGAGTATGCATGATCAATGTTTTCGGGGCGATGATGAAGAGGTTTTCGCCTATTTAATGCCTAACAGATACATACAAGCAATGATGATAAGTATCCGTGTTAAAACTTTTTATGTCATTTATTTAGCAAAACCGGTATCTTGGCGCGGCAACCTTACCCGATTGGTGGTTGCAGCCATGGCCGGTGCTCAGTTTTGCTGCTATATTTGCAAGCCTGGGTTATTTCACCATGATTACTTTGGCAGCGTCAGTCTCTTGGCGGGTCAACCTTACCCGAGTGGTGGTTGCAGCCATGGCTGCCGTTCACCTTTGGTACTATATTCACACGACTGAGCCATTGCGTGATGATCATCCACTTTTGGTACAGGAATGTATTGATGGTGATGTGAACGTATGCATGTATGTGTTGTGTGCTAAATATTGCGCGAAACCAGAAGGCCTGCACCAATAGTTTCGATACTATTCGACCCGTAAAACAGAGGGGTCTGCTATTCATTATAGTTTACAGTCTAGCATTCCATCTTTTGAATTCGATTCTTATTTTGATTCTCAAATGGTGCAGGGAGTTATTGGACATGGTTTTGTAATAAGATCGAGTGGGTAGATGACAATATGTGGTTATGGTATCGTTATAATCGGCTCAGAATGGTTTTTTGTATCGTTATAATCGGCTGTAATTTTTATTGAACGATATAGTTTCAGGATAGAACCTGCCAGTAGCTTAAGAATGGGTCAAACCTGTCTATACAGCCTTGGATAATCAAATAATCCTCTCTTTATCTTTTTCTTTATTGAATTTCTTATCATCTATTGTCTCTTTTTTTTTTTTTTTTTTTTTTTTTTTTTTTTGAAAATGGCTAAATCTTTATGTTTTTTTATCAGGTGAAAAGTTGATTCAACTTGAGAAGGAAAAGGATAGTATTGCTTATTTCATCACTACTCACGGGTGTAACAATCTTTCTTATTCATAATTGAAAGGGTTTGAAGCTGTAATGAAATGTGACCAGCGTAGCAGTGCAACAGTTAAGTGTATTTTCTTTTCTTTGAGGTGGTCTTGGATAGCCATCAACTCGAAGAAAAGAAAATACACTCAACTGCTGCAATCCCACGCTACAAATGGGAATCTTGAGGTGAAATTGTTGTTTTTTGCTACGAGTATATGAATCCTCAGTCCAATAATTGCACCTATGCTGCAAATGATGGTCAGTAGTCATATTTTAGAAGAGAATGTTTGTTTAAAATAAGAAATTTTTCCAAATGTTTTTAGACATAGATGTAACCTAGGCTGTTTATTCATTTTTTTGAACGTGGATCTTCTTCACCAACTTTAGTAGACGACAATTCTTTGGTAAATGCATCTATTAGATCAAGAGGTAAAAATATAGTCTAAAAATATGCATTTAAAATATACTTATAAGCTACTGTGTGTGGGGAACAATAAGCACACACAGTAGCTTATTGTAAATATTTTTATTCGAACAAAAGTGTTCGCTGTGTTTTTTAATTATGTTTTATTAAGGATTTGTCGGTTCGTGTGTTTTATAAGGGTTATGGTGGATACAAGGCACGAATTGTCGGTTCTTTATCTTTCTCTACTTACCCCTAGAACTGATACTTCGGCCAGGGGAGGCTTAGTACTTGGTAAAAGTAGTAGTGGTTAATGGATTATGAAGATGGAGGAAAGGGAATACCTGAAGCTTTTAAAAGATACGTGTCTCACAATAATTCAAACATCCTATTTAATTGTTTTTTAATGCTTAGATTGCTTATTGAAAGTATTAGCCCACTAAATTTTATCCCATTTTTCAGAAGTTAGGACTCTAAAGAAAAGGTGGCTGCTTTTGTTCTGGATGTACCCGTTAGCAAAACAAACTACCCAGTTTGGCTTGGCGAGCAGCGACGGAGGCAGAGATGCATGAGGCATGAGGAGGTATGCGCTTTGGAAACTCAATAGGTCCACACGTCTCCAGGCTTCAAAGAGACAAGGTAACTTTCACATTTCACTTGGCCTTGCATCTGACATCTTTAAGAGCTTTTCCAAAATGGGTCAGCTATATTTTCACTAAATATTCGCAGCGTTATAAAAAAGTATACAAAAAATGGGTAACAATCAATAAACAGATAGGTGGAAAAGTGAAATGCATTTTTAGGTTGTGGACTATATGATTGAAAAGTGAAATTTTGATGTTTTTTGTTAATGGTGTCATAATTGACTTTTCCATATGAAATTCCAAACAGTACAGATAAAGCAGTTCAAATAAGTAATCCCAAATACCTCTTACATAATTGTATAAGCTGTTTGAGTTTGCTTATTAAAAGTCGTTAATAATTATAGGCAATGCTGTGATTCAGAAGTTTCTGATTATCATATTTTGTGCAGGTTTATTCTGGCATTTGGTTGTTGTTTATGGCTAATGTTGGAACCAACAATGACAAGGAAATGTAAGTTGAGCTTTGCAAGTCACACTACATAAGTATGATACCTTTTTACCTTGCGAATTTTAGTTATCGTTATTTCAGCTCAAGAGGCGGAATGGTAGTTCGACTTCATACAGGACAACCAAAGGTTGATATATTTGAAGCTGAGGAAAATTTTATGAAGGTAGAGACTTTAAATAGAAGTAATTATTTTAGATAATCTTTCATATTAAAAAGTAGGAATGGAAGAGTAGTGAACGATGCAGTAATCTTGGAATGATAAGCTGCAATTCTCTAATTTTTTGGCGTTATTGTTTTTGCTCAGGTTTTGCTGCTGTATATTCAGCTCTTGGAATGATAACACACACTTCAAAAGAAAAGTTCCTTACTCATCGAGCACAGGTAACGCAAACTGCTATCAGTGAAGTTTAGTGATGTACTTTATTGTCGTTAAGCGAACAAATCGAATATCTTCAAGTCGATCACTCAATTATGTTTGTGAGACCAATTCGTTCCTGAAATGATCAGGGGTGTGTATAACCATAGGTATAATAATCTATTGGATGAACATAACAAGGTCGAATTAGAAGAAACTTATAAGCAAAAGTTAAGCCACACAAATTCCATCACTTTCAAAAAAAAATTGTGTTTTTATACTATTTTATTTGTAATACAAAGTGCGTAATTAATTTGGTGATGGTCAAGCACCTAAAGTGGTTGTTTTTATTGCAGCCTGTATAAAATAACTTGAACTATATTATTTCTTTATAAAGTGTTAGCTTTGATGTTTTACTAGAAGATATCTAGCATAATTGTGTGGTTATCAAATTGCAAGCCATAATTAGCATAATTGTGTGCTTATCAAATTTCAAGCGATATATTATTTCTTTGTAAAGTGTTAGCTTTGATGTTTTAGGACTACCAAGTGCTTGCAATATCCAAAGAAACTTGCAAACACTGGTAAAGGGAAGACAAAAGTAGGCGAGATTTACCATGAATGTATTCGCAACCCTACACATATTTTGCAGGCTGATTCAGGTAGACCAATTTTTTATTTTTATTATTTTTTTATTTTTTTACATTTTCATATTCTCCTGCATAATTTTGTCCTATTTGCTCATGCCACTATATCGTGGTTTGTTGTTTAAGCAGAGACGTTACTACAGGTGATAAGCAAGATTCATTCACAAAAATAGAAGATCAAACTTTGAAGATACCCAACACAGTTAAAAGGGAACTGTTTTGACACTGGTACAAAAGAAACACCAATTCCCGATAGCAAGAAACAGAAAAACGAGTAGCAGGCGCGATGAATGACTGATGAAAAGTTCTACTGCTATACCCAAGTTGCAAGGTACGATATGTATAATATACTCCTAGGATAATGGTATTGAGATATGATGAGTGTCTAAATACTCATCATTTTATACCAATCTGAACTGCTAAAACATCCAAAAACACTCAAATATGCATCAAAATACCGAGATTATTACAGAAGTGTGTTTTATATGTTTCAGATGCAAAATAATCAAAAACAGATACAGAACGTACAAAGTTTGCATAAGTGGCAGTTTCAGTCCTTCAACTTTCAAAACTTGTCAAATCTAGTCCCTGAAGGTTTGAAATGAAAGAAAAGTCAACTTAAGTCCTTGGGAAATCAAACATGTTCACTATAAAACACTGGATAAAAGTTTTCACAAAATGGCAATTTTTACCACTCAAGTTTCAAAATTGGCAAAATTAGTCCCTGGGTGTTTTAAAATGGAATTTTATCAAATATCACCCTTGTACTATTCATAAAATACAATTTGGAACTTTTTGATAACTTGTGGGAAATTACAATTACACCCCTCAAACTTTGGTGAAATTGCATAAATGGTCCCTGAAGGTTTAAAAATGGAAAAAATACAAATATTACCCTTGTACTAATGTTATATGGCAGGAATGGCCCTTTGTGATACTTTGGAAAAATGGCATGATCAGTCCCTAAAGTTTCAGCAAATTACAAGATTAGTCTTTGGGCTTTATTAACTACAAAACCAAACCGGCCCTTATTATACCCTTTAAACCAAATCCAAAAACAAAAACAAAGCCTGGTCCAAAATTTCCCAAGCCCAAAACACACCAAGGCCCAAACTCCCTTAAATAATAAAACGGGGTCAAATACTTTGACCTCGTTGACCCGCGTTGACCACCCCCATCTTCAACCTCGTCACCTGCTTCACCACCATCCACCATCCACCCTCTCCACTTGCCATCACCTTTCCACCTCATTACCCCCTCTGTCACCCCCACAACCAAACCCCTTCCCCTGGTTTTGCACCAGGGGACTCCACGTGTCACACCTACACCATCCACCATCCCTACACCCAGCAACTACTTACACCACCACCCATAGACCAACCCCTACTCTCCATTTTGTTCCCCCCACCATCACAAGTCGTATCAACAGCATTTAATGCTCTGAAAGAGGCTGCAAGTTACCTCTCCCACTTTTGGCGTCAAAAAGAGATTTAAACAGCTGTGATGATTTAAACTGATCCAAGGGTTGAAAAGTGGTGGGATTTGCTCTGAGAGCCACGTGGAACAAGTGGAGGCTATAAAAGGAGGAAGATGCAGAAGGATTAGTTAGTTAGTTTTTTATGTAATTTTCAATTAAAATCGTATTAGTGTAACTTGGTCTCTCAGTTTTAAATTTAAGCTTCTAAGCATTTCATTAATGTTGTAAGGTTGTAAGAACTCTTTATTCAAGTTTTAATATAAGTTAATGTTCCAATTCAGTTCATGAATCCTTGTTTTGAATTCAAAAATCTTTACAAGCTTTCTAGTTATTATTTGTTGTTGTTTCCAATCCTTAAGCTCATATAAGTTAATAATTTAGCTTATTAGAGTTATTAGAAACCTTCAATTCCAGTATTACTTGAAAAAGAAAAAAATAGAAAAAAATAAGAAAAATAGAAAATAAATAAAAAACAAGTGTGCAATGATGATCAAGGCTGGAGCAAGGTTCATTCTGGATGGCCTTTGGTATTAGAAGCCTTGTGGAATGCAATCCTTCTTAGTTTCCATTTTGTTGCATCTTATTTATTACTGCTTCATTTTGAGTTTTTATTGCTTAATTATTAATATTTAGTCATAATTTAACTTAATATAGATAGCTTGTTCATTTAAATTTGTAGTTACTAAGAATCTCATTTTCACAGTCAAATAATAGTTTTATTGTCACTTCTGTGTTTCATGCTTGAATTATGGTTAATTTATGCTCAATTGGTCTTATTATATGATATTAAGAAGTTTTAAATCAGTGTTAAGCTTTAATTCAATCAATTGCTTTGAAAATAAAAAAATTGATTCATATAAAGGACTGTTTGGATTAGTCTGTGTAGTGGTTCATTTGTACCTTTTGGTGCTTGAAGTTTATGTGACTATCTTACTCAGTAGTATTGTAGTCAAAATTAACTTTCACATAAGCATTTATAAGCCTCAAAGTCAAAATAGCTTGGAACATCAATTAAATTGCTATCTATTGTAATTTACTTGCTCATTTTCATCTCACTAGTTCATTATTAGGTTACTTAGCTTAATCTAACTTCTTTTCAGCTTAGTATAACATAATCAGTAAGTAGATTTGGTTTAAAGTTCATTTAAGTCAACTAGTTGTTAAAAGATAAAAGTCAAAATTCGTACTATTGTTAGAAATCCAAAATTTCAAAGAATTTTCTTGAATTTTGTGATCAAAATTGGAACCTGAGCTTTTCACAACTTGAAATCTACCAGCTTATCTTTCAAATCTCATGTCTGGCTTATTTTTGTGAATTTTTCTGTGGTCCCCACACTGGCTCAAAGTGACTTGCAGGGATAGAAAGTGCCCTGTGCACAGAAAACTGACCATATTTCACAAGCCCTCATAAGCTTATCTGTGAGCTTAAGCTTTTGAGCTTTGGCTTTTTGGGTAGCTTATTGATCTAAATCATTGAACCAGTGCTTATTTTTGGCCATAGAACCTTTGCTCTTAGCTTATATTGGTCTGCTAGTTACCCTGACCAAACTCAGTTCACTGAGTGGTCAGCCCAAACCACCCATATTCATAAGCTCATTGAGAGCTTATTAGTGGACCCCACTGCTTGAGCCTTGGCTTATTTTAAAGCCCTCCTAGCCAGCTTTTAGGATCACCCTTCAAACTGGACCCTTGTGTTTATTTGTGGTCCCCACATAGGGCTGCATATTAGCTTTTGGCCTGTTTGGTTGTAGCAAGGTTCAAGATTGCTTATTTGAGCTTCTTGACTTATTCCTTGTGCTTATTCAAATGTTTTAGCTTATTTTAGGTGTATCTCAACTACTTGTAGCTTAAAATACTCTAGGTCTCCATTTTGTAGCTTATTCATAGCTTATTTCATTTCAAAATCCAAGTTTGGCTTATTTAAGCCATCTGTTAAGGAAATAAGCTCATACAGAGCTTATTTGGCTTTTCTAAGAAGTTTTCCCTTTTTAAAGTTTCCTAATTTTGCTTGTTTCATAGGTTTGTAAAAAGAAAATCAAAAAAATAAATAATTGCAAAAAAATTGGGTGTGTGTGGAGTCGAACCTGGGACCTCTGGATAGTAACATGCATAATAACACACACCCCTTCCATTAGCTCTGGGGCACCAGTTCCGTTTAAGTCTCCACAAACAATATACTTAAGGTTGTTTTTGAGTAATAAGCTTATTTAAGCCGTTTGGCTTATTACAGCTTATTTGAATAAGCTGTTGACACCCACTTATTTTTCCTAGGCTTTTCATTACTTAATATACTTTCTGTAATTTTTTCATAATTTTTACTGTTCAAATAATATTAATTATAATTAATACTAGTTTAATTAATAATTAGGTAATATTAGTTAATTAAATAGTTTTAATAATTTTTATTTAATAGTAGTATCTTTTTATATTTTTTTTAAGTTTTATATATCATTAGGTGTTTTTAGAAAATATTTTCCTAATTGTTACTATTCATTTCCTATTTTCCTTAATTAATTTAGTTAATTAGATTTTAATTAATAAATAAGTAATTAATTAGTAAATTAGCCTAAATATAATTTTTAGAATAATTTTATAATTTTTTAGGATTCCTGTGATGGTTAATTAGTTTTATAAATTTTTCCTTAATTTTCTAAGTCATTTTAGTATTATTAGTAATTTAAAATAATTTAAATAGTTTAATTAAAATAATTAGTAATTAATTAAAAGAAAACTCATAAAAAGACAAAAATATTTATTTTTATTTTTTATACTTTCTTCAAGTTCATTTTAAGTTTTAGAAAATAGTTTTGCAAATTTTTAGTTTAATTTGTAGTTTTTATCCTTTTTAGTTTGATTTAAATTAGTTTTAATTAAATAGTTAAATAGTTTTTAATAAAATAAATAATAAAATAATCAAAAAAATAATTTTCTTTTTAATTTAATTTTCTTTTAAGTTTAAGTTTATAGAATTTTCATTTTTAACCCCTGTAGTTTATTTTTCCTTAAAACTCACTTTTTTCTCAGTACGCACACGTATTTGTTTACATTTCAGTTTACGTATATACATAGTTGTTTACTATCCTTGTTTTATATTATTATCCAAATAATATCAGTAGTGTAACTCAAACCCGCTTAATATTTGGTTACTGTCCTCAGTACCATTTATTCCCAAAAACGTTTACAAATACAATTTCAATCTCGTTGGGACTTAACGACCCGGGGATTTCCCTGTACTTCCACGGATTTTAATACTTGACTTTTTCTCCCAGGTGGACCTATCAACTGCACACGCTTGACTGGTTGGTTTGGGAGGAGTCAAAATTTGGCGCCGCAGCTGGGGAGGTTGTTGCGTATTTTCAAACGATTTAGGTATAGTGGTTTTCAAAACCCCTCCTGTACAAATACCATCACTTTGTAAAAATCAAAATCATATCTGAAAAAGTTCACTAACACTTTTCCTAAAGTGTTAAAAACACCAAAACCAAGGCAGAACACCTACCAACTGGGGTGTGAACATAATAAGTTCCCAAACTTAAGATAAAAACTTGTCATTATATCCCTGTGGGTGGTGTACCTTTTTCAAAGAAGTCATTCACTTATGATTATTGGATTTAAGTTCACTGTGGTTTTGCCTTGATCTTGTTTTGAAAATTGTTTTTAGTGCATGCGCACTCGTTCACAATCACGACGTAATCGTCATAGAAACGTAACCGAGTTACATATTGTTGAAGAAGAACACACATTAAAAATGAACGACGAGCCTCCAATCCCTCCCAAGGAGGAACCAGTTCCTGACACCTGAACAATGGAGGAACTGTGTCAACCTACCATGCACGGGAGGGGTGGACCCATTGCACCACTTACAATTGGAGCCTCAGATTTTGGACTAAAACACAACATGATACAACAGGTCCAGAATTCGTGTCCGTTCCACGGTTTGCCGAGTGACGATGCTAACAAGCATCTCGATAAATTTTTAACCGTCACCCAGAGCATGAAACAAAATGGCGTCACCGAATACGGCCTGCGTTTATACCTGTTCCCATATTCTCTCACTCATCATGCGACTTCATGGTTCGATCGACTTCCTAAGAATTCGATCCATACTTTTGATGAGATGGTTACTAAATTCTTGGCTAAATACTTTCCACCATCTATGGTTACAAAGCTGAGAAACGATATTAGTAACTTCAGACAGCTTCCCGAAGAGTCCTTATTTGAGGCATGGGAACGCTACAAACTTGCTATTGATCGGTGTCCCAATCATAACATGCTTCTTGTCACCATCATTGATACCTTTTATAATGGTTTGACACTTCGTCATCGTGACACCATCAATGCTGCTGCTGGGGGCACCTTTATGAAAAGGACCCCTGAAGAATGTTATGACTTAATCGAAAACATGACTGCCCATCACAATTTTTGGGACTCCTCTGCAGAGAGGAATGACTCATGTAAGTCAGTCACTCCGGCAAATAATGAAATAGCTGCCCTTACCAGAAAGTTTGATGATTTGTCTGCTGCGGTTCTCCGAATTCACCAGATAAATCACAATCAGCAGAATAAAACTATCAGTTGTGAAACCTGTGGTGGTCCACACCCTTACCATGAGTGCCCAGCCTCCGGTGGCTTCACTCAAGAGAACATATTCGCAGCCCAAGGTTCCTACAATACGGGAGGTAATTCTTACCAACCGCAAGGGGTCCGAAATCTGTTGAGTTATCGTTCCAATAACTACATTGGACCACCGGGATTTAATCAATCCCAGAACCAAAATGGTCAAAACAGAAACCAGAACTTTAACCAGAATCAGAACCAGAACCGAATGAACCAAGGTTTTAACAACCAAGGGAATTTCAACTCTGGTCAAAACCAGGTTCAACAAAATCAGAACCAAGGGAATTATAACCGTAATCAAGGTCAGAACAATTACCCTCAGGGTAATTTTCAACAACAAAACCACTTCCAGGGTAATAACAACCAGCAACATGGGAATTTCCAGAACAATCGGGCTCAAAATTTTCTAAACCAAAATCAAGCCATTGTTCCAACTGGACCATCATCTGATGAGTTATTAAAACAGTTTATGAAATCCCAAGATGAACTGAACAAAGTGCTGGTTAGTCAAATATCTGACTTGAAGAAGTCTTTAAATGATCGACCCTCGGGCTCAGGTACTACTTTACCTAGCAACACGATCGCTAATCCGAGGGGCGATGTAAAGGCGATCACCACAAGAAGTGGAGTTTCTCATAAAGGACCCACTGCTCCATCTACTTCTTCTCCTATCCCGGTATAGGAATGTGAAACTGAGGATACTACAGATACGGTACTTCCTACTAATAACGGAGGTACCAATGACATCCCTCCTCAAGTTATCCCGGTCCCGACTCCTCCTAAAAGAGTCGTGTTTGAAACTACCGAAGGTCCTGTTGAAAATCCAAAAGCCAACCCAAAACCAACAATTCCATACCCTCACGATTGCAAGATCAGAAGCTCCGTGAAAAAGCTAATCATCAGATGGAAAAATTCTTTCAGATTTTTCAAGAACTACACTTCGATATTAGTTTCGCGGATGCTCTTCTTTTAATGCCCAAATTCGCATCGACAATCAAAAACCTGTTGAGCAATAAAGAAAAACTGTTTGAGATGGCACGAACTCCACTCAATGAAAACTGCTCTGCAGTTCTATTGAAACAGCTTCCCGAGAAGCTAGGAGACCCCGGGAAATTTCTAATACCATGTATTTTCCCAGGGATGGTTGAGTGCTTTGCCTTGGCCGATCTTGGTGCAAGCATCAACTTAATGCCCTATTCAGTTTGGAAAAAGCTCTCTCTTCAGGCACTTAGTCCCACATGCATGACTCTCGAGCTTGCAGACCGTTCAATTTCACGTCCCCTTGGTATTTCCGAGGACGTGTTTGTAAGAGTGGGAAAGTTCCATTTTCTGGCAGACTTTGTCGTTGTTGATTTCGATGCGGATCCAAGAGTTCCACTCATTCTTGGGAGGGGATTCTTAAGGACGGGTCGTGCATTAATCGATGTTTTCGATGAGGAAATCACGTTACGAGTTGGCACTGAAGCGATAACGTTCAACCTTGATCAAACCTCGAGATATTCCTCGAATTATGATGCTGAATCGGTCAACCGAATTGATGTCATTGACATTGCATCCGAGGAGTATGCTCAGGAAATCCTTGGATTCGCTGATAGTTCTCCGAGTGGAAATCCCACTCCCTCTTCTCACCCCATAATTGCTAATTCTTCTCCTTCCCTCACTCCGTTTGAGGGAAGTGATTTCGTCCTTGAGGAATTAGAGGCCTTTCTAAAAAGTGATTCAGTTCCCGAAGGAATTGATAACCAAGAGATTGACCCAGAGAGGGATATACTTCTCCTTGAGAAGTTATTGAACAAAGATCCTTCTCCCATTCCTGTTCTACCTCCACAACTTCATAAAGCGGAAGTCAAATATGTTGAGAAAAATGATGATTTCCCCGAGGTCGAACTTAAGGACCTGCCTCCTCATCTAGAATATGCATTCTTGGAAGGTAACGATAAGTTACCAGTCATTATTGCAAAAGACTTAAAGGATGAGGAGAAAACCGCGCTGCTTAAGGTTTTAAAGTCCTACAAGCAAGCAATTGCTTGGAAGCTCTCAGACATAAAGGGTATTAACCCGGATTTTTGTACACACAAAATCCTAATGGAAGAGGACTTTAAACCTGCCGTGCAGCATCAAAGAAGGGTAAATCCAAAAATCCACGAAGTTATCAAGGAAGAAGTTATCAAACTTCTCGATACAGGATTGATTTACCCTATATCAGACAGTCCTTGGGTTAGCCCAATACATTGTGTTCCAAAAAAGGGTGGCATCACGGTTGTCACAAATGAGGATAACGAGTTGATACCAACTCGTTTGGTTACAGGGTGGCGAGTATGTATCGATTACAGAAAGCTTAACGAAGCCACCCGCAAAGACCATTTCCCTCTACCCTTTATGGATCAGATGCTCGAGCGACTAGCGGGGAATGAGTATTATTGCTTCCTCGACGGCTTCTCGGGTTACTTCCAGATTCCCATTGATCCACAGGATCAAGAGAAGACTACCTTCACATGCCATTACGGGACATTTGCATATCGTCGCATGCCTTTTGGGTTATGCAATGCTCCGGGCACTTTCCAGAGGTGCATGATGGCTATTTTCCACGACATGATCGGGAAAACCATGGAGGTATTCATGGATGACTTCTCAGTCATCGGGAATTCTTTCAACTCATGCCTCTCCCATTTAGAAAAGATGCTTCAACGCTGTGAAAACACTAATCTTTGTCTAAACTGGGAGAAGAGCCATTTTATGGTTAAGGAGGGCATTGTCCTCGGCCATAAAATTTCAAAAAGTGGGATTGAGGTCGATAAAGCTAAAATTGATGTTATTTCTAAACTACCTCATCCCACCACTGTTAAAGGCATAAGGAGTTTCCTAGGCCATGCCGGGTTCTATCGGAGATTCATTTAGGATTTCTCCAAAATAGCCCGGCCCATGACTCATCTTCTTGAAAAGGATGCTCCTTTCATCTTTTCCCCCGAGTGCATCGAAGCTTTTTCTACTCTAAAGAAAAGGCTTACCGAGGCACCGATCCTTATTGCCCCCGACTGGGACTTACCCTTCGAACTTATGTGCGATGCTAGCGACTTCGCTATTGGTGCAGTTCTGGGGCAACGCAAATCAAAACATTTTCAGCCAATACACTACGCAAGTAAGACCATGAGTGAAGCTCAAGCACACTATACCACCACAGAAAAAGAATTATTAGCAGTGGTATATGCCTTTGAGAAATTTAGGTCTTACTTAATCCTAACCAAATGCGTGGTGTATACGGACCACTCGGCTTTGAAATACCTGTTCACTAAACAGGACGCAAAGCTAAGACTGCTCCGTTGGGTCCTGCTCCTTCAGGAATTCGATATACTCATACGAGACAAAAAAGGAGCAGAGAACCTTGCTGCTGATCACTTGTCCCGGTTAGAGAATCCTCATCAGGATATTCTCGAGAGAAAAAAAAATTAATGAAACTTTTCCTCTGGAGACTCTCAATCTAATCTCTACCCGGGATGATACCACCACCCCATGGTTTGCCGACTTTGCAAATTACCATGCGGGAAATTTCGATGTGAAAGGGATGTCGTCCCAACAGAAAAGAAAATTCTTTAAAGATGTGAAACATTACTTCTGGGACGACTCCTACTTGTTCAAAATATGTGCGGATCAAGTCATCCGACGGTGTGTCCATAGCCATGAAGCCATGGAAATTCTTAAAGCTTGTCATGATGGACCCACGGGGGGACATCATAACCCAAACTCCACCGCCAAAAAGGTGTTTGATTCGGGATTCTTTTGGCCCACGATCTATAAAGACGCCCATGAACTTATCAAATCCTGTGAGGCTTGCCAGCGTCACGGGAATATTTCCAAAAAGAATGAGATGCCGCAAAACACCATCCAAGTCTGTGAAATATTTGATATGTGGGGTATTGATTTTATGGGGCCATTCCCGTTTTCACGAGGGAATAAATACATACTCGTGGCTGTCGACTATCTGTCAAAATGGGTTGAAGCAAAAGCTTTACCCACCAATGATGCCCGAGTAGTCGTTAACTTTCTGAAATCTCTCTTTTCCAGATTCGGGACTCCTCGTGCCATTATCAGTGATCGTGGCACACACTTCTGCAATGAACAATTTGCAAGAGTGATGCTGAAATATGGTGTAACTCACCGTCTTTCTACAGCATACCACCCAGAAACAAGTGGGCAGGTGGAGGTCTCGAATCGGGGTATTAAGAGAATTCTGGAGAGGACGGTGGGAGAAAACCGTGCCTCTTGGTCGGATAAGCTGGATGATGCATTATGGGCTTTCCGTACTGCTTACAAAACACCCATCGGGTGTACTCCATATAAGCTAGTGTATGGGAAAGCATGTCATCTTCCGATCGAATTAGAACATAAGGCCTACTGGGCCTTAAAACATGCAAACTTCGACCTTCACACAGCGGGTGATCACCGCAAGGTTCAACTAAACGAATTAAACGAACTTCGTGATCAAGCTTATGAGAATTCTTTGATTTACAAGGAAAAAACCAAGAAGATCCACGACTCAAAAATTAAAAACCGTGTTTTCAACATCGGTGACAGAGTCCTTCTCTTCAATTCACGATTGAAGATTTTCTCAGGAAAGCTTAAAACTCGTTGGTCTGGGCCATTCACTGTAACAAGAGTATTTCCATATGGAACTGTTGAGTTAGCTCAACCTGACGGTTCCAACTTTAAAGTGAATGGCCATCGGTTAAAACACTACTTTGGAGGGGACATACAACCAATGGTTGTCCCGGATCTCCAAACTTTCCCCATGGACCAATAAATTCGGGGTCGAGTCAAGCTAGCGACTCGGTTAACAAAAAAAGTAGCTTCCTCATGAACAAATCAATTCGAGGTCGAGTCAAGCTAGCGACTCGGTAATCAAAAACAGTAGCTGAACATGGGTTTTCACCCGTGTGTACCACCCTAGTGTGGGGGAGATGCCCCACATGTTGTATATATCCTAAAAAAAAAAAAGAAAAAAAAAGAAAAAAAAATGTACATAGACTAAAATAAAGGTTACTAGTATTTCCTTCTTATGTTCTAAGTGTCAGTTTAACACCCGGTATTTTGAATATTGAGGGCAATATTCATTTCTAAGTGTGGGGGGGGGGGGGGGGATTCTCGCGAATTCAAACACATGTTCCATCAAGCACCCTCATTTGATCAACATTTAAAATTTTTTCACACTTAAAAATGCAATAAATGGTTATCAGTCCGCCATGTCTAACCCACATAAGGATTGGCTAATCCAGGAGCAAACGACTCTTGGTAAAGATATCTCAAAACCGTTGATGGCTTGCAATTTGCCCAAAATTGTATGGTAAATCAACTCGCCATATCCCATAAAGTGATGAGTTGGCTAGCCCGCAAGATTATAGCTTGTGGTAAAGGCCGTGGAAAAACCATAATTGGTAATCAGCTCACCAAGATGTTGACTATTCCATCAAGAGTTGGCTAGTCCAGATGCAAACAGCTTTTGGTAAAGACTAATCAAATCCGTTGACAGCTGGTGGTTTGCTCAAAATCACACGGTTATCAGGTGTGCCACAGTTCTCACTCCTGGCTACTCCAGAAGTAATGGCTTTTGGTAAAGAGACATAAAATCCATTAAATTTTCTCAAAATATTGCTAGGGACTAGCAATACTTTAGTGTGGGGGATTGATGAGTGTCTAAATACTCAATATTTTATACCAATCTGAACTGCCAAAACATCCAAAAACACTCAAATATGCATCAAAATACTGAGATTATTACAGAAGTGTGTTTTATATGTTTCAGATGCAAAATAATCAAAAACAGATACAAAACGTACAAAGTTTGCATAAGTGACAGTTTCAGTCCCTCAACTTTCAAAACTTGTCAAATCTAGTCCATGAAGGTTTGAAATGAAAGAAAAGTCAACTTAAGTCCTTGGGAAATCAAACATGTTCACTATAAAACCCTGGATAAAAGTTTTCACAAAATAGCAATTTTTACCCCTCAAGTTTCAAAATTGACAAAATTAGTCCCTGGGTGTTTTAAAATGGAATTTTATCAAATATCACCCTTGTACTATTCATAAAATACAATTTGGAACTTTTTGATAACTTGTGGGAAATTACAATTTCACCCCTCAAACTTTGGTGAAATTACATAAATGGTCCCTGAAGGTTTAAAAATGGAAAAAATACAAATATTACCCTTGTACTAATGTTATATGGCAGGAATGGCCCTTTGTGATACTTTGGAAAAATGGCATGATCAGTCCCTAAAGTTTCAGCAAATTACAAGATTAGTCCTTGGGCTTTATTAACTACAAAACCAAACCGGCCCTTATTATACCCTTTAAACCAAATCCAAAAACAAAAACAAAACCTAGTCCATAATTTCCCAAGCCCAAAACACACCAAGGCCCAAACTCCCTTAAATAATAAAACGGGGTCAAATACTTTGAACTCGTTGACCCGCGTTGACCACCCCCATCTTCAACCTCGTCACCTGCTTCACCACCATCCACTATCCACCCTCTCCACTTGCCATCACCTTTCCACCTCATTACCCCCTCTGTCACCCCCACAACCAAACCCCTTCCCCTGGTTTTGCACCAGGGGACTCCACGTGTCACACCTACACCATCCACCATCCCTACACCCTGCAACTACTTACACCACCACCCGTAGACCAACCCCTACTCTCCATTTTGTTCCCCCCACCATCACAAGTCGTATCAACAGCATTTAATGCTCTGAAAGAGGCTGCAAGTTACCTCTCCCACTTTTGGCGTCAAAAAGAGATTTAAACGGCTGTGATGATTTAAACTGATCCAAGGGTTGAAAAGTGGTGGGATTTGCTCTGAGAGCCACGTGGAACAAGTGGAGGCTATAAAAGGAGGAAGATGCAGAAGGATTAGTTAGTTAGTTTTTTAAGTAATTTTCAATTAAAATTGTATTAGTGTAACTTGGTCTCTCAGTTTTAAATTTAAGCTTCTAAGCATTTCATTAATGTTGTAAGGTTGTAAGAACTCTTTATTCAAGTTTTAATATAAGTTAATGTTCCAATTCAGTTCATGAATCCTTGTTTTGAATTCAAAAATCTTTACAAGCTTTCTAGTTATTATTTGTTGTTGTTTCCAATCCTTAAGCTCATATAAGTTAATAATTTAGCTTATTAGAGTTATTAGAAACCTTCAATTCCAGTATTACTTGAAAAAGAAAAAAATAGAAAAAAATAAGAAAAATAGAAAATAAATAAAAAACAAGTGTGCAATGATGATCAAGGCTGGAGCAAGGTTCATTCTGGATGGCCTTTGGTATTAGAAGCCTTGTGGAATGCAATCCTTCTTAGTTTCCATTTTGTTGCATCTTATTTATTACTGCTTCATTTTGAGTTTTTATTGCTTAATTATTAATATTTAGTCATAATTTAACTTAATATAGATAGCTTGTTCATTTAAATTTGTAGTTACTAAGAATCTCATTTTCACAGTCAAATAATAGTTTTATTGTCACTTCTGTGTTTCATGCTTGAATTATGGTTAATTTATGCTCAATTGGTCTTATTATATGATATTAAGAAGTTTTAAATCAGTGTTAAGCTTTAATTCAATCAATTGCTTTGAAAATAAAACAATTGATTCATATAAAGGACTGTTTGGATTAGTCTGTGTAGTGGTTCATTTGTACCTTTTGGTGCTTGAAGTTTATGTGACTATCTTACTCAGTAGTATTGTAGTCAAAATTAACTTTCACATAAGCATTTATAAGCCTCAAAGTCAAAATAGCTTGGAATAACATAATCAGTAAGTAGATTTGGTTTAAAGTTCATTTAAGTCAACTAGTTGTTAAAAGATAAAAGTCAAAATTCGTACTATTGTTAGAAATCCAAAATTTCAAAGAATTTTCTTGAATTTTGTGATCAAAATTGGAACCTGAGCTTTTCACAACTTGAAATCTACCAGCTTATCTTTCAAATCTCATGTCTGGATTATTTTTGTGAATTTTTCTGTGGTCCCCACACTGGCTCAAAGTGACTTGCAGGGATAGAAAGTGCCCTGTGCACAGATAACTGACCATATTTCACAAGCCCTCATAAGCTTATCTGTGAGCTTAAGCTTTTGAGCTTTGGCTTTTTGGGTAGCTTATTGATCTAAATCATTGAACCAGTGCTTATTTTTGGCCATAGAACCTTTGCTCTTAGCTTATATTGGTCTGCTAGTTACCCTGACCAAACTCAGTTCACTGAGTGGTCAGCCCAAACCACCCATATTCATAAGCTCATTGAGAGCTTATTAATGGACCCCACTGCTTGAGCCTTGGCTTATTTTTAAGCCCTCCTAGCCAGCTTTTAGGATCACCCTTCAAATTGGACCCTTATGTTTATTTGTGGTCCTCACATAGGGCTGCATATTAGCTTTTGGCCTGTTTGGTTGTAGCAAGGTTCAAGATTGCTTATTTGAGCTTCTTGACTTATTCCTTGTGCTTATTCAAATGTTTTAGCTTATTTTAGGTGTATCTCAACTACTTGTAGCTTAAAATACTCTAGGTCTCCATTTTGTAGCTTATTCATAGCTTATTTCATTTCAAAATCGAAGTTTGGCTTATTTAAGCCATCTGTTAAGGAAATAAGCTCATACAGAGCTTATTTGGCTTTTCTAAGAAGTTTTCCTTTTTTAAAGTTTCCTAATTTTGCTTGTTTCGTAGGTTTGTAAAAAGAAAATCAAAAAAATAAATAATTGTAAAAAAATTGGGTGTGTGTGGAGTCGAACCTGGGACCTCTGGATAGTAACATGCATAATAACACACCCCCTTCCATTAGTTCTGGGGCACCAGTTCCGTTTAAGTCTCCACAAACAATATACTTAAGGTTGTTTTTGAGTAATAAGCTTATTTAAGCTGTTTGGCTTATTACAGCTTATTTGAATAAGCTGTTGACACCCACTTATTTTTCCTAGGCTTTTCATTACTTAATATACTTTCTGTAATTTTTTCATAATTTTTACTGTTCAAATAATATTAATTATAATTAATACTAGTTTAATTAATAATTAGGTAAGATTAGTTAATTAAATAATTTTAATAAATTTTATTTAATAGCAGTATCTTTTTATATTTTTTTTAAGTTTTATATATAATTAGGTGTTTTTAGAAAATATTTTCCTAATTGTTACTGTTCATTTCCTATTTTCCTTAATTAATTTAGTTAATTAGATTTTAATTAATAAATAAGTAATTAATTAGTAAATTAGCTTAATTTAATTTTTAGAATAATTTTATAATTTTTTAGGATTCCTGTGATGGTTAATTAGTTTTATAAATTTTTCCTTAATTTTCTAAGTCATTTTAGTATTATTAGTAATTTAAAATAATTTAAATAGTTTAATTAAAATAATTAGTAATTAATTAAAAGAAAACTCATAAAAAGACAAAAATATTTATTTTTATTTTTTATACTTTCTTCAAGTTCATTTTAAGTTTTAGAAAATAGTTTTGCAAATTTTTAGTTTAATTTGTAGTTTTTATCCTTTTTAGTTTGATTTAAATTAGTTTTAATTCAATAGTTAAATAGTTTTTAATAAAATAAATAATAAAATAATCAAAAAAATAATTTTCTTTTTAATTTAATTTTCTTTTAAGTTTAAGTTTATAGAATTTTCATTTTTAACCCTTATAATTTATTTTTCCTTAAAACTCACATTTTTCTCAGTATGCACACGTATTTGTTTACATTTCAGTTTACGTATATACATAGCTGTTTACTGTGCTTGTTTTATATTATTATCCAAATAATATCAGTAGTGTAACTCAAACCCACTTAATCTTTGGTTACTGTCCTCAGTACCATTTATTCCCAAAAACGTTTACAAATACAATTTCAATCTCGTTGGGACTTAACGACCCGGGGATTTCCCTGTACTTCCACGGATTTTAATACTTGACTTTTTCTCCCAGGTGGACCTATCAACTGCACACGCTTGACTGGTTGGTTTGAGAGGAGTCAGTATACCAATATGTTGACAGTCAAACATATTGGCATGCAATATGTAATATAGTGTATCGCTGGTGGTTTAGGAAGAAATGTTATGTGCCAGTACATTATGGCCTAACAATGTCACTATGTACAGTTTTGAAACCTATTATAATAGGGCTTTCTAGGGGTTTATAACTACACGAACTTGATATGAAGATTTAACAATACCGTTACATTGAAAATCGACTTCACAAAAACACAGACAACATAAAAAATAGACAAAAAACCCAGTTGACGTGTTCATCTCAGAACCTCTATACGATACTGTGTGCGATTACCTTTAGCAGTCTTGATTTTTCTATACAACCATTGTTACCACTTGAATTGGTTCGTATATTACTTTTTGACAGTTTCATCCTCAAAATATATAACAACTTTGTATTGAAAAATCCCGCGGCAACGCGCGGGTTCAAATCCTCGTTCTATCTAAAGATGAAGAATTTTCAAACCTCTATGATAAATAATCCAAGAGTACTATAAAGTTTTCACGTCAGCAAGAAAAGTTGTCCTCTCATGGCTTTTTTGGTCGAAGCAAACTTCTTTTGTATAGAGCTAATCTAGGTTGTTGTTTGAACCACGACATCAAGAAAAGTGAAGCTAAATCAGCCCATGAGGTTAAATCACAAACCGATTATAGTCATTAAACCCCCACCATTTTTTGTGCCAAACCTCCTACATCACGAGAATTAACATATTTTATGGAAAGATGTTCCTTTGATTCAATAGCATTATTGCAAATAGGACAGAGTTGAATGAGTAACTATACATTGATTATCCAGATTCCAGGGCTTTGGAAGTCAACTATCTTAAGATGCCATGAATGTATGCTCGCCTTTATTTGGATAAGAATCAGTTGATTTATCACTAGGGCCCGAGCGAGAAATTTTGAGTATACTATGAAATATGTTATTATTTTTTAGGAGACTTATGTTTGGCAAAACTAGCTATAAGCTGTATGCTGTAAGCTGTTAAATGTAAGCTGTAAGTTGTAAACTGTAAAGTTGTTAACATGAGATACAAGCTGTATTTTTTTTTCAATAAAAGTGTTTGGTAAGTTAGCTGTTAAATGTAATTATAAGATGTAAAATGACATAAAAGTACATATTTATAATTGCAAACAAATGTTTGGAGGGTATATCAGTAATTTATAGTTTTAATAGCTCCAAGATATTTAAAAAGCTTCATGAATCATCTTTTCATTTATGAGCTATTTGTTTGAAATAAAAGCTTGAAGTTAATGTATCCAAACGGAGCTTCTTATTTCAGAGGAGATTATTTTTGTAATAAAAAGCTAACAGCTCCCCAAAAAGCTCTTGCCAAACAGGCCTACATACCAAACTTTTCTTACATACCAAGGGACTCATCCCTATCATGCATTTAAAAAGAAATCAATGGTTGAGATTAAAAGCATTTTTATATTTCACCCATTTTTTATAAATTAAATATCTCTTAAACCGTTAATCGTTAAGCGAAAATAATTACACCATCGCGATGAGTATTTAATTATCTTTCTATAGACGGGCACTTTGATATACTTTCGACAAAAAAAAAATTCGTTTTTTTCACGTTTTTTTTCGTGGCCGAAAAAATCATATATGATATGTAATATCATATATGATTTTTTCGGCCATGAAAAAAAACGTTAAAAAAACAAAAAAAAAAAAATTGTCGAAAATATTTCAAAGTGCCTATCTATAGAAAGATAATTAAATGCTCGTCGTAACGGTATATTTTTTTTCGCTTAACGATTAACGGTTTGAAAGATATTAATATTTGAAAAAAAATGATGAAAGTGGATTTTTTAAATTGTTGGGATTAATCTCATGCATTAGATCAAATAAAGATGGAGAAAATATTGAAGATGAAGATTAGTCCTTTGGTATGTAAAAAAGTTTGATCCTCAAATGATCTTAAATCTATCAGTTTTCACAATTTTATCATTGTAAATTAGTTGATAGTGATAGTTTACAAAATGATGAAAAAGTTTAACATATTAACAAAATATGACTATGTTACAAAATCAAACTGCGACACAATATTTTTGAATGTTTTGTATTAACACATTTTATTTTCACGTTGCTAGGTTATGCTGATTTTATTACTCAATTGTTCTATCTAATGTATATAAACATTTATGTATCTTAAAAATTTAACTCCTATATATTTATATTATTCATTTTACAAAGAAAACATACAATTATTCATTCAGATATAGACATTGCCCACAGATTCAGACGTACGAATCAAATTCAGAGTCTTTTAATAAATAAATTAATACTTAAGTTTTAATTTATGTATTCTTATAATTGTACATTATTATGTTTTTGAGCTCTTGAAACTTTATTGTGTTTGTTTAATTTGAAGCTATTTAGTTTTATCCAATTATATTTTCTGTTATATAATTTTCAATCTAGAGTGAATCATTTGGTTGAACTAAATTGCATTATTAAAAACTTTTGAGCTAAATTAAAGTTACGCTATGGAAAAAGAAAGCTATACATAAAAATGTTATCCATTGAAGGTCTCACGTACCAAAAAAATATACTTTTTGAAAAAAAAAGGGGGCAGTTATAAGGACGGGGTGGTTTTTTTATATTGACCCTCCTCTTTTTTTCTTTTTCTTTTTTCTCTTTTTTTTTATTTTTTTTTTTATTTTTATAATTTTGTTTATATCAAAAAGCTATAAACCTGAAAGTGCGGAACAGAAAATATAAAGTTTAATAAGTCAAACGGTTAAAACTGTCAGAAATACGAAACAGAAACTAGCAAAAACTGTGTTGTGCTGAAATAAAAGGGGACAAAAAGACTGTCATGTGCAGTCTATAGGGGTAGACCCCGTTAATATAGGGGTCCCGAAAAAAAGGGTGTTGTTAACCGGGCGGGCTCTATGCCCTTAGGCCTTAGCCCACTGCCCATTGCCACCTACCCCTGGCCCACTGCCCTATTTCTGTTTTTGTCCCTCACTGCCATGGTCAAAATATGCGGCCATTTTTTTTTTTTTTTTTTTTTTTTTTTTTTTTTTTTTGTAATAAATGTTATAAAAGTTTTTAAAAAAAAGTATTTTGTTAAAAATAATAAAAGTTGAAATTTTTTTGTAAATAAAATAAAAGTTGTAAATTTTAATATAATTTTGTAATTTTAAAAAAAAAAAAGTTGTAATTTTTTTTTGTAATAAATGTTATAAAAGTTTTTTAAAATAAGTATTTTGTTAAAAATAATAAAAGTTGAAATTTTTTTGTAAAAAAAATAAAAGTTGTAATTTTTTTTTGGTAATAAATGTTATAAAAGTTTTTTAAAAAAAAAGTATTTTGTTAAAAATAATAAAAAGTTGAAATTTTTTTGTAAAAAAAATAAAAGTTGTAATTTTTTTTTTTTTTTTGGTAATAAATGTTATAAAAGTTTAAAAACAAAGTATTTTGTTAAAAATAATAAAAGTTGAAATTTTTTTGGTAACGTTTGTTGTCATAATCGTTTAATGTGGTAACGTTTAACATGCTATTTGTTGTTGTTATTAATTAAATAAAAACGCATTGGACGTTAATTATATAAACGTAACAAATAAACAAACAAAAAAAAAAAAAAACATTACAAAAAATATATACTATACCAAAACATTACAAAGAAACATTACAAAAAAAATTACAAAAAAACATTACAAAAAATATATACTATACCAAAAAAACATAAAAAAAAAAAAAAAAAAAAAAAAAGACAACTAAAAGACAAAATAAGGAAAAAAAAAAAAAAAAAAAAGTGGGCTACCTCTTTTAGAGAGGGTTCGGTTAATAGAAATAGGGCCCGTGAGAATAACCTACCCCCAAAAAAATGGTACTGTTAACCGGACGGTCCTGGCCCACCACTGTCCCCCTTGTCCCGTTTTGTCTTCCCCACTTTTATTCAGTACAGCACAGCTTTTTGTCAGTTTCTGTTCCGTATTTTTGACAATTTTAAATGTTTGACATATTAAACTTTATATTTTCTGTTCCGCACTTTCAGGTTTATAGCTTTTTAATATAAACAAAATTAAAAAAAAAAAAAAAAAAAAAAAAAAAAAAAAAAAAAAGGTCCGGCTAACAAAAAAGGGGACCGTCCGGTTAAACCCTGCCAAAAAAAAAATGCATATTTCATGAACTAAACTCGGACGTGACATTTGATACACTGGGCACCCAAGTACCTCTTCCCATGCCTGTCACCACTATTCTTGTAACTGAATTGTGTTTTATGTATTATATAAGTGTATTTTCTAAATTAGAATTGTATATAATTAAATCATGTGTTGATTTGATACATTAAACTTAAGATATTATGTTTTATAATCCCCTTCGCCTTTAAAAGGTGGGATTTAACCGTACGGGGGGTATAGAGGGGGGTGGGTGGAAGAATTGTGCTGCCGCCGTTGTACTGTCTGCTTTAATATTTGTACATTTGACTAAAAAATAGGTGGGACCCATGTGTAGACCCCCGTCCGGTTAGGGCCACCCCTTTAAAATTGAATTAACAAAACAATACATTAGGCACATAGCTTTCTTATTCAAGTTTTTGTAATTTAAAATTCATCAATCAATGTGATCCATTCACATATAGGTTCTGAATATACTATTCTTATCCAAGCAATAGTTTTATGCGTTTAAATCATAGAAAGACTTCTTTAAACACTTTTACGACTAAAAAGAATAAATTAAAAAGTCTCGATATATGGGAATATGACATTTGTTCAAGGTATATTGTCTTTGATGTTACACCAATATTTGAATATCAAGAAGTTTATCAGCTTGCCACGCATGTGTTTAATCGCTAGCAACTACCAGCATATATTGACTTATAATTTCAGCTATATAATCAGACATAAGCTACATTTAGCATATCAAAGACAACAAATAATTCATTAAAACTGGTGTATAGGACTCATTTGATGAATGATGATGCCAATGTGTATGTAACTAATCATATATTACGACATGCAAAAATGTGACGAATTGACAAGTGTATAATGTGCTAATACAAATAATCGCATAAAAACATTATTTTTATTTTACGATTTCTTTACGTTATGTTGATGACAAATATAAAAACATACTAAATAAAAGTTCAAGTAAACAAGTTTTAGACTTGAACTTTTCACTACACGGACATACTTAAGGTATAAATATGAATCTCTAAAACTTGTATAATCATCAAAGAAGGTTTTATCATACATAATGCATTAAACACTTGCATCATTATACTATATCATTCATTGAATCATTCATTGAAATGGTTTGGGGAGCCGACACTGTTCCGAAGCCACCGTCTTGGAGATCGGTTTGAGGAAGTGGGTCGGCCTGACTTCACTGTGGGGCCGCGGCTTGAGCCAACACTGTTCACACGCCGAGTCGAGCCCAACGCTTAGTGGGATTAAAATATTAGGTTAGTGGGTGATGCGAGTTTTGTAACCTCCCAAAAGGTTATACTTCTCAAGGGATCTTGAGAGATTTTTCAATCCTCCAGGCAATATACCTGACCGTGGTAGTGTAGTATATGGTTGGTCCAGGGGATTGATCGTTTTCTAGGGGAATAGTGTCGTTACGATTGAAGTGTAGGTCAATTAGGTCTAAAGGTGAGGGATGATTCTTTTTGGTTTTTATATTTAATGAAAGCAAGTAAAAATCTCGGGTATTGGAAGAGTGGGCGGGATTAGTTGCTAATCAACTAACCCAAAACTACAAATTAAACTAAATAAAAATAAAAATAAAATAATAAGAAAAGTAAATGTGGTGGACTACGTATAAGAGACAAACGTGTTTACTTAGATTTCACTACTCCCTAATTATCTCTTGTTGGTTTGTTGAATGTCACAATTGTTTAGTTGAAGGGTTGTATTCCTTAATACCGGTGGTGGGGGCGTGTACATCCTTCCCCGACTCTATGAATATCTATCTCCTCTTATGACGGCACATTTAGTACCTATCATAGAATCATCAACATCTACTCATGCATTAAATGCAACCAATAAAATCTTAGTGCACATCCAATTATGTTTCTTAAGACGTTCAAGCTTGTTACACAAAGGAGGTTAGCCAGTTTTCTTAAGCCTAACGCGAATCAATCAACCAAGTAATAAACAACTCACCAACAATTAATAACTAGGTTTCATTAGATCTAAGCAAACACTAAACAACTTAAGTTAGCATGTTAAAAGGAAGAAAAACATAAAAGATAATCAAACAACACATAGACATATTGAATGATTAAAGATTTACGTATCTTCAATGAAACATGAGAGAAAAGAGGGTTTGGGAACCCTTGAAATCTCTGAAAATTCGTTCCTAGGGTTTGCCTTTTAGGTTGCACAAAGTTACACCACACTAATGAAAGAAAATTCTAAAACTATATATAGATTTTACAAGCTGACGATGTCAGGTTATAGATCCTGACGCCGTCAGATTGCTGCTTTTCAGGGTTTCGTATCGCCCAAGCAAAGTCCTGACGTCGTCACTTAGTAAGTCTTCTGGGCCGTCTCGTGTTATCACAAAGCCTGACGGCCTCCATCCAATTGCACCTGACGTCGTTAGGTGTAAACCTTCAAAATCTTTCTGGGGCGTCACGTGTTAAATTCCATCAGCTCCAATCTTCAAGTGACGGCGTAAGCATCCAAGCCTGACGCCGTCAGGTGTAAATCCTGACTTTTCTTAACATTCTTGTTTTCTTCATTCTTGAGCCTAAAAACGTCAAAATGCTCCAAAATACCTCATATTCTAGAAATCATGTCCCAAGTTCCTAATATGAGAAAAGAAACGATTTGAGACAATATTTGATCATAAACTCATGACTTAGGGCTTAAATGACCCCCTAAAAACGCATCAAATAAATTCTTATCAAATATCCCTACACTTGGGATTTGCTTGTCCTCAAGCAAATGAGCTTTTACACCAATTGATTTACAAGTTAGCGGCCGTTTAGCATAAACATAAAAGTAATTACAACAAATGATTGTTCTACCTTAGTCAAAATAAGCACGGAAATTATACACTATCACCTCACAATCAGTGTTTGGATACTCTCATCTCTCGGGTGTTATAAGTTTATATATCACAAATGGAAATGGAAAAATGTCTCTCACTACCACTCATAGCAAATAGATTACCATAGGCTTGGGAAAGAATCAAAACCTCCACCACTTTGGCGTAAGCACCTAGGATAGACTATCAAAGAAGTATTTTAAAGGGTTATAACATTAGGTGTAAGGGTATGGAAAGCACAGTTTGTTAGATAAAGGCATAGTTTACTAGTGGCAAGTCAATTTTCTGAAGGATAAATACTAAGTTCCAAACATGATGCACAAGGTGGTATGTGGCGTTAAGAATAGAAGATGAAGAAGAAGAAAGTTGGAACCTTTGGAGAATGAGAGAAAATAAGAGAATATTAGATTGCAACTAATGAAAGGTCCAACCCTCTCCTTTGGTGGGAGTGGGGTATTTATACAAAGAAATAAAACGCCCACACCCGGGCTGTGGATCAGGCATACAGTGGGTAAAGACCCGTTCTTCTTCCACGGTGTTACTTAAAACTAATATTAACTAAATAATAAACTAACTACGAGCTATCTTAATGCTATTACAACGATTAGCTGACCGAGTCTTTTATAGGAATATTTGTATTCCTAACAATCTCCCCCTAAGCGAGGTCACCTTTGGAAATTAAGCTCTTTGTTCTTTAAGCATTCTTTTGAATTTGTAGCTCGTAGGTTCTGACTCTTCACTTTTGAGCTCACTTTGTTCAACAAACAATGATCTTGTGATTTAAGTTCCTTTGAAGTCTTTGATCTTTGAGCTTTCTTTGAGATCATCAGCCATAATAAATCTCCAAGCTCATCATTAGTCGTATTGCCTTCATGTGATGTTGTGACTTTGGGACCATCATGCTCACACCCTTCTGTATTAGGAGACTTTTCATCAGAGTTGCGGAAACGTTTTTGGTAGTCTCTCAACATTCAGTGTAGGGCGTCTCTCAACATTCAGTGTAGGGAGTCTCTCATTATTCATGATCATCATAGATAGTGAGGAGGATGTGTAAGCATAAGGTATGGATTGACTCGATTCAGCTGGAATTAGGCACCACCAACGCCATCTTTATATGTGTCCCTGAAATAAAACAGTTAGCAATAAAGATAGAGAACGAATATGGCTTTGTCATACGTTTAGCGAGGACAGCCTACCCTCCGGTTTTGTAAGAACCGACCTGTGATCAGGTAGAGTCTCTTTTAAAGAAGACTCTCCTTGACAGGAATTTCCAGCTTGTAATAATGAATTTTCCAAAGAATCCAATTCGGAATCTTCCTACTAAGCATGTTCTCATACCGGAATGTCTGAAAGCAAACAGCACGATAGAGTGAATCGGTGAATTGATATTCACTGATTGATGAGAAATTGATTTATAGAAATCACTCGCTTGTCAAATAATAAACATTTTTTGAGACACGACGAGAGTTTTAAGCTTTGAATCATATTTCCATAAAAAAATATTTTTGTTTGAAAGATTATACACAATCAATGTGCTCGAAAATTAGTTTGTGAGCACATTGAAAGGTTTTTGCAAAAGTATTCGTCAATCCCTTTCCTGGAACAAGTTTGATTCAATGTTGAATCGCACAATCGTTGCTTTCCAGTTGTCACAAGCTTGATCCTTGCAGGATCTCACATGTCACCTACCAAGAGCTTGTGTGATGTTCGCTCTAGAAGGATTTCCATCTTCATTGTGAATATTTTCATATCACTCGGATGCTCTGGCAATACCACAAGGATAATGCGTAGGACTCTAAATATTTTATCTTATTTTCTGCATTGTGTGAAATAATAAGCATATTTGGAAGTGTGTCCTATTGAGATTTATGGATGATCTCATGGCTCTAGACTCAATAGTGTGTTTTGATCCGCTCCTGGAGACTGGGGAGGCGTCTCCTGTTTAGGTATCAACATAGCTCGCAATGAGCGGTCGATACATTGCACAGGGTTCCCCGTGAGAATGAAACAAGCTCTTTTAAGAGAACTTGGTATTGAAGAAAAGAAGTCATGGAACCAGTGACGCACTGCACTAAACTTCCCAACCACTCAAGTTCTCTTAAAAGAGCTTGTTTCATTCTCACGGGGAACCCTGTGCAATGTATCGACCGCTCATTGCGAGCTATGTTGATACCTAAACAGGAGATGCCTCCCCAGTCTCCAGGAGCGGATCAAAACGCACTATTGAGTCTAGAGCCATGAGATCATCCATAAATCTCAATAGGACACACTTCCAAATATGCTTGGCTCTGGAGTGCTGGACATTGTTGTAGCATAAAGCAATGGCACTTTTGTTATCACAATACATTGGGATTTTGTTGAAGTCATACCCATAATCTGATAGTTGAGATCTCATCCACAAAATTTGAGCACAGCACGAGGACATGGCAATGTATTCAACCTCTATGGATGATATCGAAGTGCACATTTGCTTTTTAGATGACCGGCTTACAAGTTTCTCACCCAAAAATTGAGCACCTCCTGAAGTACTTCTGCGAGCATCTTGACACCCCGCATGGTTAGCATCTGAGTAAGCCATAAGAGCCATTTCATTGTCTTTAGGGTACCAGAGACTCATGTGAATGGTCCCTTGAAGATACCTAAATATTCTCTTGACTGCTTCCAAGTGCTTTTTGGTAGGCTTGGGTTGATACCGAGCACACATACAAACCGAGAATAGAAGGTCTGGCCTACTTGCTGTGAGGTACATGAGAGATCCAATCATGCTTCTGTATTTCGTCTGATCAACAGATAGGCCTGCTGAGTCGTCGTCAAGTTTGGATCTTTCAACCATGGGTGTGTCCACTGTGTCACTTGAATCAAAACCAAACTTCTTTATAATGTCACTAGCATATTTGGCTTGATTAATGAAGATGCCACTTGGGTTTTGAGAGATTTGTAATCCCAAAAAGAAAGACATTTGTCCCATCATAGACATTTGGAATTTGGAACTCTTTTCTTTTTCAAATCAATCACATTCATTGGAGTCGAACGATGCAAAGATGATATCATCTACATAAATTTGAACATGAAGCAGATGGTTTCCAGTCTTCCTAGTGAACAAGGTCGGATCAACTACACCCTTGGTAAATTGGTTTGCAAGAAGAAACTTGGACAACATATCGTACCAAACTTTAGGAGCTTGCTTTAGACCATATAGCGCTTTCTTCAAACGATAAACATGATTTGGTCGTTCAGGATCCACGAATCCTTCAGGCTGAGTAACTAGACTACTTCTTTCAAATCTCCATTCAGGAAAGCAGTCTTAACATCCATCTGATCAACAATCATGTTACTGCTAGCAGCATTGGCAAGGAAGATTCTAATGGCCTCGATACGAGCAACTGGTGTAAACGATTCTTCAAAGTCAATTCCTTCTTGTTGACTGTATCCTTTTGCAACTAGCCGTGCCTTGTTTTGCAGGACGTCACCATGCTCATCAAGCTTTACTTTGAAGATCCACTTGAGAGCGATGATTATTGCACATTCAGGTGGCGGTACTAATTCCCATACATCAAGACGGTCAAATTCATGTATTTCTTCTTGCATTGCTGTGAACCAGGATACTTTAGTTAGAGCATCCTTGAAATCTTTGGGTTCGATTCTGGATAAGACGGAATTGAAGAAGCACCACAAGGCATCAGTGGCAAGTTGTTTTCTGGTGGACACAGGTCGTGAGGGATTTCCTATGTTGTTGTCAATAGGGTGATCAGTTGTCCATTTTCTAAGATGTTCGTGGGGTTAAGGGTAGTGGACCGATATAGCATTGTTGGATTCCCCTGAGGATGATGCTTCATTGGAGGATTCAGGAGCAAACACATTTTCAAATGGTTCATTTTCGGGTGGAGCAAAAGGATTAACTTCACATGTGTTTTCAGCTGTTATTCCTTGATGTTCAGAAGGTGATTGTACATTTGACTCATGTTGAGAGTTGCTACATTCTGGAGCATCTAGATCTAAAGAGATGGAGGTAGACAGACCATTAGTGGCATGAGGGGCATCTACAGCAATAACATTAGGATCTGCAACCTGCTGTACAGGATCGTGAGGTTGCTGTGATTCGAAGTACTCATCAAACATAGGGTCAAATAACCGCTTCAATTCATCACACGTGGGAGGAACATAAGGAGTGATAGGGTTGTTCTGTACAAGTCCCAAACTAATTAGTCCAGGAGATAAAAGATTTGGTGAGGGTCCAGAACTAGTGTGTCCTGAAGCCGTACGCTCTGTCAGCTCATCAAACGTGACATGGATCGTTTCTATGATTTGTCGGGTTCTTTTGTTATAGATTCTGTACCCTTTTTGATCTGGTGCATATCCAACGAATACCCCAATATCAGCCTTAGCTTTGAGCTTCCATAAGTCTTCACTATCGTTAGTTGGATAGCACAGGGCTCCAAACACACGAAGAAAGGAAAGATCAGGCTTTTTGAGATGCACCAGCTCATAAGGTGTCTTGTTGTGGAGAGGATGTATCAACGACCGATTTTGAGTGTAACATGCAGTAGCGATAGCTTCAGCCCATAGAAACATTCGTGTTTTAGAGAATATCAGCATAGTGCGAGCAGCTTCAACTAGTGTGCCATTCCGTCTTTCAACAACTCCATTTTGTTAGGGAGTTCTAGGAATACTCTTTTGATGATTGATGCCGACACTCTCACAAAATTGAGTGAGTTGTTGGTTAACAAACTCAGTTCCATTGACAGTGTGAATGATTCTAACGGTCTTGTTAAGCCTTACTTTAAACTGCTTGATGATTTTGATGATGATTTCAGGAGTTTCATCATTGGATCTTAAAAACTTCACCCATGTAAATCGTGAGTAATCATCCACAATTACAAGAATATATCTTTTCCCATTGAAGCTCTGCACTCTCATGGGTCCGCACAGATCCATGTGAAGGGTATGGAGCACTTCAGTGTTGAAGTTGGTGGGTTTTGGTTTATGAGTGTGCTTCTTGCTTTTACCCAATTGACACGCTGAGCAAAGATGGTCTTTTTATACTTCAATCTGGGCATGCCTCGAACAGGATCTTTGCGAGAAAGTTCATTAATGGTGCCAAAGTTCAAATGGTTCAAACGACGATGCCACAACCATGATTTGCTCTTTGAGGCCTTAGAGAGCAAGCAGATAGGAGAGGACCGCATCATGTCTTCGATAGAGATAGTATACAAATTAGTACCACGACTTCCCTTAAGAAGATCAATTACATCCAATTCTCTAACAAAACATGTATGCTTTCTGAAGGCCACTTCGAGATCGAAATCACAAAATTGTCCAACAGAGAATAGATTGTGCCCAAGTCCTTCCACATAGTAAACTCTAGAAATCACGCTGTCACCAAACACATAATCACCATACCCCATAATGGCTCCAAAGTGGTCATTTCCGAATCTAACTTTCCCGATAAACTTTTTCATGAAATTTCTGAGCCGAGAGCGATTCCTAGTCATATGTTTTGAGCAGCCTGAGTCCAAATACCACAGGACGATTTGTACGACCTGCATTTGAAACCAGACAGATATGGATAACTGAAAAACATGGATCCCCAAGTGTAATTGGGATCCAATTGGTTAGCACAAGCATACTTAAGAGAAGCAGGATAAGTATTTACAATGGTTTTCTCAGAGGTAACGATACTAGTGGGTGCTATTGACTTAGTATCAAGGCATTGAGTCACTAAAGGGAATTTTCTACCAGTTGCCTTCCATTTCTTAACCGCTAAAGAATTAGGATCGGGTATATTTGTCAATGGACACTGGCTTCCTAAAGTGAACCTTCTTCCAGTAGGTTTCCACTGATATCCTACACTGGTAAAAACCTTTCCTGTTGCTTTCCAAGTATGGTTTTCCAGTTTATATGTCTTAGCCAACTTAACTGAGGATTTGTAAGAAGATTTTAAAAATGACACAACACATTCATCATGATTACCAGAAATTAAATAACCATTACAAGTCTTACAAGTAGCATTAGAATTCGAATTAATTACAGTATGCTTAAAGCAAATACTAGAATCAACACGATTCTTTTCACTTAAATCAATCTTATTGTTCCTAAGGTGGTCTTCTACTTTCTTCCCTTGAGCACTCTTAGCTGGCAAAGTCCTATCATTCCTTGTATTGCCTTTAGGCTTTGACCCGCTAGCTTTAGTGTCATTGCTTACTCCTGTAGAGAGGACGATGGGAACATTAGATTGTTTTATAGTTGTTTGGTTTCTAGGCGGTGATGTGCTATAGTCAGAACTAGCCAAAGGTATATCAAAGGTAACATACTTTTTCAAACTCTTAGATGAGGATGTGCCCTTTCTATCTCGCATGTTGGGAATCTTGGGGCACGTACCTATGGCATATTCTAACATTTCTTGTGACCATTTGGTGAGAAAAATAATGTCTGATATTGTGTTATTAGAGGGTCTCATTATTCTATCTTCTTCAATGGTCTTATAAGTCATGTCAAGGCATTCCTTAAGATGTCTAAGGTAATCACTATGGACTAACTCATTGTTCCTAAGGGGAAGCGGTATGAACACAGCCTCACATGTATAATTTTTACATTCACAGACATTTGAATTGATATAGTCACTTGCAATGACCAGCATCTTCCCTTTCACCTTGGTCTTTTGATTCTCAATTTCATTTAGCAAAGAAGTTATCTTTTCATTGGTTTTATCACGAGTGATCTTAATTGAATCATATAACTCTTTGTAATGTTGTTTAACTTTAGAATTTTCAGCTTGAAAACAATCATTTTTATGTTTGAGTTTGTTGATCATGTTTTGAAGTTGAAAACTCTAAGAATCTGCAGACTGTGGTTTATGGGTGTTGATCACATCATACATGGGAGATTTCATTTGGGCAATTTGAGCCCTCAATTTCCTAATCCTGTTTGTGTGAGCTTGAATTTTTTCATCCCTTTTTGCCAATTGAAAATATGTATCAAATTCAGGAACATCAGAAGATGTCTTTGCCTTTGATATTTTAATCATTTCTTCTAAATATTGATATTTTAATTATAGGTTAAGATTATCAACTTCTAGTTTAGAAAAGTGTTTGACCATGTTGTCATGATCATCATTTTGAATTTTTTTCATGTAATTTCAAATTCTCCCCCTCAAGCTCAACAACACGATTTTGGAGATCATTCAAAGCAATGGACATTTCATGAAATTGACAAGCATTTATCGTAGAATCTGTAGCAGTGTAGAACACATCTTGAGCAATACATTTAGCAATCAAATTGTCATTCATGATAAGAATATTTTTCCTTTCTATCACACTATGTTGAAGATCTATTGCAATTTGTTTACCCTTATTTTCCACATTATTAAACACCTCTTTCATTTCTTTTATCTCAACATCAAGGGACCGTCGTAAACCCTCAAAGTGTTCTTTGATTAGTTTAAAAAATGGGATGACTTTAGTTAAGTAACACTCTTTAGTAAGCTCAAATCCCCTTTCACCCTAAGTAATTCCCGTTGGCGTGATTCTCTTTTTGCATGTTTTATCAAAATCAGTGAACATTTAGCAAAGGACATATATGCTAATAAGAGTTTTACATTGTGTGGGAAGTGACAACTGAACTAAGTGCATTGGTGTATTGGGGGGATACACCATTGAGGCAGCTAGCTTTTGAGGAAACTTGGCCTTAAGTTCATCAGCTTTCATTTTCTCAACATCTAATGGCCAAAATACCTGTTCTGGTGTTAACTTAGTTTGAGGTGCAAAAACAGTCACTCGGTTTTGTTCATGATAGTCATGGGGCTTAACAATGACACGGTGTTTAATGCACTTGGGATCCTTCATTTTATTATCAAATCTCTCTCTATTGGAAGACTCAAGATCATCCAATTCATTATCAGACCAACTATTTGGAGGGGCATGATTGGGTGTAAGCATAACCTTGGCATCATACAGTGCAGGTTGAGAGGCACTAACGCTCTTAAGGAAGTTCGTTTTAGGCATACCTAAATCCTTATCACTATGCTTATCCCGCAGTTTAATATACTTTTCCATCATTTGAGCTGTTTGACAGGTGTTGATACAAAAGTTGGGCGTTCCTGATTATGTGCTCTTGCTCTCGTACCAATTTGCTTCTTAATGCTTGAAACCTGCGCACTAAGAAAATAGACAACACCGTTAGGCTTATCGTGGGATTGTCTCCCACTATTAGACTCCGGCGTGAGAGTAAGTAATCGATTTGGGGTTCTCGTAAAGAGTTTTAGGGTTTGTGAATCGTACCTTGAATGAGAATTATGTCATTCCTTTTATAGGCGCAAAATCCTTGTAGGGTTCGTGCTCCTTACGTTTCGCACACATGGTGCTTATCCGGGTTAAGGATATCCATTCCATAGATAGAAGATCTCTATCTATTCCGTATATAGTTTGGTTGGGCTTGCGTGAGCCCATTCTTATTATTGATGCGGCCCAAGTTATAATAGCCCACGCATGGTGGCTTTCGGCCTTAGTAATGTTTAATATTTGGGCTTGTGGCCCATATATAGACTATACGTCATCATGTCCCCCCAGTCTAGTGTGCGCGGCTCGTAGCCGCGGATGCTAGACTAGTCATAACAGCGGTAAGCGTGGCGGGAGAACTTTAAAATGTTTCCGCCCAAATTGGAGTACAATGTACCTAGTCATAGATATTTCAAAGAAATTCCTCGAAAATCGGGGGTTGTGTCCACGCGTCCCTCGTAAATCGGGAAAAAGTGCATGTACCGGTTCGGCTTCTAGCCACACATTTTATGAGTGGGATCCACGTGGACATCATCTAGGGTTTTTGACCTCCTTATATAAGAGTCACCGCCCCCCATTTTACCAAGAACACACAGTAAAAACACATACTCCCTTCTGCGAAGCGTTTTTTTCAAAGAAAGTAACTGTGTTATAAGGTAATTTTGTGTGCGTTTCTCAGTAAATTTAAGAAAATGGTTGCCCAATTAGAAGATTTTCGCTCTGCGATGACCGAGAATGATGTGCGTCAGTTTACATCTGACTACTTCATTTCTCTGGATGTGCATCCAGAGGCTCCAGATGTTGACGCGTGTATAGCCGATTTCCCCGAACGGAAAATAGGATTATACACGCGTTTTTTCGAGTACGCAAATTACCACGTGCCGATATCCATTTTTCTGAGCGATTTGCTCAATCACTATCATCTCCACATCTCACAGCTGCACTGTATAGGTGCGGCTAAGGTGTCGAATTTTGAAGTAAACTGCCGTTTACTTGCGATAGAGCCGACCGTTGCCTTGTTCCGCGCCTTCTACCACACAATGTGTTCGAATGGGTAGGTGTCTTTTGCGAAGCGCCCGGGGGCGCTTCAGTGCTATACTGAGAAGGTAGACTCCCTGAGGCATTGGAGGGAGCATTTTTTCTGGGTTGATGACGTGGTTTTTCCATCACCCTTTGAGTTTTATACTCAAGATACGTTGCCAAGGGATGGGCACCCCGCCCCCGGTTCCTATAGTCTGACCGATGGGCAGACCCTGGATGCCAACCGCATTCCCATTAACCCCTATCCGGAGGAGTTTTTGGTGCACGTGGGGTTGAGTCGCAATAACTTTGGTGGTGTTGACGAGGTGCCAACCTTCATAGATGAGGAAGGCCGGGGTGGGTGTTCGTCCCTTCTTCTTCAAATATGTAAGTTTTTATATATGCACACGTTTAGTAACTGATTCTTTCTTTTGCTACTTGTTTCCGTATGCGCAGAGATGGATCTATTTGTTGTGGTTAAGCTGGAAAAACCAAAGCAGGTGACTGTGGGAGTGCGCCCTCTCAGGGAGGGTGAGCAGCCACTTCTGGACGCGACCCAGGGACATTTGACTGTGCTGGGAGATGTTGTTCACGAAGATACGCCGCTGCTCCAAGTAACACCCGGTCAGAGCGTGGCGCCGGATGTGGAGATGGCGCAGGAGGGGGAGGCGCACGCTGAATCATCTGATAGCGTGGAAATGTTGAAGCCTGAGGAGGTGTTGAAACCTGAGGAGGTAGCGCGGGAGCTGAAGCGCAAGGGAGAGGTTGTTAGCAGTGGTACCTCCAAGAGGAGATGCTACATCATTGGAGATGATGAGTCATCTGCGGAGGAGGAGACATCCGCTCCTGGTGCGGATAAGGAAGCTGCTAAGACCTCTCCGTTTATGTAAGTCGTATTCCTCATGCGTCATTTATATTTTTATTACTTGTCGTAATTTGTACTAACTGTTTCCTTCATGTTTTGTAGTGATGATGCCACGAAGGGTGATGGAGCCTTCGTGGAGGTGGTGTCCCCTCCGCAGAATGAAAACAAGGAGGGGGAAGTGAAGGTTGATGAGGGCGTATCTGCGCAGCGACTGATGGATGAGTTGACTGCTACTGCTGCACGTCAGACTGAGCTGGTGGCTCAGTTGAAGACGAGGTACGTCGGGGAGAGCAACGCTCTCACCCAGAAAGATGAGGAGATATCTATGCTCCGCGCGCAGCTGGCTGAAGCGCAAGCGGAAGTGGGGTCCTCCAGGGTGTACACTGAGAAGGTAACCCATGAGAAGTTGACTGCGATGGCTGAGTTGGAGCAGGCACGCGGACAACTTCATCAGTACAAGGCCAACCTTACTTGGGCAGAAAGGTATTTGGAGGAGAAGAAGGAGGAACACTTCGCCAATATTGCCAAGTTCAAGGAGCGCATGGAGGAGATTGTCCAGATGCAGGAGAACAAGCTGCGTGGCCTGAGCATAGAGTACGATGAGGAGTTATACCCTCATCTGATGTCGACCATTGCTGAGCGCATGTACTTCCTTTTTAGCTTTTTACATTTTATTATATTTTGTTTCTATGCTTTTCCTTAACACAAGTTGTCCTTGTTGATGTAGGTGGTTGATTAGTCACGGACTGTGCCTGGCAGCTATGGGCACTTTGGAGTCCCAAGAGGTATTGGGTACCTTTGGAAAAGTAGTGCAGTGTGCCGTTGAGCGAGGGAGGTCGCAGGCTATGGAGGATCTCCATGAGGCTAAGCTATTGAGCAATGCCTTGACTGAGGTGCCTGGATACAACGCGGGTGCGTATGACGAACTGGTGCAGGCTATGGAGGGGATGAAGATTCTTGAGCTGCCTCATATTGCACATTTAGAGCGCGACCAAGACAACCCCATAAAGGTAATTATGGAGGGGTTGACCTTGGAGCGCCATATTTTGGAGGATGCAGAGGCGCAACCGGACTACTTCTTTAAGCCCGATGAGTCGCAGCTGCAAGTTCCAGTGTTTGTGCAGCCTCGCCATATGCTGAATCCTTTTGCCCTTGAGCGGGAGATTCCTCTGAAGGAGGTATTGGAGCGCCACGCGCAGAGAGCTGCCCAGAAAAAAGGGATTGCGGGCAAGGCAGTCTTATGCGGTGTAGGCGCTGCACATATCCCCAGGTCTGATGGGGTTCCTGTGAGTGTGCCGACCGTGTCTCCCAAGGATGCGTTGCTCTTGAGAAATCTTCAAGAGGCGGGGAGTTCTGCTGCACCAGAAGATAGCCCCGAGCATCGTCATAGTATATAGGCTTTTTGTTGTAGTTTGTATATTTATCGTGTAAATAACAAGGTGTATCTTTTTTGTGATGTAGTAGTTGTTTTTTCTCTTTTATGTAAAAAGATGGAATAAGATAACTTGTTGTGTATAAATTAAGTGTATGACTTAAAAATATACTTGCATTAATGTTTGCTAAGTTTTATGTTTTGACCAAGTGTCTTGGCTCGTTTATTGCTAAGCTTTGTACGGTGTACTTAGTATTTTGCGCACCCTTCATGGGATGCGTACGAAAAACTTACCTCAACGTCTCAAAAGTACGGTGCTTAGCAAGGATGCGTGATCCAATGTTGATGGGTTTGCAACCCTCTTACTCAACGAGTGAATTAGTAGGTTTACTCATCCTTTATGCCTTCGTGGGTCTTAATTAGTGCATGCACGCCATGTAGGCAAAAATATAAGAGAACAATATCGATATATATAAGTATATACACAATAAAGTGAAATACGTTATGGAGTTAGCTAGAAACCATAACATTTTATTGATACTTGCAAGTTTTTTGAAAAAGTAAAAATACAATTCCTAAGAAAGAAAAGAAAAAACAAACACTTATTGGGCACATCCTAAAGTGCAAAGGTGTCTGTGTAATGGCCGTAGCCTCGCCTAAAGATAGCATCTTTTAAGATTGCAGATGTTCCAGGTGCGCGCTAGGTCGTGGCCTTCCATGTCGCGCAGCCTGTATGCGCCATTGCCTAGCACATCAGTGACCTCGTAGGGTCCTTCCCATTTAGGTCCGAGCTTGCCTGTGTCTTCTACGTGACTTGCATCATTGGCGCGATACACAAAGTCTCCTGGCCTGAAAGAAGTGTGTTTGACCTTTGCATCATAATACTTCTTCATTTTTGCCTTAGCCTTTGCTTCGCGTATAGTTACGCGCTCACGTCTTTCTTCCAGTAAGTCCAAGTCTATGCGCCGCTCCTCGTCATTTGTTGTGACGTTGAACTCTGCTGTTCGTATGGTTGACATTCCTATCTCAGCTGGTATGACGGCCTCTGTTCCGTAGACAAGGGAGAATGACGTGTCGCCAGTACTGGTTTTGATTGTGGTGCGATGCACCCATAAGACATGTGAGAGCTCGTCCACCCACCTTCCTTTATGTCTGTCAAGGCGCGCTTTTATTCCTTCACCTAGGCTGCGATTTGCGCGCTCAACTAAACCATTGGTTTGTGGGTGTTTTACTGAAGCGAAGTGTTGCGTGATGTTCAATTGTGCGCAACAATCTTTGAATGGGTTGTCGCAGAACTATTTTCCATTGTCTGATATAATCTCTCCGGGTAGTCCGAAGCGACAGACAATGTTGTCCCAGACAAAGCGTTTAACTTGGTTTCCCGTGATGCTCACCACCGCCTTTGCTTCAATCCACTTCGTGAAGTAATCTATGGCTACGATGAGGAACTTTAGCCCTCCTGCTGCAACTGGAAAGGGTCCTGCGATGTCAATGCCCCACTTGTAAAATGGCCATGGTGAGGTAATGGGTGTTAGCTCTTGTTGCGGTCGGCACGGAATTGGCCTGTGTACTTGACAATTGCTACATTTCTTTATCAGATCGCGTGCGTCGCGGTGCATAGTTGGCCAATAATACCCTGACCGTAGAGCGCTTGCTACCACAGATCGCGGCCCTGAGTGCATGCTACATGTTCCAGCGTGGATTTCTCGTAGTACATAGTCTGCTTGGAGAGGTCCAACACATCTGAGCCATGGTTGCAAGAAAGATCGTCGATAGAGTATGTTGTCTCATAATTCAAATCGCTGCGCTGTGCGCCGCACTCTTCGAGCGTCCTTATGGTCTTGTGGCAAGACCCCCTTGTTAGTGAATTCAATGATAGGTGTCATCCATGTAGGATCTTGTTCTTCTATCACTGTGGATACTTCCATCTCCAAGATTGACTTGTTTTGTAAGGTTTCTACCAATACCTGTTTTGATAGGTGCGCAAAGCTTGTGGATGCGATCTTGCTGAGCGCATCAGCCTTCCTGTTATCTCCTCTGGGCACCTGTTTTATTGTGAACCTTTCGAAGTTTTTAATTAAGGACTTGGTCTTATCCAGGTATTGGATCATGTGTTCATCCTTGGCTTCATATTCACCTAGCACATGGTTAGCGACTAGCCGAGAATCTACGTTTGCCTCCAGGTTGCGTACACCCATTTGGATTGCGATGCGCAGTCCAGCTAGTAGGGCTTCATATTCTGCCTCATTGTTTGTGGCTGTGAATTCAAAGCGCAGCGCATAGGTGAATTCCATACCTTCTGGATTTGTGAGGATAAGGCCTGCGCCTGATCCATCTACACATGAAGACCCATCTGTGAACAGAATCCAGGGTTCCTGCAGATCTGTTTTAGTTGTAGAGGTTGGATTATCGCTATCTGGCTTCTCAACAATGAAATCAGCTAATATCTGTCGTTTAATTGCAGTGCGCGGTCTATATGAGATGTTATATTCACTTAACAGTACACTCCAATTTTGTAGCCCCCTGATGCGCCAGGTTTAGAGATAACTTGTTTGATTGGCTGATCTGTGATTACAGCTATTGGGTGAGCTTGGAAGTATCTGCGCAGCCTTTTGGCTGCGAATACTAGAGTTAATACCAGCTTTTCCATAGCGCTGTAGTTAGTCTCTGTCTTCTTCAGTGCTTTGCTTACAAAGTATATGGGTGTCTAGATGGAGTTCCTATCTGTCAATAGTACTGCGCTAACTGCTCCATGAGTTGCCGATAAGTACATGATTAGCTCTTCCCCTGGTCGTAGTGCGACAAATTTGGGAAGAGATGCCAGATGGTGTTTTAGTTGCTGGAAAGCTTCTTCTGCTTCCTCGGTCCAATGGAAGTCTCCCTTCTTAGTGCACTTTGTAAGTCTTTTAAAGAGAGGGAGTGATTTGTCTGCTGATTTAGATAAGAAACGGTTTAGCCCTGCTAGCTTTCCGTTTAATGACTAGACTTCTTTGAGTGTGCGCGGTGAGGGAAGATCAATAACAGCTTTTGTTTTTTCTGGGCAAGGCTTGATTCCATCAGGTTCTATTAAGTATCCGAGAAACATGCCTTCAGTTGCGCCAAAGGTGCACTTCCTGGGATTTAACTTCATGTTTATTTGTCCTAATGTTTTGAACGTTTCTTCGATGTCACGCACCAATTCATCCTCTGTGTGGCTTTTTATGACAAGGTCGTCAACGTAGACCTCCAAGTTTCGACCTACTTGTTTCTCAAAAGTTGCGTCCACCAATCGTTGGTATGTTGCACCTGCGTTTTTCAAGCCAAAAGGCATTTTTGTGTAGTATTAAACTCCTTGACTGGTGTGGAAAGCTGTTTTTTTCTTCATCCTCGACTGCCATCTGTATTTGATGGTACCCTTTGTATGCGTCTAGAAAGCATTTAAAAGGATATCCGCACAGGGATTCTACCTTCCAATCTATCTTTGGCAGTGGGTAGCAGTCCTGTGGACATGCTTTGTTAAGGTCTGTGAAGTCCACGCACATTCTCCAACTGCCATCGCTCTTCTTTACCATAACTGGGTTAGAGAGCCAGTCGTGATAGTACACTTCGTGCATGATGCCTGCGTCTACGAGTTTGTGTACTTCTTCCAAAATAGCTTTTGCACGATCTGGGGCCTGGCCGCGCTTCTTCTGTCGTATTGGGGGATATCCTTGTCGGATTTGTAGCTTATGCTCTGTGATAGAGCGTGGCACTCCTGTCATGTGTTTTGGTTCCCATGCAAAGATATCTAGATTCTTTTGTAGGAGTGCACATACGGGTGCTTTACCTCTGTCAGATAAAGATCCTCCAATCGAGACTTGTTGGTCCAGGTATCGGGGTGAATAGCGACCTTTTGGTTTGGAATTTTTTCTATGCGCTGTTCTGGGATATTCTCCACTTCAGTGGTTATTGCGTTGCATTCTTTTGGTGGTACTGTTGTGTTATAAAGGGTAACAACTCCTCCTTCTACTGGGAATTTGAGCATCCCATGCGCTGTGGATGGCACTGCGTGTATGGACGATATTCCAGGTCTCCCAATGATACCATTGTATGGTGAGGGAGACTTTATTACCATGAAGTTTATCCATGTCGCTGTTGAGTGTTGTTCATCTCCTACGACCACCAGCCAGCGTAATTGCCCTATAGGCCAAATCTTTTCTCCTGTGAATCCCGTCAGCGACGTTGTCGCCGGTATCAATTGACTTTGGATTTCAGGTTTCAGTCTTTTGAAACAATGATCGTATAGGATATCAGCGGATGCTCCTCCATCAATGTACATGCGGTGGATATCATGTCCTCCCGTATGTATTTCAATAGTTAGAGGCTCTACTACTGCGTTGTCCGCAGCTAGGGTAGGGAAGGATATCTCTTTTTCTGGGGAGAATTTTTGGCTGACTTTTTGTTTTATTTTACATTGCCATGACTGTATCATGTATATGGTGTCAGCTTTTTCTTTGGGAGGTTCTTTCTTACCCCCGTTCATGTGCTTGTCCTTTCCCTCTTTGATGTTTTTTACAAGGTGGTCCATTCTGCCTTCCCTTACTAACTTTTCAATTAGTTGTTTTAGCTGGACGCACTCGTTAGTTGTATGGCCTTTTTGACCATGATACTCGCAGTATCCATTCCCTACGCACTTTTTCTCTGTGGTACGCATTGGTGGAGGTTTTGGGAAATTTGCACCTTCTGTTACAAATATTTCCCTCGGAGTTTTTGTGAGAGGGGTATATTTGTCATTGTCTCTTCCACTGCGGTAACTCTTGTTGCGGTTGTTATTCTGATCATTGGATTATCTCCTAGGCTGTTCTTGTTGCCTATAATTCGAGTAACCCTTTTTGCTATCCGCAGCAGCTGCTTCTCCTTGTATGAAGGATCTGGTGCGCTTTGTTAGCTCATCGAAAGTTTGGGGAACTTTGTCATTTAGCTTCCAGATAAGTTCTGGGTTGTTAATCCCATTCATGAACCCTGAAATTTTTAGAATTTTGGGACATGCTTTGACCTGTATGCACTCATCCTTGAAGCGTTCCATAAAAGCACTGGTTGATTCCCCTTGGCGCTGTTTTACTCTGGCTAGTTCAACAGGGTTTTTAGCGAACTTTTTGCTCTGGGTAAAGTTGAGACGGAATGCTTTCCGTAATTCTTCAAACCCACCGATGCTCCTTCGTGGGAGTTTGCTAAACCATGTGCGCGCGTTCCCCACCAACGTAGAATTAAACATATGGCACCACACAGGCTGTAGCCAGTTTTCGATAGTGGCAGCAGATTTGAAAACTTTTAGATGATCATCCAGATCACCTGTTCCATCATATATTTTCACATTAGTGGGCATGCGCCGCCGTTTGCGGTCGGAGTAATCGCTGATGCGTCGTGTGAACGCATCAATTTTCTGGCGTCACCATGGAAGAGATATGTCTTCATTCTCTTCTTCGCGGTGTCTTCCTCTTGATTTCCAATGTCCAGTTTCCCTATCCTCGTTGTCCGAGGAGTCACTGGAGGAAGAGTAGTTTCTTTTCCGGCGCTTGCGCTGACTTCCTTCAGAAGAAGAGCTTGAGGGGCTTACTCTTGGGGAGCTTCTTTTCCCCAATCTGTCGCGAATTCTCTTACTCCCAGATTTGGAGGACCCTTGGCTTGGTGAATGTTGAGGTCCTAATCGGCCTTGTATCCCTCGACTGCCATGTCTGAAGTGAACATTAGTGCACCTCTCACTGCTTTTTGAGTATTGTGAATCAGATGTCGTACCCAGCCTATCATGGATAGTAGTACGTTTTTCGTTATCTACGCGTCTTCCTCGTGGGTGGCGCGGTGGTGATGGTTCGCGTTCAGGACCAAAATTAAGCCGAGCTTGTAGGCTCGTACTTGACCTTCTCCTTGCTTCTTCTTGCATGAGGGCAGTTAAGGTTTCATAATTTTGGGATACAAAATTTCCCAACGTTAGGTTGGGTGTGTCCTCAGTTGCTGCAAGAATGTCTGCCTCAGTAATGGGCACCCTATCTCGGTTGGGTGCGCCCGGTGGTACAATATTGTTCACTGTAGGTACAGTTTGGTGAGGAGTAGTGAAGAGGGTGCGCTGGAGTTCCTCAACGCTTGGGACCACTGTGGTGGTTTGGGTAGTCCTTACAGGCAGTTCTACCACTGGAAGAGGCTGGGTCGTCCCTGCCTCTTGGTGACCAGGTGCGCTGTTTGTCCCAGCGACCTGCCTAGGGGTCGAATCTTGTTGATTCTTCCTCTGGGGGTCACGTTTTTCTGGTTGCGGAGTCCGCTGGCTTGAATTCTTATTTTTTGTCATTCTAGTTCTTTAGTTTTCAGTAGGGGTCCCACGGATGGCGCCACTTGTTGATACAAAAGTTGGGCGTTCCTGATTATGGGCTCTTGCTCTCGTACCATTTTGCTTCTTAATGCTTGAAACCTGCGCACTAAGAAAATAGACAACACCGTTAGGCTTATCGTGGGATTGTCTCCCACGATTAGACTCCGACGTGAGAGTAAGTAATCGATTTGGGGTTCTCGTAAAGATTTTTAGGGTTTGTGAATCGTACCTTGAATGAGAATTATCTTATTCCTTTTATAGGTGCAGAATCCTTGTAGGGTTCGTGCTCCTTACGCTTCGCACACATGGTGCTTATCCGGGTTAAGGATATCCATTCCATAGATAGAAGATCTCTATCTATTCCGTATATTGTTTGGTTGGGCTTGCGTGAGCCCATTCTTATTATTGATGCGGCCCAAGTTATAATAGCCCACGCATGGTGGCTTTAGGCCTTAGTAATGTTTAATATTTGGGCTTGTGGCCCATATATAGACTATACGTCATCAACAGGTTTGGCCTTGGATGTACAACTTGTTTTCAAGTTTATTTTTCAACTGCTTAAGGTTGGAAAATTCATTTAATAGTTTAGTTTCTTTTTCTTGAAATTCACATTTTAAAACGCTTAAACTCTCCTGAATTTTCTATTTTTTCTTAACAGCACGATCAAGTTGATTTTGAACAGATTTAATCTCTTGTTTTAATGCTTTTTCCTTTAAGTTATGATCAGTTATGTAAGCTTGCATTTGCCAATTCATTTTTTGTTGACGTTCAGTACGCTCAAATTTTGCACGTTGTTCATAACACCTAACTTGATCCTTAAGGGTATTAATCCTAGTGGTTAGAGTGTCATCGGGTGCAACAGCAGTGTAGTCATCAACTTCACACACATTGCCATTAACAAAGGATATATCAATTGATACAACAGGGTTGACGTTGTGCCTTACATATTGTTCATATGGGACAATATTACTGTTTCCCATATTAGCAATATCTAATTCTGCAACGTTTGTTTGTTGTACTTCGTTATGTATCTTTTGTTCATGCATCACATCATTGTCACATATAACAGAAGACATTCCACTAGATACGTCAGAATCACTGTTGTGATCCGAATGTTGCTCAGTTGGAAAAACATTAATGTTTTCCAATTCAGCCTCATTTGGTTCACCAACATTATTTTGTCGTATATTATCGAAGGTCTTTTGTTCAACATTAACTGCACATTCATCATATAGCTTCAGTACCTCAGATATGATGGATGATTTGGAGGGACCAGATTGTTGTGATGATGAGACAACAGATGACAGATTGGCTATGAAGATTGTCTGAGCAGTGGGTTCGTCATCAACGTCTAAGTCAAAGGCATCACAATCCTCAGCTTGGAAGATGTTTGGATCATTAAGAGCTAAATCCTGAACAGGTTGTTCATCCACATCATCATCGAACGTCTTTCCATGATCCCTAGCAAGAAAAGCCAATTCTTCCGCATTTAGCATAACTCCATTCTCTTGAGCTTGCATGAGCAACATTTTGTCCTTGAAGTAGTCTGAATTCTGAGTACGCTTTGGCTGAGTGCAGTTTCTAGCGATGTGCCCCAAACCCCCACAGTTGTAACATTTTGGTAGTCTTCCTTGTCCCTGATTCACATTTCCAACCCTGTTATGCAAATTACCCCGTGCAACATTCCTTTGATTTATATTTTGTCTGCCCTGCACATTTTGCACCATCACTCTTCCATCTTCCACAACAGCCTGATTACGTGGATTTGAGGAAGCTCTGAGTTGGTTGTTGGTTGGTGGAAGTGCAGCTCTGAAGTGTTGAACAAGTAGAGATACTTGGTTGGAAAGGTTGCCAATCATCTTATCAGTGTGAGAATACCCTTAGTCGAGATGGGTATTCATGGCAGCAGGTGACTGTAGAGATGAGTGATCCACTGATGACACTGGTTGAGTAGTCGGCAACATACTAGTCATGAATGCAAGTGAGTCGTTGGTAGTGGTTGGATTGAGCTTCTCTCTTAATAGACGATCATAAGTTGCATGTTTCTCATGTTGTTGTAAGTAGGCAAACAACTGTTCATAGTTTGTATTTCTCAATCCTTTGTTGAGCTTTACTGCAGTAACAAAGCGATCCCACTCTGGTGACATGTTGTTTACAAACTTAGAGTTGAGTTGGATGTTAGGCATCGTCATTCGGATCATTCTCATGTCATTAACAAGCTTGTAAAATCTGACATAGTAGTCGGTAATGTTTTCACCAGGATTCATCTTGAAATGCTCAAACTCATCATACAACTGAGACTCACGGTCTTCTTTGGTCAGCTCAGATCCAGACAGAAGCCTTTTGACATTGTCCCAAACAGCTTTAGCTTCAGTGTTGAAGTTGATTAGCTTGTACACATCTTTGGGTAACCCTTGTATCACGATGTTGGAGGCTCGAATATCTGCATCATAACGCTTCTTTTCAGCCTCACTGAGGTCATTGTAAGTACGTGGCCTGTCAATTCCATGGGTGACAGATCCATCCTCAGCCGTTGAGATAACATCTCTGGTTATACCCATCTGCATAGGACCTTCATCAATTGATCGCAGAATGTTCTCACCATTTTATTTACCCAGGCAATAAAGTCTGATTCTTTGTGCCCACGATTCATAGTCAGTCCTATCTAGCATAGGAGGTCGGATATCGGACCCTGCAGCTTTAATGTCATCCGAAACAGTTGCCATAACAAAATCTTCAAACGGGATTTTACAACTCTTGTGACTTAAACCGAGAAATCGATTCTTTCCCGGGATTTTACTTAAGTCAACAAAAGAAACTGGAAGATATACTCAGTGAGTTAAACTTAGAGAGAGATACCGGATGGGTCACAATTTGCACTAAGTGTCAAGTCGCAACAAGTCAAGTTACAATATATCCGATTGAAATTAGTCAAGTCGTAAGAATTAACTCACAATGTAAGATCACAATCAGATTAATCGAAACTACTTAAGTTACAACAATTCACCAAATACAAATGATTAACCAATCACAAGATCCTCACCACTTAGTTTAACTCTAAAGAGTAGAGGTAATCGCTAGTGAGAGCAAACCGCTAACTTTAGGTAACCGCAGTCCTGAGGTAGTTGCTGAAACAAGATAACCGCTAGACCAGGCAATGGTAACCGCTAAATGAAGCAAACCGCTGGAAGAGGTAATCACAACTGAGTAAAACGCAAATAATAGCAAACCGCACGATGATTTAATAGCTAGTAGATAAACGCTGAACAAAGAAAACCGCTGGAGCAAACCACAAATACTAAACCGCTAACCCTAATCGCTAACCACAATAATCCAAAACTGTCGCTATCTAGTGATTTGTCTGTTTGTCCCAATAAGGTAATCGCTACCAGGCTAAACGCTAAAAACAGGAGGAAACTGCTACCAAGAATACCAAAGTAGAATAGGTAACCGCTAGAATGAAACCAACCCAAAATCAATCACAACTTCAAATAAACTTATGATATAGCATATCCAACTGAAAAACTATGAAGTACTAACACCACTAATCACAAAAGTACACTCATAATATATCATATAGCACTAGAAACATCAAAGTAAGGTGTTTTCAAAGAAAACTCTTCTAACTCACAAAAACCACAAAATACCACACCAAATTCGATTCTACAAGACCCTAAGATGAAACCTTGGCTCTTGATACCATTTGAAGGATAAATACTAAGTTACAAACATGATGCACAAGGTGGTATGTGGCATTAAGAATAGAAGAGGAAGAAGAAGAAAGTTGGAACCTTTGGAGAATGAGAGAAAATAAGAGAATATTAGATTGCAACTAATGAAAGGTCCAACCCTCTCCCTTGGTGGGAGAGGGGTATTTATACAAAGAAATAAAACGCCCACTCCCGGGCTGTGGATCAGGCATACAGAGGGTAAAGACCCGTCCTTTTTCCACGGTGTTACTTAAACTAATATTAACTAAATAATAAACTAACTACGAGCTATCTTAATGTTATTACAACGATTAGGTGACCGAGTCTTTTATAGGAATATTTGTATTCCTAACAATTGTCTTGGTCAATTACATGTATAATGAGGAGTTGTTAAGCCAAGACTCGACTCAACTTAAACAAACTACTAACTCTTTTTGGATTTTTCAAGACACTATTTGACTCAACATAAATAAAGGAAACGAATGGTAGCCTTTTTTTTTTTTTTTTTTTTTTTTTTTTTTTTTTTTTTTTTTTTTTTTTTAACTCTACCATCCAAAATAATACATCAAAGGGAGCTCATTTCCTCCTTACACTTGAACTTTTATATAATTAAAGATAAAGACTCGAATTAAGAAAAAACACTTAGAGTATTTTAAAATATTAACGCATATATGGGGGTAATAAGTGATGTTTTTCCCCATTACTCCATCACACTAGTACTTTACCCATGAGTCCCAATCATCCCAAAACAATATGTACAAGATATGACTCGACTTAGCAACTATGTAATCAATTAGACAATTAACTAAGGGTTGAAACATGTAACAATAATGCACTAAAAATGAGTGCATACAAGGAAGACTAAAGCGAGTTGGGTGTACATTTGGGGGTGGATTGTAAACAAAATTTTCCTTTAAGTAAGATGTTAAAAAGTTAAAAATGAAAAAGATAGGCTCTGAGGGGTGTACTAGGGGTATCGTGTACTAAAAATGAGTACATCGCAAAGGTGTGGGAAAATTACTTGACCAATGAAGTCAACGTAATTATAAAAACAGGTTTAAAACATGGGTTATCCTAATGTCTCTTATCATATAGTAAATCATAAGTACACGGATGTAGTCTCACTAGCGGTCTTGGGATGCATCACTAATGCAAGTTCTAGAATCTAAATACTACCGGTACACTCACAAGCACAAACAATGAATGCTTTTTCCTAAAGATCTAAAGGCGAACCTCACATATTTGGGTGGAAATTTTTGTGTGGTACGGTTTTTTGTGCTAGTCATACAATTCCTATCCATGAGACGCTTTATTAAGACTAAAGTTTCACTCTTATATATTACAAAAAATTTTAAATTTGGTGCCAAAATTACCCTAACAAGTATTTCTCTTAGTTTTATTACACATTTACTATTAAACAAAACAAAAATCTAGAGAAGTTATAGTTTCTAAGGTATCTCAATTTACCCTCCCTACACTTAAATCGAACATTATCCCCAATGTTCAAAATAAAAAATGCAAATGTAAAGATAAATGAAAAAGAAAGAAACTAATACTCCCCTAATTCGCTCGGTATGGATAATGTGGTAACATGGTTAAATCCTCCTCCAAGAAAATGAACATGTAAGGCTTCACTCCTGAAATATAATCATCTTCTTGTCCAATATAACTTGTTAGACAACAAAGAAAACAAACACGAAGCGTCGCATAAAATCGGTGGTAAATTCTATATAATAGTAAATCCTAGAAAGCAAGGCAAGATATAATGCTTGCAAAATAGATGTTTGCAGATTCCTAGAGTTTAAAAATTAAAGATTTTAAGAAACTATACAATTCCAGCAGACAAAAAACCTAGAAAATTTTTTAGAAATAACACCTGACGCCGTCAGGTTAAACCCCTGACACCGTCAAAAGTGATCTGACAGAATTCTTTATATTTTGTTTCCGGAAAATTTATGGAAAATCTAGGTTTTAATACCTGGAATCCTACAAAACATCCATTGTGACTCGATACAAACATTTGACTCTAACAAATACTAATATGTATGCTAATCTCTAATTGTTGTTGTTCATGTTCAATTCGTTCTTAGAAACAAATATGATCTTCCCTATACTTATATTTTTGCAAAATACCTTTATATGTAATTAAGACAAAGTTAAAGACAAGATAAAGCATTTTCACAAAATTATTTGAAACATGAACAATGAACAAAAAGATAAAGCATACATACGGAATCAAATAAAAACAAACAAACAATGAAAAAGAAGCTTGGGTTGCCTCCCAAGAAGCGCTTTTCTTTATTTACAAGTCTTTTAGCTAGACTCAAAGTCATACTTTATCTTGTGTCACTTATGCTCACATATCCAAGTGTGAGCCATCTAATTATTGCTTCATCTTTCTTATATTCATCATTGAACTCTAAGCATCCATGATAGTACCTCTTACTTTTCTTATGGGTATATTTGGGTCCTTTCCTTTTGTCATTCTCACTAAATGAATCGATAGGGAGAAGTCTATTACATGCCTCAATTGAATGATTCTTAAATCTAGGGTGCGAGCGAGGCATTTGGAAGACGAAATCTTCGTCTCTTTCCGAGAATGTAATCAACCCATCCATAAGTTTTTCATCAAGCTTGGTTAACCATTTAAAAGGTTTTCCAAATATGACTTGGGTCAATTTGTCATCAATAACTTCTCCTAAGTCATCAATAACTTCTCCTAAGTTCTCCATAACCATGAAATCAACCATATACAAACACGTGCAATGGTTCAACCCTAGCAACAATATTATCTCCTTGATATTCTAACTCATTTACCATGATTTTATTATAATTAGCGCGAGAGATAATGTTCATGGGTAAAGATGAGTTAAGGTCGGCATAAAAGCTCATAAATCTGATTTTATAGGAAAATTGCATGTTAAAGAGACTATCCTTCTCAATCCTTGTCCTAGGGTCAACATACTTAAGAGGATCCACTTTATCTTCTTTTCTAACCTCATTAATTATATCACCATCACCTAAGTCCTTGTCGGAATCCGAATAGTAAAAAGGGCCATTTCCATGGTAATTGTTGTGGTCAGATTCCTCCATTTCAGAATTATTGCCAAAGTGATGGTCAGATGAAGGGTTTGGTGGGTTTTCGTTTTTCACTACGGGAGCCAGAATGGGTAGTTGAAAATTTCTTAGACATAAGACATGAATAACAGGGATCAAACGATCGATATTATTGTTATTCATCGAGAAGGTTTACGAACAAAAGGAACGAAGAAAAAGATAGACTAAAGAAAGCTATGAAAAATAAAGTAAAAACCTCACTAGATATGAATCTAGTGAGTAGACCTAATCGAAATAAAAATCAACCTAAACAATAACTATTCCCCGGCAACGGCGCCAAAAACTTGATGCGAGTTTTGCAACCTCACAAAAGGTTTTACCTCACAAGGGATCTTGAGAGATTTTTCAATCCTCCAGGCAGTGTACCTGACCATTGTAGTGTAGTATATAGTAGGTCCAGGGGATTGATCGTTCTCTAGGGGCATAGTATCATTAGGATTGAAGTGTAGGTCAACTAGGTCTAAAGGTGAGGGATGATTCTTTTTGGTTTTTATATTTAATTAATGAAAATAAAAATCTCGGGTGTTGGAAGAGTGGGCGAAATTAGTTGCTAATCAACTAACCCAAAACTATAAATTAAACTAAATAACAATAAAAATAAATAACAAGAAAAGTAAATGTGGTGGACTACGTATAAGAGACAAACATGTTTACTTAGATTTCACTACTCCCTAGTTATCTCTTGTTGGTTTGTTGAGTGTCCCAATTGTTTAGTTGAAAGGTTGTATTCGTTAATACTGGTCATGGGGGTGTGCACATCCTTCCCCAACTCTATGAATATCTATCTCCTCTTATGACGACATGTTTAGTACCCTATCAAAGAATCATCAACATCTACTCATGCATTAAATACAACCAATAAAACCGTAGTGCACATCCGATTACGCTTCTTAAGACGTTCAAGCTTGTTACACAAAGGAGGTTAGCCAGTTTTCTTAAGCCTAACGCGAATCAATTAACCAAACAATAAACAACTCACCAATAATTAATAACTAGGTTTCATTAAATCTAAGCAAACACTAAACAACTTAAGTTAGCATGTTAAAAGAAAGAAAAACATAAAAGATAATCAAACAACACGTAGACATATTGAATGATTAAAGATTTACTTATCTTCAATGAAACATGAGAGAAAATAGGATTTTGGGAACCCTTGAAATCTTTGAAAATTCGTCCCTAGGGTTTGCCTTTTAGGTTGCACAAAGTTACACTACACTAATGAATGAAAATTCCAAAACTATATATAGATTTTACAAGATGACGGCGTCAGGTTATAGATCCTGATGCCGTCAGAATGCAACTTTTTAGGGTTTTGTATCGCCCAAACAAAGTCCTGACGTCGTCACTTAGTAAGTCTTTTGGGCCGTCTCATGTTATCACAAAGCCTGACGGCCTCCATCCAATTGCACCTGATGCCGTCAGGTGCAAACCTTCGAAATCTTTCTGGGGCATCATGTGTTAAATTACATCAGCTCTAATCTTCAAGTGACGGCGTCACCATCTAAGCCTGACGCCGTTAGGTGTAAATCCTGACTTTTCTTGAGTTTCTTGTTTTCTTTAGTCTTGAGCCTAAAAACGTCCAAAATGCTCCAAAATGCCTCATATTCCAAAAATCTTGTCCCAAGTACCTAAAATGAGAAAATAAACGATTTGAGGCATTATTTGATCATAAATTCATGAATTAAGGCTTAAATGACCCCCTAAAAACGCATCAAATAAATCCTTATTAGTGGGTTTTTTCACTTAGGTGGGTGTTAATTTCCACTCAGGTGGCAATTAATTGTGAGTCCTTGCTGCATGTTGTACACTTGTGTTCTATTATCATAACTAGATGGTTTTATACCTAAAATCAGATCTGATTTTTCATTTGTTTTGGTTTTTATACAAAAATCAGACACGCACACACAACTGGTGCGTGTGAGAAAATGAGGCACAGAACTTATGTTATGCAATTGTTATTTACGGATTTTTTATTTAGTCGATACTAACTTATTTAGTGGTTTTTGTTGGAATGATGAGTGGATCAGATGATTATGCTTGGTGTTAGGGTAAACCGAGGTCTTAGGGTTTTTGTTCGTTGTTTCATGTATTTTATTTGAATCAAATTTATTTTGTTTATTTTGAATCAAATTAATTTAGTTTGATGGTTTTGGTTGGTTGATGAGGCGAAAAATGATCCGTTTTTAGGGGGTCATTTAAGCCTGAATCCGACTTTATTTGATCAAATATTGCCCTAAATCGTTCCTTTTGTGATTTTAGGTACTTGGAGAGTGAATTCTGGAAAAGAAGCCATCTTGGACGTTTTTGGAGCATAAAAGTGAAGAAAATGGCAAAGTATCAATTTTCCATACTGGAAACACTAGGTGACGGCGTCAAGAGTTACACCCTGACGGCGTCAGACATCAAGAATAAAATACCGTAGTTGATGACGGCGTCAAAGTACCAAGAATAAAATACCGTAGGTGGTGACGGCGTCACACAGACCGTCATAAGTAGATCAAGGCCGTCCGAGGAAGTATTTGGCGGCGAGGTGACGGCGTCACATGGTTGTCTTGACACCGTCAGCCCAGTTTTCCTATATATAGTTTTCTAGTTTTTACATTGAAAGGAGAGAAGTTTTGGTGAAACCCTAAAGACGAATTTGGTGCATCTTTTACAGGTTTTTCAAGGGTTCCAAACCCTTGATACCTTGCATTGTAATTGAGATAAGTATTCTTCTAATTCAATCAATATGTCTATGTGTTGGTTGTCTATATCTTGTTCTTGTCTCAATTCCATTATGCTAGGCTAGATCTCTCTTGTGTTTGCTTAGATCTAATGAAACCTAGATATTGATTATGTGTTGATTACTTGTTTATTCTTGTTCTTGGATGAATGATTTATATGTTAGGCTTAAGAAAACTGGCAGATCTCCAAATGGTAACATGCTTGAACGTCTTAAGAAACATGAACCGAGGCGTACTAGGTCTTTATTGGTTGTATTTAATGCATGAGCCACTGTTTACAATCCCTATAGTTGTGCTGGGTCATGGTGTAGGAGGAGATAAGAGCTCATAGAATTGGGGAGTTATGTATGCCACCCCATGAATGGTATTAAGGAATACGATCCGTCATCCATGCAATTATAACAAGTAATTAACATGTAAAAGATATCTAGGGAGTAGTGAAGTCTAAGTAAACACAATTTCTCCAATTACTGCTCACAACTTTTGTAATAATTAGTTTAATTTCATTTTTAGTATTTTATTTTGATTGCATCTTAGTTTTGGGTTAGTTGAATAGCAACTAATTCCGCCCACTCTTCCAAAACCCGAGATTTTAATTGCTTTCATAAAAATATAAAAACACAAAAACAATCTTCCCTCACCTTTAGAACTAGTAATTAGGCTTTCTAATCCTAGCGACATTATTCCTAAGCTGAACGATCAATCCCCTGGTACTTGTCACTGTACTATACTACAACGATCAGGTACACTGCCTGGTGGGGGTTGTAAGCTTCTCGAGATCCCTCGAGAGGTAAAGCCTGTTGCGATTCCCACGCATCATTGGTGTAATGGGTAGAATACCTAGTTATGTTTGATGTTTATACTTGGTTATATTTGTTGTTTAATATCTAATTTGCAAGTTATGGTTATGCAGAATTTACTGATGCTATGGGTAGTACTTTCTTGAATATAATGATTCGGTCATCCGACATATCATAATTTTGGCCTCTCAAACATCGGATTTTTGGATTTTGCATTTATATTTCAAAATTTTTTAAGGGTTTTGGTTTGGGTGATTAGTGGAATACTTGGTTACGCTTGCTGTTTTGAAATTGATTAGCATGTTGTGAGTTTGCAGAATTAATGGTTGATATTGACAACATTTGCTTGGCTATGATGACTCGGTCATTTGGTAAGTTATTATTTTATCATAGGAAAAATTAGATTTCTTAGATTTTGTGTTTAACTTTTAAGGGATAATATGGGTAGTGCTTTCTTGGCCATCATAATTTGGTAGCTATTGGATGATGATAATTTGTTTTTAATATACTGTTTATTTTAAGAAATTTATGATTATGATTTGTTTATGATAATCTATTTAATTTGCTTATATAATATTTTTAGTTTTCTGATATGCTGTTTACGATAATTTAATTTTGCTCATTAGTGTAATCTTGCTTTTAACTACATTGGATTGTTGTTTTTTTTTATGTGATTGCTTCATTTTGAAGTTGTTTTGAACATGCTCTATATTATATGTGTAGTATTATGTTAGGAATACAAATATTCCTGTAAAAGTCTCGGTCACCTAATTATTGTAATAGCATTAAGTTAGCTCGTAGTTAGTTTAGTTATTAGTTAGAATTAGTTTAAGTATCATTGTGGAAGAAGGACGGGTCTTTACCCACTGTATGCCTGATCCACAGCCCGGGTGTAGGCGTTTTATCTTTTGTTGTTAGGAACTATAAATACCCCTCTCTACATGTGGAGAGGGTTGGACCTTCTCATACATTTAACCTAACATTTCACTTTCTCTCTCAAGGTTCCAAGTTTTCTTTCTTCTTCCTTTTTCTCTTAATCCATACGCCACCTAAATCACAAGAACCATCATGTTTGTAACTTGATTAGTATCCTACAATTGGATATTCGGATCTGGTGGGGGTTTTTGTGGTTTTTGTGAGTTAGAAGAGTTTTATATGAAAACATCATGGTTTGATCTCTCTAGTGTTAGTTGACATGTTAGAGGTGTACTTTTATGATCATTTGTGTTAGTGTTACATTATTTCTCAGTTGGTTTTGCCATATCATACGTATTTTTGAAGATTGGATTGAGTTTGGGTCGGTTTTCTTGACTGCGGTTAGCTCTACTGTTCCATTGCTTGTCTGCAATTTGCTACTAGATTTCTGTGGTTAGCTGTCTGCGATTACTATTTTGAGTTAACGGACAAAACGCAAGGATAGTGACAGATTTGGAATATTGTAGACTGTGACTAGCTCCTGCGGTTTGGTGGTCTGCGATTAAGTATTTGTGGTTTGCTATTGTGGTTTGCACTTTCTGCAGTTACCACACATGCGTTTTGATCATCTTGCAGTTTTCTTCTTTCTGTGGTTAGTGCCTTGAGTGTCACTCACCCTGTGGTTTGTTTATTCTGCGGTTAGTTACTCCCTGTGGTTATCTCACCTTGTGGATAACTCACCTTGTGGTTACCTCTCCCACGGTTAATTATTCCTGCGATTTGCTCATCTTGCGGTTAACTTTCCCTACGATTTGGTCATCTTGTTGCTGTTTACTCCTACGTTGCGGTTTGTTCATTTAGGTTGCGACTTTCTCAACTTCATTGGAAATTTACTAAGTGATGAGATTCATGTGATAGGTTAATCATTTTGCAATTCGTGAATTGTTGTAACTTTAGTCGTTTCAATTAATCTAATTGTGATATGACGTTGTGAGTTAATCCTTACGACTTGACTAATCTCAATTAGATATATTGTAACTGTGACTCATCTGGTTTCTCTCTATTAGTTTAAGTTGCTGAGAATATCTTCCGGTTTCTTTTATTGACTTTAGTAAAATCCCTAGTAAGAATCATTTCTCGATTTAAGTCACAAAAGCTGTAAAATCCCGTTTGAAGACTTTGAGATGTCGACAGTCTCAGATGACATTCAAGCTGCTGGGTCCGACACCCGACCTCCGATGCTAGACAGGACAGATTATGAATCATGGGCACAAAGAATCAGATTGTATTGCTTGGGTAAAAAAAATGGTGAGAACATTCTGCGATCTATCGATGAAGGTCCTATGCAGATGGGTACAACCAGAGATGCTATCTCCACGGCTGAGGATGGTTCTGTCATCCAGGGAATTGATAGACCACACACTTACAATGATCTCAATGATGTTGAAAAGAAGCGCTATGATGCTGACATTCGAGCCTCCAACATCATGATACAAGGGTTACCCAAAGATGTGTACAAGCTAATCTACTTCAACACTGAAGCCAAAGCTGTGTGGGACAATGTCAAAATGCTTCTGTCTGGATCGGAGCTGACCAAAGAAGACCGTGAATCTCAATTGTTTGATGAGTTGGAGCATTTCAAAATGAATCCTGGTGAAAACATTACCGACTACTATGTCAGATTTCTCAAGCTGGTTAATGACATGAGAATGATCAGAATGACAATGCCCAACATTCAACTCAACTCTAAGTTTGTGAACAACATATCACCTGAATGGGATCATTTTGTCACAGCTGTCAAGCTCAACAAAGGATTGAGAAATACGAACTATGAACAATTGTTTGCTTATCTACAACAACATGAGAAGCATGCTGCATATGATCGTCAATTAAGAGAGAAGCTCAATACAACTGTCACCAATGACTCACTTGCTTTCATGACTAGTATGGTGCCAACCACTCAACCTGTGTCATCAATGGATCACTCATCTCTACAGTCATCGGCTGCCATGAATACTTATCTCGACTCAGGATACTCTCATACTGATAAGATGATTGACAATCTTTCCAATCAAGTGTCTCTACTGGTTCAACATTTCAGGGCTGCACTCCCATCTTCCAACAATCAACTCAGAACTTCCTCCAATCCACGTAATTAGGCTATTGTAGAAGACGGAAAAGTAATGGTGCAAAACGTTCAGGGAAGACAGAATGTGAATCAAAGGAATGCTATGCGGGGTAACTTTTAGAACAGAGTTGGAAATGTGAATCAAGGACAAGGAAGGCAACCAAAATGTTACAACTGTGGGGGTTTAGGTCACATCACCAGAAACTGCACTCAACCAAAACATCCTCAAAACTCAGATTACTTCAAGGACAAAATGTTGCTCATGCAAGCTCAAGAGAATGGAGTTGTGCTAAATGAGGAAGAATTGGCGTTTATTGCTGGGGATGATGGAAAGACATTTGATGATGATGTGGATGAACAACCAGTTCAGGATTTAGCTCTTAATGATCCAAACATCTTCAAAGTAGAGGATTGTGATGCTTTCGACTCAGAGTGTGGAAAACTAGAAGGGGGGGTTGAATAGTTTTACGACCTTTAAAAATTTATAAAAACAAGTTTGTTTTAAAAACTTCGATTCTAGTTTATGTGATCTCAATACTTGCACTATATGAACAATTATATATAAACTAACTAACTAAGCTAATAAAGTATAAGTAAATAAGTAAGTAATGAAAAGAGTTGGAGAGATCAAACCACAACACAAGGATTTATAGTGGTTCGGCTACAAGGTCACCTTCCTTGTTCCTACTCCATTCCCCGAGTCACCTACTTGAGAGTTTTCTTCACTATGTCAACAAACTCCCTTATGGTGGAGAAAACCTTACACACCAATTTACACACCACAACTATGTCACAACTTGATCACAACTTCTTCACACCTATTTACTTCACGCCTATCTTCTTCACACCTTACTTCTTCACACCAATCTATTACACAACTATCTTCTTCACTTCAATATACTACACACCTATCTTCTTCACAACTACACTACTTCACTACTAATCAACTTCTACTACCTACACAACTTCTATTATTTCCTAACTACTTATTACATACACAACACAACTTCACAAATATATATACACAATGCACAACTACTCTTCAATACTTCTTGAACTTAGTTGTAGAAGGAGTGTTCTTCTTTTGCACTTTGGATGAGGATGAATGAGAAGGGATTGAATCACTTGAAACAAGGATTAATATATAAATGATCAAAGGGTTTTAGAGGATGTTTGGAGAGTTTGAGATCTGAAAATTTCGTGCAAAAGGTAAGAAAAATTCCATGTTTAAGGTGGTATTTATAGGCAACAAGTTCTGACAGAGGAGCGTGGCCGGCCCCCTTAAAATTAAGGGGACCACCCCTTATAATTAAGGGGGCCGCCCAACTGTAACGGCCAGAAAATTTGTCTTTTAGTGGGGAAAGTTTATTTGGTGAAAAACTAACTGATTTTGGTTAAAAATTTGAAATCATATATTTAGTATGATTAAAACATTTTTCTTTATTACCAAAAGTGTTTTTCTAAAATATATAACATGTTTATATAATTAAATAAACTTTGTATTAGTTAATTAAATACCCCTTTGATCATGAGATGTATTAAACACTTGTTTATTCATACCTTAAGTGATTAAGTTGGACATAATGATATAAACTAGCTTAATACTTGTTTACGTAGTAATCTTACGTTTGATGAGTTTACATTTTGTGATCGTCAAAATATAGAGATATCGAAAAATATAAATAACGTTTTCATACATTATTTATGTCAACAATCTCCCCCTTTTTGATGATTACAAAATCTAAACTCATTAATCGAAAATTAGTATATATGCAAGTATTATTGTGAGTTTATATCAATTCTCCCCCTTTTTGTTAGCATCAAAAAGGTTATCCCGATTGTGTAGAAGCTCACCCTTGAAGTAAACTCCCTCTCGTTTTGAGGTCAATAAGAAATTGGAATTCTTGCAAAAATATTTAGTGGACAAGCAACATATATATGTATATAGCATGCAAGAGTAGAAACTAAATATAACCATAACATTAATAAAGTTAAATGGATACAACAAGCATTTCATCAACAATCATAACAACTAGTGCAACTAACGAAAGCCTTAAAGGCTTACAATCATCACTTAAATAATAAACCAAAGCTCAACCATGAGGGTCCTCGCTAGAGCTTGCCATCCAAAAAGGTTTAAAGACAATTTTATTTGTAAGACACCAAGCATGTTTAATTGGGAGGAATGGATGGTGAACATGGAGATGGTGATGGTGGAGGAGTGTTTGTTGATGGTGGTGGAGGAGTTGTGTTTGTTGTTGGTGGTTGATGCAACAAGTTTTCAATGTGAGAAAACATGTATTGCATTTCATCTCTTAGTCCGAACACAATTGTTCGGTTGTGGATGCAACAAAGGCAAGTGTCTCCATGAGCTTCAAGTAAGCTCCGTGTGACGGGGTTATAGGTTGGTGGATTGACAGGGGATGATGAGAAGTGTGCATCAAGAGGTGTTAATGGTGATAATGAGAGAGTGAGTGCAAGAGTTGTGTTTTCATTGGTAGGTTGTGATGGTTGATCAATTGTTGGAGGAGATAAGTGGGTGTTGATGTAGTCATTTATAGATGAGGTGGATGGTATGGAGGAAGTGGAATTTCCATTTGTTGATGGTGTTTTGGAGGGTGCATTTGGTGCACAGGGAGATGAGCATTGAGTTGGTGGTGATGTGGTGGTGTTGTCTTCATTTGTAAGATCAATGAATAATTGTTTTAGTGGAATAATGACAAGTTTTTGTTTCTTGACATTTTTTGAATAGGTGGTTCTTGGTGATGACATGATAAAAGGATGATGTTTGATGAAGGTTGAGGATGATAGAATGTGAATTAAACATGCATAGGGATTATATAGTGGGAAAACATGTTTAGAAGTGGAATTAGTTTGAAATTGTAATATTAGATTCCAAAATCAGTTTAGTTTTTAAGGGAAATGGTAGCTGGGACTAGCAAAAGAGATCACAAGGTGCAAAAGAAAACAGTGTAAAAACTGTTCCAGATGGCCGGTCCCCTTAATTTTAAGAGGGCCGCCCTTATGAATTAAGGGGGCCGCCCATCTGACGACCCAGAAACCAAAATTTTTCAAAAATTTTCTGTAAAAATGTTGTGTTCTATTTTGTATTTGCAGCAAGCTCTATTTGGACATTTCACATTTTTTTTGGTTTATTAGAAAGCATACAAGTCATATATATATACATAAACTAATCATGCAAACACATATATAGATAAAGTAGTAAAGCATGCATTTAAAAGCATATATTAAACATAAACAATCAAGTTAGCAACCTAAACAAATATCCAAACAATTATTCAAGAAAATGACAAGTACTTCCGAATATACTTCGGACAAATAACACACAAGACATAAAAATAAGTATTGTTCAACAAATATAATCCAAGCAAATCATCTCCTTTTCTTCCCGAAGATACCCTTCAAAGTCTTCCCGATAGATTTGAAACCACCTCTAACTTCTTCGTGTAAACTCTTTTGTCTTCTAAGCATTTCAGTAGTTCGCTCATGAAGCACTTCTTCGTTTTGATCACTAGGAGATGGTGTAGAATACTCGGGATAGTCAAGATCCTCAAAATTGTCAACGAACTCAGAAAACGAAGGGGTACTAGCATCATGGATGTTTTCCTCCTCATCGTCATCGTCTTGTCTAGAAGATGATCCATGAAAGCTATGAAGACGAGATTTTCCCTTGTCACTACGAGTTCGTCGAGCTTGTTTTAGAGCGATAGGACGCAAGGTGGGATAGATGGACTCATAGATGCTATCGTCAAGATCGGGGTAGTACTCAATAACATGACGATAGAGACGAGTAAGGAACATACCATATGGAAGATTGGCTTTGGGAATTTTTCAAGCACACTCAATCCGTTTGATAAAGAAGTAGGCCAAATTGTACGGCTTTTCGACAGCTATACAATACAACATGTGAGCAAGGCACGCCGGGAGATGGTCCCGGTGACCTCCAGTACCAAACGCATTCTCACGAATGAGTTCTTCCCAATGCTTCATGTGGGGGCCTAATTCTTTGAGAAGAAGTTGGTACGAAGAGATTGGAACATTTTTGGATTTTATTTTTCGAGTTGTAGTAGCACGTTCCACACCAAGGATTTGACGAATTTCGTCGGGATGAGGAATATCAGATAGAAAAGGACCAAAGGTTGGTTTACAACGATGAAGAGATTCGAGGTCCCACTCGTTTGTGAAAACGGCTTGACCTCTGAAAGGAATTTGGAAGATTTGACCAAATTGTTCGAGAGTTAAGGTGATGAATTTGTTTTGAATCATGAAGGAAATAGTGATGAAACCAAGATCATTGGTTTGGATGGTGACTTGGCTATAGAAATCGACTATGAAACGAGGAACGATTGGTTCATTAATTTCATAAAGACAATTGAGGTTGATGCTTGAAAACAAGCGATTAATATAGTCGGATTGAGTAAAGGCTAGATCAACTACACGTCCCTCATGAACGTTTCTATCTTCAATTTCACAATATATACGTCCAATGGAAGGATATGTAGTAGGGAGTTGGGAAACTTTGGGAATGTAGTTTTTAGTGTGGGAAAGATCTTCGGTAGCCGCGATTGGCATTCACCTAAACACAACAACAATACAAAAGACCAAAATAAATATAAAGAAGAATATATATATATATATATATATATATATATATATATATATATATATATATATATATATATATATATATATATATATATATATATATATATATATATTGTTTAGACTTATGTTGGAACGTAAACATACTTCGACACTAATCCTAGGAAGTAGTTTACCATGTTCCTTAATATTGTTTTTAACTCGTTCTAGATATATTTTACGATGTTTAGTAAGTGGTTATGGACAAATCCAAACGCCCCTTTAAACATTTTAATATATCATGAAATTTACTAGATTTACATTGGGTTGTAAAACTAGCTATTTCCTACGAGTTTCTTATGCATGTGATTTGTTTTCGAAAAAGATGGTTTATATTTTGACTCAAAAATGTCGTTTTTCATATTAAACCAAACGCTTCCTTAACTAGTTACTTATACTACTAGTATGTCAATATATATATGAATTATATATCTTGACAAGTACGATTAGCAATTTTTTTAAGTTTATAATCATAACAACGTTTTATAAAAATTATAATGACTAAGTTTCGATATTATTTGGACATGATCCAAACACCCCCTTATTGCGAACCAAAATATTTTTTCTAGGTCGAAAAATGTAATTTCAAGTTTTACAAGTTATAAAAGTATAACGTGATTAGTTTTAACAAGTTTTCAAAGCATTATTCAACAATGTGTATACCAAAAAATTTGAAAAGAGGTATATGAAATTTTTCAAAAATTTTCGAAAAGGAGGGTTTATAATTACTAGTCTCTAGTGTTGATTAATCATTCTAATCCTAGGGGAAGCATTTAGTTATGAAGTTTTAAGACTCAATTCGAAAGAAATTGTGACATTGAAGAAATTTATAAAACATGCATAATCATGAGTATGATCAAATTAGATGGAATTAGATGAAATGTGTTATGAAAAACTTACAATACGTAATGGTGATTGTGTTAGATGAATTTGCCCTTTGCGAATTAACCCGAATTATGTGATTTGGAAGTGATTTGAGGTGTTTTTGGGTTTTGGTTTTCGTCACAGCAGTAGCAGGGGATGGAGAGTGTGAAAAAGTGGAGTGTTTGGCAAGAGGAATAGGGTAAAAAACGAGTTGGAGTATTCAGATGGCCGGCCCCCTTAAACATTAAGGGGGCCGCCCTTCATTAAGCTGCCGGTCCCCTTAAACATTAAGGGGGCCGCCCTCCAAAATGTGTATTTTTTGTGTTTTTGATTTCTGGAACGAACAAGAAAATATATATATATATATATATATATATATATATATATATATATATATATATATATATATATATATATATATATATATATATATATATATATATATATTAGATTTATATTTAATCAAAAATACGTTGGAAAGTATTCGCACGAAAGGAATTTCTTGACATTTCGTCAATTAAATTTTCTTGATTATTTCAAATGAAATTCATCAAGTTGTCAAGTGGACGAGAGAGTTGTGGAAGGTTTATATATATATATATATATATATATATATATATATATATATATATATATATATATATATATATATAATGAGGGCTTATAAGACGAGAATATAGGAGGGAGACGTATGCGACGGAAGCCGGGAGTTTGTTTCATCCATAGATTTTTTGACTCATCTCTCTACATCAGCATGAGTGTTGTTGAACATTAAAGTTCAATAAGGCAAATGGGGGAAAGAAAGGGTTCGTAGACGAACAATTTCTAGTTCTAGAAAATCAACAAATGAATTTTCTAGGTTATATGATCCTATATGTAACTAAGTATATATATATATATATATATATATATATATATATATATATATATATATATATATATATATATAAACATAAGAACTAGAAGAAACAATGAGCCAAACAAAGTTACATAACAACTAGATACTAAACTAAGCATGCATTTCTTGGCAAGAAAATAAAAAGAAAATGTGTACCTTTCGTCTTCAACGCGTTTATCTTCAAAGTCTTCAAGGAATAGTCCGAACAAGAAGTGACATCAAAGGTTTCCATGTTTGAATGGCGGATATTTTTACATTGGTCCCCATTGTCTCATTTGACCAAAGTTATTTGATCCGAACATGTTTTGTATTTGACTTGGGTGCATATATGGTGGAAACATTCCCCACGGATTGAAGTTCCACATTTGTTGATTATTGTTAAAGTTTCGTCTATTTTGGTTTGCTCTTGGTTGAGGTGTTTTAGGTCTAGGGTAAGAATTATTTGTTTTCCTAGGTGGTGGAGTTTTAGATCTTGTTTTAGTTTTGGACGATCCTACTTCGGTTTTTAAAGATGGTTTATAAAACGGTTTTATTTCTTCTTTACTAGAGATGGGTATTTTCTTATCATTTATGAGTATATACTTAGGATTAGATTTTGAAGGTTTTAATTCCTTGAGTTCACTTTCAAATTTAACATTTTTAATTTCACTTGTTGAAGCTTCAGTTGAGTTAAATCCTAAACCGGTTTTATCTCCGGATACTCTTTGAATACTTATAATTTTACTAAGTGAGTTACTACTATTTTCAAATTTATCAAGTTTACAAATTTCTTCCCTAAGTTTGTTGTTTTCACTTTTAAGCTCTTGGCATGATTTACATTCTTCAACAATTTCTTTACCTTTTTCAAGTTGATGTATTTTAATTTTTAGTTCTAGCACTTCATTTTCTAGTTGGTTGTTTATGTATTTTAGTGATTTGTTTTTAGCCATTACTTGTTGTCCTAGTTTGCATAATCTATTGTATTAACTATCTAAATCTTTTTCATCTAATGATAAATTTTCATCATTAAAGTATTCGGTTTCGGAACGTACCTCACTTGATGTCTTAGCCATGAGACACTTTTCTTCCTTTGTTGTTTCTTTCTCATCTTCATTACTATCACTCCAAGCTCCTCCAACAAACGCTCTTTGATTTTGATCTCTTGTCATCATTGGACATTTTTCAATGAGGTGATTCGGATCACCACACTTGAAACACTTTCTCTCAATCTTGCTATACCTGTCATCATTATTCTTTTGAGGTGCTCTCCTTTCTTCGTGTGGTTGTCTAACGAATCTTCCTCGCCTTTTGAAGAATTTCTTGAAATCTCTTACGGCCATGGCATATTCTTCGTCATCGCTTTCGGAAGATGAGCTATCTTCGTTATTGGATTCCTTTCTAGCTTTCAAAACGATTGACTTGCTTTGCTCTCGTTTTCCTTTAACCATTTCAGAGTCCTTCTTTATAATTGCTTCGTAGACTTTCAAATTTCCAATTAATTCATCAAGTTGTAGTGTTGACAAATTCTTTGATTCCTCAATAACTGTCACTTTAGCTCGCCATTTCGGGTGAAGAGCTCTAAGAAACTTCCTAACAAAATTCTTACTAGAAAAATTCTCATCAAGTGCTTTTAAACTTGTGATGATAGTGTTAAATCTAGCAAACGCATTATCAATTGATTCCTCTTCCGGAATCGTGAATTGCTCATATTGTTGAACAAGTAGATCTATTTTATTATCTTTGACTTGATTATTACCTTGGTGAGTTATTAATAAAGAGTTCCAAATTTCTTTTGCGGTTTCACACATAAAGATCCTTTCGTACTCTTTACGTGGTAACGCATTATAAATAACCATTTTTGCTTCATTATTTTTAGCAAGTTTTCTTTTTAAATCATCATTTTGTTTTTCAAAAGGTACAATTTCATCTTTCTTAGTTTCGGGGTTATTTTGAATAGGTAAAAAGTCACCATTGGTAATAACATGCCAAAGATCTAGATCTTTTGATTTCACATAAGTTTCGAATCGATTTTTCCTATATAAAAATCCATCACTTTCAAATAGTGGTGGTCTTTGCATAGATTGCCCTTCTAAATATTTTTCAGATTCCATAGATCGTTACAAGTTTTAAAATACAATATATTTTAAAAAATCTTGCTAGACGTGGCTCTTGATACCAATTGTGGAAAACTAGAAGGGGGTTGAATAGTTTTACGTCCTTTTAAAATTTATGAAAACAAGTTTGTTTTAAAAACTTCGATTCTAGTTTATGTGATCTCAATACTTGCACTATATGAACAATTATGTATAAACTAACTAACTAAGCTAATAAAGTATAAGTAAATAAGTAAGTAATGAAAAGAGTTGGAGAGATCAAACCACAACACAAGGATTTATAGTGGTTCGGCTACAAGGTCACCTTCCTTATTCCTACTCCACTCCCCGAGTCACCTACTCGAGAGTTTTCTTCACTATGTCAACAAACTCCCTTATGGCGGAGAAAACCTTACACACCAATTTACACACCACAACTACGTCACAACTTGATCACAACTTCTACACAACTTGTTCACACCTATTTACTTCACGCCTATCTTCTTCACACCTTACTTATTCACACCAATCTATTACACACCTATCTTCTTCACTTCAATATACTACACACCTATCTTCTTCACAACTACACTACTTCACTACTAATCAACTTCTACTACCTACACAACTTCTATTATTTCCTAACTACTTATTACATACACAACACAACTTCACAAATATATATACACAATGCACAATTACTCTTCAATACTTCTTGAACTTTGTTGTAGAAGGAGTGTTCTTCTTTTGCACTTTGGATGAGGATGAATGAGAAGGGATTGAATCACTTGAAACAAGGATTAATATATAAATGATCAAAGGGTTTTAGAGGATGTTTGGAGAGTTTGAGACCTGAAAATTTCGTGCAAAAGGTAAGAAAAATTCCAGGTTTAAGGTGGTATTTATAGGCAACAAGTTCTGACAGAGGAGCGTGGCCAGCCTCCTTAAATCAAGGCCGACCCCCTTAAAATTAAGGGGACCGCCCCTTATAATTAAGGGGGCCGCCCAACTGTAACGGCCAGAAAACTTGTCTTTTAGTGGGGAAAGTTTATTTGGTGAAAAACTAACTGATTTTGGTTAAAAATTTGAAATCATATATTTAGTATGATTAAAACATTTTTCTTTATTACCAAAAGTGTTTTCCAAAAATATATAATATGTTTATATAATTAAATAAACTTTGTATTAGTTAATTAAATACTCCTTTGATCATGAGATGTATTAAACACTTGTTTGTTCATACCTTAAGTGATTAAGTTTTGATATAGTGATATAAACTAGCTTAATACTTGTTTACGTAGTAATCTTACGTTTGATGAGTTTACATTTTGTGATCGTCAAAATATAGAGATATCGAAAAATATAAATAACGTTTTCATACATTATTTATGTCAACACAGGTGTTGATGACGAGCCCACTGCTCAGACAATCTTCATGGCTAATCTATCATCTGTTGTCTCACCTACACAACAACTTGGTCCATCCAAATCATCCATCATATATGAGGTACTAAAATTATATGATAAATGTGCTGACAATGATGAACAAAAGACATTCAATGATATACGACAAAATAATGTTGGTGAATCAAATGAGGCTGAATTGGAAACCATTAATATGTTCCCAACTGAGCAACATTCGGATCACAACAGTAATTCAGACGTATCTTGTGGAATGTCATCTGTTGCGTGTGATAATAATGTGATGCACGAATGAACGATGTATAACAAAGTACAACAAACAAACGTTGCTGAATTAGATATTGCAAACTTGGGAAATAGCAATATTGTCCCATATGAACAATATGTAAAGCATAACGTCGAGTCTGTTGTATCAAGTAATATATCCTTTGTTGATGACGATATGTGTGAATTGGATGAGTACACTGCTGTTGCACTTGATGACACTCTAATTACTAGAATTAATATTCTTAAAGATCAAGTTAGGTGTTATGAACAACGTGCAAAATTTGAGCTAACAGAACGTGAACAAAAAATGGAATGGCAAATGCATGCTTACATTACTGAACAAAACTGAAAGGAAATGGCCTTTAAACAAGAGATTAAATCGTTTCAAAATCAAATTGATCGTGCTTTTAAGGAAAAACAGGAAATTCAGGATAGTTTAAATCTCCTAAAAACTGAATTTCGAGAAAAGGAAAACAAACTGTTAAACGAATTTTCTAACCTTAAGCAGTTGAAAAAGAAACTTGAAAACAAGTTGTATGTTCAAGGCCAAACCTGTCAAACAGCTCAAATGATGGAAAAGCACATTAAACTGTGGGATAAGCATAGTGATAAGGATTTAGGGTTGCCTAAAACAAACTTCCTTAAGAGCATCAGAGCCTTTAAACCTGCCCTCTATGATGCTAAGGGCTTACACCCAATCATGAACCCCCAAATAGTTGGTCTGATAAAGAATTGGATGAACTTGATTCTGCCGATAGAGAGAGATTTGATAATAAAATGAAGGATCTAAAGTGCATTAAACACCGAGTCATTGTTTAGCCCCATGATTATTATGAACAAAACCGAGTGACGGTTTTTGCACCTCAAACTAAGTTAACACCAGAACAAGTATTTTGGCCTTTAGACGTTGAGAAAATGAAAGCTGAGGAAATTAAGGCCAAGACATCCCAAAAGTTAGTTGCCCCAACGGTGTATCCTCCCAATACACCAATGCACTTAGTTCAGTTGTCACTTCCCAAGCAATGCAAAACTCTTATTAGCATATATGTCCTTTGTCAAATGTTCACTGATTTTGATAAAACATGCAAAAAGAGAATCACACCAACTTCAGTTGTCACTTCCCAAGCAATGCAAAACTCTTATTAGCATATATGTCCTTTGTCAAATGTTCACTGATTTTGATAAAACATGCAAAAAGAGAATCACACCAACGGGAATCATTGAGGGTGAACAGGGATTTGAGCTAACCAAAGAGTGATACTTAACTGAAGTCATCCCATTTTTTAAACTAATCAAAGAACACTTTGAGGGTTTACGACAATCCCTTGATGTTGAGCTAAAAGAAATGAAAGAAGTGTTTAAAAATATGGAAAACAAGTGTAAACAAAAAGCAATAGATCTTCAGCATAGTGAAATTGCCAGAAAAAATATTCTCATCATGAATGACAACTTGATTGCTAAATGTATTACACAAGATGTGTTCTATACTGCTACATATTCTTCACTTAATGCTTGTCAGTTTCATGAAATGTCTATTGCTTTAAATAACCTTCACAATCGTGTTGTTGAGCTTGAGGGGGAGAATTTGAAATTGCTTGAAAAAAATTCAAAATGATGATCATGACAACATGGTCAAGCATCTTTCAAAACTAGAAGTTGATAATCTTAACTTACAATTAAAATATCAACATTTAGAAGAAAAAATGAAAATATCAAAGGCCAAGACATCTTCTGATGTTCCGGAATTTGATGCATATTTTGAATTAGCAAAAAGGGATGAAAAAATTCAAGCTCACACGAACACGATCCAGTTATTGAGGGCTCAAATTGCCCAATTGAAGTCTCCCATGAATGCTGTGATCGACACCCATAAACCAATGTCTGCAGATTCTCATAACTTTCAAATTCAAAAGACAATCAGCTTACTTAGACATGAAAATGATTGTCTTCAAGCTAAGAATTCAAAAGTTAAACAACATTACAAAGAGTTATATGACTCTATTAAGATCACTCGTGATAAAACCAATGAAAAGATAACTTCTTTGCTCAATGAAATTGAGAATCTAAAGACAAAGGTGAAAGGGAAAATGCCGATTATTGAAAGTAACAATATCAATTATGTAGTTTGTAAATGTAAAAAATATGCGTATGAGGCTGTTTTTATTCCTCTTCCCCTTAAGAACAATGAGCTAGTCCATAGTGATACCTTAGACATCTTAAGAACTGCCTTGACATGACCCTTGAAATCATTGAAGAAGATAGAATAGTGAGACCATCTGATAACTCCCTATCGGATGTTTGCTTTCTCACCAAGCGATCACAAGAATTGTTAGAATATGCCATAGGTACATGTCCCAAGATTCCCAACATGCGTGATAGAAATGGTACATCCACATCTAGGAATTTGAAGAAGCATGTTACTTTTGATATACCTATGGCTAGTTATGATCATAGCACATCACCACCTAGAAACCAAACAACTGTGCAACAATCTAATGTTCCCATCGTCAATTCTACAGGAGTAATCAATGTCACTAAAGCTAGCGGGTCAAAGCCTAAAGGCAATACAAGGAATGATAGGACTTCTCCTGCTAAGAGTGATCAAGGGAAGAAAGTAGAAGACCACCTTAGGAACAATAAAATTGATTTGAATGAAAAGAATCGTGTTGATTCTAGTATTTGCGTTAAGCGTACTGTAATTAATTCGAATTCTAATGCTACTTGTAAGACTTGTAATGGTTGTTTAATTTCTGGTAATCATGATGAATGTGTTGTGTCCTTTTTGAAATCTTCTTATAAATCCTCAGTTAAATTTGCTAAGACACACAAACTGGAAAACAATACTTGGAAAGCAACAGGAAAAGTTTTTAACAATGTTGGATTTCAGTGGAAACCTACTGGAAAAAATTCACTCTAGGAAACCAATGCCCATTGACTTACATGCCCGAACCTAAGTCTTTAGAGGTTAAGAGATGGAAGGAAACTGGTAGAAAATTCCCTTTATTGACCCAATGCCTTGATATTAAGTCAGCAGCTTCCACTGGTATCGGCTCATCTGCGAGAACCAATGAAAATACTGATCCTGTATCTCTTAAGTATGCGTGTGCTAACCTATTGGATCCCAATTACACTTGGGGATCCATTTTTTTTAGTTATCCATATCTGTCTGGTTTCAAATGCAGGTCATACAAATCGTCCTGTGGTATTTGGACTCAGGCTGCTCAAAACATATGACTGGGGATCGCTCTCGGCTCAGAAATTTCGCGAAAAAGTTTATCGGGACAGCTAGATTCGGAAACGACCACTTTGGAGCTATTATGGGGTATGGTGATTATGTGTTTGGTGATAGTGTGATTTCTAGAGTTTACTATGTGGAAGGACTTGGGCACAACTTATTCTCTGTTGGACAATTTTGTGATTCGGATCTCGAAGTGGCCTTCAGAAAACACACATGTTTCGTTAGAGAACTGGATGGAGTTTATCTCCTTAAGGGAAGTCGTGGTACAAACTTGTATACCATCTCTATTGAATACATGATGCGGTCCTCTCCCATTTGCTTGCTCTCTAAGGCCTCAAAGAGCAAATCGTGGTTATGACACCGTCGTTTGAACCACTTGAACTTCGGCACCATTAATGAACTTTCTCGTAAAGATCTGGTTCGAGGCATGCCTAGATTGAAGTATGAAAAAGATCATCTCTGCTCATCATGTCAATTGGGTAAAAGCAAGAAACAAACTCATAAACCAAAACCCACCAACTCCAACACTGAAGTACTCCATACCCTTCACATGGATCTATGCGGACCCATGAGAGTGCAAAGCTTCAATGGGAAAAGATATATTCTTGTTATTGTGGATGACTATTTACGATTCACATGGGTGAAAATTTTAAGATCCAAGGATGAAACTCCCGATATCATTATCAAAATCATCAAGCAGTTACAAGCAAGGCTCAACAAAACTGTTAGAATCATTCACACTGACAATGGAACTGAGTTTGTTAATCAACAACTCACACAATTCTATGAAAGTATCGGCATCAGTCATCAGAAGAGTATTCCTCGAACTCCTCAACAAAATGGAGTCGTTGAAAGACGGAATCGCACACTAGTTGAAGCTGCCCGCACTATGCTGATATTCTCAAAGACACCAATGTTTCTATGGGCTGAAGCTATTGCTAATGCATGTTATACTCAAAATCGATCTTTGATTCATCCTCTTCACAACAAGACACCTTATGAGCTAGTGCATCTCAAAAAGCCTGATCTCTCTTTTCTTCATGTGTTTGGTGCCTTGTGCTACCCAACTAACGATAGTGAAGACTTAGGGAAGTTTAAAGCAAAGGCTTATATTGGGGTATTCGTCGGTTATGCGCCAGATTGAAAAGGGTACCGAATCTACAACAAAAGAACCCAAAAAATCATGGAGACAATCCATGTCACGTTTGATGAGCTGACAGAGCATACGGCTTCAGGACACACCAGTTCTGAACCCTCGCATAATCTTTTATCTTGTCCAATAAGTTCGGGACTTGTACAGAACTCCAACCATGTATCTCCTTATGTTCCTCCCATGAGTGAAGAATTGATAACGTTATTTGATCCTATGTTTGATGAGTACTTCGAGTCACAGCCACCTCATGAACCAGTACAGCTGGCTGCTGAACCTAATATTATGGCTGAGAATGCACCTCATGATATAAATGGTCCATCTACCTCCATCTCTCTTGATCTGGATGCACCAGAATGTAGCAACACTCAAAATGAATCAAATATTCAATTGTCTTCTGAACATCAAGGAGTGGCATCTGAAAACTCATGGGAAGTCAATCCTTTTGCACCACCTGAGGAAGAACCATTTGAAAATGTTTTTGCATCTGAATCCTCAAATGATGCATCTTCCTCAGAAGAGTCAAACAATGCTATATTAGTTCACTATCCTCAACCTCATGAACATCTCAGAAAATGGACAAATGTTCACCTTATTGACAACATCAAAGGAAACCCCTCACGACCTGTGTCCACCAGAAAACAACTTGCCACTGATGCCTTGTGGTGTTTCTTCAACTCAGTTTTATCCAAAATCGAGCCCAAAGACTTCAAGGATGCCCTTACAAAGGTGTCTTGGTTCACCGCAATGCAAGAAGAAATCCAAGTGTGTCTTGTATGAAGACTAGGATTGGGTGAAGATCCAAGTATGTCTTAGTGTGAAGAATCTTGTGAACGGTAGTGCTCGTTCACGTGAAGGCTTAGATTGTGTGTCGATCTAAGTGGGACAAGAGTACTTGTTTGTATGGCCACGTGGGCCTTGGTGTAGATTGGTTCTAGCTAGGATTAGAACTCGACATTTCGCTTAGTGTCATTAAACCTTGTGTAAGCTTGTGTACGGATTGATCTTCCTGAAGGAGTGTGTTGATATAGTGATTGATAACTCTCGAGTGTGGTACTAGGGGATTGGAGTAGGACGTAGGAGTGAGCTTCGTGCCGAACCACTTTAAATCGCTGCGTCTCTTTGGTTGTGTTCTTTCCCTACTCTTTATATTACTTGTTTGTTTATATTTGCTAGTAGCTAAATTGATATCACACAACTAGTAGAATTCAACAAGTTTGCAAATGTAAATTAACCGGACCTAAAATGGCAAAACGCTTTAGAAAGTTTAAAAGAAGCGGTGAAACTATTCAACCCCCCATTCTAGTTTCTACAATTGGTATCAAAGCTTCGTTTATCAAGATATTTAGAGTATACTGAACTTTAAAGCTTGAATCGATCTATGGAATCAAAAAGATATTTAGAAAGGCGTTCTTTGAATGAGCAACCATTTTTCAAAAATGAAAATTTTATCATTTGAAAAAATGAATTTGAAAGTTATGTGAGATCAATAGATCATAATCTTTGGCATGTCATTTCAATTGATGATGTACAATTAATGAAAGGAAGTTTCACTAATCAACTTTTCATAAGAAACTTTTGCGAAATATTGAAGCAAAAATATTGATTTATGAATCTTTTCCGAAAATTGATTTTGATAAAACAATTTTATGTCAAGTGGCAAATGACATATGGTAAAATGGTTTAAACTTGCATCAAGGAAATGTTCAAGCCAAAGATGATGAAATTATGTTATTAGAAAAACATTTAGTTTAAGTAGAATCATGTACTACTAATTCGATTGCTTTTATTGTAGGAGATGTCGCCGACAAGGATCACACAAGCAATCTAGTTGATGCACTAGTCTTCAAGCCTTGAAGTGATGCCGATAAAGAAGACATTATGCGGTTTTTTAATGTGTAAAGAGAATTGCTAGCGGACTAGACTATGTGCGCCTTGTATGTGGAACTAATCAAGTAGTTGATTCACCAAGTGAGTGCCATCAAGTCTTGCATCACATACAACACATGTTTTGGTTATGTGTTATTAAGGATAGCTAGAGGCCAGGGTAAGTTTTCTTACAACCTTGACTATTATGCTTGCTATTTGAGTGTTTGCAATATGATTATGTGACTATGTGATTAGTTATTACTCGCTTGCATGCTAGATGATTTTTGTGTGTCAATACGTGCTAGATGTTTTGTGTTATTTAGACGTTTTGTCTAAACGCTTATCCTTCATTGGATTCAAGCAAACTATTTGGAAAAATAATGGTCTTACCTCAACCATTATTAATATCAAACTTTCGTCAATCAATCACTAGACGATGCACACTAGCTTCACTCTTTATCTTTCTTCTAGTTCTCGTGTATGACTTTTATTAAGAATGACATGATTGACTTCTAGCCACCTCGATGCAAGTCTCGTCTTTGAATCTCCTATCACATGCTACTCTTCCACTTCTTTTGTCTCGACTCTATTCAATACCCATTTCTTAGCTCACTCGTGCGTATTTACTCTATTCCGTGTCTTAAAATACAAAGAGTTATGTTTTAAAACCATTTAAACCAAAGATTTTTCATATAGACCAAAACGCCAAAAACTGCCTAAACCAACTCCCTGAACCTCATTCTGCCGACGTTCCCCGACCTCTAGGCGGTCCCTCATCGATAAGGGACCTTATGGATTTTCTATCAACTATACGGTTCTCTCTTTTGCTCACAGCCAAACAAAGTTTTTTCAACCCTTATCTCTAAAAAGGTGATGGACCTTGGACACACACCTTGTGTCAAATAGATACCTTGATATTATACCTTGTAGCACGCGGAATTTACCAAAAAATACTTAGAAGATGTGTTTGTATGATTTGTATAAAGTGTATGAAAGTAAAACAGAATGAACAAAGTGTTTAAACAAACGGTTAGCTTCAATATTATTAAAGATAATAATACGAGTGATCTTTGTATCACTAGGGTTACAACCTTGAAGCTTTTGCAAAATCAATACGTATATAAACCTAAACCTAGGACCTCCTTTTATAGTACACAAGGAGTCCTGTACAAGATAAGTATACTGCTAAACAAATACGATATTTACTAAATCTTTTCTATACTTATCTACAACTCGTATACTTAACAAACAGACTAAGCAGTGGTAATATATTGTGGTAGCAGTGGTAATACGTTTCCACTGTTAGTACAATTCTGTAACAGTTGTCTTTGCTTAGCCTATCAGTGGTAATGAGTTTCCACTAATGATTTATTTCCCAACAATCCTCCCCTAAACTTATGATTTCTGTGAAAATCAATAAGTTTCTAAGTTGATGGGGGATTTTTCCAAACAAATATCACTTCCTTAAAGCAGCAGATTCCCTTCTACACTGATTGTAGATTCCTTGAACAAGATCATCTACTAATTCTGTTCTCTCTGGACATCTGGTCCTAGTAGAGAGCATTACATCCAAAACTCCAGATCTGAGAGGGTATTCTCTTTCAGCAAGCATAAACACATCCTCTCCTTCTTGTGTTGAAACATGATGAATGTTGCAGGAGTCATAGAATTTCCACAATGTAGCTTGGTCATGAGCTTGAAACTTCCAATATCTATCATTTATGTCAGGTTCATATAATCTTTGAAACTGAACCCAAAATTCTTTCTCCTTGACATCTTGAAGTTTTCCAGCCATGTATCTATCATTCACCATCTTCCTCAATGTATCAAGATCATCTCTGTCACATGATCTGATAAGATCTTCAAACTGCATAGAGGAAAAGGTTTCACCACCTAGTCTTATAATCTTCCATGTTGCTGCAAAGTCATCAGTAAATACTTCCCAATCAACAATTGGATGCATTGCTTGTAGTGGCTCAACATAAAAATCTTCTTATTCAATAAGAATCATGCCACCCAGCTATTCTTCACTTAGCTTTTCATCAACCATTGGCTTCTTAGCTTCTTTAGACTCAATATTCTTTCCTGATCTTTTGTATCTCTTAGCTTCTGCTTCTGAATGCATAGGAAGAAAATCTTGATCTCTTCTGTATTCTTGATAATACAATCTTTGAATTTCTTCATAAGATTTTCCTTTGAGCTGATACATCTTCCATCCTCCAACATGACACAAGTATTTCTTCATTCCATAATTAACTTGAGCCTGAGATGGTTGTCTTGGCTTTTTCTGAGTCTTCTTAATTGTATCCACCATAGAGTCAAAAGCTTGATTATTATTCATGTTGATAAAATCAGGTAGTTGGGCTGATCTGTGTTCAGTTGTCAAGCTTTCATCAGCAATAATCTCAATAGCTTTCTTCTTGATAACTGGATCAGAATCAATCATATGCTCAATCTCTTCATTAGTGAATTGATGAGCACCTTCTTCTGTGTTTGGAATGGAAACAATTTCTTCAGGTTCTCTCTCCTTCTGAATTCTTTGTTGTTCCATGAACCTTGCTACATCCTCTTCTCACTTTTTCTTGCCAATTCATAATCCATTTCAATCTGAGCTTGAATTCTTGATTTAACTTTTCTTGGTTGCTCAGTTGATTTTTCAATGACAGGAACTTTCCCTTTTTCTTGCCTTCTTTTCTTAAACTATGCATCAGTTGCTTCTACTTCTTGTGTGAAAGCAGTGTCCATTGCTTGTGAAATTAATGCAGGATTTACTTCTGCTTGAACCTTTGGTTGACTTGATGCAGTAACTAAAATATCTTCTGGTACAGCTTGATCATCTAAATTAAAAATTTCTGTTGGAACCTCTTGAGCCATTTCTTCTATTTGTTGTTGTTGTTCTAACTCTTCTGTTTGTTGATCATCTGAAACATGTGCATCCAGTGGTTGATCAAAACCTTCAAAATCTTCATTCATAGGTTGATCAAAACCTCCAAAGTCATCAATCCCTTGTTCAAACTCCAGTTTCCTCCCCTTAGTCCTAGCATCTGTTTTATTCCAGTGGTTGATCAAAACCTTCAAAATCTTCATTCATAGGCTGATCAAAACCTTCAAAATCTTCATTCATAGGCTGATCAAAACCTCCAAAGTCATCAATCCCTTGTTCAAACTCCAGTTTCCTCCCCTTAGTCCTAGCATCTGTTTTCCTCCCCTGTTTGGGAGAATCACCCAAATCATCACTTGATGCTTCAGAATCATCACCATGAGCTGAGTATGGAGAAGAAATTACAAGATGAGCAGTCATTTTCTTCTTGAGTGAGTTGATCTCTGCTTGCATAGTTTGTAACTGACCCTGAAGCTTGGAGAGATCATGTTGATATTGTATCGTTGTCTGCTTGAGCTCATCTTCTACGTTGTGGACTTTTTCCTCTAATTTGGTACATCTGTCCATCAATTCATGTATGTTACCACTGTCCTCAGCACTTCCAGCTGTGTGACCTGCTGAGAGAGGTGCATCATGGGACATTGGCTCAGTTTATTCCCTAGTTGGACTAGGAAGTACTCCTAAACCACCACTGCTTGTACCTACACCAAGAGGTGAAGACACATGTAGTGTTGTGATGAGAGGAGTTGACTGTTTTTGCCTCCTCTCATATGTGTGCGTAACTTAGGGTGTATAAGATATAAATGGAATAGTTATTGTGGGTGTATGTTGGGGTGCAACTGGGATTGCTACACCTTCACCCATTGCTTGTGCAATGACGGCAAGCATTTGAGGTAAAAAAGCATGAACTACCCCATTAGAACCTTCACTTGCCTTGTTCATGTTTTGAAAAACTTTTGGTTTAAGACAAGGAGTTTTGTAAATCCTGTTATGAGGTAGCAACTCATATTCATTTAAAACTGTTTGAACAAACCTTGGGTACATAAAAAATTTGCAATTACTTGTTACATTGCTAACCATATTATTTAATAAAAACTTTGAAAAATTAAAAGTCCTATTTGTAGCCAAAAACACCAAAGGATAAGCCATTGTTGTGCTAAACTGTTCATAAGATGTTTTCTTAGGACTGAAGCAATGTAACAAAGTATGTATGAAAAATCTCCATTGGGGAGTGTAACAATTCACAATTTCAGGTTAACTTTTATTCCCGAAAATTTTACTATTCACTTTTTACTATTCACTTTTACTATTCACATCCAAAATTTTTATTTCATATTCTCGTAAGTTAAACTATTTTAACGATAATCCGAGAGTTTGACGCTCGTCGGATCATTTTTGCAAAAATCACAAAGCCGTGTCCGAGATTTACTTATAGGTTTAAACGTCATTCCAGCATCCCGATATGTCCATAAAACATTATAAACAATAGAAATATGATTTTCTCTCATTTTAGGACAATTCCAAAAGTTTCGGAATTTTACGTTTTCCAGTTCAGCGTTTTACGCGAATTACGCGTTTTAGACCCGTGTTTCCAGTTTTTAGCAGGGTTTTAGCACCCGATAGAACCTACCACTCATTTTATATTTTATTATGGAGTATATTGACATGTTTGACCATACTTTCAAGTTTCATATTTTTAGGATACCCGGTTTTACGTTTCGTGACTTAAAAACTTACGGTTAGCGATTTACGGAGTCAAAACTAGCTACATACTTAGGATATTATCATCCAAAGACCATGACTACTCATCTAGTCACCCTTATCCTTGGAAAACCGACTTAGGAGGGGGGGAGTCACCATGTGTGGTTAAATCTTGAATTTAGCCATTAGATCTTACTTAATTACAACTTTGTCACCAAGTTATAGCACTTTCCTAGCAAGCTTCCTAACCTCCTCATTCATAGTATAAATACAAGCTCAATCCCTTCCATTCTTCATCACCAAAAACGCCACAACATAAGTACCTTGCACCATGATCCTTTGATCTTCAATATACAAGTTACACTACAAAGTTCAATGTCTTAGTATTCTCTACCTAGTTCTTAAGTTTGTTTGGTGATTCCATGGTTGAATTAGGAGCTACACAAGGTTACTAGGGCTGAAGTTAAATGGTTTTCACAAGGGTTAGATCAAGGCTAGCAATGGTTACAAGAGTTATGGTGAAGGGTTTACAAGCTTAGGTTTAGTGTCCTAGTTCTATACTTGACTTCCTTTCTTTAGAAAGCCAAAAGTTGTAAGCAAACCCTTATACACTTTCTTGCTCAATATCATTTCATGCTTATTATGTTTCTTTCATGCTATATATGGTCTTTGTATTCTGTTCATGATGTTTAAAAATGGATAAAACAAGTATTGGTATACATATGTTAACTTATGACAAGTAAACAAGCAAACTAGTGATTTTTATGGAGAACCACGACCAAAATAGTATAACTATGATACTTGACACTTACTTACTGTTATAAAGGACTTCAAAAGGAAAACATAGCAATTTGAATCACCCAAAACAAGTACACGAGTCAAAAGTTATGACCATAAGAAGTTAGCGACACCAAAACGCCGAAACTGCCTAAACCCTACTGTTTGCATTCTGCCAATTTGAAAGTCCCACTTCTGGTCCGATTCATCAAAAAGTTAAAACACGAAAGTTGTCCGGAACGACGTTTTCGTTCAGGAACAAAGAAGGTCGAGCCCTGAAAACGCTTTCTGAGTGATAATTTTCTTCAAATTCTTAACAGCCCATTTTAGACCAAAGTTACTATATAATCATTATAATTAGATGAGACCAAGAGGTCTAATGACCTAAAGCCAAGACCACAACCATGGCTAAAGCCAAGGTTGAGTCTCAAGACCATGGTAACAATGACCAAGGTCACGGCAAAGCCACGGCTAAAGACCATATAACTTTTAAAGATCAAAACTTATATATATGTTATCAAATACTACAATAGTAGGGAGCCTCATGTGAGGAGTTCATTGAGTAAGCCGTCGAGACGAGTTGTGGATTTACGAGTTAAAGTGTCCTGGCTCCTCGAACGTTTACTCCATGACTTCTGAATTATGTCGGCCCGAACAGTAGTAAGAGATTTACAACCTATACATGTTTCATAGACCACTTATATTCAACAACTTACACTATATACTAAGTACTACATCATGAACATTATGCAAGACATATATAGGCAATTCTTCGTATTCTTAGACGTTACTCCAAACCTAAGTCGCAACGTTCTATTATAGGCTGCTCTTAGAGACTTTCGCGATTCGACTACCACTATCATTTCTCATTACATAGACTTAAGGTGAGTCATAGCCCCTACTCTTTTCGTACTTGTTTTAACTCTTGGGGGGCGGATACATGCTCAACTACTTGCTTACTTGTACAAATACTCAAAACATTTATACTTGATTGTTTTATACTTGATTGTCTTATACTTGATGGCATTATACTTGATTTCATACATACATGACTGTCTTTTATCTTTGGGAAGTGGCTCCCAGTAAACTTATATCTTTGGGAAGTGGCTCCCAGTTTTCTTTGGGAAGTGGCTCCCAGTTGTCCTTGGGAATTGGCTCCCAAAGTGAGGTCTTCGGAGATGAAGTAGAGACTCACTACTAATTGCTTAATTGTCTTGATGAACTTATACATGTCTTTATTATACTATATGTTAGCAGTGGGTTGTGAACACACAGGTTACAAGTCTCTTATGGCGGGACTTGTAACTGAGTGGATTCTCAATGCCTTTGCTGTGTGATCATTCTTTAAGGCTTTTCAACTATTTTAAGACAAACTCTATGAACTCACCAACCATTGTGTTGACACTTTAGCATATTTATCTCAGGTTAGTAAGGCGATAGCTAGTGCGTGGGACTTAGAGTCAAGCTGCATATTCTGAAGACTTACGCTTTTATCATTTACCATTCAAAACATTTTGTATACATTTATGTATCATACTTTGGGATCTCATGTTTGTAACTTTGAATTCATTAATCGAATGGTAACTTTTCAAAACGTCTCATTTAGAGTTCGTTTTCTATAACTTGTACTTTGTATTATGAAGTAGCACCCCAATGACACAGTCTTCCGCTGCGGTATTTTGGGGGTGTTACAGGGAGAGAAACATCCCTTTTTAAAAGTTAGTTTTCCATTGGATGTATCATACCCCATATCAGAGATGTTTTGGAGAATTTCTGAATTAGGTAATGTAATGATACCATTTTGATCATCTAATTGAAGTAGCCTTCTCAAAGATGATTCAGTAACATTAACAGTTACCCCATCCACTGTTGCACTTAAAGCATCAACATGGGAATTTGTGTTTCCATCTTCAATAGTTGTGAAAGTTGCAGTCTGCCAAAACTTTTTGATTTGAGAAACATAGATTATGGGGTTTAAGATTAAAGCATACCTTATGTGAGTAGCGTTGAGAAAATCCACAATCTCATGAAAAATAGGTCCATCCTTGACCTCTGTTTTCTCCAAGTAAGCAACCTGGTTGTGTTCATTGACAAAAGCAAGTGAAGCCATGTAATTGAGAAAAATATGATTGTTTGAACTTGAAAAAGAGAGTGCAACAAGCCGTATGAGATAAGAATGACATATTTGTTAGGGTTTGAGTAAAATACGCAAGAGAGAATATCGTAGAAATTTGTTATCTTTGGAAAAGAATAACATGAACAAATAGAAGATAATTCTCTTAAGTAAATCCCTAAAAATATGGTTAATAAATTTTACTCAACTGCTAGTTGAAGAATATTTTCACTGACACAATAGTTGCAACGGCTAGGTCAACAGTGGTAAAATTTACACTATTAGTGGTAACTGTGCACCAGCAGTGGTAAAAATTTTCACAAAATTTTCTAAGTGTAGTGGAAAAATAAAATCAAAGAATACTTCCCTTATCATAGTCTTTAGCAAACTACCAGCTATCAACGAATTTGATATGTCTTTACCATGAGCCATTTGCTATGGACTAGCCAACTCTTGATCATAAGGAATATGGTGAGTTGATAAACATATAGTTTTTGGTAAACTATCAACCATAAACGGATTTGATGAGTCTTTACCAGTATTCGTTTGCTCTGGACTAGTTGATTCTTATGTGGATTAGACATGGTGAATCAATAACCATTTGTTGTGTGTATGTGATACACACTTCTAAAGAATCAACTCACAATATTGCTTACAAACCTGCAAGTGTTAGTCCAAAACCAAGAATAGGCAAACCAAAATTAAGAATAAATGTCCAATTAGAACAGTTTCTAAAAATATCTTTGGGATAGTCAACCCTTTAAAGAAAATATCTTGGTAAACTTTATTATACCTACCAACCAGAGAGTTAATAGCAATTACTCTTTTGGGTAATAACCTAGGGTTGACTTGGCCTATATAAACACTTTGACTCATAACATCCATAACACAAACAACTTTCAAACCCTCAAGAATTCATCAAATAATCACCATAATCAACAACAGAATGAGCTCCAATCCAGATATCATAGAAATCACTTCTGACTCAGATTCTGATGAATCAGAATCTTCAGGGTGGTCAAACTACTTTCCTCCTTGTGCATCAACTTCTTTCACCAAGAAACCTAAGAGAAAGATTGATACACCAAGTTCTTCCAGCTCTTCTGATGAAGAAGAACCATTCACTCTTGCAAAAAAGTTGCCAAAAGCTTTGACACAGGCTTTGGAGAAAACTATCTTATCAATGAAGAAGATACAAATCCCTGAGAAACATGTTCCTTCAACAAAACCTGCAAAACAAGTGCTTGGTCTTCCCTGCCCAAGAAAGTGGAATGGAATGCAAAAACAACCCAAAGGTGTTCACAAAACCATGCCTGGCTACAAAGGAAAGGGCAAAGAAGCTATGAAGTCATAGGTTTAGGGGTTTGATATGTGGTCTTTTGTTATCCTTCTTGTAATGCAACACACTTTGTAATGAACATTATGAATGAAAATCTCTTTCCACTGTTCATCACTTTTTCCACTGTTTGAGTGTTTATCATTGAATCTCTGCAAAAAGCTTGGTGGACAACAAATATACAGCAATATACAACAAATAGCAATACAAAAATCCTCCCCACAACACAAAAATCGTTTAGACATCAAGTTTTAAGGGTTAAGCATCCCAATACTTGTTACCAAGTATTGAAACCTTCCCACATCAATACCTTTTGTTAATAAATCAGCATAGTTGTCATCAGTATGTATTTTGACAACTTGAATTAGCTTTTTCTCATACCAATCTCTTATAAAGTGATGTCTAATTTCAATATGTTTTGTTTGCACAGGATTTTTAATTATGCAAATTGTACTTGATTCGGTGAAAAATCAAGTTATAGTATAGTATAGATAGTAAGCTCAAAGAAATCCGCAAAGAAATACGGATAATCCGAGGTCGTATTCCGTGTGAAGGGTGAATGGAATTTCGAATTTCCGATTCGGAAAACGCGTCGTGAAAAGTGGTAAAAAGAGATGTGAATGAGATTATACTAATGAAATAGTAAATGAAGCACAAATAATCACTTAAACACGTATAGCAAATAAGGAAACTAAAAACGTAACGTAGAATCGAAACCGTACGCTAAAACGTTAATTAAACGTTAACGTACGAAATAAAATGCGACTTTTAAGCTACACGACTCCTACAAACTTGGAGAAAATTTTTAAAAGTTAAAAATGATAAAAGAAAATTTTGAGAAAAAGAAAAATATTTTTTTGACTTTTTATTAATTTTTTATGAATTAAAAACTAATTATCTAATTTAAAAATTAAAAGAAAATGAAAATAAAGTGAGAAAAATGCAAAATAAATTTCTAAAATTCTAAAATAACTAAAAATAATTTTCAAATATTTTTTTTGGACTTTTCTGGACTTTTTTAGATTTTTTTGTATTTTTTGGAATTAAAAATTAATTAAAAAGTGATTATAATTGAAAATTAAATAAGAAAAATAGCAAAACAACTTGGAAAAATCTGAAAATTTCAGGAAAATTCTAAAATGATAAAATAAGCTTGAGAAAAAATTTTGAAACAAAAATAAGCTAGGAAAGTGCTTAAAAACTTGAAAACAGCTGATTTGGAGTGCTTATTTATAAGCACTCCTGACCAAAATGACTTGAAACTTTTACCAAATGATATTTGAACTATATTAAGCTTGTTGGAACAATTGAGAATCAATTTGAAGCACAGAAACACAGATATGAGCACAATGAGTCCAAATAAGCAATATTGAATAAGCTATAAGCTGAAACAGTTAAAGCAAAAGCCAAAAATCACTTGCAATAGTAACTTATGGTACTAATAAGCTCAAAGGATCAATAAAACCAGACTTGAGGTCACTACAACCAAATAGCAGCCCTAATTTGAAATTCAGTTAACTAGTTCAATGTACTCACTTGATAAGCTGCTTGAACAGTACAAATAAGCTAATGAGTGGTAACTTTTTGGTTCTACTTAACCACTAGCAACCATAGAACAATAATCCACTCAGAAATAAGATCCTAGATCCTCTTAAAACCTCCAAATCAACCTAGGATTATGGTATTTTGCTGAGTGCACAGGGCACTTGGTGCTGAGACAGTCAACTTAAGTGAGCTTATTTGATGAGCAAATAAGCTCCAAACCACAAATTTCTTTTTGATTCTTGTAAACCTACTACCAAATGTTTCAAAACAGCTTTTAGAAAGTATCTTGGATCAATTATGAGGACTGTGCACTTGATTGAAGTTGTGACAGAAAACAGGTAACCAAAAAGCTATTTGACTTTTATGATGAACAAAACTTTGACTAATTTGAACTTTAAATCTGATTTACTAGCAACTAAAGTGATTATAAGCTACCTAATGATTCAGATAAGCTAATAGTAACTACACTACACTTATATGAGAACTTATTAAACCTAAAACTACTAAGGACCAACTGTTAAGAAGATTTGAAAAGCAAATTGACTTTTGCTACTAATAACCTATTGTTCTTATGCTATATTATCTCTAATACTAATCTAAGTAACCAGTATAAACCAAAAAGTAACCTTAGTAACAAACTAAAACTACCAAACAGCTAAGAACCAAACACTCCTTAATAACCTGTCTAAACTAGAAACCATCACAGATTCCACCAATTGAATTCCAAATCACAACCTATGCACTCACAATGATTCAGTAACTCTAAACTAACTCAGAATACATATTTCAGATGCAATAGTAACTCAGAATTAAGATCCACAATGTATGACAGAAATAGCTAATTATGAGTTCAAACAACAATCAAAGTACTCAACAGCCAAACAGATTAAACAACAACTATAATCCAATATTATAACACTAAAACAGCAACCATAAATCACAAAGAAGCAAGTAAAACAGATCTATACTAATAATTTTTTAGAGGAATAAAAAAAAATAAGCTGAAACTTACAAAAGCAACTCTCCCTCAGCAACAATTGAGGGAGTTCACTGAGCTAGCCTGTCTTTAGACAGGCCTTGGGACTCCTTAAGGCTGCCTTATATCACCAAATAAGCTGAGCTTATTGAAATAAGCTCAGTTGACTTTAGTTGACTTTTAGAGAATTGAGAGAATTGAGAACTTGGTGCCAAACAAAGCTTCACAAAAGCTATACAAAGCTAATATGAAACTGTATAAACAACAACACAAGCTTATTGAAGCTTGTTGAATAAGAACTTAATATTTTTTTTTTTTTTTTTTCTGATTTTCTATTTTTTTTTTCTTTTTCTTTTTATGTAAACTTTAAATGACAAAAGGTAAATAAGCTGAAATAGAAGAACTGAATTTAAAAGGCAATGATAAGATAAAAACAATAAGCTGAAAGCATTAAGTAAAAGCAATAAGCAGTAAATGAAATTAAGTAAATTGCAAGATAAGTAAATAAGACAATTTAAATTTCATTAAAATAAAATTTCATTACAAGGAATAAAAATAAGCAGCATAACACTAAAAAAAATGGCACACTCGATACATGATATGGAGGGGGTATATATAGGGGAACTAGGTAGCTAGGGTTAGCAGTCCTCATCATCCACCTCAGCAATCCGTGTGAAAGTTGTGTTTGTTTGGTCCCATCTGAGCCGTTTGATTCATTTCTAGATGCTTCCATTCAATGATGACCCTTGATTGATTGATTGATGGATTGTGGATCCTCCGTGTGAGAGCTGATTGGTACACGCGTCCTTCTCTGACATGTGACTGTCATGTGACAGGCTTCTAGAATGTCTAATCATTGGGTAATTAAAGTAGTACGAGGTAATTTGTGTGGGGTGAGGGTGAATAGTAATTAGGGTTCTTTCCCTGGGTAACAGTGTTTTTCTGGGTTAAACGGTGAAAAGGGGCGCGGGTTATTTAAAAGGTATTAAATGAGGGGTTGGGTCGGGTTTATTCATAGCAGGCCGGGTTTTGGTATTAGTGGTAGGGCTTTGGTGTTGGGCTGGGGTATAAAAGTATTGGGCTGTTTGATGTGGATCCGGTTGTTATAGTTTAGGATTTTAGGAGTAGTATTATTAACTTTCAAGGACTAAAATTGTACATTCTCAACAAGCAGGGACCAAATCTGACTTTTGCTCAAGGTATCTTCTAAGGGTATTTATTGACAACCTTTAAATCATGGAGGACCACTTGATGATTTTTTTCGTTATATTATCTTTGAGGGACCTTTTATGCCAAATTCTGAAAGTGAGGGACTAAAACTGCCAATTCTTCAAACTTTTGCCCAGGGACCAAATATGTAACAAGATGAATCTCTGAGGACTTCTGATGACATAATGAGCTTTTCTTTGTCATTCTGCTTCCCCGGCTCCGGCTTTTGACCTTTTTCCATTCTCATGCTCGTTTTTGTCGGTTTTGTTTTGTTTTCGTTCGTTTTTCTCATATCCGTACCTGCACATACACAAATACAAAAACATACATTCTCTTGGCATTTTTGGTTAGTATTTGGTGTATTTGGTCTGATTTAAGGTCTAAAAAGGATGTGTGATTAAGCACTCATCAAAATCCCCCAGACTAAGGTATTGCCGTGTCCTCACGCAATGTAATCACCTCACGTTTAAAAGATAAATAATTTCAAAACCTCTCTTTACTGACGTTGTAAAGTAGCAATGACTTTCAAAAGAGATAGAAAAATTATTTATTCTCAAAAATGCTCCGTTTTCCGATTTTCATGAATAATAACTACAACTATTCTTTTTGTATTTTTCATTTTTTATATAGGTGACGGTTTATTTTGACTTTCATTATTAATTCTTATCTGTTGATAATTTTCAGGGTCAACGAGTAGAAACACTTCTCACAGAGAAGAGACCATATGGATAAAAATCGTCATCCTTGATTTTTCACAAGCTCCCAAACTAAGCGTAAAATCGAAATCATTGTTTATCAGAAGTTAGATGCTAACACTGCCCACAAAAGTTACTTGTGTATTACCTCTTGTTCCCAAGTCCTATGTTTTGTATCTCAGGATTCTAATTTGTTGAGAGATGAATTGCTTCATATATTTCTCGTTTTGATATTTGTTAGTCCGATAAGAGCACAAAATTTGAACGCTAAGTAGTTTCCAAACTTTTCCTCGAAAATCTCTGCATACAGAAATCGGGTCCACATGAAGGTCTCTGATTTAACACGATTTGTGGAGGCTCCCTTTTTATTTACGACCGAGACATACCATGTTTGATACCCGAAACGGAAGCTTTTTATTAGGGAAACCCCCGGAGTCGAAGTTTGGCATTTTTTGCATAATCATAAGCACTTTAATAATACTTTGGTCCTTAGTCCTTTATTCTTTTACAGTCAACGGTTTATGAGCCGCCAAGATGTAAGAGTTTTATTATGACTTTGGATTTCTATCCGCTGCTTTTTTATAGCTTTGGATTCCTCTGCCTTTTTATTTGGCTTTGGACTATTATTATTGATATTCATAATCATATGCCAAACCCCAAGTCCTACGGCCTTTACTAAGATCACAACATCGGCTGCGAACCGGCAAGATGTAATAGTCTATTTCACCGTAACACTGGCAGTACCTCAATGTGTACCAAACCCCCATATGCAGAGATTTTGTTGGGAACGAGAAAAAAACTAAGTATTGCCCAAACCGTATACCCTTAATTAATCCTAGACATCTATATTTATATATTGGTGTGCAAGCTGGTGGGAACAAGGAGGCCACAAGTACCTCTCGTGGGTTTTTTAAATCCCAGTAATGCGATCCGTGTATAGCACGAAACTTCCAAATAAACTCTATCATTCCTCGATCTCCGCAAATTTAAAATCCCAAATAATGAGATCCGCGGATGCTTAGCCATAATCTTTTGATTATATTGGTTAAGGGAAACAAGCTAGGGCTCAACACGCCCGGTCAAGTCGGAACATTTATTTCTACTCTCGCCGGTAGGAAAGTCAAAACAAGGTGTCAAATCTTATTATTCATATCATATATATATATTTTTTTCATTTTTTTTTTTTTTTTTTTTTTTTTTTTTTTTTATAAAGTGGTGACAAAAATTAAAATTTTTGGTGGAAACGGAGTTGCGTAAGTTAACAGCTCAGACGATGGTACAGGTCAAATCGAATCGAAGATTCACCCCCCCCCAGACTAAAGTGAAACATTGTCCTCAATGTTTTAAGGGTAAAGGTAATCCTACGTAAAATCTAAGGCCGTTTATTAAGTATGCCAAGAGATAAACGTTAGTCGATAAGATTTAGGATATGGTGAATTTCCGAAAGAGCAGCGAAGAATGAGACTCGAGTGGAGAGAACGACAAACCACGAGCACGAGAGTCCTCAAACTTCGGGGAAATTCCTGAACATTCATAAACAACAACCACGAAAACACGAGTTTGGAAAGGGTCGCCCCCTCACGTCACGTTATTAGAAAATAGAAAATAGAGAAAATGAAAATGGATAAGCATGGGGTGCCTCCCACGAAGCGCTTGTTTTTGTTCACCGAGTCACATGAGCTTGACTCGATCCCCGAATTAATTCGTCCTTGGGGAGAGCAAATGGAAAAATTAATCTCTCTCGGGCTTTCATTCAAAATAATTTGAAAAACATAAGACTTAATTGAAAGTTCCATCCCGAAGAGATAACCACTGGTATTTTAATTTTGAAAACGTTTAGAAACGATACCCGGATCAAATACAACATCCTCACTTCCCACGGAGTGAAGGATAAGAGAAATCACACCAAACGTTATAAACGGCAAGAACGTTATGATAACAATCTTGAAAAACTCCTCATCTTCAAAAGAAAACTTCATAATTGTGGAATTATGAATCTTATCATTCAAACTCATTTTAAAATCTTTTCCGGGTGGGAGGGTTGGGAAAAACTTTTCTTTAAAATTCTTATTCTTAAGAACTCCACCCGGATCATGATCAACTTCAAGATCAAAACTGAAACTTTCATATTCCGGATTAGAAAACTTTTCAATTTTACATTCAATTTTATCAAAGCAAAATGACTCATATTCCGGAAGAGAGATAAAAGCATGAGAAGTGGTACTGCCACGACTCGTCTCTTCCGAGTGATTGAAATGAAAAGCTTCAAACGTCGGATCATAAAAATCAGGACGATAAGTGGGATTGCCACTTATTTTCTCTGTCGTATCAAAGAAGAAACTCTCAAAGTCGGGTAAAAATTCCTCGAGCTCGGGCTCAAGAGGATTATCAATTATAAGCTCAATCTTCGTCTTAACTTTATCCGGAGGGATTGACGGTTCATCATTCAACAAATTGTTAAGAAAAATAGTATCTCCCTCCGAATCAAAGTAAGAATCGTCAATCTCAGAAAACGGAATCGTATCAATAGCAAGAAATTCATCGACCTCTTCCCAAAAAGAATCATGTTCCTTAGTCCTAGGAAATGATGGGGAAGAGTCGGAGACGAACGTTTTCACAAAATCATCAAAGGAATAATCACAAACATCAATGCTTTTGACGGAAAACTTCTTTGATTTCGGAGCATCGGCTTTAAAAATCATAATATCGTCATCATGTCGTAAAGTTAGAGTATCCTCAAAATGATCAACTAGGGCTTTTGCGGTTCGTAAAAACGGTCGCCCTAGTATAAGAGGAACTCTCGGATCGGGTTCAAAATTAACAACGACAAAGTCGGCCGGAAAAGTACACGAGTTCACTTGAACAAAAACATCTTCCGCTATTCCAACCGGATGAGTAATCGAACGATTAGCAAGCTCTAACGTCATTCGGGTCGGTTTAAGTTCCCCCATCCCAAGTTGTTTATAGATTGACAAAGGCATAAGGTTAATGCTTGCACCTGAATCGGCCAGGGCTTTGCAAACCTCTTGATCTTTCAACGAACAAGGAATGAGAAACTTTCCCGAATCTCCAAGCTTCTCGGGAAGCTTCTTGAGAAGAATAGCGGAGCATTGAACATTTATCGGTGTTTCGGCTAATTCGAGCAATTTCTCTTTATTACTTATTAGATTCTTAAATGTTGAGGCAAATTTCGGCATGTAAACAAGAGCATCCATGAAACTGATATCAAAGTGCAATTTTTGAAAAATTTCGAGAAACTTTTCCATTTGTTTTTTAGATTTTGCTCGGAGCTCTTCATCGTTAAATCGTGACGGATATGGCAATTTAGACTTGTATTTCACATTGTTCTCAAAAACGACTTTTTCCTTTTCTTTAGACGTTTGAACAACCGGAGGTTGGACGTTTTCAACACCTCCGTTATTAGTAGGAGGTACCGGGTCCTTTGTCACCTCGGTCTCACGGTCCACTACCTTTGGTGGAAGAGAAGAAGAGGTAGTCGGAACCGTGGGTTCATATAAAGCACCACTGCGAGTCGTAATCGCCTTAAGCTCGCCCCTCGGGTTTGGAATCGTATTGCTTGGAAGAGTGCCAGACGTCGACGCTTGATTCATTTGCATAAAACTACTCATCATTTGCTTAAGCTCATTTGTTTGTCGAGTTATAGCTGTGTCGATCTCTTTCTTAAATTCACCCCTCAAGTTGTTGATTTGATTTTGCATTGCTCGTATGCTAACATCGTTTGTTTTCATATAATTAGCAAGCTCAGGAGAAGGTTGTACTTGTTGTGGTGGTTGATAAACTTGTTGGGGTGGAGGGACTTGAAAATTTTGAGTTTGATTGAAATTGGTTCCACGGTTTTGATTGTAACCTTGGTTTTGATTACCTTGGTTATTTTGAGGATAACGGTTTTGATGATTTTGCACGGGTGGAAACCCAGGTGGAGTTGTTTGGTTAGCACGAAAATCTTGGTTTTGATTGTAGTTTACGGCTGCTACGTTAGCATTATAAACTTGGCCATCGGTGGCTTGACAATCATAATACGGATGCGGTCCACCACAAATCACACATTTTTCATTAACGGCTTTAACGGGCTCGGGTTTTTGGTTCTGCGACTTAAACTCTTTCATCATACAACGGATAGCGTCGGTAAGTTCGGCCAATTCCGATGATTGGACCGACGAAGGTGAAGGAGGAGTAAAAGAAGTCACTTTCGAAACATTCGGTTTGTTACGAGAAGTCGGAACCTTTGATTTGTTCTCGATAATCGTCAAAATATCCCTAGGCGTACGATTCAAGATATTGCCACCGGCGGCTGCGTTTAAAGAATCTTGATCGTTTTGCGTCAAAGCGTTATAAAACGTGTCGATTTGGTGTAACTCGGAGAAACCATGGTGAGGACATTTTCGAAGAAGATCCTTAAAGCGTTCCCAAGCCTCACCAAAGTTCTCATCAAAACGTTGTTGAAAATTAGTTATATCATTCTTAAGGTTAGTCGTTTTGGACGGCGGAAAGAAATGATTAACAAATTTCGAGACGAGTTCTTCCCATGTGTGAATTGATCGAGGGGGTTCTTTTTCGAGCCAAATCCGGGCTGAACCCTCGAGTGAAAATGGGAACAACATCAATTTGATAGCATCGTGAGGGACATCCTTAAATTTCAAAGTCGAAGTTAACTTATTAAACCATCGGATGTGTGCGTGAGGATCGTCCCTCTCAAAACCGTGAAATTGTTTTGACGTGACAAGTTGAATCAATCCAGTTTTAAGTTCAAAATTATCGGAAAGGATTGGTGGTAAAACAATTGCATCCCCGTATCCCTCGGTGGGACACTGGAGCAATTCTTGCATAGTACGTTGATCGTAAACCGGTTGTGGTCCCATCGGCGGGATCACATTGTTTTGGATACCACCCATCGGCGGGGGTCCCAAGTGTTGTTCGTTCGGGTTCATTTCCTCCGTATTAGGAAATAGAACTCGGTGTGTGTGGCGAAACAAACTTTCCGGATTTGAAAGTGGTGAAACAAGTCGTTTAGACGTAGAACGTGTGTTCATACACCACAAAAATCAAATTTTTGAAAAATAAAAGGAAAATCAAATTTGAAAAGGAAAATCTTTTTGTATTTTTGTTTTTATAAAGCAAAATTCAAAAACTTATACTTTTGTTTTTTCTTTTTCTAACGTTACGTTAATTGTAAAACGTTTCCCTTAATCTACTCGCGACGGAACGGGAGAGAATAATGGATCTCTCTTCAGCTTGCAATTTAATGTCAAAGCTTCCGTATTTTCCGCTTATTCGGTCGTAGAATCAAAGTAATCCGTTTAGCAACTACTTTCACGCGTAGTTATATTGAGAAGCTTATTTGGTTTACAACGCCCTTTCTTTCGATCGGAACGAGGCTGTAACTTTATTATTTTTTTGGTATTTTTGTGAAAACACTTTAGGAAAAGTGTTTTTGATTTTTCGATATTTATATAATATATACAAAATAGAGGAAGGCTTATCAAAACACAATTTTTCAAAAACGAAATTTCAAAAATTCACTTCAACCTTCCCCGGCAGCGGCGCCAAAATTGATTCGGTGAAAAATCAAGTTATAGTATAGTATAGATAGTAAGCTCAAAGAAATCCGCAAAGAAATACGGATAATCCGAAGTCGTATTCCGTGTGAAGGGTGAATGGAATTTCGAATTTCCGATTCGGAAAACGCGTCGTGAAAAGTGGTAAAAAGAGATGTGAATGAGATTATACTAATGAAATAGTAAATGAAGCACAAATAATCACTTAAACACGTATAGCAAATAAGGAAACTAAAAACGTAACGTAGAATCGAAACCGTACGCTAAAACGTTAATTAAACGTTAACGTACGAAATAAAATGCGACTTTTAAGCTACACGACTCCTACAAACTTGGAGAAAATTTTTAAAAGTTAAAAATGATAAAAGAAAATTTTGAGAAAAAGAAAAATATTTTTTTGACTTTTTATTAATTTTTTATGAATTAAAAACTAATTATCTAATTTAAAAATTAAAAGAAAATGAAAATAAAGTGAGAAAAATGCAAAATAAATTTCTAAAATTCTAAAATAACTAAAAATAATTTTCAAATATTTGTTTTGGACTTTTCTGGACTTTTTTAGATTTTTTTGTATTTTTTGGAATTAAAAATTAATTAAAAAGTGATTATAATTGAAAATTAAATAAGAAAAATAGCAAAACAACTTGGAAAAATCTGAAAATTTCAGGAAAATTCTAAAATGATAAAATAAGCTTGAGAAAAAATTTTGAAACAAAAATAAGCTAGGAAAGTGCTTAAAAACTTGAAAACAGCTGATTTGGAGTGCTTATTTATAAGCACTCCTGACCAAAATGACTTGAAACTTTTACCAAATGATATTTGAACTATATTAAGCTTGTTGGAACAATTGAGAATCAATTTGAAGCACAGAAACACAGATATGAGCACAATGAGTCCAAATAAGCAATATTGAATAAGCTATAAGCTGAAACAGTTAAAGCAAAAGCCAAAAATCACTTGCAATAGTAACTTATGGTACTAATAAGCTCAAAGGATCAATAAAACCAGACTTGAGGTCACTACAACCAAATAGCAGCCCTAATTTGAAATTCAGTTAACTAGTTCAATGTACTCACTTGATAAGCTGCTTGAACAGTACAAATAAGCTAATGAGTGGTAACTTTTTGGTTCTACTTAACCACTAGCAACCATAGAACAATAATCCACTCAGAAATAAGATCCTAGATCCTCTTAAAACCTCCAAATCAACCTAGGATTATGGTATTTTGCTGAGTGCACAGGGCACTTGGTGCTGAGACAGTCAACTTAAGTGAGCTTATTTGATGAGCAAATAAGCTCCAAACCACAAATTTCTTTTTGATTCTTGTAAACCTACTACCAAATGTTTCAAAACAGCTTTTAGAAAGTATCTTGGATCAATTATGAGGACTGTGCACTTGATTGAAGTTGTGACAGAAAACAGGTAACCAAAAAGCTATTTGACTTTTATGATGAACAAAACTTTGACTAATTTGAACTTTAAATCTGATTTACTAGCAACTAAAGTGATTATAAGCTACCTAATGATTCAGATAAGCTAATAGTAACTACACTACACTTATATGAGAACTTATTAAACCTAAAACTACTAAGGACCAACTGTTAAGAAGATTTGAAAAGCAAATTGACTTTTGCTACTAATAACCTATTGTTCTTATGCTATATTATCTCTAATACTAATCTAAGTAACCAGTATAAACCAAAAAGTAACCTTAGTAACAAACTAAAACTACCAAACAGCTAAGAACCAAACACTCCTTAATAACCTGTCTAAACTAGAAACCATCACAGATTCCACCAATTGAATTCCAAATCACAACCTATGCACTCACAATGATTCAGTAACTCTAAACCAACTCAGAATACATATTTCAGATGCAATAGTAACTCAGAATTAAGATCCACAATGTATGACAGAAATAGCTAATTATGAGTTCAAACAACAATCAAAGTACTCAACAGCCAAACAGATTAAACAACAACTATAATCCAATATTATAACACTAAAACAGCAACCATAAATCACAAAGAAGCAAGTAAAACAGATCTATACTAATAATTTTTTAGAGGAATAAAAAAAAATAAGCTGAAACTTACAAAAGCAACTCTCCCTCAGCAACAATTGAGGGAGTTCACTGAGCTAGCCTGTCTTTAGACAGGCCTTGGGACTCCTTAAGGCTGCCTTATATCACCAAATAAGCTGAGCTTATTGAAATAAGCTCAGTTGACTTTAGTTGACTTTTAGAGAATTGAGAGAATTGAGAACTTGGTGCCAAACAAAGCTTCACAAAAGCTATACAAAGCTAATATGAAACTGTATAAACAACAACACAAGCTTATTGAAGCTTGTTGAATAAGAACTTAATATTTTTTTATTTTTTTTTTTTTCTGATTTTCTATTTTTTTTTTCTTTTTCTTTTTATGTAAACTTTAAATGACAAAAGGTAAATAAGCTGAAATAGAAGAACTGAATTTAAAAGGCAATGATAAGATAAAAACAATAAGCTGAAAGCATTAAGTAAAAGCAATAAGCAGTAAATGAAATTAAGTAAATTGCAAGATAAGTAAATAAGACAATTTAAATTTCATTAAAATAAAATTTCATTACAAGGAATAAAAATAAGCAGCATAACACTAAAAAAAATGGCACACTCGATACATGATATGGAGGGGGTATATATAGGGGAACTAGGTAGCTAGGGTTAGCAGTCCTCATCATCCACCTCAGCAATCCGTGTGAAAGTTGTGTTTGTTTGGTCCCATCTGAGCCGTTTGATTCATTTCTAGATGCTTCCATTCAATGATGACCCTTGATTGATTGATTGATGGATTGTGGATCCTCCGTGTGAGAGCTGATTGGTACACGCGTCCTTCTCTGACATGTGACTGTCATGTGACAGGCTTCTAGAATGTCTAATCATTGGGTAATTAAAGTAGTACGAGGTAATTTGTGTGGGGTGAGGGTGAATAGTAATTAGGGTTCTTTCCCTGGGTAACAGTGTTTTTCTGGGTTAAACGGTGAAAAGGGGCGCGGGTTATTTAAAAGGTATTAAATGAGGGGTTGGGTCGGGTTTATTCATAGCAGGCCGGGTTTTGGTATTAGTGGTAGGGCTTTGGTGTTGGGCTGGGGTATAAAAGTATTGGGCTGTTTGATGTGGATCCGGTTGTTATAGTTTAGGATTTTAGGAGTAGTATTATTAACTTTCAAGGACTAAAATTGTACATTCTCAACAAGCAGGGACCAAATCTGACTTTTGCTCAAGGTATCTTCCAAGGGTATTTATTGACAACCTTTAAATCATGGAGGACCACTTGATGATTTTTTTCGTTATATTATCTTTGAGGGACCTTTTATGCCAAATTCTGAAAGTGAGGGACTAAAACTGCCAATTCTTCAAACTTTTGCCCAGGGACCAAATATGTAACAAGATGAATCTCTGAGGACTTCTGATGACATAATGAGCTTTTCTTTGTCATTCTGCTTCCCCGGCTCCGGCTTTTGACCTTTTTCCATTCTCATGCTCGTTTTTGTCGGTTTTGTTTTGTTTTCGTTCGTTTTTCTCATATCCGTACCTACACATACACAAATACAAAAACATACATTCTCTTGGCATTTTTGGTTAGTATTTGGTGTATTTGGTCTGATTTAAGGTCTAAAAAGGATGTGTGATTAAGCACTCATCAGTACTGCTATTATCAATAAAGATAATGGTGTTCATGAAATTGTACCCATAGTCCAATAATTGGTTTTGAAGCCATAAGACCTGAGCACAACAGCTTGCAGTAGCTACATATTCTGCTTCAGTTGTTGAAGTAGCCACCATAGTCTGTTTCTGGCATTGCCATGACACCAATCTACATCCAAGGAATTGACATCCTCCTGTGGTTGACCTTCTATCCAAACTTGCACCAGCATAGTCACTATCTGAGTAGGTGACCAATTCCATAGGAGATTCTCTTGGATACCACAATCCTAGATTAGGATATGTCTTTAAATATCTGAAAATCTTCTCCACTGCAGTCAAGTGTGATGTCTTAGGAGTGATTTGAAACCTTGCACAAGCACACACAACAAACATAATGTCGGGTCTTGATGAAGTAAGATACATCAAAGAGCCAATCATTGATCTATAAGTGTGAACATCCACTGCTTCTCCACTATCATCCTTCAAGAGTAAGTGAGTAGTCTTATCAGCAGGAGTGCTTGAAGGCTTTGCATCAGTAAAATGGAACTTTCTTAGTATCTCAGTCACATATTTGTCTTGACTAACAAAGATGCCATCTTTTCTTTGTTGTACTTGAAGTCCCAAAAAGAAAGTAAGTTCCCCTATAGAACTCATTTGAAAGTCATCCTTCATCAGTTTCTCAAATTCTTTGCACATCTCTGGCTTTGTGGATCCAAAAATGATATCATCAACATAAACTTGAACCAACAAGATATCATCTTTGTCCTTCTTGATGAATAAAGTTTGATCAATTTTCCCTCTATGAAACCCATTATTCAGTAGATAGGCAGTAAGGGTTTCATACCACTTCCTAGGAGCTTGATGTAAGCCATAAAGAGCCTTGACCACTTTATAACTTTATTGGGATGTTCAGGATCTTCAAAGCCTGGAGGTTGTGAAACATATACTTCCTCATCAATCTTCCCATAGAGAAAAGCACTCTTGACATCCATTTGATAGATAGTAAAACCCATAAAAGATGCATAGGCTAGAAATAATCTAATAGCCTAAATCCTTGCAACAGGAGCAAAAACTTCTTCATAGTCAATACCCTCTTCCTGAGTGTATCCTTGAGCAACTAGCCTAGGTTTGTTCCTGATAACTATGCCTCTTTCATCTTTCTTGTTCCTAAAGACCCACTTTGTACCAATAACCTTCATCCCATCAGGCAAATCACAAAGAACCCAAACCTTTTGAAGCTTGAATTGTAACAATTCCTCTTGTATTGCTTCTACCCAGCTTGATTCTTCTAATACCTTATACACATTTTTAGGTTCCACTTGTGATAGAAAACAGAAAAACAAGAACTCATTCTTATCTGTATGCTTCTTGGACTCATAAACTTCACTAATAAATCCATGAGCATTAGTCATCTTTGTTTTTTTCTGGTCTTCATTCCTGATTGTAGATCACCAATCACATTGTCAAGTGGATGCACCTTGTGAATAGAAGATTGAGGAGTATGTGAACATCATATGCAGAAGACATATTTGTGATTTCCACATCATTAATGGGAGTTTCCTGAGCAGCAGAAGTAGAGTTTTCCACATTTGGTTCAACAGTGGAAACTTCTGGTACAGTAGTGGAAATTGTATGACCACTGCTTTCAGGAATATCTTTATTCTGAGCATCCAAATTCACAACATCTGCATCACCTTCCTTTCCAGTATCTTTTGAAGGTTGTGGATCTTCATTCTTTGAAGCATAATCATTATCTACAAAGTCCCAAAGTGGCATAACAATTTGATCCATATCATCCTCAGAATCTTTGCTAGGTTCATCTTCATCAATAAACTTTTCTGAACCTTCAAAGTCATTAGCCCCTGTACCTGGAACAATAGGTACATAGTTCATAGTATTTAATAATGTTTCAAGATCAAATAGCCATTCTGAACCTGCACCTGCAGTGTTAGGTTTATTTTCAAGAAACTCTACATGTAGAGTCTCTTCAATCTTCTTTGTTCTTATATTGTATACTCTGAATGCTTTACTAACCATAGAGTATCCAACAAAGAAGCCTTCATCTGACTTTTCTTCAAATTTACCCAGATGATCAATGGTATTGAGAATTGTAACATGACATCCAAATGGTCTCAAGAAATCCAAGATAGGGGGTCTACCTCTTAATAACTCATAAGGTGTCTTGTTCTTTGTCTTCACCACCAAAATCCTGTTCTGAATATAACAAGCAGTATTCATTGCTTCATCCCAAAATGTCACTGGTAATTTGGAATCATCTAACATGGTTCTAGCAGCTTCAATCAGTGTTTTGTTTCTTCTTTCAGCTACACCATTTTGTTAAGGGGTTCTTGCAACACTGAATTCTCGCTTAATACCCTTGTCTATACAAAAATCATCCATAACTCTATTCTTGAACTCTGTCCCATTGTCACACCTGATAATCTTGATCTTCTTATCAACTTGGTTTTCAACTTCAGTAATAAAAGTTTTAAGGATGCCAGTTGTTTCATCCTTGGTTCTTAGAAAGAAAACCCATGTAAACCTGCTAAAATCATCAGTTACAACAAGACAATACTTCTTCAAATTTATGCTGCTCACAGATGTAGGACCAAACAAGTCCATATGCAACATATAGAGAGGGTGAGCAATAAAGTTATAGGCCTTGGTCTTGCAAGAAGCTCTATGTTGCTTGCCTTTGAGACAGGCAACACAGGTTTGGTCATTCTCAAATCTCTTCTCAGGTAACCCTCTAACTAAGCCATCTTTCACAATTTTGTTGATGGTCTTAAAGTTAACATGACCAAGTCTTCTGTGCCATAACATGGATTCATCCAAAGTGTCTTTTGCAATCAAGCAAGTAACATTATCTTTAGCCACAATATTCTTCATGTCAATGCTGTATAGATTGCCTTTTCTAGGAATTTAAGTAGTACCTCACTTTCATCAGGTAACTTATAATCTTTAGATAAGATAAAGCATTCATCTTCTGAGAAAAGAACTTTGTGTTTCTTGTCACACATCTGTGACACACTTAAGAGATTATATTTGAGTTCTTTCACATAATACACATTCTCAAAATCCAAGTTTCCAGCCTTGATAGTGCCTTTGCCAGAAACTTTACCACCAATTCTTCCTCCAAAGCTGACAAATTGTCCATTATAAGGTTTGAAGTCTGTAAGATATGACTTGTTGCCAGTCATGTGCCTAGAACATCCACTGTCAGAATATCCTTGATCTTCTTTAATCTTTGAATGTCCCTGCACATTAAATAAAGGAATTAGTTCCTTTTGGAGACCCAAGCCATAATTGACTTGGATCTGCCTGGTGTATCAATATAGTTATATCTATCAAAGGTCATTGATACACCATTGGGATTGTTTGAGGTGTTGATTCCTTTAGGTTTCCATTCCCAATGTGCTGAGGCCTTCACAACATTTCCCACACTCTCCCTTTTATTGTTTACTAAATCATCAGTGGAAATTTTTGGTCTAGCAATGGAAACTGCTGGTTTTGAAATTCTTGTTTTTGGTACCCACTTGTGATCATAGAAAACCTTCTTTTCATAAAAGGTCTTGTTACCTGTTTGTACATGTTTAACAAAATTTGTAATAGGTTTTGAACTCTTAACAGGTGACTTTGGGTAAGCATTGTTCACTTTTCTAGCAAATGTAAGAGGTTTGATGCCAGATTTTAGTTGAACAGCCCTGGGAATCATTTTACTTAGTGGATTTGGGTGAGTATATTTTTGAAATTTGTTTTCATTCACCCTTGTGTTCCCAAAAACTTCCCTTCTTCCCTTGTGATAGTTACAGTAAGCATGAAGATGATTAAAACTACCACAGATGTGACATGCTTTGTTGTTAAACTCAAAATCACTACCAAATTGTTGAGATTTAAGATTATTCCAGTTCCTCTTGTTTCCCCTAGGAGCTGGTGACCTATTTCTATACATCTCAGCAAATTTAATTGTGGGCCTAGTATGATTAGCTTGTTTCATAGGCTCTTCTTTTTTAACTTTAACAGCTTCAGGAACACTTGTTTTAACTTCAACTTTCACACATTCATCCATAAGATATGAGTCACTAGCACTTTCAAATGCATCAGTCTTAACTTTAACCTTTTCATCAATAGCTTCTTTCACAAATTAAGGGCCATAAGTCCTAATTGGTTCTTGAAACTCTTCTAACCATGTATGTGCTAAGTATATACCAGGAGGTGATGGAACACCTCTTAGGGGTGGTGGAACAGACTTGTATCCTACACCTGATTTGGCCTTATTGACTACTTGTGCCTCCCAAATTTTGTCAATGCACTTAGACTGATGATCTAAACTATTACAGGTTATCTGAATATTTTCATTTGCCTTTTTAACCTTCTCCAATTCTTCTCTAAGTGCCTCATTCACAACAATCTTATAATCTAAGTCTCTTCTTAATACAGCAATATCATCATTAAACTTAGACTCATTTGCTCTATAGTGCTCTATTTGTGCTTCTAAACAGCAAGACCTCTTTTATGGTTAGCTAGATTATAACTAGTTTGATTTAGCTCTAACTTCTGTTCATCATATTGCTCTTTAAGTTTTTCATATTCTATAAAAGCTTTACATGATTTAGAACAACCATTATTATAGTGTACCTCAGAATCAGAGAAAGCCATAAGAGCAAGTTCAGTTGTTATCATTGCAGATTCTGGAGACGCTTCTTCTTTATCAGCCATGTAGCTCTAATCATAGCTCACACCATCAATGGCCAATAACACCTTTGGTTCTTCAACTGTAGGCTCCTTCTTCTTATCCTGCTTGTACCAAGTGGATCTATTATCTGGCTTCTTTGGTTTCCTGCATTCCTTGGCAAAGTGTCCAATCTTGTGACAGTTGTAACACTCCACCTTTTTCTTTTCAAAGCCTGCAGTCTCATTACCATTAATAATGATCTTCCTCCCTGTCCTTTTCGAGAATTTCTTTGCCTTCAAACTCAACAATGCAACTTGCCACTTTATATCCATCTCTTCCATGTCATCATCATCAACTTGATCCAAATCTTCATGTGTTAGAATTGAACCATTGACTTGACTTGAGAGATAAGCATAAAAAGTAGAATCTCCAAGACCAGCAATATGCTTTTTAGAGCTAGCAGTGGAAACACTTGCACTGCCAGTGGAAATAGCAATGTTAGTGGCATCCTCATCATCATCATAACTATCATTTACAGATGATGAGATAAGAGCTAAGTTCCCTGAGCTTGTACTTAGCTTTCCAGCCTTCTTCAGTCTTTGTTCAATAATTTGAAGTTATTGTAAAGATCATTGAGTTTCATGTTTTCAAGTTCAAGCTTGTCTTCCCAAACAGCAACATTAGTAATAAACTCAGAAGATAGACTTCTTAAAAACTTCAAGTTGAGGTCTTCCCTTTCTACCTCAATTCCAAACACAATGAGTTGTGTTACAATCTTCTGAAGTCTAGTGAAGATGCTATCAATTTATTCATTACTTGTTGAAGAGAAATTTTCATAGGTTTGTTTCAACAAGGTCTTTTGTGTCTTCTTGGTAGAATCATTACCACAAAAAATAGAGCAAATCTCTTCAAACAAGGTCTTAGTAGTCTTGTACTTGCTGAAGGCTAAGATTTGATCCATAGGAAGGGTCATTAGCAATAAACTTCTTGCCTTCAGGTCATTCTTCTTTTGGAGTCGTTCTTCACTTGTAACTGGTCCAGTATTTAACTTCTGTACAACTTTGCCATCAATAGTCTCTGAGGAAGTGCCTAGTTTAAAGGAATCACCATACATAATGATTTCCCAAAGTGCATAGTCTTGCACCAAAAAAAATTGTTCAATCATTATCCTCCACATCTCATAGTCATTCAGTTTAAGCTTAGCAGCTATGTTGGACTGATTGTTCTCCATCTCCATTGGATCTTTTAAGAGTGAGTAAACTTCGGATCTTATAAATCAAAGTATTAAAGCCTGGCTATGATACCACTTGATGAACCTTGGACACACACCTTGTGTCAAATAGATACCTTGATATTATACCTTGTAGCACGCGGAATTTACCACAAGATACTTAGAAGATGTGTTTGTATGATTTGTATAAAGTGTATGAAAGTAAAACAGAATGAACAGAGTGTTTAAACAAACGGTTAGCTTCAATATTATTAAAGATAATAATACGAGTGATCTTTGTATCACTAGGGTTACAACCTTGAAGCTTTTGCAAAATCAATACGTTTATAAACCTAAACCTAGGACCTCCTTTTATAGTACACAAGGAGTCCTGTACAAGATAAGTATATTGCTAAACAAATAAGATATTCACTAAATCTTTTCTATACTTATCTACAACTTGTATACTTAACAAACAGACTAAGCAGTGGTAATATATTGTGCTAGTAGTGGTAATATGTTTCCACTGTTAGTACAATTTTGTAACAGTTGTCTTTGGTTAGCCTATCAGTGGTAATGTGTTTCCACTGATGATTTATTTCCCAACAAAAGGCAACGAAGAACACTTCCAAAATTACCATAAAAGTTAAAGGTTTCAAACCCAAGTTTACTAATCCCTCCTAAACACTAATTGTAAGTCTTCCTTATCTAATCTTTTCTTATTTCATAATTAGGGATCAATCCATTAGATTTGGGGGTTATCAATTTTGTTTACTTGTCACTTTCTAATCCCAACATTACATTACTAATAATTGACTTATTGATGCTTACATTAGTAAATAGAATATAGCTTCTAATAATACATTAAAAACATGATAATCCCCGTATAGGAAAATGGTTTTGAAATAACCTCTTAATTTTACATTGTTAATACATACTAATGAAGTCAAATATGAACTCTAAATAATTAATGTTTGTTTTCAAAAATGTCAAAAACTAAATCAATATTGGATTCAAGCTAATTATATATTAATTGTTGATAGGTGAAACATGCCCAAACCCACCAATCTTGACCACCAAAATACACGTCATTACATTCCTAAAATTTCAGATTATTATCTATCACCCATTAAGGAAGCTTTTGAAAATGTGAAAACTAGATATTTTCATGAGGGTTGTCGGGTCTATGCAGACTATACCGACATAAACTACTTAAATTCTATGTTCCAACTTGTCAACCTTGATTGTATCTATAAATTCGATGAGCAAATAATTCCACAATTTGTCCTTGAGTTTTATAGTCTTCTTAATCTAACTTCTGATCTTGAAGGTGAAATTTACGTTAACTTCACTGTTCAAAATCAAATGATTTCATACTCTCTCCCTGTATTCGGTCAAGCCCTCGGCGTTCCCACTGAAGGACATTGCACATTCACTCATGAATGGAACCTTGATGCTCTTGCTAGGAGCTTTCCTTCTTATAAAAAATACGCCACCATTCCTCCATCTCCAGAAGAGATAAGAGCCTTAGTTCAAAATGATAGAAATGAACCTGAATATCGACTGTACCGAGGGGATCTTATTCTCGTTAGTGAAAATCAAATCCTGACAAAGGAAATTGTTGATCATATGAAACCCATGACTGAAATAATTTGTGAGAATGTTTTCTCTCTTGGAGGAAACCGTGATCACGTCCCAGCTTGTCTTAGTCACATACTCTACTGTGTTCCCTTTACCGTCCCCTATAACCTTGCATATTACATGGCTAAGAAAATGGAATTTGTCCGTAGCAAACCCCCTATGATCTTGCCGTACGGCATGCTGTTGAGTCGCCTTTTTTGTCATGTCATGCATCATTAACCTCACCTTAGGAATGTTGAGTATGTTAGAGTTGACCCTGTGATTTTACCTCTAATCCAAAATCTAGAACGTAGGACTAGGTCCGATTACGAGTCAAGAAGATCGGTTGATCCAGAACTTAGAACTAGGTCAAACTATGGGTCAAGAAGGTCAGTAGGTTCAAGTTCCTTCTCTCGTAGACCATCATCCAATCCCAACGATGACGATGATGTATTCCCTGATGAGGGAACTTCTCGTGATAGTACCCCATTTCCAGTCACCTATGTCAAATCCCTACCATCTGGGTATCCACAAGTCTTTCAAGATCTTCCTCTTGAGGTTCAGAACCTTGACAACTTTTCTACACGACAAACTCAAATCATGAACATGCAACATCAGTTAAGGGATGAGAGTCAAGGTGCTTGGAAGTCAATTGGAAAGGGATTTCACAAGTTATTGGGAAAGAAATAAATTGAAAGCTATCATCTTATTATGTATCAATTTTTTGTGGAATATGTTTTAATTATGATTGATGTATGTTTGGATAATTGCTACTATGTTCTTTGACTCTGTGTTGTTAGTGCTAGATGATCTTTTCATTGTATTATCATCTAATAAGATTCATCAATCACTTGTTAGTTTGTATGATTGATATAACCTGTTATTGCATGCCCACTCATTATACTAACTCTTTAAAATAGGTTTTCAAAGGTTTATGTTGCTATGTATTACACTTGAATAGCCTGCAAGTGCTTCTTTGCTGAAATAGAAAACTAAGCTGAAACTTGGGAACCTACTGCCGGCGGTCCCTTATCTAAATGGCGGTCCCTTAACAATAACGGACCATCCTACATTTAAGGGACCGTCAGCCCTAAGTCACGGGTTCCAGCACTGTTTCTCATTTATTGCAAACCTGGTGCCCTATTATGTGATTTTCACCACCCTTTCCTATATTGACAAAACATTTGTATGTGCTTGTAACCTCCTAATGCATGCTTTACCCATTCCATAATCCTTCTTAATTATTTAAACATCCATGCTTCATGCTAATTCTCATCACCTATATTCTTATCTTCCACAATGGGGTCTCCTTCAACATCCTTAACCCCATCAAACAAAACGCCTAAAATCAATCTTACACCACCTCAAATTAACTTCACTGATCTCACTAAAAATGACCCATCTTCTCAAGCAACAAATGCATCTCTCAAAACTCCCTCCATCAAAGGAACTTCATCATCCTCATCAAGACCTAATTCATCACCATTCACATCATTCATCAAAAACTCATCACTCTTATTCACTCACTCTAGTTCGGGTGCATGTACACCATTTATGAGTAACTCATCTTCTTCCATCAACACATCAAACTCCACTAGTCCACAAACTAGTTCATCATACCAACTACCAAGTTTCCTTGAAAACATATCACCCTATCTTGTAAACATGTCTCCTCCTCCAAGGATCTCACATCCACCTCCACCTAATACCTCTCTAACTCTTTCACCAAATGGTCCTTTAGAATACACTCCATCCACTCCACCACAATCCCCAAACATAGAACCCTCTCTTCATTACAACTTTGTAAACAATCACACCATTGATTGTGCATGTTGTCATCATAACTTCCATCTCATATCTTCTCTTAGAGATGAGCTTCACTACATGTTTGGGTATCTTGAGTATCTTATCTCTCAACAAAATGTGCAACCAACTCTCATTTCCACCATGCCACCTTTGGCTCCACCTTCATCCTCACCATCATCCACTCCACCCTCCGACTAGATATATTCAAATATCTAGTTAAGAATAATCTAGTGGAAGCTATGTTTTGGGTCAAGCATGATTTGGGAGATAGCTTGTTTCATTAGTTGATAACTATTGTTGTAGTTTAATGATGTGATGATTATAGTTGCCTTTGTGTACCTTTTATCCACGGAATGAATGAATGATCATGTTTTTAGATTATGTTAACATGTTGTGATATGAATCATGGTTGAATTGAAAATGGACTAAAATTATTCAACCTTAAAAATGGGAAGTTACTAAAATCACAACACATCTGCCAACCTAGTCACCTTCTGGTGGCGGTCCTTTAATGGACCGGCGGTCCCATAATCATTAAGGGACTGTCCCCCTATTTACCGGACCGTCCCCAGTAGGTGTCAAAATTTAGATTTTTTCCCTGATTGCCTATCTTATTCATGTTCTACCTACTTGATTTGACATTTACATTTATCTTATTTCTCCATATTCTTCTATATATATATATATATATATATATATATATATATATATATATATATATATATATATATAATAGGAGGCATTTGAAGAATATGCCACCTCATTGCCCAGTCAATGCCAAGTAATTCATTATCAGCCATGTCATCACATTCTGTCCATGTAAGCAATATTTATAATTTTTTTTAAATTATATTTCGAAATTTTGTAAAAAATCCAGATTTATTAAAAAAAAATGTTGGGCGTCAGAATTGAACCTACGACCTATAGGTTTAACAATAGCCAAGTTTACCATTGGACTAAGTTTATTTTTGAGTTATGTTTTCCAAAACCAAATCTATATCCATAATTAAGATACAAAAGCTATTATTTATTATTATAAAAAACATCCGTATATTGTTTCACAAAAATAAAAACCCTAATCACATATACTCTCTCGGTTTTCACTGCTCCAAGAGACATGTTTTATGTTTGTAACTAATTCTTATCTAAAACGTGTTTTTATGGTTTTCAGTTGCTAATGATCTTACGTTGTTTATTGTATTTGCAGAAGTATTTTGGATGCTTTAGGTGTGCGTTTGCTGGACAAAAAAACAAAAGTATATATGCCTTTCTCAAAACCCTAATGATCTTATGTTGGTTTATTTTGTTTGCAGGTTCATCATCTACATGTTTATCTTTGTATTATGTATCTGTTATTAACTTATGTGGCCTTTTTTTAATAACCAGGCTGCTGACATGGATTTAAAGGTTAGTGAGTCTTCAAAAAGGAAACGTTCTGTAAGTTTCCAACTTGTATCACCATATTTTAATCATCAGGCTACATGTACCTGCAGTACGTTAAATTATTTGGTAAACAATATTTTTCGATACATTACGAATTTTCATAATTATATGTTGGATAACTTCTAGCAATAGCAAACTATTCATATAAAAATAATATGATACTTGCGTTCTATGCCGAGACAATATAGAGACGGTGTATCTTTCAGTGTTTCGTATATTTGATGCATCGTACATCAAAAAAGTTTCAGGCTTCAGTCCGAAAGCTGGTGTAGCTCTTTCCAGTCACATGGATGTTGATAAGGTGAGTAGCTAATATGCAAAGCTTTTAATCATGCTTAGTAACGGCCTAAATCCATAGTCTATTCTTTAATGCATAAATGTGTTTTGGGTCAACCAGATTGTAAAACTTACCTATTTTGAACCGTAACCCAACCCACCTGTGTTGCCACCTATGCTCATTAGGATCAAACATGACGATTTAATGCTTGCGTTTGCAGATTGCTTTCATAGGATTGACTGATACCGGTAAAATTGTGCAAGAATTGGGTGCAAAAAGCAATCTAAAGCCAATGACTTTAGAGTTTGGCACGTTATCTTCATCACCTCTGATATTTCCTTTGTATTCAAACTTCCAAATTGTTTATCGGGTGATTAGAATGGTTGGAAAGAGTGCGGAAGCTGTAGGCACTAGAGTTGGTGGTGGGACATAGGGTAACAAAATGCCAACATTAGAGGAATATGGTACCAACTTGACAAAGCTAACAGAGGAGGTAACTTTTGTCCAATATTTAACTGCTCTCCAGTTTAAGCAAATTTATTTTTTACTAACAAGGATACGTTCTTTACCTGTCGGTAACAAGTATTGATGTTGCCAACATCCGTATTCAGATATAATTTTGCATTAAGTTGTTCACTTTCCTTTAATGATCATCTAGGACTGCCATCAAGCTATACGTATTTGGGGAAGTGTGACAAGTTTCCAGCACACTGGCACGTTCTTTTGGTACGAGGAACATAGAAAAAATGGTCAAAGAAATATGCGGCCAAATTATTACGAGTTCTCTCCTTGGTTTGAATGCAGAGCCAGAAATCAACTATGACGCATGCCATCAGAAAGGTTTGGACCGAGAATAGTTTCTTCTTTGGATTAACTTATTTTTAAGGTTTCATTTGAAAATTTTCTGTAACTCATTAACTAATTACTACATTTATTATTAATATACATTATCTATTTATTTTCTCATAATCTTAACAGGGTATCAGTACCCCAAACAAGGTTAGAATGAATGAGGTGAACAACTCTTGTCTCTAACTATTCACAGGTGATGACGTGAGCCATTTAGTAATTACTGATTTGTTATGTTGAGGTATTAGAAACTTTAAAAGGAACTGGTTTTCAAAACGCCATTTCACTCAATCCATTAATAATATGTATAGTATATTGAAATTTTTTAATGTGCACATAATTCTCTTTTTAGTACGAGGCTTTTCATCAATAAGGATTTGCCAGAAATCATTTGCTTTCGTGATCATTACACATACCTTTCTTTTGTAGCGGCTAAAAGTCTTGATTATACCAAATACAAAGCCTATCATAGAGATATTATCTAGCTTGGTTAAAACGGGTCATGGGATGAGGACTCCATGAGGACATAAAGAACGTAACAAAAGATTTTCACCTGATTGTAAACTGTTTGATAGTTTATTTAGGATCAGGGGGTTGGTTCAGGGGAGGTTGGTTCAAGTTGGGTCATTTTTACAGGTTTTTTGCTCTACCATGATTGATACGTGCAATAAATAAATCATTCTAGGACTAGGTATGGGACCTCTTACCAACCCCTACTCTTATCTCATTGCATTGGCCCTTTTCCACCTGCTACATAAAGCAAGATCATATGGTTTGATCATCAAGAATTAAACACAACAATGGAGCAATACAAGGATTCTGATGTAGACAAGTATAGATGTTTCATGAGTGGAGAAGGTGAGAAGAACACAACATGGAAGCTGGGTGTACCCCTAACTTTGATGCGGTCAGCAAACTCTTTGAATAAGGCAGGACCATCCTATAACTACATTACTCTCTGTACCCTTAATTTTTCTTTTAACACATACAAAAATGTGTCATACAAATATTCGGTTATTTCTTTAGTTTAATGTTTTGTACTTTGGATGATAAGATATGGCCAGCAGGTTCACTAGAAGAGCAAGTTAAAAATTTTGTGAAAACATGGGAAATGGAGATATTCCACAAAATGAATTAAAACGGTTGATGTGGCAAACTCAACAGTTTCTGTTAATGGTAAGTTCAATACAAACCTGAACTTTTGTTGTTTCAAATCTATTTAAGAAACACTTGGTGAGCTAATTATAACTGCTTATATTATATGTTACGAACTCATGATTTTCAGGTAGGAAACCTATGACACCACATGATGTAGCTAAGATAGGTGGAGGCTACAATACGCTTCTTTAAACATGATTGCTAGAAAAATTGCGAGTTTATAATTATAAGGAAGAAACTGTGGATATTGCTCACGAACTCTTAACCACAACATTTCCTTGCGGTTTTGCGGTAGAGATTCTACATGTTTATTCTGGTCCTCCGATGATTGCATACAATTTTAGACATTGGCGTTACATGGAAGGTCCATTTAAAGGCCATCCTTCTACTGGAGAATTGGTGGAAATGTTTGGTGTGTCTACATTGCAGGTAAATGATGCTAATATACTTATCTATACAAGTCATGAGTTTGTATCTCATTCTGCTTTTATTGAAAGATATTTTGTTTTCCGGTTAGGTGTTAAACATCATTATTTCGACCGAAATCATTATGTATATTCTGGGCTAATAGGGCCTTTAAGCTGATTTATGACTCTGCTAACTAATAACAATAATGTATTCTACAGATAGAAAGCTTGGAACATGAAATTGAAGAAAAGAGAAGGCAAATGAGGGTCTTGGAGAAACAAATAATAGAAAGTAATGAAGTTTCAATTTCTAGTACATCATTATCTAACATGCAACAGGTAGTCTTTTTAATTGGATTAATGTCTGTTTTTTGTTATTTCCAATTTTACAGGTAATGATCTAGACTCATAACAAGATGAACGATTGAGGAAAGGATAATGGAGAAGACTAGGAGAAGATGTTTTTAGAGCATTTAGTTGTTGGAAAGCTCAAAATCAAAACATGAACTAAGTGCCACAGTGGGTTTGCTTATTCCCCCTTTTTGAATGCACAAATAGTTTAAACTGATAGATATTATACTTTAGTTTATACTTATCCTGTAATACGATGATTAATTTGGTCAAAGACACTTTTTGAGGTATAACATGGATGAGGAAGGTTGGGTACCTATCGCTTTAATGCTAATTTTTGACAAGTTAGTGACAATCTCTTAATCATGAAGTAAGTTGGCACTTGGTATTTTCCATGTTTTGTTATGATTCTAAAGATTGTTTTTTATGTTGTACATTCAACTTTTAATGATATCTAAAATATTGACATTCAATCTGGAGATCTAAACCAATTTCAGCAGCATTGGTCAAAAGGGCAGCTTGTGATAGTCAATAATGTTCTTGAAACTACTCTTAGGTTGAGTTGGGAGCTGATGGTTGTGGCGCGATTTTCACCAGATCACAAAAGTCAATCATGACCTGCTCTTGAATGTTTCCGTTGTTAATTGTTTAGAATTGTTTGAGGTTCGTTTCACATTTAACTCAACATCTATTCTTCATATACTTATTTTTCATAAAGATATGTCAGACTTATTAACTACAAAGTGTTTTGGTTAGCTTATATGAAGAGCTTAAGTAATCACAGATTCCCCTTAAATAATTTTACATGATTAAGCCAATAAAACCTCAAATAAGCTACACTTTTGGGCTTATAATGTTTTGAAACTGAGATAAGCCAATAAGCCCTCTAAATAACCTAATGTAAAGTGCCCCTTTAGGATGTCTATTTGTTGCCATGACAACTGCTGCAGTCACCGTGCCTGCAGCCGCTACAGCTGCATATTTTGATCTGTTATCGTTCTGGTGGAAGCAACCACAGAGGTACGTTTTGACCAACAGAACTTTTTTTTGTCCAGTAACTTTTTAGTATACGATTTAACTTATGTTATTAATTTATATGTTTAAACTTTCGTAATGTCTTGCTATACAGAACTGATTTAGTTGAGTACTCATATGAGTGTTTAGAACAACCATATATACCAATTATAGTGACTTATGTTTCAAACGACTTTTGTATTTTATCTCTGGTGGATTGACTTGAGAGACGAATATAATACATAGTTACACTTCTTTTAATTCTCCCATTTCAGTGGCAAGTTACGGATATTAACGGCTTGCATTGGATTTGGGTTATGTTTTATTTGTTTTCATGGGTCCAACACTAAAAATCACTAAAAGGGAATTCAGATCATGACGAACTTCTTCATGCCTGGAAGCTGCAACACTTCTGACTGTAATTTTATACACAAAGTGATAAAAAGACAACGGGACACAGCCAAAACAATGACACTACTAAAGAGGAGTTCATGAACAAACATGAGCATAGATTTATTGACGACCTGTGTGAAATAATGACAGTAGGTACTCACCCATTTGTTCTTTTTTCGTCATATTAAAAGAACATGTACTAAACATACAAGCTACACTCTTCGGTAGGACATATATGTTTGGGGACTGGTTAATATTACACATTTTGCACTCCCACATCGTATAAAAAGCAAAGGTAGAGTAGTCGTGATCGGTTCTTGCAGTGGATGGTTCGGTGTATTCCAAATTATAAACAGATAGTAGTATTGTTATACACCCTTCTGATAGGATTTTGTCCATCTCTCATGCTACACAACGTTCTGGTCGTCCTATCAAATCCATATGTAGTAGGCTCGAGACCAAAGAAGGGAGGATTACAGGCAACCTGATGGGGAAGTTTGTTAATTTTTTCATCACCTAAAGTCATCACCCCTGTTCCAAACTCTTTAAAGGCTGCATCTCAGTATGGAACCACTTTAATCAAGTAACTGTTACAGTTCATTTTTATTTACAGAGTTATGGTGAACAATATATTAAGCTTGGAGTCTTTTAATAACGGGTGATACCTCTATAATTTTCAGACCACTCGAGGCATGGATCCATGGTGCTCAGATGGCTGCGTTTAAATGATAAGGAACGTCTGATTGTTGATGGCGCCAATAATCAAATCGCAAGGAACCCCACAAATATTGTTTTTGGTCAGTTAATAGGTTTTCATGATTTAATCTTTAATGGTATTTTCAACTATCTAATAACATGGTTGATTATGTTTTTGAGTTCCAAATGAAAAGAGGCTTATAGGCAGGAGATTCAGTGATGCTGAAGTGCAGGACGATATGAAGTTGTGCCCTTTTAAGGTCATAGAAAAATTGCGGTCACATACAAAGGTCATGCGAAATAGTTTCCACCAAAGAAATCTAATCAATGGTTCTTACTAAGATGAGAGAAGTTATAAAGGCTTATACTGGTCAAACTGTAAGACATACCTTGAACAAAGATCATCGGGTCAGCTCACACAAGACTTCTACTCGAGAAGTTGCCCGAATGTTTTTGAGGTGGTTGGCTCAGTGGTTCGCTCTGCTGTATCAAGGGAGAAGCGCATGGGAGCTTCCCTCTTTAGACTCCATTTCCATGATTTTTTTTGTGAATGTATGTACCTTTTTTATTAATTTAATGCAATTTGAAGTTAGTGACATAGTTGATCATGATTCATAAGGGCCAAGGCTAATTGGATGTGTTTGTTGTTTTCTATTCTAATTTTGTGTAGGGGTTCGACGGGTCAGTTCTACTAGACGAGACACCTTCGTTCACTAGGAAGAAAATAGCAGGGCCTAATGCTAATTCAGCTAGGGTCTTTAACATGATCGATGATGTGAAGTCGAAAGTTGAAGTAGTTTGTCCTGGTGTTGTTTCAAGTGTCGATGTATTAGCAATTACTGCTCTTGAATCTTGCTCTTGAATCTGTTGTGGCTATAAGTGAAACTAAATTAATAAGCTTTTTTTGCACTGGAAAATGAAAAATCATGTGATCACCCCTTTTGTGACTTATTTAGCATCGCAAGCCCATCTATGATTTAGCAGATGCAGCATTCATGTAAATAAGTTTGTAAACGCGAAGGTTTACAAAAAAACAGAAAAACAAATAGGCGGATTTGATAATAGGTTTAACTGGCAACTTTAGTATGGGTCAAAACTAATTTGGGTGACCCTCAAACAGTTTTTATAGATTTATTTTTGCTTCGTTATGAACTGGTATTAATTTAAATATGGATATAAATGTATTTTCTGGCAATTTGATTCTAAATATGTAACAGAAAGACATAATTTTTTGTATGCTTTGAATCTAAACTATGCCAAATTTCGAGTCGGTTAGTCATTTAACTCATTAACTACTGTATAAAATAACCGAAACTGAGCTGGTTCAAATAAACCAACATGATCTTAATGGGTCAAGGTACAACAAAACATTGTTATCGGACACAACAGATGTGGAGGGATCAAGGGTCTTATAACCTTCCCTATTGAAGGACCACACCCTATGTAAGTTTTCTATTCTATCTGATCAATATTTTTTCATTTATTCTTAGATCCCCTGATGAAGGTACAACTTTTATACTATTTTTAATCTGATCAACTACAAGTATCAAGATGCTATCATACACATTTTTATTGGAACCTCAAAATCAAGCATTTATTTTTCTGTTTTGCATAAGAGATGTTGCGATGAAAAGACCGATATTGGTAACGGTGGTGACAAAACATTGGCACCTTTTTGGAGCAGCAGTGGGAATACCAAAATTCTGAGAGTTGCTATAGTGATAAAATAGTATCTGGTATGTACCGTAATATTTTGTGCTGATAATTCAAATTGACAGTTAGCAAAGTCTAGATGCCTAATATTAGCAACATTAAACGCATAGCTACTTTTTTTTTTTTTTGAAAGGCATAGCTACTTAGAAGGGTTAAGTCATGATTATATATAGTCATGTTTTAAAATCTCATTTAGTAATTTGTTTTTTTAGTTGTTCCAAAATTACCAAAATGTCTGAAAGGCACCGTATGCCTTGACCCTGTGATGGCCCTATACCTGTTACTCACTGAGGACCCTCCAGGCCCTTTCCTCCTCACCATGCTATTCTTGAAGAGGAGCTTGAGATCCAACATCACGATATTCAATGAATTGTGGCTCAGAACGGAAACCTGGTTGAAGAAAAAACCGCACCCGGTGAAAGATGAGATTCATATTTTAGGTCACATCATCCCCAAATTTCATGCCGACATAGACGCAAGGGCCCGGGACCTAAGTGATATAGGAATGAAGTCGGAGCCCGAGCTTCGAAAAACTGAGCCTCTTAAGGGCAATTGTCAGTCATTTAAGAGGTATATTCCACTACTTAGTTTAAACATTGATGATTATGTTAATCTAATGTATATCACGTCGTCTTTGCTGGTGTAACTTCTTTAATAATGTAACTTTTAGGTTGTGCCACCTTACATTTTTTGAGCAACTTCTTACTAAAGGCTAACAACATGTAACAAAAGAGGAGTAAAAGGCAAAGTATCACCAACGAATGCGGTTGTTAAGTTGGTCTTTTAACATGCTTTACTGGAGGATGATCATGTTGAGAATGGGTTTGAAGCAACTTCTATAAATAAGATATAGGATTATCCCAATGTATGTTCTCAATAACCCTGATTAAATTTGCTTTTGTATTTAATATTGGAAGAAAAATAGCTACTTTTCCATCTTTGATCTAATTTAAAGCTTAAGTGAAAATTACTCTTCAAGTTAATTTCCTCTATTATGCAGGGATTATGGCAGGGATCGTTGCAACGTTATTCACTCAAGCATTCTTCCTAACGATTTTGATGTTATATACTGACTGGGAAAAGGAAGTATGTCGTTATCCTACTTATTCTATTTTTCCGGTCTCACAACATTTAAGTGATACAAAATTTGCATACATATGCTATTGTACACCAGTAGGGTAAATTTTCCGATGAATCATGTATTTTACTCCTTAACTAAGAAATTTATTTCATTTTTTTAAGCAATTTGTATAACATGAGCCTGTTTGGTCCGTGCCTGTTCGGAGCCTCCGGTGGCTATTTGACTAAGGCTGAAAAGAGGTTATTGCTATATGAAACTGAAACATTATGTCTTTGATTCTTTGATCGGAATACGGATGAAATCCCATTATGTTGGCGCTCATTTTGCCTTCGATCACTAATATCTTATAATTTATTTACAGAAATCTAAAAGTTTTAATGTACAACCTTTTCTTTCAACATGTACACTTTTCAACCATTTTTTACCACCCTTCTTTCTTTATAGTAAAATATGCCAACGATAATTATAAGTCATGCCCGCCCAGTAGGCGGGCATTGGGGCAGGTTTATTTTTAAGTTTTATAGCTTGGTAGTTGAGGTGGCATAATTATGGGTGGGGTGGGTAGGTTGGGCATTGAGTCAAAACGGCTAAACTTTTTACATGCTTCATATTCATTTCACACACTTATTTTTCACATTTATATGAGGCTATTTTTTCCGAAGTTTACCCGTTTGGCCTGCTAGAGATATAAAATAACCAAATCGACCCGTTCATAAGTGTATGAGTCTAAATAGGTACCTCTAGCGAGTTGCTTTGGAAACATGTGTTCAGAAGGTGGCTGCTTCGATTAATTAAACAGATCAAGGAATGTTATGCTGGAATAAAGGCCTTTGATGTCACCAAACTTTTGAAAAAAGGTTCATAAGTAGTGTTTGTATAATCTGATTATCAATTTTGTTACAGCTTTAAGTTTTTTTATTATGTGCCACAAAATCTAACTTTGATTCAACATACAATTATATAGACAGAGAGTGACATATTTGAGAACGCACTGAAAGCTGAACCTGATATGGTGAGCTATCCATGGCCATTGATATCAGAAAAGGCCAAAAATTTGGTGAAGAGGGTGCTCTCAGTTCTTCCAGATGATCGCCCAACTACAACAGTTGTTCTTACCCTCCAAGATCTAAGTCCAAGTTCCTTCAACCCACGTGTCGTCTCATGTTGCAGGGAATGTTGCAAATTATGAGATAATTTACAAGAAGGCCAAAGTTGAACATACCTCAAGACATAATAAGGTTCGAACTTTTGAAACATTTTAGGTATATTGCTACAACAATAGAAGCTAATAAAATTGGTCATTTCAGATCATTCTATATTTTGCAATGAATTCTAGAAAAAGGCTTAGTTACTACTGTAATAAAGTATATTGAATGTATTCATGTTTGTGCATATAAAAAGTTGTTTAATGTTGTGGTCAGCACTGAAAAGACAGTAAAACTATTTCTTTATAATGGTGATCTTAGAAGAAGTGTGACAATTATACCTTTAAACAAAATCCATGGTAAGCATGTGTCTGAGAAGTTCAAAATACATGCTTATGTTAGGTGGTTATAATGAAGAACTCCAGGTATGCTTTTATAGCTCTTGTGACCAAATCTTTTACAATTGTAGTGTCATCCATGATTCTATTTTTTGATTAAAAAAAAGTAAAGTTCTATTGTTTCCTTGTTTGAATTGGTTCCTGATGAACTTTTATGATTGAGTTATATGCAGACTGCAATTGAGTACATGTTTGGTTCAACTTTTATCCGCAGGACAAGTGACGCTGCACGAGAGGTACTTTAATGTTGTATGAATAATAGAACAATATCTTTAATTAGTCACCTACCATATATTCTATGGAATTTTTCTAACTTGACCTCATATATGTAAACTGTGTTCAAGTGTTTGAAGTAACTTGAGCTCAGATTATAATTTTCTCTATGAACATAAAAGATCTTACTTAATAGTACAAGGACTTCCTTAGGTAAATGGCTAAATTGTCCAGACATGGCTTCAATTAAATAAACATATTTTAAAAGCTTTGAGGTTTTCCAAACTGTAGTTGTACGTGCAGCTGGTAAATGAGACAGCTATTTAATGTCTAACTGTCATATCAGAGATGGCCTATGCTACGATATATCAATTCAGCATTGAGGTTGGATTTTGTTACTAATAACTTGACAAAAGAACAATTGTTTATCTCGGTATCATGTCACTCAATGTGGTAAAAAGTCCATGTGCATTTACATTATCTTTATTTCACTCTTTTATTTTTAATGAAGTTTTTTTTAGTGTAAATATATAGATACATTTATTGTACTATCATTGTGCTGATTTATAGTATGGCCATAAATTCTACACATTTATATGGATATCAATTATAAAAAAATGGATGAACTTTCATTTCTTTTTGTTGTCAATGCATTCAATAAATAATTTGGCATGTTTATAATTGATTTGCCTTTACATAAGATCACTAATACACGTTAAAAAAAGGATAATATGTTACATTAATAATTAAGTAATAAATAAATTATAAATGTAAAAGATCACTAATATACGTACATGACTAAATTAAAATGTAAATTACAAGTCATGCCCGCCCATCGGGCGGGCTTTGAAACTAGTATATATATATATATATATATATATATATATATATATATATATATATATATATATATATATATATATATATATATGTGTGTGTGTGTGTGTGTGTGTGTGTGTGTGTGTGTGTGTATATATATATGTGTGTGTGTGTGTGTGTGTGTATGTGTGCTTTGCTTCTAACTTAGTTTTATAGCACATCACCATAGCTCGATTCCCCGGTGCCCTCATTTAGAGGGAGCACTTTCCTAGGGGGAGCTTGTTTACCGTTGATTTCTACGACAATGCCCTTTCATGGATACTTGTGTCTCCTCTCCTTAACGACAAAGACACATTTTTGATTCTACAAAAAAGGGGGAGAAGTAACGGGAAAACTCATTAAAAATTTATCAACGCATAATTTTACTTAAAATTTGTTTATATTTTGTAATCATCAAAAAGGGGGAGATTATTAATACAAATAATGTCAAAAACGTTATTCGCGTTATTCGGTCTTCTCGTGTTTTGATAATCACAAAATATAAAGACATGTTACGTAAAGTTACGGTTTATAAGTTTTTAATCGAGGAAGCTCGTTTCTTCCACGTAGCTACTACAACGTCACTTCAGGTATGAACAAACTTTATACCGTAATTAGTTAAGTGATCAAAGAATTTTATTTTCTCCTAAACTTACATTTTTAAGTGTGACAAAATATTTTCACAAAACTATTTTTGTGTTTTTAAAGAAATGTTTTATTAAGAAAATATATTCAAATTCAAACTTATAACAACTACTTTACCCCCTAATTCAGTTCAGCTTGCACCAGATAAGTTTTCACCACGTCAGGACAAAATGGGAGCGTCTTGTCGGGACGGTCCCTTAAAGAGGTCGGCGGTCCCTTAGTGATAAAGGATCGTCGACTCCTTTCCTGTCGTTTATAAATACTGAACTCTTCCCTTTCAGAAAACAGGCTTCAACACACACAAAAACTTTCTGTTTTATTTTTCTTTTTTCTTTGATCACTATAACATGTCAGTATACATTTATAAGTAATTTCCTCTTTCCGCAAAGTTCAAGAGAAGAACTCTCGACGTAGATGAAGATTCGAGAAGTTAAAGTCAATGCCTCTTCCCAAAGTGCAAGAGAAGAACTCTTGACGTAGATGAAGATTCGAGATGTTATAGGTGTCCACACACAAATGTAACAAGTGTTACGGTTATAGGTTTTGTAAACATTGTAATACTTCCGACTTTTGTGTGAGTCGAGGATGGAGATATATGTGTGTGAACTTGGAGAAGATGAAGATCCAAGAAGTCTTGTAACTAGATTAGCTCTTGTATTTGTTGTGAGGAGAGTGATGTCCTAAGTGGTTAGGTTAGGACTTAGTTGAGTCTTGGTGTGAAGGCTTGGATTGGGAAAGGATCCAAGTGTGTCGTGTGTGAAGGTTTGGATCGGGAAAGGATCCAAGTGTGTCATGTGTGAAGACTTGGATTGGGTGAAGATCCAAGTATGTCTTAGTGTGAAGAATCTAGTGAACGGGAGTGCTCGTTCATGTGAAGGCTTAGATTGTGTGTCGATCTAAGTGGGACAAGAGTGCTTGTTTGTGTGGCCACGTGGGCCTTGGTGTAGATTGGTTCTAGCTAGGATTAGAACTCGACATTCCGCTTAGTGTCGTTAAACCTTGTGTAAGCGTGTGTACTGATTGCTCCGCCTGAAGGAGTGTGTTGATATAGTCATTGATAACTCTCGAGTGTGGTACTCAGGGAGTGGAGTAGGACGGAGGAGTGAGCTTTGTGCCGAACCACTATAAATTGCCGCATCTCTTTCGTTGTGTTCTTTCCCTACTCTTTATATTAATTGCTTGTTTATATTTTCTAGTAACTAAATTGATATCACACAACTAGTAGAATTCAACAAGTTTGCAAATGTAAATTAACCGGACCTAAAACGGCGAAACGCTTTAGAAAGTTTAAAAGAAGCGGTGAAACTATTTAAATAAGTGTGAATCTTATTAATTATAAATAAGGTAGTGAGTAATATACCTCTTTCACCTCATGGGTTTGAGAAAATAGAGTCTAAATTTCTAGACACTATTGACTTAAATGATGATGATCATGGTGATTATTGCGACGACCATGGCAATTGTGATTTGGTGGAAATGAACGTATCTTCATAAAAAAGAAAGTGTGTTTCATGTTAGATTAAAAAAGGCGATGGCGTTAGCGGTAACGCCAGTTATGTTTCATGCTAGAGATGAAAAAGTCCAAAATCCATCATTTGATAGCCGTTTAGTTTCGTAATCTGAAGTGCTATCAAAGAATGGAGTTTGTTCCTTTTTTTTCCTAAGCTGAAATACAGTTGGCATTATGATCACCGGTGTGGCCTCTTTTAGTTTGGCTTTAAACACGTTTTCTTTTTTATGAAGGTATTTTCATTAGACCACAATCACCGTGGTCATCATTGTTGTCGTTGATGTCGATGCTTTCTGGATGGTAGGATTCTTTTTCCTTAAATCCCTAAAGTGGATGCGGTCTACTTTTTTTTTATTACATACGAAAATTCATAAATTGGGTGCTAATATTTGCATCTTTGGACAGGTAGAATACACTACTACAAATATCAAAATTTGTTAATTCCATGATTGCTATACGGAAACATGACAAGGACTTGAGTCCCAATTAAAAAATATGCTTACTGGGTAGTGGCCATAGTCTATTTATTTTATATGCGGTTTTTTGTGCTGATTATCTGTTTGGAGCATACATGTTAGAGCGACTAAAAGCTTATTAGGTTTGGAATATATATATATATATATATATATATATATATATATATATATATATATATATATATATATATATATATATAAGTAGGATTTAATTAGATACTTGGTGGTTGCAAATTTTAGTTTGCTGATGCATTGGGTAGGTCATCTTCATGTACTTGCTTCGTGAGATTTAGGACGGAAGGTGATTGATCGACTTCACGAGAGATATGACAGTGAGTTGGCTGGTAAAGAGTTTGTTTTCTGTTTATTTTATATGTATTTGATTCCGTATGAGTAATCATGTACTGTGCTGCTTTTTTTTTTTTTTTTTTTTTTTTTTTTTTTTTTGCTGTTTGGTGCAACATTTAGTTTGTTAGTGCATTAGGTGGTGGGATAGAAGAACTGAAATTTGATGTGTAGATGCTTTTGATGTTTTTGAACATGACCAACCACTTATCCACATCTTTATATGTGGTCTAGATATTTGGAAAAAAAAATTGTGTTACTTTGAGTTATGATAAAAATTGCGGTTGAATTAAATAACAGTCAGGTTTGTTTCGACTTATATACTAGTAGTCGAAATTTCTAGATCTTTATATTAAATTTAATGTTTTGTGTTATTATTGTGATCAAACAATTTATTTTTTACTTTGTTTTTTTATTATATAGTGTACCACATTTCCACAGTGATCGAGTACTCAAAGTTGCTGACATAGCTTGCAAAGATGACAGTGGATATATTAGAGACAGTAGTTACAATGATGTGTGCTTATTCACACATCCTTTTTAGACCTTAAATCAGACCAAAAATACCAAATACTAACCAAATATGCCAAGAAATAGTGTGTTTTTGTATTTGTGTATCTACAGGTACGGATATGTGAAAAATGGACTTTTAGTTCCTTTTACCCAAAAAAAAAAAAAAAAAAAAAAAAATGATATGTGAAAAATGGACAAAAAGAAAGCAAAACTGACAAAAACGAGCACGAGAATGAAAAAAGGTCAAAATCCGGAGCCGGGGAAGCTTAATGATCTAAAAGGAGCTCATAAAGTCAAAAGAAGTCCTCAGAGATTCACAAAGTTTCAAGAAAAGTCCCTGATCAAAGTTTGAAGAGTTTGGCTACTTCAGTCCCTATACTTTCACAAAATGACAAAAGTGGTCCTTTGAAGAAATTTTTAAAAGGAAAAGTCAAAGTCAACTCTTCAGGAATCAGAAAATTACAATTTTAGCCCTTGGATAATTTTTATGAAGAATGGCATGAGTGGTCCCTATAATTTTCAGAGATACAATATTGGTCCTTGTTAAACTTTACTAATCCTAAAACCTTAATACACCTCAACCGGATCCACACCAATAATAACCCAATCATATCCCCTAACCCTAAGCCCAAAATACACCAAAGCCCAATCCCACTTTACACTTATACCCAATCCACACCGCCCCTAACCCGGTCAAACCCTTTAAACCGGTCAACCCAACAATAAAAATACCCAAATACTCAATCCTGGCACCCAAATTCATTTTTACCAGTAATTACCACTATTCACATAAACCCTAAATTCACCACACGTAAAATTACCTCGTACACCTAATAATTACCCAATGATTAGGTGATTCTAGAAGCCTACGCACATGTCATGGAATGGCAGATGCACACGTGGACCAATTAGAGCACACACGCAGGATTGCCAATCATTGGCACATGATCCAAGGGTCGTTTTTGATTGGAAATATCTGGAAGCATGATCAATGGACATAAATAGGATCAAGGAAGCACACATCACATGGATTGATGAGCTGGCATGACCTAGAAGCATCCCCAACCTTCTCCTCATACGCCTATATAAACTCCCCCTCCTTATTCAGTAGTGGTGTGTAGTTTTATATAATTGTTAGCTTATTTTACTGCTTTCCTTGTAATCACTTTTATTATTGTACTCAGTTTTCCATTTAATGAAATTTTAAGTTTATTGCACAAATAGCTTATTGTCTCTATTTCTTATTTAGTATTGTTTCAGCTTATTTACTTATTATTTAGCTTTTATTATTCATTATTAATTAATTCAGAAGTTTCCTTTCAGAATTGTTTATCTTATATTAAAAAGCAAAAAAAAAAAAAAAAATAAAATAAAAAAAAAAATCAGAAACTCTAAAAAAACAAAAAATATGTTTTCAATTTCAAACACAAGCTTCAATAAGCTTCTCTTCTGTTTTACTAAGCTCAATAATAGTTTATTGTGAGTGAGATAGATAAGAACTGTTCCATTCATTCAAATTCTCAAAAAGTCAATTGTGCTCAAACTGCTTATTCAAATAAGCAGTAGGAGTATTGACAGTCCAAAAAGGAGCCATTGGCCTGTCTAGAGACAGGCAAGCTTAGTGAACCCCCTCTGTTTGAGCTGAGGGGGAATCCACTTGTAAGTTTCATTTTAATTTCAATTTTTGCATATTGCTCAATTCTATTTTGTTCTATTGCTTATTGTTGTTTTTGTGCTTTGTCTGTTTACTTTAGTATATTTGATAATTGTTTACTGATTTTTATTAATTAGATTTCATGTTAGCTTGATTTTTGTTTTTCTCGATATAAATTGCATAATCCATCTCAGCTTATAATAGTGCTTAATTCAGAATCATTTTAGCTTAGTTATGCTTAATATAAGTTAGATAACCTAATTTCATCAGTAGGATAGCTTATAAGCATCATTTGCATTCATTAAGGCATAACGTTTAGTTTAAAAGTGGTGTTTGGATCAGGGTAGATTACTGTGAGTTTGGTTGATTTTTTTTGCTCTTTTGGCACAGGTAGACTGCTTTAGGCTTAGTTAAGATAGAACAAGTATAAAATTGGTAGGTTTAAGTAAAACTTAGCTTAAAAACAACTTTCTGTGTTCCCTTGGCTGTTCTAGCTGCTTCCAATTTAGATATAGGTGCAAATTAGATTAACTTAGGATAATTAAATCATTAATTAGATTAGTATATCAATTAGTTAGGATTAATAGAATTTCATTTTGGTCAACTTAGGTGTGCACAGATAAAAGTCAAACCTGCAGCCCTGCAGGTTCAACTACATCTGATCTAGGCTTCAGTTGGAGTTGTAGTTGGTGACAAAAATTGGGCAATTTTAGTTTATAAACAGTTACTAGTATAGGCTTCAACATTATACTTTTGGTTTGCCTCAATCAGCTTTTCCTTAGCTTATAGAACTGCTTAAAGTTAGGCTGCTCACCCTAGTTTCTGTTTTCATTTACATCTGCCATATTGCCTATTTGGCCTAATTTGAGTAATTATCTGGTCATATAAAGTGGAATTAGGCATAATTTAGCTGTTGGAACCATTTGTGAGCTTATTGTGTAATCAGGTGCTTATTTGCTTATTAAAGTGCTTATCCTTAACTGCTTATTGGTCCATATATGTGTTTCTATAATCCCTTTTGGCCTTATCTCAGTTCATTTAAGTTTAGTTAAGTCAAAAACATCTTTGGTAAAAGTTTGGTCAAAATGGGTCAAAGAGTGCTTATTATTAAGCACTACAAATAAGCATTTTTTAAGCATTAAGCACTTCCACAACTTATTTTTCATATTTTAACTTTTTCCTAGATTTAGAATATTATTTTAGAATTTTCCTGAATTTTTTAGATTTTTCTGAATTTGTTTGCTATTTTTCTAATTAAATTTTAGTTTTTAATCAATTTTTATTACTTTTTAAATACCAAAAATCCAAAAAATCAGAAAAAGCATAAAAAATTCAAAAATATTTTAGAAATTAGTTTTCATTTATTTTAGATTTTTAGAAATTAATTTTGCATTTTTCCCATTTAATTTCAATTTTATTTTAATTTTATTTACTTTTTAATTAGTTAAAATAGTTTTTAATTCATAATAATTACACAAAAAGACAAAAAAAATATATTTTCAGTTTTAAAATTAGTTTTTAGTTATTTTAGAATTTTCATAATTGATTTTGTATTTTTCTCACTTAATTTCCATTTTCTTTTAATTTTTAATTAGTTAAATTTGTTTTTAATTCATAAAAATTACATAAAAAGTCAAAAAAAAAAATATATATCTTTTTCCTAAAATTTTCTTTTATCATTTTTAACTTAGGAAAATTATTTTCAAACCCGTAGGATTAGCCTAGCTTCAATTTCACTTTTTAATTCGCGCATTTACGTTGATTTTACGTTTTAGCTTACGTTTTTTATTCTACGTTACATTTTAGGTTTGGTAACTTGATTTACTTGCTTAATTGGTTAATTGTGCTTCATTTTCATATTCATTAGTGTAAATGTCTTTGAAATCACTTTTTCCCACTTTCACGACACTTTTTTCACGAACCGGGAATTTCAAATTCCATTCACACCTTCACACGGACTACGATCTCGGGATTTGTATTTCCTTAAATCCTGTGGAGAAATATAAATACTCTATACTATATATTTAATTTGAGCAATCAAATTTTGGCGCCGCTGCCGGGGAAGGTTGAAGTGAATTTTTTATTTTCGTTTTCGAATCGTGTTTTGAAAACCTTCCTCTATCTTGTATATATTTTGTATAAAAATATAAAAGGTAAAAAAATCAAAAACACTTTTACTAAAGTGTTTTCAAAAAATCCAAAAATAAAATTAACATCCTCGTTCTTGAGAGAACGTTGTAAACCATTCCGAAAAAACAACAAAAGAGATCGCGAAATTAAACGTTATCGGATTACTTTCTTGCTACAACCGACTAAACGGAGAATACAGAGGTCTTGACATTAAATTGCATACCGAAGAGAGATACATTCTTCTCTCCCGCTTCGCTGCGCGTAGTAATTAAGGAAACGGTTTCGGTTAACGTAACGGTTACCAAAAAGAGAATAAAAGTTTTAAGTTTTTGATTTTGTTTTTCAATATATTAAAAAAGCCAAAAATAATTCCTAATCAAAAATACAAAAAGATTTTCATTTTGATTTTCCTTTTATTTTCAAATTTGTGATTTTTGTGGTGTATGAACACCCGTTCATCTTCTAAACGTCTTACTTCTCCACTTTCGAATCCAGAAAGTTTATTTCATCACACACACCGAGTTCTTTTCCCAACCGTTGAGGAAATGAACCAGAACGAATAACACTTGGGACCCCCGCTGATGGGTGGTGCTCAAAACAACGGGATCCCTCCGATGATACCCCAACCGGCTTACGATTTGCGTCCGATGGAGAAACAACTCCAATCACCATTCAATGGTGTGAGGAGAACCATCGTGATTCCCGATATCACTGCAAATCAATTTGAGATTAATCACGGGTTACTCAACATCATCACGAGTATCTCATTTCACGGTTTAGAAAGTGAAGATCCTTATGTTCACATAAGGAATTTCACCGACATCACTGAAACTATAAAGTTAAACCAAGTTTCGTATGATGTGATTAACATGAAATTGTTTCCTTTCTCCCTCAAGGGAGCAGCCCGGACTTGGCTTGAAAAGGAACCCCCGAACTCAATTCATACTTGGGATGATCTTGCATCAAAGTTCGTGAATCATTTTTACCCTCCATAAAAAACATCTAATCTCCGAACTCAAATCTTTTGATTTCAGCAAGCTTTCGATGAATCGTTCAGCGAAGCTTGGGATAGATTTAAGGAGTTATTGGAAAAATGTCCAAATCACGGGTTTTCACCTTTGCATCAGATTGATACTTTCTATAATGGGCTGAGTCTTTCCGATCAAGATTCACTCAATTCTGCTGCGGGTGGAAACTTGTTGACCCGAAACATTCAAGATGCTTTCACAATTATTGAGAACAAAGCTAAAGTGAGGATAGCTAGAAACAAGCTTCAAACTTCAACTACTATTAGCAAATCTAATGATGAAGTTATGAATGATATAGCTGCCCTCACTAAAAAAGCTGAATCAATGGCTATTGAAAGATCTTCTAATCAAGTCAAAAACCATCAAGTCAATATGGTCAACCATGTTTGTGAGACTTGTGGTGGTCCTCATTCGTATTTTGAGTGCCCAACCTTCGGTGGCTTCACTCACGAGAATGTGTATGCTATTTCGGGAACCTACAATATGGGCGGTAATGGTTACCAACCATAGGAAGACCGAAATCTTCTTAGCTACCGTTCTAACTATTATCTTGGACCACCTGTTTCAATCAACCGAATCAAGTCAATTATGTTTTCGAATCTTTTTTTTTTTTATAGATTCGATTGGAGGCGCGGCTTGTTTCAGCCGCTGTTATTATCAAGACCATTACTGCTGTTAGGGTTTCATGCGTATTAGCCTGAGATCGTTATGATTTAGGGTTTTGATTGTTTATTTTACCCTAGATCTATTGGATCGACTGGATTGGTTCGTGAGTTGCTGGAGGGGTGAGGTATTGAATCTTTGTTCGTCTATTCATACCAGCTATGGAATGGAGTGGCTATTCGGTTGGTGAGTTCTTGGCCTGCTATTGGCTATCTAGAAAGTTGGTTACTGCTTATTTCTTTGTTGGTAATAAGAATGGTTCTGTCATTCTTTTTTAGTGGTTTGGTTAGTAGCTTGTTGTAAGCTTGTGTATGAGTTTGGTTTTTCATTCTCATGCTATTTGGTTTGTTGCACTACGGTGCACTCTTATTGCTCATGTAACGGGCTAAGTTGTAGGACTTCACCTACACCTTTTGTACTTTAATGATTTTTGGTGTAATGCATTTACCGAGAAAACCCTTTACCCAAAATACAACCCGGTCCTGCATGACTATGTATATTTAAAAAAAAAAAAAAAAAAAAAAAAAAAAAAAAAAAAAAAAACAAAACAAAACAAAAAAAAACAAATATTATTCTTTTATTTTGAGCCCAATCCTTTTAATGATTTTTGGTGTAATGCATTTACCGGGAAAACCCTTTACCCAAAATACAACCCGGTCCTGCATGACTATGTATATTTAAAAAAAAAAAAAAACAAAACAAAAAAAAAACAAAACAAATATTATTCTTTTATTTTGAGCCCAATCCTTTCAACCCAAAACCCCATACAAACGACTCCTAACTATTTATTGCCGTTGATTTGTCTCTTTTTTAAAATTTAGATATATTTTTTCCCCTTTCTTATAGGAAAATGAATAGTTGTAGTTCTTGAATGGGAGACACTATTCATGATTAGAAGCATACCAACCAATGAGAGATGTTGAGAATAACTAAAATTAGTAGGTCACATGTGTAGTTATTGAGGAATGTCAGCAACAAAAGATAATTAACCAGATAATTTGATTGAATGGAAATATCCGTTATTCTTAAACAAATGAAGACAACATGGACGAAATTAAAGGAAACATGCAGCCATGCAGATAGAAAAATTGGGAAAAAAATAAATAAATATAAAAGAGGTCCAAGGAAGAGTAAATAAACTGAGAAATACAGGGTTAATTTTATTGCAAGTATATGATAAAAAGAAAACATATTTTTAAGAGCCACATTGAAAAAAAAAGAAGTACAATGTTTTTTCATTTACTACTTTGATGACGTGGTAATATTGAGTCATATGATTTGCTAATTGTACTATCTGAATTAGCCAAAAATAAATAAATAAATAAATAAAATAAAAATAAAAAAAATAAATCTATGAAAAGAAAAAGCAAGAATGCGGATTAATATCGAGGCTTATTTAATTTTCTTATTTAATACTTATTTGTGTAAAATAACCTTATACTTGGCTAAATATATAATTCATTGCTAATTCCAAAAGTTTATAGAAAATCTAATTTTAAATTAAGTTACTAAAAGGTTAATAAATGATTTGCTAGAAAAATCAGTATTATTGTGATACTCGATTCTTTTTTCTTTTGTCATTTGGTGATAAATGGTTGATAAATGATTTTGGGATTTTTCTATTTCTATCAAGTGTGTGTCATGTACTTTTACAGGTTAAGTTTTCTCTTTTTAGTGAGACAAGTTTGCTTTGTTGTTTGGTTCGATAGAGTTTTAAGAATTATTGATTTAAGTTTTATTATCAATAGATTCTTTTCAGAGTTTTTTTTAGAGGTTTTAGCCATGTTACATGTATATTATAATTTCACGTGATGAGTGAAGGCTTTCTTGGCGAAGGTTGATACTGAACTATGGAAAATGTAGAAGTAAACGCATCTTGTCTGCTACTTTCATTTTATACAGGTCAAGTTTATTGGATTTTGGTCGCAACTATATTTATTTATTTTATCATTGCCTTTCTATCAATCATTTGTTTAAAAAACTCTATCTTATCAACTTGCTTAAAGGAACAGTACAATATTTGTGAGTAAAAGAATATTACTCGTATATCAGTTGTTAATCTTTTGTTCATGCAAAAATTAAGATCAACTCGATTTAAGAATGACGTTATTCATTTACTTTCTCTTTCTAAATACGATATTTAGTATTGTAGCATTTGCTTGACACAAACTTACTAATGCAATAAAAGTTAAAACCATTTCAAATAATTCTGTAACCGCAGCAAATAAACTAATCCTATATATTGTAACTGAGATTGAGATGTGCAGTGGATGTGAGACGAAGGGTGGTATCTGGAAGAGGAAGGAGGTCGTAGTGAAGTGGTAACTAATAAGCTACGGCTGTGATACCAAAAGAAGTTTTATACATCAACTTATCAAATTACAATGTGAGAAGTTAAATCTTTCGTATAGATGATATCACGTAGACGTACACGTACAGGTACGTACACCAAAGAAGCTAGAGAAGAGCAAATGATACATTAGTATTACAGAAAAAGCTATTTGAAGGCCAGACAAAATTAGAAAGTGTCTCTGGGTACGATCCACTGTTTATTCAAAGTATCTTACAGCTATCACAACACTTGGCCAAGTAAACTTATTGTTGGTGTATACCTATACGTTGTATGAAAAATGCAACTTGCGCTTAAGCTAGTATTCTATCTAGGTACCCAAAACTGACCAGCTTTGACCACGTTATACCAATTGACACTAAAAGTTGAAAAACCATTATGACATTATTTATGGTCGTACACTTTTGTCATTAGCAATATCAGAGTATCAGACCTACGCGATAAGTCATCACATTGATGTGTGTTCGCAATTTATCAATTTATTTTTTTCTTGTGCATACTTCTAGTAAGCTAAAGTAGCTTATATGCTCCCTCCGTCCCAAATTTATTGTCCACTTTAAATTATCAAAGTCAAAGTATTTCAACTTTAACAATTAATATATATTTTTTGTTATATAATTCTTGTTGAAAAATTATATCATTGAAAAGTACACTTAAAACCCAATTCATTTATATATTTTGCATCAAATATTATATAACACCCACAAAAATATTTAAGATCAAAGTTGAAGAAGAAAGACTAAAAAAATCAATAGTGGACAATAAATTTGAGACGGAGGGATTAATATTATATGCCGACGAAATTGGAATATTCATGCTAGTTGCGTTTTGAAAAATCAATAAGATGTGACAAAAAGGTAGACTTCACTTCTTTTTTACTAAACATAGAGCCAAAATCCTCTTTGAAACTTATATGGACTTTAACAACTTTTTGTGCCCATGAAGTAAGGCCCATGCCAAGTTGGTTAATTAGTTCAAAAAGGGGTGGACGTCATTTGTTGTTGTCTTTCATATCAAAGTGTTTGTTTCGAAAATAATAAAGAGAGACGTTGCGAAAATACAACTTTACACATAAAAAAATACCTACCCCAATGTCAGCTATTTTTTTCTTATGTTTCTAGGGAACTTTTTTTCCTCATAAATGGGCCCGATAATTGCTTTAACTGGACCTTTACCCAACATATAAGATTTGATTGGGCCAAGTGGGCCCAACATTACTTTTTGGTGATTGGTCCTGTGCTTTATGTATTTTGAATATCTTTTAATACAGGTAAACTTATTATTATATTTCATAAATCTTTTTTTAACATGTCTATCTATTCTAATCCTATGTTTTTATGAAGTACAAGGCGGTTTTGTTTAAGATAGGGCTTATATGAATTTATTTGATTTCGGCTTATATTGTATAAGCCTATGTTTTCAGGCTTATTTTGAGACCTGTAAACTTATATAGTTTATTATATTAAAGACAAAAATATATCGTTGGTCTCTAAACTTTTCAGAAATTATCGCCAAGGCTCCAAACTTGATAAAAATGTCGCCGTGCGTCCAAAACATGGGTTTTTGAGGCCGATTGCGTCCCTTGACCCGTTTGGCCTCGGTCAACGCACGGTTTTAGTTATATATTCAAGGGTATAATAGGCAACTCACTTTTATAACTACACCTTAGTTAATCCAACCCAACCCGTTTCCATTTTATTGTTTTCCTGTATAGTAAAACTCAACTCAACAGCAATACACCCTATTTTGACACAACCCTAATCACTAACAATGGCACAAAATGTTAAAGGGAAGACTTTGTACATTGGGTCTGATGAAGAGGAATAGGCAAAAGTTTTAGACAATTATTTTCTCTCTGATTTAGTTCTTGAGGGATTTGGCGATGAACCAATTGCTGAATATGGTTCGTACAGGAATATAACTAGGGAGTTGAGACAAAAGATTCTGAATTGGTTGAGGCAACAAAAATACTACTATGAAGAGCTTTTGGGTGTTATTGAGGAGAAGCAAGAGGCTGCGTATACCGGGTTACAAGAGGTTGATGATTTGGAAAGGAAGATTCCAAAACTTGAAGCTCTATATAAATATCTAAAGGAAAGGAAGGCAAGGAAGGAAAGGGGTGATGTGGAAAGTAGCGGTTCTTGCTAAGTGTGTCTTTAGTTATTGTAACTGCTAGTGGTTTGTTAGACATTGCTAACTATGGTTGACTTAGGGAAGTCAAACATATTGTAAGTGAAAGTGTTTGACTTAGGGAAGTCAAACATATTTAAGTGAAATCGATGAATAAAAAGGTCTTGATTTTAATATTGGCATACTCTGAATATAAAAATGGGTTGTTATTGTAAATTATAGTGTTTGGTTGTGCAATGATAAATATGTTTGACTTAGGGAAGTCAAAAATCCAGAATTAACAATTTGTGCTATTTGCTAAATTGTTTGACTTACTGAAGTCAACAAACGAGATGTTTCAATTTGTGGCATTTGGGTTGTTCAGTTTCACTATGAACACTAACACCATACCATTTGATTATCATAAGCAATACACCATTGTTAACATAATAAAATTTAATGTTAAAGCATTTTAATTTTAAACACATATAACTTTATAACCACTGTATTTGGTTTTGCTGATATAAAGGGGTGTTTGGTTTTGCTAATACAAACAGTACACACAATATCATAATACAAGAAAAGATTAAATGCTACTTCGATTTATATTTAAACATAATTCTAGTAGATTACAAGAAGTGCATTAACTAGATCAAACCATCATCATCAACCAAACAAAAGATCCATTTCGTTACCCCTAGTAACAACCTAATAATTCAAAACAAGCTACCAAAAGACCGCATTTACCTACCCCATTAAATACCCAAAACTCACTAATTCCTTTCAGCCATTTTCGCAGGATAACCTTCTTGCTTACGAATACAGATTGGTGCTAAACCGTCAGATATTATTGACCAAGGTCAAATAAGTCAAAGACAGCTTAGTCCAATTCTCCGTGGATAGTATAGTGTTTTTCCAGGTCGTTATGTCCCAGCGAGATTGCAATGGTGCTTTTGAAAACGTTTTTAGGAATGAGTGGCATTGAGGACAGTAGCCAAAGATGTTTGAGAAGTGACTATGCTACTGATTATTTGGTATTTGAACAATTATTAACAATAACAAATATACAGATATAATTACAGATACACAAATGGGAAATCAGATTATAGACAGAGAAAATGGGATTTAATAAATTTACAACTACAGGGGGTGCAAGTGAAACTTTTTCAAACTTAAAATAAAAAGAAAATTTAAAATGAAAATGAAATTATTTATTTGATTATTTTAATATTTAAATACTAATTAATTAATTAAAACTATTTAAAAAGTAATTTAAATCTAATTTAAATTAAACTAAAAATGACAAAGGCTACAAATTAAACTAAAAACTTGAAAAATTATTTTCTAAACCTCTAAATGAACTTGAAGAAAGTATAAAAATTAAAAATAAATGTTTTTGTCTTTTTGTGAGTTTTCTTTTAATTAAATACTAATTATATTAATTAAACTATTTAAACTAGTTTAAATTACTAAAAATACTAAAATGACTTAGAAAATTATAGAAAAATTTATAAAACTAATTAACCATCACAGGAATCCTAAAAAATTATAAAAAGTTTCTAAAAATTATATTTAGACTATTTTACTAATTATTTACTTAATTATTAATTTAAATCTAATTTAACTAAATTAATTAAGAAAACTAGAAAATGAACAGTAGAATTTAAGAAACTGTTTTCTAAAAGTCTTAAATGATTTATGAAACCTAGGAAAATTATAAAAACCTATTGTTCTTAATTAAAAATTTAGAAAACTATTTAATTACTAATATTACCTAATTAATTAATTAAACTATTTTTAATTCTAATAATTATTAAAGTAAAAGAGAAAAATCTGAGAAAATTACTAAAAATACTTTAAGGTGACAGGAATTTATGAAAAATATGAAAATGATGAAATGCTTATTAATAAGCTAAAAAGAAAATTAAAAAGATAAAATCTATTAAATAGAAGCTATCACTAATTTTAAATTTAGTTTTTTGTTGGATTTTCTTTTTGACAGATGAAAATAAGTTAAAAATAAGAACTTTTTACAAAGACACTTTTTGAATAGCTTAAAAATAAGATATGTGCACCCCCTTTTTCAAACAGTTGATATTATAGCTTATTTGGACTTGTTCAATGTTTAAAAAAGCAAGGAAATGACAAACTAGGTATACACAGATGATTATAAACTTGAAATAAGCCAAATGGAACAATTAAGCACTCTGGAAAAGCTATTTGTGAGCAAATAAGCACTTAAGTAGCTATAAGGCCAAAACAGGCCAAATCCAAGGATTTTGGACCTCTGTGGGGTCCACAGATGCCAAGGGGGGGGTCCAAAATAGAACTTGAAACTTAAAAAGGGACTGGAGGGCTACAAAATAAGCCAATAAGCTAGACCTATGGCTTATTAATGAACATTGGGTGGGCTATGGAAGTTGGGGTCACACACTGAGTGACTTAGTGTACACTCAGGGGATGGCCAAACTTAATGGGGCTTGCAGCCTTATCAAATAAGCTCAAAATCACAAAATAAGCTCTGGGACTGGTAAATGAGCTTATTGGCTTTCTAAGAATCCAAAGTACAGGGTGTGGGGTCCACTAAGGTGTTCACAAATCAACTTGGAAAATGGGCTAAAACCTGTGCACAGGGCATATGCTTGCCCTGCAGGTCAAAAGAAGCTACTCCACAGGCTTAAATAAAAATTCTAAAAATAAGCTGATGATGAAAACTTGTAGGCTAGCTGACAAACTCTAACTTCTGAAAAGATCAAGGCCTAAGGCTAAACACAAAAATCACAAAAATTCTTCCAAGTTTTGGATTTCTGAAACAAGATCACTTTTGACTTTTTGAAATTACCAACTTAGATTGACTTTGATGAACTTTGATCTTGATTTTCTGATTGATACTGGTTATTTAAGCTAAGTTAAGACTAAAATAAGCTATACCACTCACAAGTGAATGGAAATGGGGCATAAGCCACACTAAATCCAACATAGAGGGTTATTTAGGCCTATTAGTATGTGATTTTGACTTTTCCTCAAACAAGACCTAATTATTATCGTTATTCTGAGCTAATATTATCCTAAGTGATGTGTATCAGCTGAAAACAACAGCAGAAACAACTAGGAACACAGAGTAATGACTAAATCCAAACACTACTTAAGGACCTGTGATGATGCAATTTTCAAAGCAACACAAGTATTTAGGACTTGAAATAGATTTACACTACTCTAATAAGTTCTATAACACTTAAATAAACATAAATAAACAGGCAAATAACTAAGAATTAGTAAAACAGAAGAAATGAGAAATTCTCTTACTTCATGCCATCCAAGCTTAACTTCTTATGAACCAAGGACCACATAACACTCCTAATGGCTTTCCACAAAGCCTCTAACCCACTGCCATCCAGGATTCACAGTGCTTCAGCTTTCTTGATCATAAACCTGCAAGTTTGACTTTTATTGACTGTTTTTTAGTTTTTGAGTTTTTTATATCTAAGCTATGTTTTAAGGTTTCTAAAAGCTTGATTAAGCTTTCTGGGAGCTTATATGAGCCTAAGAGTCCATAAGTTCTAATAATAACAACAATACAGTAGATTAAGAAATTTGAAATAAAGTGGAATTTGCATAAACTGAGAGATAAAAGGAAACTTGAAATTGATTGATGAAAAAGTTGGAATTACACTTGATTACACTAATACAATGCTTAAAATCTTGATTTTTAACTAAAATGGAAAGTTACAAACTAAACGACACTATCTTTTCTAAATTAAACTCTACTCTCTCCATTGTGCTTCTCTTCTATTTATAGCTGAAGATTAGGGTTCCCTGGACCCTTGTGATCATTTCCCACTTCAATCCTGAGCCGTAGGATCACTGAGATGCTTCCATTAGCTTGCCACGTGTTTTGGCGCCAAAATAGATATTTGCAATTTGCTCTGAAATTGGTGAAGAGGGGGGTGGTGCATTTAATGCTAAGGTGAGGGTAGAAATGTAGTGGTTTGGGCGGTGGATTGAGAGGGGATGCAGAGCAAGTGGAGTGGTGGGGGAGGGAAAGAGAGGGAAGGGGCGTTGGTTGTTTGACTGGTTTAACCACAGGGTCAAGGTTTGACCCTGGTGGTATTAAACGAGGGTTTGTTTGTTTGGGCCAGGGGTGTGGGCTTGGTATGTTTTTTAGTGGATTCGATTTGGTGTTGGGTGGTAATAATATTAAGGGTCCGGTTTGGTTGTTTATTATCACAAGGACCATTCATGCAATATTCTGAATTTTGAGGGACCAGATTTGGCATTCTTCCAAAGTATTTCATGGGGTGTATTTTGCCATATGAGAATATTATAAGGATCTGTGTTGAATTTTTCACATATGAAACCCTAAGGACTAATTCTGCCAAACCACCAAACTTTAGGGACATGTTTTGTAATTTCACCAAACTTGCCAATCAAGGACCATTCCTGCCATAAATGAGAAGTACAAGGACAAAATTTGTTTTTCTCAAAGTTTTAATATCCCAGGGACCATTTTTGTCAATTTTCAAAGTTCAGGGACTAAACTTGCAATTTTGTCAAACTTTGTACCAAATGACTAAATATGTAATTTTGTGATTGAAAAGGACCTTTGGTGACTTTTTCAAGTTTTTAGAATAACCAGGGACTAGATTTGACAACTTTTGAAAGATGAGGGACTAAAACTGCCAATTATGCAAACTTTGTTCATTTTTCATCCGTTTTTGATTATTTTGCATCTGAAACATATAAAACACATTCCTGGGATATTTTCAGTATTTTGATGCAATTTTGAGTGTTTTTAAATGTTTTGGCAGCTTAGAATAGGTAAAAATGATGAGTATTTACACACTCATCAATCCCCCACACTAAAACATTGCTAGTCCCTAGCAATCTTTTGAGAAAAAACTTAATGGATTTGAAACTCTTTACCAAAAGCCATCACTTCTGGAGTAGCCAAATGTATCAGTTCAAGTAAGAACTATGGTCCACTTGATAACCATGTGATTTTGAGCAAACCACCAGTTGTCAACGGATTTGATTTGTCTTTACCAAAAGCCGTTTGCTTCTGGACTAGCCAACTCTTGATGGACAAAGTCAACATCTTGGTGAGCTGATTACCAATTATGGTTTTTCCACTACCTTTACCACAAGCCATAATCTTGCGGGCTAGCCAACTCATTCACTTTTTTGGATATGGCGAGTTGAGATACCATACAATTTTGGGCAAATTGCAAGCCATCAACGGATTTGAGATATCTTTACCAAGAGCCGTTTGCTCCTAGATTAGCCAATCCTTTTGTCGTTTAGACATGGCGGACTGATAACCACAAAAATTTTGAAATAAAGTGAAAAAATTTTGAAAAATTTGGGCCAAAATGGGGGTACTTAGAAAGTATTTTGTGATAAAATTCGCTAGAATTCCCCCCCCCCCCCCCCAACACTAGAATTGAATATTGTCCTCAATATTCAAAGTCCCAGCTATTATGCCAATTCTTTGAACGGAAAAAGGTAATATTCTAAGCTAATTGTGGAAATATCGCTTTAATTTTTTACTTTATTTATATGTACATATAAACATTTTTTTTTCTGAAACTTATATGCATATTTACTTTGCAAAAAGTGGGGGACGGCCACTCCCCCACACTAGAGTGTTAGAAAGTAGAAAGAAGTGAGAGATATGGGTGAAAACCCATATTTTGCTAATTTTTGTTCACCGAGTCACTAGCTTGACTCGATCCCCGAATTCATTGGTCCATGGGGAAAGTTTGGAGATCCGGGACAACCATGGATGGTATGTCCTCTCCAAAACAATGTTTCAAACGATGACCATTCACTTTGAAGTTGGGACCTTCAGGTTGAGATAGCTCAACAGTCCCGTGTGGATATACTTTTGCAACAGTGAATGGTCCAGTCCATCGGGTTTTTAATTTCCCCGAGAAGATCTTTAACCTTGAATTGAAAAGAAGGACTCTGTCACCGACGTTGAAAACGTGGTTCTTAATCTTGGAGTCGTGGATCTTCTTTGTCTTTTCTTTGTAGATCAAAGAGTTCTCGTAGGCTTGATCACGAAGTTCGTTTAATTCATTGAGTTGAACCTTACGGTGATCACCCGCTTTAGGAAGATCGTAGTTTGCATGTTTCAAGGCCCAGTAGGCTTTGTGCTCGAGCTCGATCGGTAAATGACACACCTTCCCGTATACAAGCTTATAGGGAGTACACCCGATGGGTGTTTTGTAACCTGTACGGAAGGCCCAGAGTGCATCATCTAGTTTGTCCAACCAGGAAGCACGGTTTTCATCTACGGTCCTCTCAAGAATCCGTTTAATACCACGGTTTGAAACCTCCACCTGCCCACTTGTTTGTAGGTGATACGCGGTAGAAAGACGGTGAGTAACACCGTACTTAAGCATGACCTTTACGAATTGATCATTGCAAAAGTGTGTACCGCGATCACTAATGATGGCACGGGGAGTTCCAAAACGAGCAAATAGGGATTTCAAGAATTTCACAACAACTCGGGCATCGTTGGTGGGTAAGGCTTTTGCCTCAACCCATTTTGACAAGTAGTCAACAGCCACGAGGATGTACTTATTTCCACGAGAAGATGGGAATGGCCCCATAAAATCAATGCCCCAGACGTCAAAGATTTCACAAACTTGAATGGCATTTTGTGGCATTTCGTTCTTTTGTGAAATATTTTCGTGACGCTGACAAGCATCACAAGCTTTGACCAATTCGTGGGCATCCTTATAAATTGTGGGCCAATAGAAACCGGAGTCAAACACCTTTTTGGCGGTGTAGTTAGGACTATGGTGGCCCCCGGTGGGTCCAGCATGGCAAGCCTTGAGAATATCAGCGGCTTCCTGTCCGCAAACACATCGCCTGATGACTTGATCGGCACAGATTTTGAATAGATAGGGGTCGTCCCAGAAGTAATGTTTAACGTCTTTAAAGAATTTGTTTTTCTGTTGGGACGACATCCCCTTCACGATGAAGTTACCCGCATGGTAATTTGCAAAGTCGGCAAACCATGGGGTAGTAGAGTCACCACGAAAAGCAACCGCATTAAGTGTCTCGAGAGGAAATGTTTCATTTATTTCCTGTTTCTCGGACACATCCTGGTGAGGGTTTTCTAATCGTGAGAGATGATCTGCAGCAAGGTTCTCGGCTCCTTTTTTATCACGGATAATGATATCAAATTCTTGGAGGAGGAGAACCCAACGGAGTAGCCTCGGCTTTGCATCTTGCTTTGCAAATAGGTATTTCAAAGCCGAGTGATCCGTATACACTACGCATTTGGTCAGTATTAAGTATGGCCGGAATTTTTCAAAGGCATACACCACAGCGAATAGTTCTTTTTCAGTGGTAGTGTAATGACTCTGAGCCTCGGTCATAGTTTTGTTTGCGTAGTGTATAGACTGAAAGTATTTTGCTTTTCGTTGCCCCAAGACCGCACCTATGGCAAAATCACTAGCATCGCACATAAGCTCAAAAGGTAGGTCCCAATCGGGGGCAAAAAGAATCGGTGCCTCGGTAAGCATTTTCTTTAAGGTTTCAAAAGCTTCGATGCACTCAGGAGAGAAGATAAAAGGAGTATCCTTCTCGAGGAGATGGGTCATAGGCCGGGTAATTTTAGAGAAATCTTGGATGAACCTACGATAGAATCCGGCATGACCCAAAAAGCTCCTAACACCTTTAACGGTAGTGGGATGAGGTAATTTAGCTATGACATCAATTTTGGCTTTGTCAACCTCAATCCCGTTTTTTGAAATTTTATGGCCGAGGACAATTGATGCGTAGGGATTGCACCAGGCTTTACCTCTCGAGGGATCTCGAGAAGCTTACAACCCCCACCAGGCAGTGTACCTGATCGATGTAGTATAGTATAATGACAAGTACCAGGGGGATTGATCGTTCAGCTAGGAATAGTATCGCTAGGATTAGAAAACATAAAGACTAGGTCTAGAGATGAGGGATGATTCTTTTTGTATTTTTATATTTTTAGGAAAGCAAGTAAAAATCTCGGGTTTGAAAGATTTGGGCGGAATTAGTTGCTAGTCAACTAACCCAATACTAAGATGCAATCAAAATAAAATATTAGAAATGAAAATAAACTATATTAAACTAAAGTTGTGAGCAATATGTAGGAGAAATGTGTTTACTTAGATTTCACTACTCCCTCGATATCTTTTACACGTTAATTACTTGTTATAGTTGCGTGGATGACGGATTGTATTCCTTAACACCATTCATGGGGTGGCGTACTTACTTCCCCAATCCTATGAGTGCCTACTTCACTCCTATGTCGAGCCGGCTAAGAAGCTCCTAACATGGGATCATTAGAATTTACTCATGCATTAAATACAACCAATAAAACCTAGTACACATCGGTTCATGTTTCCTAAGACGTTCAAGCATGTTACACAATGGAGATCTGCCAGTTTTCTTAAGCCTAACATTGAAATCATTCATCCAATACAACCATAAACAAGTAAGCAACACATAATTAACATCTAGGTTTTATTAGATCTAAGCAAACACAAGATAAATCTAGCCTAACATGTTGAAATCAAGACAAGCACAAGATATAGACAACCAACACATAGACATATTGATTGAATTAAGAGAAGACTTATCTTAATAGCACATGAAAGGATTCAAGGGATGAAAACCCTTGAATTTACTGTAAAATACGAGCTAGGGTTCACAAAGTTCGGCCCTAGGGTTTCTCCACACAAGTTCCTCCTTTAATGAATGAAAAATAGAAAACTATATATAGATTTTAGAAGGTGACGGCGTCAAGAACAAATGTCTGACGCCGTCATCTCGCCGCCAAATAGTTCCTCGGACTGCCTAGATCTGGATCTGACGCCGTCATGTGTACACCTTATGCAGGCCGTCATGATTTTAACTCTTGACGCTCTTGTTGTGACGCCTTCAGGTTTCTTCTGGGTCGTCATGGTTTTTACTCTTGACGCCGTCAGGAATTTCCTCTTGATGCCGTCATACACTGTTCTCAGCATGGAAAATTAAGTCTTTGGCGTTTTCTTCACTTTTATGCTCCAAAAACGTCCGAATTGCTTCCTTTTCCAGATTTCACTCCCAAAGTACCTAAAATCACAAAAGGAACGATTTAGGGTAATATTTGATCAAATAAATTCAATTCCGGGCTTAAATGACCCCCTAAAAGTGGTTCATTTTTCGCCTCATCATATACCCTTACACTTGAGATTTGCTTGTCCTCAAGCAAATGCGCTTTTATTCTAATCAAAATACAAGTTAGGGGTCATTTAACACTAATATAAAAGTAATTACAACAAATAATCGTTCCACTAAAGACCAAAGACAAGCACGGAGGTCATACGCTAGCACCTCACAAATAGTGTTTAGATACTCACATCTCTCGGGTGTAATAAGGTATAAATTACAATATGGAAATGGAAAATATCTCTCACTACCTGTCATAGCAAAATAGATTACCATAGGCTTGGGAAAGGATCAAACCTCCACCACATGGCGTAAGCACCTAGGATAAACTATCAAAGAGGTCTTTTAAAAGGGTTGTAACATTAGGTGTAAGGATATGAAATACACGGTTTTGCTGGATATAGGCAGTCTTTACTGGTGGCGAGTTAACAATCTTAGTTAATTACATGTACAATATGGCGTTGCTTAAGCCAAGACTAGACTCGACTTAAGCTAATAAATAAAAAATAACAAAAACATAAAATGAACATAGAATGAAACGGGATGGTAGTCCGTATGTTTTTTCTCTTTTCTTTTTCCATTTTTTTCTTTTCTTTTTCTTGTTTTTTTCGATTTTTTTATTTTATTTTATTTTTTATTTATTTTTTTTGCATACACTCTTACCCTACCATCCAAAATAATACATCATAGGGAATGAATATTCCCTTTACACTTGAATTTTTACATACTTTACAATAAACTAATCTAATGACTCGAATTAAGAAAATCAAAACACTTGGAGTACTTTTAAGATTAACGTACATACGGGGGTAATAATATGATGTTTTTCCCCATTACTCCATAAAATAAGTACTTTACCCATGAGTCCCAATCGTCCCAAAACAATATGTACAAGGATATGACTCGACTTAGCAACCATGTAATCAATTAGATAATTAACTTAGGGTTTAACAAATAACAATAATGCACTAAAGATGAGTGCATACACGGAAGGCTAAGGCGATTTGGGTGTACATTTAAGTGGGGTGTAACAAATTCTTCCTTTAAGTATAATGCTTAAAGTTAGAAACGAAAAGATAGGCTCGGAGGGGTGTACTAGGGGTTTCGTGTACTAAAAATGAGTACAACGCTAAGCGTGTGGGAAAAATTAGTTGACTTAACTAGCCAAATAATATGACATAAATGGTCAAGTAATTATGATACGGGTTTAACACAAGGGTGATCCTAATGCCTCTTATCATGTAGTAAATCCTACCACACGAATGTAGTCTCACTAGCGGTCTCGGGATGCATCACTAACGCAAGTTCTAGAATCTAAATGCTACCGGTACACTCATAAGCACTAATAGTAAATGCTTTTCCTATCAAATCTAAAGGCGAACCTCACATATTTGGGTGAAAAATTTTTCTGAATGGTACGGTTTTGTGCTAGTCATACAATCTCCTATCCATGAGACGCTTGCTATGGCTAAAGTTTCACTCCTAAATGTTGTAAAAAATTTAAATTTGGTGCTAAAATTGTACTAACAAGTATTTCTCATAGTTTTATTACACATCTACTATTAAACAAACAAACTCAAGCGAAAGTGTATCTGTAAGGTATCATCATTTTACCCTCCCCTTACACTTAGGATGAACATTGTCCCCAATGTTCAAGTAAAGAATGTAAAAGTGAAATAAGTAAAAAGAATGAAATCAAATACTCCCCTGATTCGCTCGGTATGGATAATAAGGTGGCCAGGTTAAATCTTCCTCCAAGAAAATGAACAATCAAAGCTTCCCTTCCAGAATATAAATCATCTTCTTGTCATACATAACCGGTAAGTCCTGAGAAAACAGACAAGACAACCTTACATAAAATCGGCGGCAATCTACATATGTTACTAAATCCTAGAAAACAAAATAAGATATAATGCTTGTGGAATGATGTTTGCAGATTTCCTGGAGATTATAAAACTAATAATTCAACAAAAACTTTAAGACTCCGTTAGAAAAACAAAACTGGTAAAATTTCCAGATTTTTACACGTGACGCCGTCAAGAGTAAACTCATGACGCCGTCAGAAGTGACCTGCAGAAATTCTTATGTTAAGTTTCCGGAAAATTTCTAGAAAAACTTGGTTCTACTTCCTGGAAAATCCTGCAAAACTTCATTATGACTCGATACAAGCATTTGACTCTAACAAATACGAATATACATGTTCATTTAATATTGTGGAGAATCATGATCGGTTTGTTTCTTAAAAACATATTTGGAGTTTCCCCTTACACTTATCTTTTGCAAAAATACCTTTGGGTGAAGTTAAGACTAGGTCAAACAACAAAGTAAAGTATTTCCACTATTTAGTTTTGAAACATGATCTACCAACAATAAAAATAAAACATGCATACGGAAGCAAATAACAATCAAACAAAATAAAAATCACACAAAATCATGGGTTGCCTCCCAAGAAGCGCTTTTCTTTATTTACGAGTCTTGTAGCTAGACTCAAGGTCATGGGTTACTACGTGACCGCATCATTGGTTTCACTCTCTAGGTCGTCTTCTAAGCCAGTTTTGTACTCCGGACCTAGTTGCAAGCATTCTTTGTAGAAACCAAGCATCCTATTCTTCACATACTCTACTCCTCTACGTCTATCCTCATCATTCCTATAATAAGCCGCTTGCTTGTGTTCCTTTTCTATATTAGAGAGAAGGCGGTATTGCTCAATCTTGTAGGGCATTTGGTAGGCAATCTCATCATTCTATTCCTTGAACCTAACTATCCCTAAAGTCGGATCATAACTCATCCTAGTGGCCTCAACAAATGGTTTTCTGAATATTACTTGGCTTAGGCAATCATCTATCACCGGACGAATGTCTTCTACTATCATAAAATCGATCTCATAAGTGAAATTACCTATAATCACATGCAATCCCTTCACTCTTCCTACAAAATTACTTATTAAATTCTTGTTGGGCATCATCCTATAATCAAATTGTTTCTTCATCACCCAATTGTAATAAGTCCTAGTCATGATGTTTACAGGAGATCTAGGATCGATGTAAGCTTTCCATATATGCATATGCCCGATGTTGCATGGTATGTTGATGTTAGAGGGGTCTCCCATTTTGATAAGGGGTGTGCCAAGGATATATGGTGTCTCGGGACTATCGAATAAATCCTTATGGCATTCCCGTTCTTCCTTGGTTGGCAACTTATCAAAGTGCTTTTCTATAGTCTCTACCTTCTCTAATTCCTCTTCCCTATTAACCTCAACTTCCCTACTTTCATCCCTAGTCTCGGTTTCTACTCCAACTTCATCCTTGTCACTTTCTTCTATCTCCTTATCTATTGGCTTAATGGTGACAACGTTGACAAAGTGGACATGTTTGGATGATGAGGGGTCCTTAATTTGGATTCCGTTATTGGTGTCCCTAGTTTCCTTCCTAAGTGTAGTTAACGCTTGGTTGTTGAGAGCTTTCAACAAGTTGTCTATCTTGTTGGTCATCTCCGTTTGTTGTTGGTTGAATTCGGTTTCAAACCTAGCTATGCGAGCTTCTTGAGATGCCATGAACTTAGACATCAATCCTTCAAGATTGTTGGTACTACCATAGTTGTTAGAAGGATTGTTGTTGAAAGTACGGTTGGAGGGTGGACCGTTTGGTTGATAACGATTAGGCGGATTGGAAGAATTGGCTTGATTTTGTTTCCACCTAAGGTTTGGGTGATTTTTCCAAGAGGGGTTGTAAGAATCACCGTAAGGGTTTGGCTCGGGTTTGAAAGTGTACCACTTATCTCCCGCTTCGTCGGTACGCAAGGATGCGTAGTCCGCAAAAGCTGTTCCGAGGAGTTCCACACAATCACGAGTGTCATGGGGACCACTACATAATTCGCATGAAGAAGTGATTTTGTTCACTTGGCTTGAAGGCTTAGGAGCTTCGTAAGATTTCATGAGAAACTTGACTTGGTCCTCAAGTTCCATGATCATACGGTCGGGAGTGCTAGAGTTGTTCGAAGGCAAAGATATTGCCTTGACCGTTTTGTTCAAATCACGGGGATCATTCCAACTTTCGTTGTCATAGAGAGCAAGATCTTCTATGAGTACCCATGATTGTTCCGCACTTAGATCACGTAGCTTACCACCAGCCGATTGGTCAATGGCTCGCCTTGTGGAGAGATCGATATGGTCATAGAAGATTTGGACTTGGAGCCAAAGATCTATGCCATGATGAGGGACTTTTTGGAGTAAGTCCTTGAAACGAGTCCATGCTTCATAGAGAGTTTCATTTTGACGTTGTTGGAACATCAAGATGTCATTTCTAAGCTTAGTAGTTCTCCCCCGTGGGAAAAATTGAGCAAGGAAACGAGTGGTGAGATCATCCCATGTGGTGATGGATCCCGCGGGTAAACGCTCAAGCCATTGACTAGCTTGATCACGTAGAGAGAATTGGAATAGGCGTAATCGGGTTGTCTTTCTAGTTGCAACATCTAAGTCTATGGAATCTACGATTTTGAGGAAGTCCTTAAGATGTTGATTTGGATCTTCGGAATGAAGTCCATGGAATGCACATCCGCTTTGCACCAACCGGATGGTGTCGGATCGCAAGGGGGTCACATTGGCTCCGGTGAGCTCAATGGTGTTTCGGTAGCCTTGGTGGCTAGGTCGGGAATACTCTCCTAAGGTTAGGGGCCTAATAGGTTCTAGTGGTGGGTTTTGTTGTGGTGGGATGACGGGTTCAAAGATGTTCCCATCGTCCATGATGTCGGGTGGTGAAGAGTTACGAACAAAAACACAAAGAAATAAGATAGACTAAAGAGAACCTAAAAATAAAAATAAAATCTTACTAGAAAGGAATCTAGCAAGTAGACCTAATAAAAAGAGATTCTAACCTAGACAATAACTATTCCCTGGGCTGCGGCGCCAAAAACTTGATGCGTAGGAATTGCACCAGGCTTTACCTCTCGAGGGATCTCGAGAAGCTTACAACCCCCACCAGGCAGTGTACCTGATCGATGTAGTATAGTATAATGACAAGTACCGGGGGATTGATCGTTCAGCTAGGAATAGTGTCGCTAGGATTAGAAAACCTAAAGACTAGGTCTAGAGATGAGGGATGATTCTTTTTGTATTTTTATATTTTTAGGAAAGCAAGTAAAAATCTCGGGTTTGAAAGATTTGGGCGGAATTAGTTGCTAGTCAACTAACCCAATATTAAGATGCAATCAAAATAAAATACTAGAAATGAAAATAAACTATATTAAACTAAAGTTGTGAGCAATATGTGGGAGAAATGTGTTTACTTAGATTTCACTACTCCCTAGATATCTTTTACATGTTAATTACTTGTTATAGTTGCGTGGATGACGGATTGTATTCCTTAATACCATTCATGGGGTGGCGTACTTACTTCCCCAATCCTATGAGTGCCTACTTCACTCCTATGTCGAGCCGGCTAAGAAGCTCCTAACATGGGATCATTAGAATTTACTCATGCATTAAATACAACCAATAAAACCTAGTACACATCGGTTCATGTTTCCTAAGACGTTCAAGCATGTTACACAATGGAGATCTGCCAATTTTCTTAAGCCTAACATTGAAATCATTCATCCAATACAACCATAAACAAGTAATCAACACATAATTAAAATCTAGGTTTCATTAGATCTAAGCAAACACAAGATAAATCTAGCCTAGCATGTTGAAATCAAGACAAGCACAAGATATAGACAACCAACACATAGACATATTGATTGAATTAAGTGAAGACTTATCTTAATAGCACATGAAAGGATTCAAGGGGTGAAAACCCTTGAATTTACTGTAAAATACGAGCTAGGGTTCACAAAGTTCGGCCCTAGGGTTTCTCCACACAAGTTCCTCCTTTAATGAATGAAAAATAGAAAACTATATATAGATTTTAGAAGGTGACGGCGTCAAGAACAAATGTCTGACGCCGTCATCTCGCCGCCAAATAGTTCCTCGGACTGCCTAGATCTGGATCTGACGCCGTCATGTGTACACCTTATGCAGGCCGTCATGATTTTAACTCTTGATGCTCTTGTTGTGATGCCTTCAGGTTTCTTCTGGGTCATCATGGTTTTTACTCTTGACGCCATCAGGAATTTCCTCTTGACGCCGTCATACACTGTTCTCAGCATGGAAAATTAAGTCTTTGGCGTTTTCTTCACTTTTATGCTCCAAAAACGTCCGAATTGCTTCCTTTTCCAGATTTCACTCCCAAAGTACCTAAAATCACAAAAGGAACGATTTAGGGTAATATTTGATCAAATAAATTCAATTCCGAGCTTAAATGACCCCCTAAAAGTGGTTCATTTTTCGCCTCATCAACAATGCCCTTTTTAACCATAAAATGGCTCTTCTCCCAGTTTAGACTTAAATTCGTTTCTTTACAACGTTTAAGCATTTGTTCCAAGTGGGAGAGAGAAGACTGGAATGAATCCCCGATGACTGAAATGTCATCCATAAATACCTCCATGGTTTTCCTGATCATGTCGGAAAAGATTAACATCATGCACCTTTGGAAAGTGCCTGGTGCATTACATAAGCCGAAAGGCATACGTCTGTAGGCAAAAGTTCCGTAGGGGCATATGAAGGTAGTTTTCTCTTGATCCTGTGGATCAATGGGGATTTGGAAGTAACCCGAGAAACCATCGAGGAAACAGTAGTATTCATTCCCTGCTAGTCTTTCGAGCATCTGGTCCATAAAAGGCAGAGGAAAATGGTCTTTACGGGTGGCTTCATTCAACTTACGATAGTCAATACATACTCGCCAACCCGTGACCAAACGAGTTGGAATCAACTCATTATCCTCATTGGTGACAACAGTTATGCCACCCTTTTTAGGAACACAATGAATTGGGCTAACCCAAGGACTGTCAAATATAGGATAAATCAATCCCGCATCAAGAAGTTTTAGAACCTCTTGTTTGATAACTTCCTGGATTTTGGGATTTACCCTTCTCTGTTGTTGCACTGCTGGCTTAAAGTCATCCTCCATTAAGATTTTTTGTGTACAAAAGTCCGGGCTAACACCCTTAATGTCGGAGAGTTTCCAAGAAATTGCTTGCTTGTGTGACTTAAGAACCTTTAGGAGTGCAGTCTTTTCCTCATCTTTCAAGTCTTTAGCAATAATGACTGGTAATTTATCATCACCCTCCAAAAATGCATATTCTAGATGAGGAGGCAAGTCCTTGAGTTCAACCTCGGGAAATTCTTTAGATTTTTCAATAGACTTAATTTCTGCTTTATGAAGTTGTTTTGGAGACGGAAAGGGTGAATGATCATCATTTAACAATCTTTCAAGAAGAAGAATATCCCCCTCCGGGTCAAGATAGTTTTCATCAATCTCATGAGGGATTGAGCTATCCTGAGCAAGAAAAGCCACGACCTCTTCCAGAAGGAAGTCACTTCCCTCAAACGGAGTGAGAGAAGGGGAAGAGTCGGATATGATAGGCTCAGAAGAAAGAGTGGTACTGCCACTTGATGAGAAACCGAGGACCTCTTGAGAATACTCCTCTGACGCAACATCGATGATGTCAATTCGGTTTACCGTTTCATCGTCATAGTTTGAGGAGTATCTTGAAGTCTGATCAAGATTGAATGTGACGGCTTCATTACCAACACGTAGAGTGATTTCTTCCTCGAAAACATCGATTAGAGCACGACCCGTTCTTAAGAATCCCCTCCCGAGAATGAGAGGAACTCTTGGGTCAGCATCGAAATCAACAATCACGAAGATATCTTCGGCAATGCCGAGAGGACGTGCTGGGAATAAAATGCTCAAGTCAAAGAGTCTGCCAGATGATGAGTTAAGCCCGCCTCTTTTGTTTTGTTGAAGTTGAAGATATACTAACAGTACCTTCTGGGTGAGAAGGTACTGCTAGTTGTTGAAGATCCTGCCAGTTTAAACAACAAGTTGTTATATATTTTATTTAGAGATATTTAGTTGTATTATTAGTCTTTGTACAAAGTTACACGTTAAGTAGAAGTAGTATAGAAGTCTCAATAGATAATATGGAGTGTTTTACCTTGAAAGGTGTAATATTGTATATTATATTATGCAGCTTGACAACTTGTAATAAGGGTTCCTTATACTATAAAAGGAACCCTTAGTCACCTTCTTAGATATCACTGCATGCACAACTACAACTATAAAATCCTTTTCACATATTAAAAGATTCAAGGTTACATTTGTAATCCCGGTGATAGTTTAGATCACCCGTGTTATCTCACAAATAATATTGAATCGTTTTGTGTTATTCATGTTGTGTTCATCACTTTAAATTATTCACGTTTACTTATTCACCACCTTTGTTCCTTTAATGTGTTCTAGTAAATTCCGCGTACTAAATCACATTCATTCATAAACATCCCAAACACATTATTAAGACTAACATCCCAAGTGTTTGTATAATCCTCACACAAGTGGTATCAGAGCGAGGCTGATATTTACGACATAAAAGAACAAAGCAAAAATGGATGTTGAGCACATTCAAACCAATGTGGCTGCAAAACTTCCATTACTCAAACAGAATGAGTTTAAGATGTGGAGACTGAGGGTTGAGCAATACTTCCAAGTGCAAGACTATGCACTTTAGGAGATTATTGAAGAAGGAAACTCATTCAAACCAATAACCACCACCTCCACAGTAAACGATGCACTTATCACAACTGTGCAAGTAAACCCAACAACCGCAGAAGAAAGAATCCAAAAGAGAAATTATCTTAAAGCCAGGAGTATGCTTCTCATGTCTATTTCAAATGACCAGCTCTTAATCTTTAACAAGTACAAATGTGCTAAAACTCTCTTTCAGGCTATTGTGGCTAGATATGGTGGTAATGATGCCACCCAGAAAACTCAGAAAACACTTCTAAAACAACAGTTTGAAAACTTTTTAGCCACAACAAATGAGTCTTTGGACAGCATGTTCAATAGACTACAAAAGCTTTCCAGTCAGTTAGCCATTCATGAGGTGATAATATCTCAAGAAGACTTAAACTCCAAATTCCTTAGAAGTCTACCCTCTGAATGGGCCATGCATGTCATTGTCTGGAAAAACAAACCAGATATTGATACCATGAGTCTTAATGATCTTTACAGCAACTTCAAAATAGTAGAGCATGAACTAAAGAAGTCTACTAGTTCAAGCTCAGGAAATATGGCCTTTGTGTCATCTCATGGTACTTCCAAGAAAGTTGATGAAGAAAAAGATGGTAAAGAAGAAGGTACTGCCACCACAAATTTTGGTACTGCCAATACTTCTAGCAGTACCAAAACCATTTTAGATGAAACAATTGGTTGTGCTTTCCTAACATCACAACACAATGGTTCCATATTGACCTTTGAAGATCTTCAAGAGATCAGTGATGATGATCTTGAAGAAATGGACATGAAGTGGCAGCTTTCACTTCTTAGAATGAGGGCTAAGAAATATTTGATGAGAACTGGAAAGAAGATTGTCATCAACGGCAATGAACCTGCTGGGTATGACAAATCTAAAGTGGAGTGCTACAACTGCCACATGAAGGGTCACTACTCAAGAGACTGTAGAAGACCAAAGAAGCAGGGTGATAAGGGAAGAGGTTTTGAGAACAAGAACAGGGGAAACAATGAGAACAAGAGCAAGGAAGTGGACATTACTGAAACAAAAGCTATGGTAGCTATTGATGGGCTGGGTTTTGATTGGAGCTTTATGGGTGAAGAAGAGTCAGCTTCAAATGAAATGGCTTTAATGGCTTTCACCAATCCTGAGGTACAAATTACTAAATGTTCTGCTACTTGTGAAGTTTTTAAAGAATTAGAAATTTTAAGAAAACTTTATGATGAACTGAAAGTAGAAGAAAGAAAAACTCATCAAGATCTAGTTAATCATAAGTGTGGTATGGCCAAACTTGAGAAGCAGATAATTCACTTTAGAGAAAATGAACTCACCTTTTCTGACACAAAAGCTATTCTTAATAGAGACATATTTTTAAAAGATGCTGAAATAAGCCTGTTGAGAATGAAAAAGAGACTTCTTCAAAGAAAGGAAACAAAGTAGGACCAACCAGTCCTAAAAGTGTAGATAGTATGACAAAGTCTAAAGATGTTCTAAAAACAGTTGAATGTTGTACTAAATGTAATAGCAAACCTAGAGGTAGTCAGAGAAATTGGAACAATCTTAAGTCACAACAACTTGGTGATAATTTTGTTATGTACAATAAGGCATGCTATTACTGTGGTAGTTTTAATCATACTCATGCTTATTGTAACAATTGGGTTTCTGGGAGTACATCAAGGTCTAAAACAAACCCCAGAAAAGGTTTTGTGAAATCTAACACACCAAAAGTCAATCATAATGTTAGACCAAATAAACCTGTTTACCCAAAATCCACTACTAAGGGTGCAAATAACATTTTCAAACATACACCAAGAGTTGTGAAAAGTCTCATTGAAAGGAATGATGTGGTTAAAACACAAGACTGGAGACCAAAACCAAAAGGTCCTGCTAGACCAAATGGTACTGCCAAAATTGGTACTGTTAGACCAAAAACCACAAAATGTGTTAAAAATGAAAATGCTGTTAAGTCCTCAGCATGTTGGATTTGGAGACCACTCCAATCAAATGGTGCATCAACAGTCCTAAAGAGGTTTGATTACATTGATGCACGAGGCAAACCCAAGTCAGTCATTGCTTGGGTACCCCAAGGAAACTAATATGTGTATATATGTACAGGAACATTCAAATGATATTGCTGATCAAGGATATGTAGATAGTGGATGTTCAAGGCACATGACAGGCAACATGTCTTACCTCACAGACTTCAAATTATTTGATGGAGGATATGTTACCTTTGGGGGAGGAATCAAAGGAAAGATTACTGGTAAATGTATAATTAAAACCAGTAAATTAGATTTTGAAAATGTGTACTTTGTGAAAGAACTTCAGTTTAATCTCCTAAGTGTCTCACAAATGTGTGACACAAAGAACAATGTTCTTTTTACTGACACTGAATGCATTGTTCTTTCTCCTGATTTTAAAATTCCTGATGAAAGTCAGATTCTTCTTAAAATCCCAAGAAAGAACAATATGTACATTGTTGATTTAACGAACATTGTTCCTAAAGAGAGTTTAACCTGTCTAGTAGCAAAAGCCTCATTGGATGAATCTATGCTTTGGCATAGAAGGCTTGGTCATGTAAACTTTAAAACAATCAATACAATTGCAAAATATGATTTGGTTAGAGGTTTACCCAAAAAGATTTTTCAAAATGACCAAACCTGTGTTGATTGTCTAAAAGGCAAACAACATAGAGCTTCTTGTAAGCCCAAGACCCATAACTCAATTTCTCAAGCTTTATATATGCTTCATATGGACCTCTTTGGTCCTACATCTGTGAATAGCTTGAATGGTAAAAAATATTGTCTTTTAGTTACTGATGATTACAGCAGATTTTCTTGGGTTTTCTTTTTGAGAACTAAGGATGAAACAAGTGAGATCCTTAAGTCCTATATTACAGGGATAGAAAACCAAACTGATAAGAAAGTGAAAGTAATTAGATGTGACAATGGGACAGAATTCAAGAATAGAGTTATGGATGAATTTTGTAAAGAAAAAGGAATAAAAAGAGAATGTAGTGTAGCTAGAACCCCACAGCAAAATGGAGTAGCAGAAAGGAAAAATAGAACTCTTATAGAGGCTGCTAGAACAATGTTAGTAGACTCTAAGTTGCCTATTTCATTTTGGGCTGAAGCTGTAGGTACTGCTTGTTATGTGCAGAACAGGGTTCTTGTGATTAAACCTCATAGAAAGACTCCTTATGAACTTTTGTTTGGTAGAACACCATCTCTAAGTTTTATGAGACCTTTTGGATGTCATGTCACTATTCTCAATACCAAAGATCATCTAGGAAAGTTTGAAGGAAAAGCTGATGAAGGCTACATGATAGGGTATTCTTTGCAAAGTAAGGCCTATAGGGTGTATAATAGTTGCACTAGGCTAGTGGAAGAAAATCTGCACATAGAGTTTCAAGAGAAACTACCTAATGTTGCAGGCATTGGACCAGATTGGTGTTTTGACATTGATAAGCTTTCAGAATCTATGAATTATGTGCCTGTCACAGGTACAAATACTAATGATAATGCAGGTTTTGAAGACAATGTTGAAACAACTGAAGATCAAGATTACATCTTGATGCCAATTTGGAAAGGATTGGACTCATCTTCAAGTCATGGAGAGCCTTCTAATACAACAAATGAAGGTGTTGAAGATGATCAAGGAACTCAAGGTCAAGGGAATCAAGAAAATTCTGCAAATAAAAATGGTACTGCCAATTCACCAATTGGTACTGCCAGTTCACCAGATGGTATCGCCAGTTCACAAGTTGGTCCTTCTGAACCATTAAATGTTCTATCGGATGATTCCTTACTAGAAGATGTAGGAATTGGCAATCTTCCACTTACCTATGATGTTCCTACAACATACAACACAAGAATTCTCAAAGATCACTCCATTGATAATGTGATTGGCAGCATTGATTCTGGTGTTAAAACAAGAACTCAGGTCTTATCTTTAGACCAAGAAGGGTTTGTCTTAGCTGTCTATGAAGAAAAGAACCATGAAGTTGCCCACATATGCCTGTTTTCATGCTTTCTCTCACAGGTTGAACCCAAAAACATTACAAAGGCCTTAGATGATTCAAGTTGGGTTGAAGCAATGCAAGAAGAGCTACTTCAATTCAAACTTCAGAAGGTTTGGATACTGGTTGATTTGCCCAAAGGTTACAGGGTAATTGGAACCAAATGGGTATTCAGGAATAAGAAAGATGAAAGGGGAATAGTGATAAAAAAACAAAGCAAGATTGGTGGCCCAAGGGTATACTCAAGAAGAAGGAGTGGATTATGAAGAAGTTTTTTGCTCCTGTTGCAAGAATTGAAGTAATTAGGCTATTCTTGGCCTATGCTTCTTTCATAGGCTTCACTGTTTACCAAATGGATGTCAAAAGTGCCTTTTTATATGGTACTATTGAAGAAGAGGTGTATGTTTCTCAACCTACAGGCTTCATTGATGAAGAATATCCAGACAAGGTGTACAAGGTTACCAAGGCTCTTTATGGTCTACACCAAGCTCCTAGGGCATGGTATGAAACATTGGCTTTCTATTTATTGGAAAATGGATTTCAAAGAGGCAAGATTGATCCAACTTTGTTCATCAAAAGAACCAAGAAAGACATCTTGCTGGAGCAGATTTATGTTGATGAAATTATCTTTTGATCCACAAACCAGGAGTTGTGTGTGAAGTTTGAAAAACTTATGCATAGTAAGTTTGAAATGAGTTCCATGGGGGAACTTACTTTCTTTCTGGGTCTCCAAGTGAAACAATCAAATGAAGGCATATTTATCAACCAAGATAAGTATGTAGCAGAGATCCTAAGGAAATTTGGGTTTGCAGATTCAAAGGTTGCAAGTACACCAATGGATCCAGAAAATGGGTTACTCAAAGATGCTGAAGGTGAAGATGTTGATGTGCACAATTACAGATCAATGATTGGATCCTTGATGTACCTTACATCATCAAGACCAGATATCATGTTCCCAGTGTGTGTATGTGCAAGGTTTCAAGTAAATCCAAAAGTTTCTCATCTCACAGCAGTCAAAAGGATCTTTAGATACCTCAAGGGTCAACCTAGGTTGGGTCTATGGTATCCAAGGGAATCATCTTTTGAATTGGTAGCTTATTCAAATAGTGACTATGCTGGTGCAACCCTAGACAGAAAATCCACAACTGGTGGATGTCAATTTCTTGGCTGCAGACTCATATCATGGCAATGCAAGAAGCAAACAATGGTGGCCAATTCTACAACTGAAGCAGAATATGTTGCAAGTGCAAGTTGTTGTGGCCAAGTTCTTTGGATCCAAAATCAATTGCTTGACTATGGGTACAATTTTCTTAACACCATTATTTACATTGACAATAGCAGTACTATTTATATCATTAAAAATCCAGTTCAACATTCAAAAACAAAACACATTGAAATCAGACACCATTTCATAAGAGATTGCAATGAGAAAAGGTTAATACAAGTTGTCAAAATTGATTCTGAAAAGAATTTTGCAGACCTTCTCACCAAAGCTTTTGATTTAGGTAGATTTAAATACCTGGTAGCAGGTATTGGTATGATAAATCTTTGAAAAACATGTGTTTTTGTACATAAAATAACAAGTTCTGGCCTTTAAACATGGTACTGCTAGTTAGTCATAAGGTACTGTCAGTTCATAATTGGTACTGCTAGTATGAAGTTTGCTCTGTTTTTGTTCATCTTGATGCTTCAAATGTTGACAATGCTATAAAACAAGTGCTCTGCACTCTGTTCATTTGGTCTACAACTAACAAATTTCAGGTTACTCAAGATTGATGACAAAAATCATGATGTGGAAATGGTAATCAGTTCACCAAGTTTTACAAACTTAAGAGCTGGCTAGGCCAAAGCAAACGACTATTGGTAAAGACTTCTCAAATCCGTTGATAGCTGATAGTTTGCTAAAAACTATAAGGTAATCAGTTCACCAAGTTTTACAAACTTAAAGAGCTGGCTAGTCCAAAAGCAAACGACTATTGGTAAAGACTTATCAAATCCCTTGATAGCTGATAGTTTGCTAAAAACTATAAGGGATTTTTACTAAAATTTTAAAGAGACTGCCAAGTTATATTTCTAAATACAAGGTACTGGTAGTTCAAATTTTAGGTACTGCTACATAGCCGTTGAGTCTGTCAGTTTAAAAATATAGCCGTTGTTTGAAGGGTATTTTTGTGAATTCCTCATGTTTTCCTCGATTTAAGGGTATGGTTATTATATATAAAAGATTTTTTTGACCGCCTCTTCAATTACTTATCTATATCTTTAATAGTCGGTCAAAGGTAATTTTCTCATAATATCTTTAATCAATCCTTATCACAATTCACACTCACCTTTCATCTTCTACCAGTACAACAATTAAATCCCACCATCATAATCAAGTTTTTCCTTAAACCTTCAAGAGTTAAAGGTCAAAGTGGATGGCAGAACCCTGACTTTTACCGAATCATCCATTCGAAGACATCTTCATTTGGATGATTCAGATGGTATTAGTCAATTGCATGATACTAAAATCTTTGAAAATTTGACAAAAATGGGTATAATGTGACTTCTACAAAGCTTACATTTCTTAAAAAGCATTTTACCCCTCAATGGAGATTTTTGATCCATACCATCCTTCATTGTTTAAGCCAAAAGAAAATCTCATGGGAGCAGTTTAGTGGCAACATGGCTGCAGCTCTCATTTACTTGGCAACAAACAAAAAAAATCAACTTTTCAAAATACATTTTTGAAGGATTGGTTAAAAATGTGGATAGTGAAACAAAGTTTTTGATGTACCCCAGGTTTATTTAGTGCCTCATCAACAAATCCAAACATTTGTTACTTCCCCCAAACAAACCTTTTAAAACTCCAAAACTTATCCACAAGGTGTTTTCAAATATGAAAATTGGTTTTCAAGGAGAAGAAGTACCACTTTTTGAGGAAATGTTACCACAACATACTGAAGAACCATCTACATCATCTGATCATTCATCACCAGTACCATCAGTCACACCACCATCACCAATACCATTAGGCACACCACCATCACCATCTCACCAACCATCACAAATACCATCTGCAACATCACCATCATTATCACATCATAACTCACCACCCCACTCTCCTCCACATCAAAGTTTAGATGCTCAGACTGTAAAGGAACTAAAGGAGCAAGTGCAGCTCTTGCAAACTACTCTTGAAAGTCAAAACAAACACTTTACAGAGATTAACACCAAGCTAGTTAAGAGAGTTGAGAAATTGGAGTTAAAGGTGAAGTTGTTGAAGGGTAAAAGGACTTCTCAGTTGGTTGTTTCTAGTTTTTCAAGTTCAGATGCAGAAGGTTTGGGTCCCTCTTCCAAAAAGGGGAGGATGGGTAGTTCTAAGAGTGAAGAAGAGATTCAGTTTCAATTTCATGAAGGAACTCAAGTGATTGATGAAGAGCCTGCTAGTGTAGAAAAAGGGCCTGCTAGTTCAAAAGAGGCTGCTGAAGCAGAGCAAGAGCCTGCTGGGATTCAGAGGCTGTTGGCTATGGATTTAAAAGGTTCTGCTCAAAAGTTCTACAAAAGAAAAAGGGAATCACAGCCTCAGGGGAGGTTTCTTGTTTCTGATGAACAATCTGCTGCTCCAAGTCTAGAATCATCACCAAAAGACAAGGGCAAGAAAATTATGTTTGAAGATGAAACAGAGCCTAAAAAATTGAAGAAGAAAGAACAAGTACAGATGGCTGTAGATGATAAGTTGTCCAAACAGCTTCATGAAGAAGAGGTTATGAGTGCTGAAGAAGAGTCAAGAATATTACAAGAAAAATTTGATGCTCAGCTGCAATATATCATTTCCATTGATCCAATTGTAAGGGGTGAAGCTTATACTCTTATGTGTGATGAGTCTCTTAGCTCAGATGAAATGACAATCAAGCTCAATGATTTCATCACTAAGAAATACAATCAAGAGGCATTGGATGATGTATATCAGCAGATCCAGAAGAATAAGAAGAAAGGGTTTAAAATGCTTCATTCTGAGACAGATCAGAAGCATTTCTTCAAGCTATATCTGAAAAGAGAAGTGAACATGAAGGATCATCAACTCAAAAATAAATCATTTGACGAATTGAAGCTTCTATACTTAGAGGCTTACAGAAGAAACAAAACCAGTTTCCTCATGGATTCACCAGAAAGGCCTTCCAAAAGAAGAAGAGATGATCAGAAGGATCAAGTAGCCCAGAAAGAGAAAGCAGACTTGCCTCCTGTTCAGTCAAGAGAAATGGTTGTCCATGTTCCACAGATTGTCTTTGCTGAACCTTTACATGCAAGACATCCAATCATCGATTGGGAAATCTACTATGACAAATTTGGTAAAGCATGGAAGATAACAAGAGTTGGAAATAAGGTTGAAATATTCAAGAACTTTGAAAATATGCTTAGAGCATGTAGCAGAATGGATCTAGATGAATTGTGGGACTTAGTTCAAGAGAAGCTGAAAACAAAGTATAAACCTGATGCAAAGGAGCAAGAGCTATGGGTGGAGTTTAGCAGATTATATGATCTAAATCCTACTGATACACATTGGAAATTCCCTTACTATGATTTATCTATTTCATGGGAATACTTCAGCATGAGCCATGTTCATCATCTTTCCACTCAGAGTGGAATAGAACTTTTTATGCTAGGTGAGAAGGAGTATCCTTTAAGTTATGAAGTATTATCAGTCTTGATCTCCAACAAACTATTGTGTGAAGAAGAAACTGATGCAGTCAAAAGATTTAAGGAAAGCATATTTGATCAGTATGAAAGCCTAAGGAGGAATAGATGATAAGGTTTTTGGAAGAGTTCCCTCAGATCCTCAAGGTATAAATTTTATTCACAAGAAACTTAGTTATTTTAATAAGGAATAACAAGTTTAGGGGAGGATTGTTGGGAATAAAATGCTCAACTCAAAGAGTCTTCCAGAAGAGCCTGCCAGATGATGAGTTAAGCCTGCCTCTTTTGTTTTGTTGAAGTTGAAGATATACTAACAGTACCTTCTGGGTGAGAAGGTACTGCTAGTTGATGAAGGTCCTGCCAGTTTAAAAGACAAGTTGTTATATATTTTATTTAGAGATATTTAGTTGTATTATTAGTCTTTGTACAAAGTTACACGTTAAGTAGAAGTAGTACAGAAGTCTCAGTAGATAATATGGAGTGTTTTACCTTGAAAGGTGTAATATTAGGATAAGATAAGTCTCTAAGTATATTATATTATGCAACTTGACAACTTGTAATAAGGGTTCCTTATACTATAAAAGGAACCTTTAGTCACCTTCTTAGATATCATTGCATGCACAACTACAACCATAAAATCCTTTTCACGTATTAAAAGATTCAAGGTTACATTTGTAATCCCGGTGATAGTTTAGATCACCCGTATTATCTCATAAATAATATTGAATCGTTTTGTGTTATTCATGTTGTGTTCATCACTCTAAATTATTCACATTTACTTATTCACCACCTTTGTTCCTTTAGTGTGTTCTAGTAAATTCCGCATACTAAATCACATTCATTCATAAATATCATAAACACATTATTAACACTAACATCCCAAGTGTTTGTATAATCCTTCCACAGGACGAGATATAGTACGGTCTGCAAGCTCGAGAGTCATGCAGGTAGGAGTGAGAGCAGGACGAGATATAGTACGGCCTGCAAGCTCGAGAGTCATGCAGGTAGGAGTGAGAGTAGGACGAGATATAGTAGGGTTAATGCTTGCACCAAGACCGGCCAAGGCAAAGCATTCAACCATCCCAGGAAAAATGCAAGGAATGAGAAATTTCTCGGGATCTCCAAGCTTTTCGGGAAGCTTTTTCAAGAGCACTTCTGAGCAATGCTCGTTCAGTGGAGTTTTAGCCATCTCACAGAGTTTTTCCTTATTGCTTATCAGATTTTTGATTGTTGAAGCAAATTTAGGCATTAGAAGAAGAGCATCCGTGAAGCTAATATCGAAGTGTAATTCTTGGAAATTTTGGTAAAATTTTTCCATCTGATGATTAGCTTTTTCGCGGTTCTTTTGATCGTTCAAACGTGAAGGATATGGAATTGAAGGCTTAGGATTGCTCTTTGGAATTTCATCAGAATTTTCCGGAGGATCAAATACAACTTTTGATTTGTGAGTCGGGACCGGGACAACTTGAGGGTGGACGTTGGTGGTACCTCTGTTATTAGTAGGAAGTACCGTGTCCGTGGTGACCTCAGGTTCACGTTCCGCTACCTTGGTAGGAGGAGAAGAAGAGGTAGAGGGAATCGTGGGTCCATTGTATGATACTCCACTTCGGGTAACGATCGCTTTGACATCGCCCTCGGGTTAGCGATCGTGTTGCTCGATAGTGTACCCGGGCCCGAGGGTCGATCATTTAAAGACTTCTGAAGTTCAGAGATCTTGCTGATCAGTAACCGATTCGTTACCTCTTGTGCTTTCATGAATTATTTTAGTACTTCATCGGAGGCAGACGAGGGTTGAACAACGTTTTGATTTTGGTTAGGAAAATTCTGAACACGGTTGTTTTGAAAATTCCCTTGGTTTTGGTTGTTGTTACCCTAAAAATTATTTCTCTGATTGAAATTACGTTGATTGTAATTCCCTTGACCTTGGTTTCTTTGAAAATTTCCTTGAAAACCTTGATTTTGATTGCCATTTTGAAAATTGTTTTGATTAAAATGACCTTGATTTTGGTTCGGGTTTTGGAAATTCGGGTTTTGACCTTGGTTAAAATCTCCTCGATTCTGATTTTGATTCGAGTTACGGTTTTGATTTTGGTTAAAACCGGGAGGTCCGAGAAAATTGTTGGAATGATAGCTTAAGAGATTACGGTCCCCTTATGGTTGGTAAGAATTACCCCCCATGTTGTACGAACTTTGAGCAGCATAAACGTTCTCTTGACGATAACCAGCAGTGGCTGGACACTCGGAATACAGATGTGGGCCTCCGCAAGTTTCACAACTTCGGCCACGACTTTCACTTGTGGATTTTGAACTTGTTGATTTTGCATAGTTTGGTTCATTCTCAACACAGCCGTAGAGATATCATCCATCTTTTTAGTGAGAGCTATTATTTTAGGAGATGATGATGAAGGAATAACTGATTTACATGACTCATCCCTCTCCACAGAGGAATCCCAGAAATTATGGTGGGCAGTCATGTTCTCAATCAGATCATAGCATTCTTCGGGACGCCTTTTCATGAAGGTCCCACCAACAGCAGCATTGAAAATATCCCGGTGCCTTAATGTCAGACCATTATAGAAGGTATCTATGATGGTAACTTGTAACATATTGTGGTTAGGGCACCGATCAATTGCTAGCTTATAACGTTCCCAAGCCTCAAATAGAGACTCATCGGGACGCTGCCGGAAGTTGCTGATATCATTTCGTAACTTGGTAACCATGGAAGGTGGAAAATATTTTGCTAAAAACTTGGTTACCATTTCATCAAAGGTACGAATAGAATTCTTTGGGAGTCGGTCAAACCATGCAGTGGCGTGATGGGTGAGAGAATAGGGGAAGAGATACAGCCGGAGGGCATCATCGGTGACACCATGCTGTTTCATGCTTTGGGTGACGGTAAGGTATTTATCAAGATGCTTGTTAGCATCGTCACCCTGTAATCCATGAAATTGACACGAATTTTGGACTTGTTGGATCATGTGGTGCCTGAGGCCAAAGTCCGTAGCCTCAATAGTGAGTGGTGCAATAGGTCCGCCCCTCCCTTACATGGTAGGCTGGCACAACTCCTCCATCGTTCGGTGATCGGGAGCTGGCTCATCCTTGGAAGGGTCAGGGGGTGGTGGTGGCCCGTCGTCCATTTCTGTTTTTGGTTCTTCAATAACAGTACGTAGCTCGGGTACGTTTTTCTGATTTTTACGCTTTGTTTGTGAACGAGTGCGCATGCACTAAAAACAAATTTTCAAAACAAGATCGAGGCAAAACCACAGTGAACTTAAATCCAATAATCACAAGTGAATGGCTTCTTTAAAAAAGGTACACCACTCACAGGGATACTGATAAGTGCTCAAATACTCATCGTTTTTGATATATTTAAACTGCCAAAACGCACAAAAACAATCAAAAAGATATCAAAATACTTAAATTATCCCAGGGATTGTGTTTTAAAAGCAAAATGAGCAAAAACAAAGAAAAAAAACGTACAAAGTTTGCAATATTGGCAGTTTCAGTCCCCCAAGTTTCAAAACTTGTCAATTTTAGTCCCTATGCATTTATTTTGAAAGGAAAAGTCAACCCAAGGTTTTAAAAGTCAAAAATCATAAAAATTACACTTGGGTAACAAGTTTTCCAAAATTACAAGTTTAGTCCTTGAAAATCCAAAAATGGCAAAATAGGTCCCTAGGAAATTTTGAAGTTTGAAAAATAGAAAAATGGTTTTGAAACTTTGGAATAATGGCAATATTAGTCCTTGGAAGCAATTTGGATAATAGCACTTTCAGTCCCTCGGGTTTGGCAAAATTACAAAATTGGTCCTTGTCACTAAACAAACCAACCGGACCCCTATGTTATTAAACCAAAACCAAATACCAACCCATCCCCTTGGTCCAGTCCATGATCCCCCAGGCCCAACATCCCAGCCCAAGTCCAAAAATATTAAACGGGGTCAAATGGTCAAATGGTCAACGAAGACCTTTGACCCGTCTTCTTCCCCAACAAGCCCGCACAAAACCAGGGAATACTTCCCCCCCCCCTCTTCACCTTTTTCATCCACTAGCCCCCCACAATTAATACCCACACCTAACAAACCCACCACCATAAATGCCCACAACAACCCCCCACCAGAACCACTCAACCTTGCCCGTATGCATTTTGGCGCCATAATGTTAATCAACAGCTCAGCTTGATCAAAAGTTAATTAAACGGTTGGGATTTGGTCAAGAGGTCAACATGAATCTTGTAGGGCATCCAGAATTCAAAAAGAGCCCATGTGGAAGCTTTTGGACCTAGTTGTTAGCTCGTTATATATAGTTAAGCTCATAGAAGCTTTGTAGTGTGTAATCTTTTAGTTTTTTTGTCTTGTCAGTTTATTTTTAATGTATTGTAACTCTTATTTATCAATGAAAGTCTGTTTTGAAGTTTAAGTTTCATTTTCAATTTTTCAAGTTCACTAAGATTTCTCAAGTGCTAGTTAAGCTTCTAATGTGTGTACAATTCATTTGGAAACTTATGTAAACTCAGATAATAAGGTTTTATAAGCTTTCTAAGTTGTGTGAACATCCTACACTCATTTTCTTTAAATATCAAAAATAACTAAGAAAAATCAAAAATAAATAAAAAAACGGTGATCATGGACTAAATAAGCTTGGAGCATAGTTTATTAAGGATGGCTGTGGGTTAGGAACCTCATGGGAGGGCATTAGGATTGGTTCATTTGTTCTTTGGTCCTTGGAAGCCAAGCTTGGAAGGCTTTGTAAGCACAATTTTAATTTTCTTATGTATCAAGTAGTTTCATTAGTTAGATTTTGCTTTTCTTAATTAAATATTACTTACTAGATTACTTGTAATCAATTGGTTGTGTTCCATGTTTGTTTGAACTAAGATTTCATCATAAACATCTGTTATAGGGGTGTTTGGTTGTAGGTTGTTTGTATTGTTCTACTTGTTCACTTGTGCAAGTCTGTGTTTCAACAAGTTGTTTAGTTGAATACTAGGTCAGGGGAACCAAAGTTTTGTTCCAAAACACTGCAATAGTCAAAATCATAAAGAATTAATCACCACAGTTAACTGTGGTGACTTTTCAAGTTCAAACCAAATCAAATCTTGTTATAAGTAGATGTTTTTACTTAAATCAGTTTTCATATAGCTCATCACAATTCATTTGATCACTAAATCAGTGATTGAAGTTCATAAAAGTCAAATCTCATAATTTCTCAAAAAGTCAAAAATACCATATTCAGATTTTTGCCAAAATGGCATGAATTAAATTGAATTTTGTGTTGTGTTTGGAGGTCTGAAATTTGTTGTGGAATAACTCTACCAGTAGTATTTGTGATTTCCAAGTTTGTTACATTTTTGTGAATTTTTCTTAATGACCAAAATGGCCCTAGAAGTAACCTGCAGGGCAAACTAGTTGCCCTGTCTCAGCAGACTCAGGTCACACACACACCTTTGGTGATGTTTTGTGACTGACCCAGTGGGTCCCACACCTCAAACTTGGCATCATTCAACCCCCTCCTACCAAGGACTTAGGGTTGACCAGTTGTTTGACCTGTAGACCAGTGGACCCCACCTAGTTTTGCATCCCAAATCTGTCCCCAGTCTGCCTCAGAACCAAATAAGCCAAGTGCTTATTTTGGTGTTGTAGCTTATTTTATCAGCTTATTTGTGTGCTACTTGTTTAAGTTTGTTCATTGCACTTGTTTACATCTGTTTTCACCAAAGTGGACCCCACATTAGCTTATTTGAGCTTATTTCCACTTCTGGTCAAATAAAGTCAACTATTGAGGTTTTAAGCACTTGAAGTGCTTATTTCCTTGACCTCAGTCAAAGTCACTTCACAAAAGTTGTCTAAAATCTTGTAATAAGCAGTTTGGAAAAGGAAAATCTCAAATAAGCCCAACTTAATAGAAGTGATAGCTTCTATTTAAGTCATTTGGCTTATTCATTAGCTTATTTATAAGCAATTTCCATTTTTACAATTTTCCTAGGCTTCTGGTGTGTAAAAACAATTTCTGTAATTTTTTCAGATTTTTCTTTTATCATTTAGTATTTTTCATAATTAAAAATAGTTTTTAGTAATTATTAAATAGTTAATAATTAATTAGTAAATCAGAAAAATACAAATTAAATTTTAAAATTAGTTTTTAGTTATTTTTAAGTTTTCCAAATTTTATTTTCACTTTTCTAGTGTAATTTAATAATTATTTAGAATTTAGGTTATTTTAAATAATTAAAAAGTAATTAATAATTAGTTAATAATTAGTAATAATTAATTAAATAGTTTTAAAAATATATTTTCATTTCTAAAATTAGTTTTATAGTATTTTAGATTTTTCTAAGTTCAATTTTTATTTTTCCAAGTTAATTTCATAATTATTTATAATTTAGGTTAATTTAGTTAATTAAAAGTAATTAGAAAAATAGTATTTAATTAATAGTAATTATTAAAATAGTGTAAAAATTAGTTTTAAATTTCCAAAAATTTTCTCTCATCATTAGGTTTGTAAAAAGTAAATTTTCATTCCAGTAGCCTTTCCAGATCACCGTATTCACATTTTTGTACGTTTGTCCACGTCTTCGGCAAACGTACGGTTTTTAAGTTTTAGGTGATTCCTTCTCAACCTAAGTTCCCGTAACCATTCACATAGCTTTGCTAAGCTATTTTTGTTAATAATCTCCAAATAATTATCACAACAAACCCTTTATGTGAATAAACACCCGATCACAAAGTGCGCTAAAGTTACATTTCACACCTCAATGGGATTTAACGACCCGGTGATTCCTTATATTGCCCGAAGTGTTGATCTAGGCTATTTGACTTTGTTGACCATTCTTTGGTCAATATAAGTTGGTGGTTTAGAGCCAATCAATTTATGGCGCCGCTGCCGGGGAGGTGTGCGCGTTTCTGTAGCGTCTTTCGAGATTAGTGTTATCTCACCTCACTCACTATACAAATACCATCACTTGTGAATATTTTCAAAATCAAAACACATAAAAAAGTCATTGACACTTTTCCTAAAGTGTTAAAACACACAAAAAAAAGGGGTAAAAAACAACAAAACCATATCGTAACGTTTTCTGATTCGGTTTTCTTTTAAGGTGATTCTTAAAGAGAAACGATTCTGGATTACGGAACGATAACAAAAATATTGTCCAAAAGGTTTTTATCCCTAGTGCATGCGCACTCGTTCTTCAAGGTCCACTAGCCCATTACGTGAGCTGGTCCGGAAACCTCGAAGACCTCGTAGACGTTCTGCACCAACAGTCGGATCTGAGATCCGAGTTGTTCCACCTTCAGCTGTCATCATGGCGGCTGAACCCACTATGAATGAGCTTCTCCAAGCACCCGTCTAGGGTTACGTAGATGCTATCATTGTTCCGGCAATCATGGCCAATAATTTTGAGCTTAAAACAGGGTTGATAAACCTGGCCACATCACGTCAATTCTACGGTTATGAGAGGGACGATCCTCAAGATCACATTCGATGGTTCAATAAAATCACATACACCATCAAATGCAAAGATGTCCCCTGTGAAGCAATCAAACTTCTTCTCTTTCCATTCTCTCTGGAGGGACAAGCCCGGATTTGGCTTGAAAAACAACCTCCACGATCTATTGAGACATGGGAAGATCTTGTGAAAAAGTTCATAAATGAATTCTTTCCTCCTTCCAAAACCACGAGTCTCAAGAATGAGATCATGAAATTCACGCAGAAATTTGATGAACCCTTTAGTGAGGCATGGGATCGTTACAAGGAATTGCTCCGAAAATGCCCTCACCACGGTTTCTCCGATCTCATGCAACTTGATACTTTCTACAATGGTGTAAGCCAATCCGATCAAGACTCTCTAAATGCCTCCGCTGGAGGTAACTTCTTGAATCGCACCACAAAGGATGCTTTAGCGATCATTGAGAATAAATCTAAGGTCCGCATTCCCCGAAGCAAATCGGTTGTTTCCCAAAGGAATGTTGTTCCTTCTACCTCATCGCCCGTGGCTCAATCTAGCACCGATGCTAGACTTGACACACTCACGGAAGCTATCCATGCATTGGTTCTCACCCAAAACTCAGTTCTGACTCAAAGCCAGAAAATTTCTTCTCCTCATTCTACTCCACAAGCTGAAGTCAAAAAGATAGAAGTTTGTGTCACTTGTGGTGGTCCACATTCATATTACAATTGCACTGCCACCGAAGGCAATCCATTCGAAGTAAATGCAATAGCCGGCAATTCCAACCAAGGAGGTAACCAATACCGTCCTCAAGTGGAACCAAATTACCGGGCTAGCAACCAGGGTGGACCACCCGGGTTTCCTCAAAATCCAAATAGGTTTAATCCTAATCCACCAAGGGGGCCTAATATGCAAAATCAAAATCCTGCCCCCGTCAATCAGTACCCACCCCAAAGGGGTAATCAAGGGTATTCAGCTCCAAATTATCAAGATCCTCTCCCAAACGAGCTCAATAACTACATCAAAGTTAATGAGACCAAGATGAGGGCAATGCAAAATCAAATCTTAAATTTGAAGAATGATTTCCAATCATCAATAGCCAAACAGGGTCAAGAGCTGAAGAGTGAGTTGATGGTAACAAACAACAAAATTGATCAAAATCAAGGCAAGATTGAGAATATGCTTGCCAGTCTTATGAATCATCTCACTCCACCCTCTACATCAGGAGGTCTCCCGGCTAATACAGTTGTTAACCCCAAGGGTGAACTCAAAGCTATTACTACACGCAGTGGTAAAGCTTATGAAGAGCCGCCAGTACCTCCTATTCCTCCTCCTCTTTATTCCGAGGAAGTAGAAATTGAGCCTGAGGCAACCACGGACAAGGTGCAATTTACTAGCCCACGAAGTACCGCACACGTCCACCCTCAGGTTGTTCCAGAAATTGTACCAAAATCTGGACTTGTACCAAAACCGGGAGTTGTATTTGAACCATCAACAACTCCTGGAGAGAACCCTAAATCCAAACCTTCACTACCATACCCGTCACGACTTAATGAGCAAAAGCTCCGCGAAAAGGCTAGTCACCAAATGGATAAGTTTTATCAAATCTTTCAAGATTTGCATTTTGACGTTAGCCTTGCGGATGCTATCATCCTGATGCCCAAATTCGCATCGATGATCAAGAACTTGTTAAGCAACAAGGAAAAATTGTACGAAATGGCAAAGACTCCATTGAACGAAAACTGCTCAGCAGTTATCTTAAAGAAGCTTCCTAAGAAGCTTGGAGACCCTGGGAGATTTCTCATTCCATGTGTTTTCCCTGGGATGGTTGAATGCTTCGCCTTAGCTGATCTTGGTGCTTGCATCAACCTGATGCCTTACTCAGTGTGGGAGAAACTCTCTCTTCCTCAACTTACTCCTACATGCATGACTCTCGACCTTGCCGACCGTTCAATCTCTCGTCCTCTCGGCATTGCTGAAGACGTATTCGTGAAAGTAGGAAAGTTCCATTTCCCCGCTGACTTCGTTGTTGTTAAGTTCGATGCTGACCCACGAGTTCCTCTCATTCTCGGGAGAGGATTCTTAAGGACGGGTCGTGCGTTAATTGATGTGCATGAAGAGGAAATAAATCTTCGTGTTGGTAATGAAGCTGTAACCTTTAACCTCAATCAAACTTCGAGGTACTCCTCTAATTATGACGCCGAAACGGTTAACCGAATTGATGTCATTGATGTTGCGTCTGAGGAGTACGCTCAAGAGGTTTTAGGTTTTGTCGATGATTCTCCGAGTGAAAACTTCACTCCATCTTATCACCCCATTATTGCCAATTCTTCTCCTTCCCTCACTCCGTTTGAGGGAAGTGACTTCATCTTAGAAGAAATTGAGGCCTATCTCAACAGTGATTCGATTCCCGATGGAGTCGATAACCAAGAGATTGACCTCGAGGGGGATATTCTCATGCTTGAAAAGTTATTAAACGAAGATCCCTCTCCTCTTCCTGTTCTACCACAAACACTTCATAAGGAGGAAGTAAAAAATGTTGAGAAAACTGATGACTTTCCCGCGGTTGAACTTAAGGACTTGCCGCCTCATCTTGAATATGCATTTCTGGAGGGTGATAATAAATTACCCGTCATAATTGCTAAAGACTTAAGTGTTGAGGAAAAGGCTGCTCTTATACAGGTTTTGAAGTCTCATAAACGAGCAATTGCTTGGCGTCTCTCTGACATCAAGGGCATCGACCCTGAGTTTTGTACTCACAAGATATTAATGGAGGATGACTTCAAACCTGCGGTCCAACATCAAAGAAGGGTGAATCCAAAAATTCACGAGGTTATCAAACAAGAGGTTTTAAAACTTCTTGATGCCGGATTGATTTACCCTATCTCGGACAGTCCTTGGGTCAGCCCAGTTCATTGTGTTCCAAAAAAGGGTGGCATTACTGTTGTCACAAATGAGGAAAATGAGTTAATTCCAACTCGTTTGGTTACGGGTTGGCGCGTCTGCATTGATTATCGTAAATTGAATGACGCCACCCGTAAGGATCATTTTCCTCTGCCCTTTATGGATCAGATGCTCGAGAGATTAGCGGGGAATGAGTACTATTGCTTCCTCGATGGTTTCTCGGGTTACTTTCAGATTCCCATTGACCCGCAAGACCAAGAAAAGACACTTTTACGTGCCCCTATGGAACTTTCGCATATAAACGTATGCCATTTGGCCTATGTAATGCTCCGGGCACGTTTCAAAGATGTATGATGGCCATTTTTTCCGACATGATCGGGAAAACTATGGAGGTCTTCATGGACGATTTTTCGGTCGTTGGGAATTCGTTCCAATCACGTCTCTCCCATTTAGACAGCATGCTAAAACGTTGTGAAGACACAAAGTTATGTCTAAATTGGGAGAAGAGTCACTTTATCGTCAAAGAGGGCATTGTCCTCGGCCATAAAATTTCAAAAAACGGGATGGAGGTTGACAGAGCCAAAGTGGACGTCATTGCAAAATTGCCTCATCCCACGACTGTGAAAGGTGTTAGGAGCTTTTTGGGTCACGCCGGTTTCTACCGTAGGTTTATTCAAGATTTTTCTAAAATCGCCCGGCCTATGACCCATCTCCTCGAGAAGGATGCTCCTTTTATCTTCTCCCCTGAGTGCATCGAAGCCTTTGAAACATTAAAGAAAAGGCTTACCGAGGCACCAATTCTTGTTGCCCCCGATTGGGACTTGCCCTTCGAGCTCATATGTGATGCTAGTGATTATGCGATAGGGGCAGTCTTGGGGCAACGCAAAACAAAACATTTTCAGCCTATACACTATGCCAGCAAGACTATGACCGAGGCTCAAAGTCATTACACCACCACTGAAAAAGAATTATTAGCTGTGGTGTATGCTTTTGAAAAATTCCGGCCATACTTGATTCTGACTAAAAGCATAGTGTATACGGATCATTCGGCTTTGAAGTATCTATTTGCAAAACAAGATGCAAAGCCGAGACTCCTCCGATGGGTTCTCCTCCTTCAGGAATTTGATATCATTATTCGTGATAAAAAAGGAGCTGAGAACCTAGCTGCTGATCATCTCTCCCATCTTGAAAACCCTCACCAAAATGCTTTCGAGAAAAAGGAAATAAATGAAACATTTCCTCTCGAAACCCTCAATGTGGTTTCATTTCGTGGAGACTCGATTACCCCATGGTTTGCCGACTTTGCAAACTATCTTGCGGGTAACTTCATTGTGAAAGGGATGTCGTCCCAACAAAAAAATAAAATTTTCAAAGATGTAAAACATTACTTTTGGGACGACCCCTACTTGTTCAAGATATGCGCGGATCAAGTCATCCGGCGGTGTGTGTATGGTCAGGAAGCCGCTGAAATTTTAAAGGCTTGCCATGCTGGTCCCACGGGGGGCCACCACAATCCCAACTACACCGCCAAAAAGGTGTTTGATTACGGCTTTTATTGGCCCTCGATCTACAAGGATGCCCAAGATTTGGTCAAATCCTGTGACGCTTGTCAACGTCACGGGAATATTTCACAAAAAAATGAAATGCCTCAGAATGCGATTCAAGTTTGTGAAATCTTTGATATCTGGGGCATCGACTTTATGGGGCCATTTCCATCCTCTCACGGCAACAAATACATACTCGTGGCAGTTGACTATTTGTCAAAATGGGTTGAAGCGAAAGCTTTACCCACAAATGATGCCCGAGTAGTTGTGAAATTTTTAAAAGCTCTTTTTGCCCGATTCGGAACTCCACGTGCTATTATTAGTGATCGTGGTACGCACTTCTGTAATGACAAATTCGACAAAGTCATGCAAAAGTACGGTGTAACTCACCGTCTTTCTACTGCGTACCACCCTCAAACGAGTGGACAAGTTGAAGTTTCCAATCGGGGCATTAAAAGAATCTTGGAAAGAACTGTAGGTGAGAATTGTGCATCGTGGTTGGACAAATTAGATGATGCACTTTGGGCTTTCCGTATGGCTTACAAAACACCCATTGGGTGTACGCCTTATAAACTTGTGTACGGGAAAGCGTGCCATCTTCCGATCGAGCTTGAACACAAAGCCTATTGGGCCCTCAAGCATGCCAATTTTGACCTCAAAACGGCGGGTGATCATAGGAAAGTTCAACTAAACGAATTAAACGAACTTCGTGATCAAGCTTACGAGAACTCTTTGATCTATAAAGAAAAGATAAAGAAGATTCATGACTCAAAAATCAAAAACCGCGTTTTCAACGTTGGTGATCGAATCCTTCTTTTCAACTCTAGACTCAAGATCTTCTCGGGAAAACTCAAAACCCGATGGACTGGTCCATTCACTATCACAAAAGTTTATCCTTATGGTACCGTCGAATTATCTCAAAATGACGGTCCTAACTTCAAAGTGAATGGACATCGTTTAAAGCACTACTTTGGAGAGGACGTACCATCCATGGTCGTCCCGGATCTCCAAACTTTCCCCAAGGACAATTGAATTCGGGGATCGAGTCAAGCTAGCGACTCGATGAACAAAAATTAGCAACAATACGGGTTTTCACCCGTATCTCTGATTCTTTCTATTTTCTACCACCGAGTGTGGGGGAATGGCCAACCCCCCCCCCCCCCCCCCCCCCGCTGTTTGAAAAAATGTATATATGTATATAAAGTTCTCAAAAAAAAAAAGTTGTATATATATAGAAATAAAGTGAAAATTGGTATTTCCACAGTTAGATTCGAATCTTGGCTTTTTACGTTTAAAGAGTCGGCATAATAGCCGGGACTTTGAATATTGAGGACAATATTCATTTCTAAGTGTGGGGGGGGGGGGAAATTCTAACGAATTTTATCAAAATATCTTCTATATACCCCCGTTTTTTGCCAAAATTTTCAAATTTTTTCACTTTATTTCAAAATTTTTGTGGTAATCAGTCCGCCAGGTCTAACCGACAAAGGGATTGGCTAATCCAGGAGCAAACGGTTCTTGGTTAAGATAAATCAAATCCGTTGGCGGCTTGCAATTTGCCCAAAATTGTATGGTTCCTCAGCTCCCCATATCCCATAAAGTGAATGAGTTGGCTAGCCCGCAAGATTATGGCTTGTGGTAAAGGCAGTGGAAAATCCATAATTGGTAATCAGCTCACCAAGATGTTGACTAGGTCCATCAAGATGCTGGCTAGTCCAGGAGCAAACGGCTCTTGGTAAAGACTACTCAAATCCGTTGAAAGCTGGTGGTTTGCTCAAAATCACACGGTTATCAGGTGTGCCACAGTTCTTACACCTGGCTACTCCAGAAGTGATGACTTTTGGTAAAGAGTTTAAAATCCATCAAGTTTTCTAAAAAGATTGCTAGGGACTAGCAATAGTTTAGTGTGGGGGATTGATGAGTGCTCAAACACTCATCGTTTTTTATATATTTAAACTGCCAAAACGCACAAAAACAATCAAAAAGATATCAAAATACTTAAATTACCCCAGGGATTGTGTTTTATGTGTTTTAAAAGCAAAATGAGCAAAAACAAAGAAAAAAAAAACGTACAAAGTTTGCAATATTGGCAGTTTCAGTCCCCCAAGTTTCAAAACTTGTCAATTTTAGTCCCTATGCATTTATTTTGAAAGGAAAAGTCAACCCAAGGTTTTAAAAGTCAAAATCATAAAAATTACACTTGGGTAACAAGTTTTCCAAAATTACAAGTTTAGTCCCTGAAAATCCAAAAATGGCAAAATAGGTCCCTGGGAAATTTTGAAGTTTGAAAAATAGAAAAATGGTTTTGGAACTTTGGAATAATGGCAATATTAGTCCTTGGAAGCAATTTGGATAATAGCACTTTCAGTCCCTCGGGTTTGGCAAAATTACAAAATTGGTCCTTGTCACTAAACAAACCAACCGGACCCCTATGTTATTAAACCAAAACCAAATACCAACCCATCCCCTTGGTCCAGTCCATGATCCCCCAGGCCCAACATCCCAGCCCAAGTCCAAAAATATTAAACGGGGTCAAATGGTCAAACGGTCAACGAAGTCCTTTGACCCGTCTTCTTCCCCAACAAGCCCGCGCAAAACCAGGGAATACTTCCCCCCCCCCCTCTTCACCTTTTTCATCCACTAGCCCCCCACAATTAATACCCACACCTAACAAACCCACCACCATAAATGCCCACAACAACCCCCCACCAGAACCACTCAACCTTGCCCGTATGCATTTTGGCGCCAAAATGCTAATCAACTGCTCAGCTTGATCAAAAGTTAATTAAACGGTTGGGATTTGGTCAAGAGGTCAACATGAATCTTGTGGGGCATCCAGAATTCAAAAAGAGCCCATGTGGAAGCTTTTGGACCTAGTTGTTAGCTCGTTATATATAATTAAGCTCATAGAAGCTTTGTAGTGTGTAATCTTTTAGTTTTTATGTCTTGTCAGTTTATTTTTAATGTATTGTAACTCTTATTTATCAATGAAAGTCTGTTTTGAAGTTTAAGTTTCATTTTCAATTTTTCAAGTTCACTAAGATTTCTCAAGTGCTAGTTAAGCTTCTAATGTGTGTACAATTCATTTGGAAACTTATGTAAACTCAGATAATAAGGTTTTATAAGCTTTATAAGTTGTGTGAACATCCTACACTCATTTTCTATAAATATCAAAAATAACTAAGAAAAATCAAGGAAAATAAAAAAAATGGTGATCATGGACTAAATGAGCTTGGAGCACAGTTTATTAAGGATGGTTGTGGGTTAGGAACCTCATGGGAGGGCATTAGGATTGGTTCATTTGTTCTTTGGTCCTTGGAAGCCAAGCTTGGAAGGCTTTGTAAGCACAATTTTCATTTTCTTAAGTATCAAGTAGTTTCATTAGTTAGTTTTTGCTTTTCTTAATTAAATATTACTTACTAGATTACTTGTAATCAATTGGTTGTGTTCCATGTTTGTTTGAACTAAGATTTCATCATAAACATCTGTTATAGGGGTGTTTGGTTGTAGGTTGTTTGTATTGTTCTACTTGTTCACTTGTGCAAGTTTGTGTTTCAACAAGTTGTTTAGTTGAATACTAGGTCAGGGGAACCAAAGTTTTGTTCCAAAACACTGCAATAGTCAAAATCATAAAGAATTAATCACCACAGTTAACTGTGGTGACTTTTCAAGTTCAAACCAAATCAAATCTTGTTATAAGTAGATGTTTTTACTTAAATCAGTTTTCATATAGCTCATCACAACACATTTGATCACTAAATCAGTGATTGAAGTTCATAAAAGTCAAATCTCATAATTTCTCAAAAAGTCAAAAATACCATATTCAGATTTTTGCCAAAATGGCATGAATTAAATTGAATTTTGTGTTGTGTTTGGAGGTCTGAAATTTGTTGTGGAATAACTCTACCAGTAGTATTTGTGATTTCCAAGTTTGTTACATTTTTGTGAATTTTTCTTAATGACCAAAATGGCCCTGGAAGTAACCTGCAGGGCAAACTAGTTGCCCTGTCTCAGTAGACTCAGGTCACACACCCACCTTTGGTGGTGTTTTGTGACTGACCCAGTGGGTCCCACACCTCAAACTTGGCATCATTCAACCCCCCTCCTACCAAGGACTTAGGGTTGACCAGTTGTTTGACCTGTAGACCAGTGGACCCCACCTAGTTTTGCATCCCAAATCTGTCCCCAGTCTGCCTCAGAACCAAATAAGCCAAGTGCTTATTTTGGTGTTGTAGCTTATTTTATCAGCTTATTTGTGTGCTACTTGTTTAAGTTTGTTCATTGCACTTGTTTACATCTGTTTTCACCAAAGTGGACCCGACATTAGCTCATTTGAGCTTATTTCCACTTCTGGTCAAATAAACTCAACTGTTGAGGTTTTAAGCACTTGAAGTGCTTATTTCCTTGACCTCAGTCAAAGTCACTTCACAAAAGTTGTCTAAAATCTTTTAATAAGCAGTTTGGAAAAGGAAAATCTCAAATAAGCCCAACTTAATAGAAGTGATAGCTTCTATTTAAGCCATTTGGCTTATTCATCAGCTTATTTATAAGCAATTTCCATTTTTACAATTTTCCTAGGCTTCTGGTGTGTAAAAACAATTTCTATAATTTTTTCAGATTTTTATTTTATCATTTAGTATTTTTCATAATTAAAAATAGTTTTTAGTAATTATTAAATAGTTAATAATTAATAATAATTAATTAGTAAATCATAAAAATACAAATTAAATTTTAAAATTAGTTTTTAGTTATTTTTAAGTTTTCCAAATTTTATTTTCACTTTTCTAGTGTAATTTAATAATTATTTAGAATTTAGGTTATTTTAAATAATTAAAAAGTAATTAATAATTAGTTAATAATTAGTAATAATTAATTAAATAGTTTTAAAAATATATTTTCATTTCTAAAATTAGTTTTATAGTATTTTAGATTTTTCTAAGTTCAATTTTTATTTTTCCAAGTTAATTTCATAATTATTTATAATTTAGGTTAATTTAGTTAATTAAAAGTAATTAGAAAAATAGTATTTAATTAATAGTAATTATTAAAATAGTGTAAAAGTTAGTTTTAAATTTCCAAAAATTTTCTCTCATCATTAGGTTTGTAAAAAGTAAATTTTCATACCAGTAGCCTTTCCAGATCACCGTATTCACATTTTTGTACGTTTGTCCACGTCTTAGGCAAACGTACGGTTTTTAAGTTTTAGGTGATTCCTTCTCAACCTTAGTTCCTGTAACCATTCACATAGCTTTCCTAAGCTATTTTTGTTAATAATCTCCAAATAATTATCACAACAAACCCTTTCTGTGAATAAACACCCGATCACAAAGTGCGCTAAAGTTACATTTCACACCTCAACGGGATTTAATGACCCGGTGATTCCTTATATTGCCCGGAGTATTGATCTAGGCTATTTGACTTTGTTGACCATTCTTTGGTCAATATAAGTTGGTGGTTTAGAGCCAATCAGATATAATGGCAAGTTTTAATCTTTAGTTTGGGAACTTATTATGTCCACACCGCCAGTTGGTAGGTATTCTGCCTTGGTTTGCGGTGGTAAGATTTTATGTAGTTATTAACAGAAAAATTGTTTTTGGAGCTCTTAGGTGTGTGTGCAAAAAACTTTGGGAAATATTTTTGGAACTGATTCGTTAACCGAAATCGTTTCTTTAAGATTACTCGCATGCTGGCGGGAGAGAAGAATGATCTCTCTTCAGTTTGCAATTTAATGTCAGAACTTACATTATATCAACTGTTTCAGGTTGTAATCTTAAAGATAACGAAGTAATTTAACTTCACAGTTTGTTTTGTTGTTTTTGATTTTTTTTGGTGTTGTAAACACTTCAGAAAAAGTGTTAATGAACTTTTTGATATGATTGATATTTTTACAAAAACTTTTTACAAAAGTGGTGAAATTTGTACAGGGAAGGTTTTGAAAACCACTAAACTTAAAACGATTTTAAAAAACACGCAACAACCTCCCCAGCAGCAGCGCCAAATTTTGATTGGTGCTAAACCGTCAGATATTATTGACCAAGGTCAAATAAGTCAAAGACAGCTCAGTCCAATTCTCCGGGGATAGTATAGTGTTTTCCCGGGTCGTTATGTCCCAGCGAGATTGCAATGGTGGTTTTGAAAACGTTTTTAGGAATGAGTGGCACTGAGTACAGTAGCCAAAGATGTTTGAGTAGTGATTATGCTACTGATTATTTGGTATTTGAACAATTATTAACAATAACATATATACAGATATAATTACAGATACACAAATGGGAAATCAGATTACAAACAGAGAAAATGGGATTTAATAAATTTACAACTACAGGGGGTGCAAGTGAAACTTTTTCAAACTTAAAATAAAAAGAAAATTTAAAATGAAAATGAAATTATTTATTTGATTATTTTAATATTTAAATACTAATTAATTAATTAAAACTATTTAAAAAGTAATTTAAATCTAATTTAAATTAAACTAAAAATGACAAAGGCTACAAATTAAACTAAAAACTTTCAAAATTATTTTCTAAACCTCTAAATGAACTTGAAGAAAGTATAAAAATTAAAAAGAAATGTTTTTGTCTTTTTGTGAGTTTTTTTTAATTAAATACGAATTATATTAATTAAACTATTTAAACTACTTTAAATTACTAAAAATACTAAAATAACTTAGAAAATTATAGAAAAATTTCTAAAACTAATTAACCATCACAGGAATCATAAAAAAGTATAAAAAGTTTCTAAAAATTAAATTTAGACTATTTTACTAATTATTTACTTAATTATTAATTTAAATCTAATTTAACTAAATTAATTAAGAAAACTAGAAAATGAACAGTACAATTTAAGAAACTATTTTCTAAAAGTCTTAAATGATTTATGAAACCAAGGAATATTATTAAAACCTACTGTTGTTAATTAAAAATTAAGAAAACTATTTAATTACTAATATTACCTAATTAATTAATTAAAATATTTTTAATTCTAATAATTATGAAACTAAAAGAGAAAAATCTGAGAAAATTACTAAAAATACTTTAAGGTGACAGGAATTTAATAAAAATATGAAAATGATGAAATGCTTATTAATAAGCTAAAAAGAAAATTAAAAAGATAAAATCTATTAAATAGAAGCTATCACTAATTTTAAATTTGGTTTTTTGTTGGATTTTCTTTTTGACAGATGAAAATAAGTTAAAAATAAGAACTTTTTACAAAGACACTTTTTGAATAGCTTAAAAATAAGCTATGTGCACCCCCTTTTTTCAAACCGTTAATATTATAGCTTATTATGACTTGTTCAATGTTTGAAAAAGCAAGGAAATGACAAACTAGGTATACACAGATGATTATAAACTTGAAATAAGCCAAATGGAACAATTAAGCACTCTGGAAAAGCTATTTGTGAGCAAATAAGCACTTAAGTAGCTATAAGGCCAAAACAGGCCAAATCCAAGGATTTTGGACCTCTGTGGGGTCCACAAATGCTAGGGGGGGTCCAAAATAGAACTTGAAACTTAAAAAGGGACTGGAGGGCTACAAAATAAGCCAATAAGCTAGACCTATTGCTTTTTAATGAACACTGGGTGGGCTATGGAGTTGGGGTCACACACTGAGTGACTCACTGTACACTCAGGGGATGGCCAAACTTAATGGGGCTTGCAGCCTTATCAAATAAGCTCAAAATCACAAAATAAGCTCTGGGACTGGTAAATGAGCTTATTGGCTTTCTAAGAATCCAAAGTACAGGGTGTGGGGTCCACTAAGGTGTTCACAAATCAACTTGGAAAATGGGCTAAAACCTGTGCACAGGGCATATGCTTGCCCTGCAGGTCAAAAGAAGCTACTCCACAGGCTTAAATAAAAATTCTAAAAATAAGATGATGATGATGATGAAAACTTGTAGGCTAGCTGACAAACTCTAACTTCTGAAAAGATCAAGGCCTAAGGCTAAACACAAAAATCATAAAAATTCTTCCAAGTTTTGGATTTCTGAAACAAGGTCACTTTTGACTTTTTGAAATTACCAACTTAGATTGACTTTGATGAACTTTGAACTTGATTTTCTGATTGATACTGGTTATTTAAGCTAATTTAAGACTAAAATAAGCTATACCACTCACAAGTGAATGGAAATGGGGCATAAGCCACACTAAATCCAACACAGAGGGTTATTTAGGCCTATTAGTATGTGATTTTGACTTTTCCTCAAACAAGACCTAATTATTATTGTTATTCTGAGCTAATATTATCCTAAGTGATGTGTATCAGCAGAAAACAACAGCAAAAACAGCTAAGAACATAGAGTAATGACTAAATCCAAACATTACTTAAGGACCTGTGATGATGCAATTTTCAAAGCAACACAAGTATTTAGGACTTGAAATAGATTTACACTACTCTAATAAGTTCTATAACACTTAAATAAACATAAATAAATAGGCAAATAACTAAGAATTAGTAAAACAGAAGAAATGAGAAATTCTCTTACTTCATGCCATCCAAGCTTAACTTCTTATGAACCAAGGACCACAGAATACTCCTAATGGATTTCCACAAATCCTCTAACCCACTGCCATCCAGGATTCACAGTGCTCCAGCTTCCTTGATCATAAACCTGCAAGTTTGACTTTTGTTGACTGTTTTTGAGTTTTTTTATATCTAAGTTATGTTTTAAGGTTTCTAAAAGCTTGATTAAGCTTTATGGGAGCTTATATGAGCCTAAGAGTCCATAAGTTCTAATAATAACAACAATTCAGTAGATTAAGAAATTTGAAATAAAGTGGAATTTGCATAAACTGAGAGATAAAAGGAAACTTGAAATTGATTGATGAAAAGGTTGGAATTACACTTGATTACACTAATACAATGCTTAAAAGCTTGATTTTTAACTGAAATGGAAAGTTAGAAACTAAACGACACTATCTTTTCTAAATTAAACTACTACTTGCTCAATTGTGCTTCTCTTCTATTTATAGCTGAAGATTAGGGTTCCCTGGACCCTTGTGATCATTTCCCACTTCAATCCTGAGCCGTAGGATCACTGAGATGCTTCCATTAGCTTGCTACGTGTTTTGGCGCCAAAATAGATATTTGCAATTTGCTCTGAAATTAGCAAAGAGGGGGGTGGTGCATTTAATGCTGAGGTGAGGGTAGATATGTAGTGGTTTAGGAGGTGGATTGAGGTGGTGGGTTGAGGTGATGGGGATGCAAAGCAAGTGGAGTGGTGGAGGAGGGAAAGAGAGGGAAGGGGTGTTGGTTGTTTGACTGGTTTGACCACAGGGTCAAGGTTTGACCCTGGTGATATTAAACGGGGGTTTGTTTGTTTGGGATTTGGTTGTTTGGGCCGGGGGTGTAGGCTTGGTATGTTTTTTAGTGGATTGGATTTGGTGTTGGGTGGTAATAATATTAAGGGTCCGGTTTGGTTGTTTATTATCACAAGGACCATTCATGCAATATTCTGAATTTTGAGGGACCAGATTTGGCATTCTTCCAAAGTATTTCATGGGGTGTATTTTGCCATATGAGAATATTATAAGGACCTGTGTTGAATTTTTCACATATGAAACCCCAGGGACTAATTCTGCCAAACCACCAAACTTTAGGGACATGTTTTGTAATTTCACCAAACTTGCCAATCAAGGACCATTCCTGCCGTAAATGAGAAGTACAAGGACAAAATTTGTTTTTCTCAAAGTTTTAATATCCCAGGGACCATTTTTGTCAATTTTCAAAGTTCAGGGACTAAACTTGCAATTTTGTGAAACTTGGTACCAAAGGACTAAATATGTAATTTTGTGATTGAAAAGGACCTTTGGTGACTTTTTCAAGTTTTTAGAATAATCAGGGACTAGATTTGACAACTTTTGAAAGATGAGGGACTGAAACTGCCAATTATGCAAACTTTGTTCATTTTTCATCTGTTTTTAATTATTTTGCATCTGAAACATATAAAACACATTCCTGGGATATTTTCAGTATTTTGATGCAATTTTGAGTGTTTTTAGATGTTTTGGCAGCTCAGAATAGGTAAAAATGATGAGTATTTACACACTCATCAATCCCCCACACTAAAACATTGCTAGTCCCTAGCAATCTTTTGAGAAAAACTTAATGGATTTGAAACTCTTTAACAAAAGCCATCACTTCTGGAGTAGCCAAATGTATCAGTTCAAGTAAGAACTATGGTCCACTTGATAACCATGTGATTTTGAGCAAACCACCAGTTGTCAACGGATTTGATTTATCTTTACCAAAAGTCGTTTGCTTCTGGACTAGCCAACTCTTGATGGACAAAGTCAACATCTTGGTGAGCTGATTACCAATTATGGTTTTTCCACTGCCTTTACCACAAGCCATAATCTTGCGGTCTAGCCAACTCATTCACTTTTTTGGATATGGCGAGTTGAGATACCATACAATTTTGGGCAAATTGCAAGCCATCAACGGATTTGATATATCTTTACCAAGAGCCGTTTGCTCCTGGATTAGCCAATCCTTTTGTCGTTTAGACATGGCGGACTGATAACCACAAAAATTTTGAAATAAAGTGAAAATTTTGGGCCAAAATGGGGGTACTTAGAAAGTAGTTTGTGATAAAATTCGCTAGAATTCACCCCCCCCCCCCACACACACACTAGAATTAAATACTGTTCTCAATATTCAAAAGCCCAGCTATTATGCCGATTCTTTGAACGGAAAAAGGTAATATTCTAAGCTAACTGTGGAAATATCGCTTTAATTTTTCACATTATTTATATGTACATATAAACATTTTTTTTACTGAAACTTATATACATATTTACTTTGCAAAAGGTGGGGGACGGCCACTCCCCCACACTAGAGTGTTAGAAAGTAGAAAGAAGTCAGAGATATGGGTGAAAACCCATATTTTGCTAATTTTTGTTCACCGAGTCACTAGCTTGACTCGATCCCCGAATTCATTGGTTCATGGGGAAAGTTTGGAGATCCGGGACAACCATGGATGGTATGTCCTCTCTAAAATAATTTTTCAAATGATGACCATTCACTTTGAAGCTGGGACTTTCAAGTTGAGATAGCTCAACAGTCCCGTATGGATATACTTTTGCAACAGTGAATGGTCCAGTCCATCGGGTTTTTAATTTCCCCGAGAAGATCTTTAACCTTGAATTGAAAAGAAGGACTCTGTCACCGACGTTGAAAACCTGGTTCTTAATCTTGGAGTCGTGGATCTTCTTTGTCTTTTCTTTGTAGATCAAAGAGTTCTCGTAGGCTTGATCACGAAGTTCGTTTAATTCATTGAGTTGAACCTTACGGTGATCACCCGCTTTATGAAGATCGTAGTTTGCATGTTTCAAGGCCCAGTAGGCCTTGTGCCCGAGCTCGATCGGTAAATGACACGCCTTCCCGTATACAAGCTTGTAGGGAGTACACCCGATGGGTGTTTTGTAAGCTGTACGGAAGGCCCAGAGTGCATCATCTAGTTTGTCCGACCAGGAAGCACGGTTTTCACCTACGGTCCTCTCAAGAATCCGTTTAATACCACGGTTTGAAACCTCCACCTGCCTACTTGTTTGTGGGTAATACGCGGTAGAAAGACGGTGAGTAACACCGTAGTTAAGCATGACCTTTGCGAATTGATCATTGCAAAATTGTGTACCGCGATCACTAATGATGGCACGGGGAGTTCCAAAACAAGCAAAGAGGGATTTCAAGAATTTCACAACAACTCGGGCATCGTTGGTGGGTAAGGCTTTTGCCTCAACCCATTTTGACAAGTAGTCAACAGCCACGAGGATGTACTTATTTCCATGATAAGATGGGAATGGCCCCATAAAATCAATGCCCCAGACGTCAAAGACTTTACAAACTTGAATGGCATTTTGTGGCATTTCGTTCTTTTGTGAAATATTTTCGTGACGCTGACAAGCATCACAAGCTTTGACCAATTCGTGGGCATCCTTATAAATTGTGGGCCAATAGAAACCGGAGTCAAACACCTTTTTGGCGGTGCAGTTAGGACTATGGTGGCCCCCGGTGGGTCCAGCATGGCAAGCCTTGAGAATATCAGCGGCTTCCTGTCCGTAAACACATCGCCTGATGACTTGATCGGCACATATTTTGAATAGATAGGGGTCGTCCCAGAAGTAATGTTTAACGTCTTTAAAGAATTTGTTTTTCTGTTGGGACGACATCCCCTTCACGATGAAGTTACCCGCATGGTAATTTGCAAAGTCGGCAAACCATGGGGTAGTAGAGTCACCACAAAAAGCAACCGCATTAAGTGTCTCGAGAGGAAATGTTTCATTTATTTCCTGTTTCTCGGACACATCCTGGTGAGGGTTTTCTAATTGTGAGAGATGATCAGCAGCAAGGTTCTCGGCTCCTTTTTTTCACGGATAATGATATCAAATTCTTGGAGGAGGAGAACCCAACGGAGTAGCCTCGGCTTTGCATCTTGCTTTGCAAATAGGTATTTCAAAGCCGAGTGATCCGTATACACTACGCATTTGGTCAGTATTAAGTATGGCCGGAATTTTTCAAAGGCATACACCACAGCTAATAGTTCTTTTTTAGTGGTGGTGTAATGACTCTGAGCCTCGGTCATAGTTTTGCTTGCGTAGTGTATAAGCTGAAAGTATTTTGCTTTTCGTTGCCCCAAGACCGCACCTATGGCAAAATCACTAGCATCACACATAAGCTCAAAAGGTAGGTCCCAATCGGGGGCAACAAGAATCGGTGCCTCGGTAAGCTTTTTCTTTAAGGTTTCAAAAGCTTCGATGCACTCAGGAGAGAAGATAAAAGGAGCATCCTTCTCGAGGAGATGGGTCATAGGCCGGGCAATTTTAGAGAAATCTTGGATGAACCTACGATAGAAGCCGGCATGACCCAAAAAGCTCCTAACACCTTTAACGGTAGTGGGATGAGGTAATTTAGCTATGACATCAATTTTGGCTTTGTCAACCTCAATCCCGTTTTTTGAAATTTTATGGCCGAGGACAATGCCCTTATTAACCATAAAATGGCTCTTCTCCCAGTTGAGACTTAAATTCGTTTCTTTACAACGTTTAAGCATTTGTTCCAAGTGGGAGAGACAAGACTGGAATGAATCCCCGATGACTGAAATGTCATCCATAAATACCTATATGGTTTTCCCGATCATGTCGGAAAAGATTGACATCATGCACCTTTGGAACGTGCCTGGTGCATTACATAAGCCGAAAGGCATACGTCTGTAGGCAAAATTTCCGTAGGGGCATGTGAAGGTAGTTTTCTCTTGATCCTGTGGATCAATGGGGATTTGGAAGTAACCCGAGAAACCATCAAGGAAACAGTAGTATTCATTCCCTGCTAGTCTTTCGAGCATCTGGTCCATAAAAGGCAGAGGAAAATCATCATTTAACAATCTTTCAAGAAGAAGAATATCCCCCTCCGGGTCAAGATAGTTTTCATCAATCTCATGAGGGATTGAGCTATCCTGAGCAAGAAAAGCCTCGACCTCTTCCAGAAGGAAGTCACTTCCCTCAAACGGAGTGAGAGAAGGGGAAGAGTCGGATATGATAGGCTCAGAAGAAAGAGTAGTACTGCCACTTGATGAGAAACCGAGGACCTCTTGAGAATACTCCTCTGACGCAACATCGATGATGTCAATTCGGTTTACCGTTTCAGCGTCATAGTTTGAGGAGTATCTTGAAGTCTGATCAAGATTGAATGTGACGGCTTCATTACCAACACGTAGAGTGATTTCTTCCTCGAAAACATCGATTAGAGCACGACCCGTTCTTAAGAATCCCCTCCCGAGAATGAGAGGAACTCTTGGGTCAGCATCGAAATCAACAATCACGAAATCAACCGGAAAATGGAACTTTCCTACTTTCACGAAGATATCTTCGGAAATGCCGAGAGGACGAGATATAGTACGGTCTGCAAGCTCGAGAGTCATGCAGGTAGGAGTGAGAGCAGGAAGAGAGAGTCTCTTCCAGACTGAGTGAGGTATAAGGTTAATGCTTGCACCAAGATCGGCCAAGGCAAAGCATTCAACCATCCCAAGGAAAATGCAAGGAATGAGAAATTTCCCGGGATCTCCAAGCTTTTTGGGAAGCTTTTTCAAGAGCACTGTTGAGCAATGCACGTTCAGTGGAGTTTTAGCCATCTCACAGAGTTTTTCCTTATTGCTTATCAGATTTTTGATTGTTGAAGCAAATTTAGGCATTAGAAGAAGAGCATCCGCGAAGCTAATATCGAAGTGTAATTCTTGGAAGTTTTGGTAAAATTTTTCCATCTGATGATTAGCTTTTTCGCGGTTCTTTTGATCATTCAAACGTGAAGGATATGGAATTGAAGGTTTAGGATTGCTCTTTGGAATTTCATCAGAATTTTCCGGAGGATCAAATACAACTTTTGATTTGTGAGTCGGGACCGGGACAACTTGAGGGTGGACGTTGTTGGTACCTCCGTTATTAGTAGGAAGTACCATGTCCGTGGTGACCTCAGGTTCACGTTCCGCTACCTTGGTAGGAGGAGAAGAAGAGGTAGAGGGAATCGTGGGTCCATTGTATGATACACCACTTCGAGTAGTGATCGCTTTGACATCGCCCCTCGGGTTAGCGATCGTGTTACTCGGTAGTGTACCCGGGCTTGAGGGTCGATCATTTAAAGACTTCTGAAGTTCAGAGATCTTGCTGATCAGTAACCGATTCGTTTCCTCTTGTGCTTTCATGAATTGTTTTAGTACTTCATCGGAGGCAGACGAGGGTTGAACAACGTTTTGATTTTGGTTAGGAAAATTTTAAACATGGTTGTTTTGAAAATTCCCTTGGTTTTGGTTGTTGTTACCCTGAAAATTATTTCTCTGATTGAAATTACCTTGATTGTAATTCCCTTGACCTTGGTTTCTTTGAAAATTTCCTTGAAAACCTTGATTTTGATTGCCATTTTGAAAATTGTTTGCTTAAAATGACCTTGATTTTGGTTCGGGTTTTGGAAATTCGGGTTTTGACCTTGGTTAAAATCTCCTCGATTCTGATTCTGATTCTAGTTACGGTTTTGATTTTGGTTAAAACCGGGAGGTCCGAGAAAATTGTTGGAACGATAGCTTAAGAGATTTCGGTCCCCTTGTGATTGGTAAGAATTACCCCCCATGTTGTAGGAACTTTGAGCAGCATAAACGTTCTTTTGAGGATAACCAGCAGTGGCTGGACACTCGGAATACAGATGTGGGCCTCCGCAAGTTTCACAACTTCAGGCCACGGCTTTCACTTGTTGATTTTGAACTTGTTGATTTTGCATAGTTTGGTTCATTCTCAACACAGCCGTAGAGATATCATCCATCTTTTTAGTAAGAGCTATTATTTCAAGAGATAATGATGAAGGAATAACTGATTTACATGACTCATCCCTCTTCGCAGAGGAATCCCAGAAATTATGGTGGGCAGTCATGTTCTCAATCAGATCATAGCATTCTTCGGGACGCCTTTTCATGAAGGTCCCGCCAGCAGCAGCATTGAGAATATCCCGGTGCCTCAATGTCAGACCATTATAGAAGGTATCTATGATGGTAACTTGTAACATATTGTGGTTAGGGCACCGATCAATTGCTAGCTTATAACGTTCCCAAGCCTCAAATAGAGACTCATCGGGACGCTGCCTGAAGTTGCTGATATCATTTCGTAACTTGGTAACCATGGAAGGTGGAAAATATTTTGCTAAAAACTTGGTTACCATTTCATCAAAGGTACGAATAGAATTCTTTAGGAGTCGGTCAAACCATGCAATGGCATGATGGGTGAGAGAATAGGGGAAGAGATACAGTCGAAGGGCATCATCGGTGACACCATGTTGTTTCATGCTTTGGGTGACGGTAAGGTATTTATCAAGATGCTTGTTAGCATCGTCACCCGGTAATCCGTGAAATTGACACGAATTTTGGACTTGTTGGATCATGTGGTGCTTGAGGCCAAAGTCCGTAGCCTCAATAGTGAGTGGTGCAATAGGTCTGCCCCTCCCTTGCATGGTAGGCTGGCACAACTCCTCCATCGTTCGGAGATCGGGAGCTGGCTCATCCCTGGGAGGGTCAGGGGTGGTGGTGGCCCGTCGTCCATTTCTGTTTTTGGTTCTTCAATAACAGTACGTAGCTCGGGTACGTTTTTCTGATTTTTACGCTTTGTTTGTGAACGAGTGCGCATGCACTAAAAACAATTTTTCAAAACAAGATCGAGGCAAAACCACAGTGAACTTAAATCCAATAATCACAAGTGAATGGCTTCTTTAAAAAAGGTACACCACTTACAGGGATACAATGGCAATTTTAATCTTTAGTTTGGGAACTTATTATGTCCACACCCCCAGTTGGTAGGTGTTCTGCCTTGGTTTGCGGTGGTAAGATTTTATGTAGTTATTAACAGAAAAATTGTTTTTGGGCTTTTGGGTGTGTGTGCAAAAAACTTTGAGAAATATTTTTGGAACTGATTCGTTAACCGAAATCATTCCTTTAAGATTACTCGCAGGCTGGCGGGAGAGAAGAATGGATCTCTCTTCAGTTCGCAATTTAATGTCAGAACTTACCTTATACCAACTGTTTCAGGTTGTAATCTTAAAGATAACGAAGTAATTTAACTTCACAGTTTGTTTTGTTATTTTTGATTTTTTTTTTTTGGTGTTGTTAACACTTCAGGAAAAGTGTTAATGAACTTTTTGATATGATTGATATTTTTACAAAAACTTTTTACAAAAGTGGTGAAATTTGTACAGGGAGGGTTTTGAAAACCACTAAACTTAAAACGATTTTAAAAAACACGCAACAACCTCCCCGGCATCGGCGCCAAATTTTGATTGGTGCTAAACCGTCAGATATTATTGACCAAGGTCAAATAAGTCAAAGACAGCTCAGTCCAATTCTCCGTGGATAGTATAGTGTTTTCCCGGGTCGTTATGTCCCAGCGAGATTGCAATGGTGCTTTTGAAAACGTTTTTAGGAATGAGTGGCACTGAGGAAAGTAGCCAAAGATGTTTGAGTAGTGATTATGCAACTGATTATTTGGTATTTGAACAATTATTAACAATAACAGATATACAGATATAATTACAGATACACAAATGGGAAATCAGATTGCAAACAGAGAAAATGGGATTTAATAAATTTACAACTACAGGGGGTGCAAGTGAAACTTTTTCAAACCTAAAATAAAAAGAAAATTTAAAATGAAAATGAAATTATTTATTTGATTATTTTAATATTTAAATACTAATTAATTAATTAAAACTATTTAAAAAGTAATTTAAATCTAATTTAAATTAAACTAAAAATGACAAAGGCTACAAATTAAACTAAAAACTTTCAAAATTATTTTCTAAACCTCTAAATGAACTTGAAGAAAGTATAAAAATTAAAAAGAAATGTTTTTGTCTTTTTGTGAGTTTTTTAAAATTAAATACTAATTATATTAATTAAATGATTTAAACTAGTTTAAATTACTAAAAATACTAAAATGACTTAGAAAATTATAGAAAAATTTGTAAAACTAATTAACCATCACAGGAATCCTAAAAATGTATAAAAAGTTTCTAAAAATTAAATTTAGACTATTTTACTAATTATTTACTTAATTATTAATTTAAATCTAATTTAACTAAATTAATTAAGAAAACAAGAAAATGAACAGTAGAATTTAAGGAACTATTTTCCAAAAGTTTTAAATGATTTATGAAACCAAGGAAAATTATAAAAACCTACTGTTGCTAATTAAAAATTAAGAAAACTATTTAATTACTAATATTACCTAATTAATTAATTAAAATATTTTTAATTCTAATAATTATGAAACTAAAAGAGAAAAATCTAAGAAAATTACTAAAAATACATTAAGGTGACAGGAATTTAAGAAAAATATGAAAATGATGAAATGCTTATTAATAAGCTAAAAAGAAAATTAAAAAGATAAAATCTATTAAATAGAAGCTATCACTAATTTTAAATTTGGTTTTTTGTTGGATTTTCTTTTTGACAGATGAAAATAAGTTAAAAATAAGAACTTTTTACAAATACACTTTTTGAATAGCTTAAAAATAAGCTATGTGCACCCCCTTGTTTCAAACAGTTGATATTATAGCTTATTAGGACTTGTTCAATGTTTGAAAAAGCAAGGAAATGACAAACTAGGTATACACAGATGATTATAAACTTGAAATAAGCCAAATGGAACAATTAAGCACTCTGGAAAAGCTATTTGTGAGCAAATAAGCACTTAAGTAGCTATAAGGCCAAAACAGGCCAAATCCAAGGATTTTGGACCTCTGTGGGGTCCACAGATGCCAAGGGGGGGGGGGGTCCAAAATAGAACTTGAAACTTAAAAAGGGACTGGAGGGCTACAAAATAAGCCAATAAGCTAGACCTATGGCTTATTAATAAACATTGGGTGGGCTATGGAAGTTGGGGTCACACACTGAGTGACTTAGTGTACACTCAGGGGATGGCCAAACTTAATGGGGCTTGCAGCCTTATCAAATAAGCTCAACATCACAAAATAAGCTCTGGGACTGGTAAATGAGCTTATTGGCTTTCTAAGAATCCAAAGTACAGGGTGTGGGGTCCACTAAGGTGCTCACAAATCAACTTGGAAAATGGGCTAAAACCTGTGCACAGGGCATATGCTTGCCCTGCAGGTCAATAGAAGCTAATCCACAGGCTTAAATAAAAATTCTAAAAATAAGCTGATGATGAAAACTTGTAGGCTAACTGACAAACTCTAACTTCTGAAAAGATCAAAGCCTAAGGCTAAACACAAAAATCACAAAAATTCTTCCAAGTTTTGGATTTCTGAAACAAGGTCACTTTTGACTTTTTGAAATTACCAACTTAGATTGACTTTGATGAACTTTGATCTTGATTTTCTGATTGATAGTGGTTATTTAAGCTAAGTTAAGACTAAAATAAGCTATACCACTCACAAGTGAATGGAAATGGGGCATAAGCCACACTAAATCCAACACAGAGGGTTATTTAGGCCTATTAGTATGTGATTTTGACTTTTCCTCAAACAAGACCTAATTATTATTGTTATTCTGAGCTAATATTATCCTAAGTGATGTGTATCAGCAGAAAACAACACTGGAAACAACTAGGAACACATAGTAATGACTAAATTCAAACACTACTTAAGGACCTGTGATGATGCAATTTTCAAAGCAACACAAGTATTTAGGACTTGAAATAGATTTACACTACTCTAATAAGTTCTATAACACTTAAATAAACATAAATAAACAGGAAAATAACTAAGAATTAGTAAAACAGAAGAAATGAGAAATTCTCTTACTTCATGCCATCCAAGCTTAACTTCTTATGAACCAAGGACCACAGAACACTCCTAATGGCTTTCCACAAAGCCTCTTACCCACTGCCATCCAAGATTCACAATGCTCCAACTTTCTTGATCATAAACCTGCAAGTTTGACTTTTGTTGACTGTTTTTTAGTTTTTGAGTTTTTTATATCTAAGCTATGTTTTAAGGTTTCTAAAAGCTTGATTAAGTTTTCTGGGAGCTTATATGAGCCTAAGAGTCCATAAGTTCTAATAATAACAACAATACAGTAGATTAAGAAATTTGAAATAAAGTGGAATTTGCATAAACTGAGAGATAAAAGGAAACTTGAAATTGATTGATGAAAAAGTTGGAATTACACTTGATTACACTAATACAATGCTTAATAGCTTGATTTTTAACTGAAATGGAAATTTACAAACTAAACGACACTATCTTTTCTAAATTAAACTACTACTTGCTCCATTGTGTTTCTCTTCTATTTATAGCTGAAGATTAGGGTTCCCTGGACCCTTGTTATCATTTCCCACTTCAATCCTGAGCCATAGGATCACTGAGATGCTTCCATTAGCTTGCCACGTGTTTTGGCGCCAAAATAGATATTTGCAATTTGCTCTGAAATTGGTCAAGAGGGGGGTGGTGCATTTAATGCTAAGGTGAGGGTAGATATATAGTGGTTTGGGTGGTGGATTGAGGTGGTGGGTTGAGGTGATGAGGATGTAGAGCAAGTGGAGTGGTGGGGGAGGGAAAGAGAGGGAAGGGGTGTTGGTTGTTTGACTGGTTTGACCACAGGGTCAAGGTTTGACTCTGGTGGTATTAAACGAGGGTTTGTTTGTTTGGGCTTTGGTTGTTTGGGCCAGGGGTGTGGGCTTGGTATGTTTTTTAGTGGATTCGATTTGGTGTTGGGTGGTAATAATATTAAGGGTCCGGTTTGGTTGTTTATTATCACAAGGACCATTCATGCAATATTCTGAATTTTGGGGGACCAGATTTGGCATTCTTCCAAAGTATTTCATGGGGTGTATTTTGCCATATGAGAATATTATAAGGACCTGTGTTGAATTTTTCATATATGAAACCCCAGGGACTAATTCTGCCAAACCACCAAACTTTAGGGACCTGTTTTGTAATTTCACCAAACTTGCCAATCAAGGATCATTCCTGCCATAAATGAGAAGTACAAGGACAAAATTTGTTTTTCTCAAAGTTTTAATATCCCAGGGACCATTTTTGTCAATTTTCAAAGTTTAGGGACTAAACTTGCAATTTTGTGAAACTTTGTACCAAAGGACTAAATATGTAATTTTGTGATTGAAAAGGACCTTTGGTGACTTTTTCAAGTTTTTAGAATAACCAGGGACTAGATTTGACAACTTTTGAAAGATGAGGGGACTGAAACTGCCAATTATGCAAACATTGTTCATTTTTCATCTGTTTTTGATTATTTTGCATCTGAAACATATAAAACACATTCCTGGGATATTTTCAGTATTTTGATGCAATTTTGAGTGTTTTTAGATGTTTTGGCAGCTCAGAATAGGTAAAAATGATGAGTATTTACACACTCATCAAATACCATCATCAGCTTCACCATAAATCTGTATCAAACGAGCAAGTAGGTCGATGTGCCTGGCCTAGGTTTCTCTCAACGCATCCAAACTTTCAAGAGCCACACCACGCTCTCCCAAAGCTTCATTTTCACAATCAGCTCTCTACGCTTGATTATCAGCATCTTTAGATGATCAATACAGGGACGAATTAGGGTTTTAAAGCCCCCTTCTTCTACAGCCTCTTGGCCAAACCACAATCCCATATGATCTTGTAAGCGTCATGAATCAGTGAGCTCCACGGGTTCATTCAACATTGAGAAATCTTCCATTGGGAAATGTGTAATGAAAAGATTGCGAATGGGTTTATTGGTAAGCACGCAAAAGTAATTAACTTCTTAGGGAAGAGACGGTCAAGGGGTTAAGTAATGTTTTTTTTCTTCAGATTTGGTCCCTAAATTTGTCAGTGTTTTCATTATGATACTTAAAATTCCCGCCCATTCTTAAGTTGCGTGTTCACAATTTTTACATTGACTTGAAAACTTTAGGGACCAACGGTGTAGTTTTTCTAAAATTAATCGCACCCAATTAAATACTTACCAACCCCGATCAAACTTAAAGACACACATTAATAAATCAAAACCTAAAACCATGCCAAACACACACACAAACAATGAAACCAAATAACAAAAAAGGTATTTTTATTTATGATTCTTATGTGTTTTATGAAATGTCCCTAGAATGTAGTTTCAATGCCTAGTTAAGTGTTTTATATACCTTGAAAGGCTTTTTCTTTGGTTTCCATATATCTTAACATTTATATCAATCAAACTTTTCTATAATTTGTTATTTGTAGATGTCATAACCATTTCCTCTTACTCAAGCACTGATGGTACAGGATACCTACCTCAATTGTTTGCTTGGTATTATCCAAAATAAGATTCTTCAAACTCTGAAGATCTAATTGGAGATTCCACTTCTAAAGCTCAACAAGTTGATACTGTCAGAGTTCAAAAGCCTCATAAACTCAAATTTAAGCAAGATATAGTGTTAGGACTGGCAGCTAAGGAAACTTGGACTGCCATTGGTGACAAGACATTTGGTACTGAAAAACATAAAGGTTTTGGAGCACCTTAATGTAGCCAAGGGAAGGGCAAGAAGAAGATGGTGTAGGATTTTGAATAACAACTTTTGTTGTAGGTAATCATGTTATTAGGAAGTTTAAGAGGGTAGTATTAGTTGTTAACTTTTGATGACTGTAATTAATGATGGTACTATAACTGGTAATCGTTTGGCATTATGAAACGTTTGCTGGTACTGTAACTAGTAATGGATGTAGTTTATCATTGAAAATGGTAGCAGTTTGGTTGGTTATATTGTATTAGCAAGTTTGAATTTAGAAACTCAAACTGGAAATGGTAAAGGTTATTAACCATTTCAGTTTGACTTTCTAAAGTCAAACTTGCCAATGCTAAATGGAAGTTTTTGAATAATGGTTTTGAAAGATTGATATTAGAAAGTCAAACTTGTAAATTCTAAATTGGATTTTTAATAATGAATTGACATGTTTGACTTTATGTAGTCAAACTGCAAATGCTAAATAACATTTACCATTTGCAAGTTTGACTTTCTAAAATCAAAGTTGAAAATCCATGAGTCAAACACAGACTTTTTCCGATGCACTCAATACTCTCATTTACCACAATTTGGCAACCAAAATATGCAGAACCTAAAGTAAACATTCGCAGTACCAACATATTCACAACCAACAACTAAATACCAAAATACTTTATACAAATATAATTGTCTTCGAGTATTCAACCAATACATAAACTAGAAACACTAAAAGAATTCTACCCTGGCTGTGGGGGAAGCTCGGGTGAGTTTCAACAGCATCCTAGCCAACTCCCAGTTCATCTTGATATTTTCATACTCATCATGACTCAAATCGCTGTCCTGGATATAAATTTTCTTCAATAAGGGGGAACACGCAAGTATGAACTTTAATATGGCTATTTCATTCTCTGATCTAAGGAAAGATCGAAACACCAAACTCTCAAGCTGCCCTGGGCTCATTGTGTTGCTGTCTAAATCAAATGAATCAATCTCCAAAGGTAGAACACTAAGCGTATATGAAGCCTATAAAATAAGAGAGTATTGAGATGCATAACCATGGCAATTTAAGATAATTTCTTTCATACATATGCATTCCATTTACTCTCGTTTATAGCTTTGCAACTTTGGAGACCCATGAATCATTTGAATGATGAATGATACCTTTGCATTATTCCCAAAATCGACTCCGGATAGCTCAAGAGTCTTGAGGGATACAAAGGTCTCACGGACATTCATCCAGGAGGTACCATCTGCCAACAACTACAAATGGTCAACTTTTCGTTATTTTAAAAGATTACATTGCATAAGTGTTACAAATTACTTTAACATTCTGTAATTTGAAGTGTAAAACTGAAATAGGTATTACCTTGTAGTCCTTAAAATCCTATGTATGGGTCTCAAGTTTTGGAAAACTTGACAAATGAAAGACATTGGAAGTTGTAATTGTCATAGCATGGTTCCAAACACTGAATGACAAATTTAACTTCTTCATATTGCTAAGTTTTGCAATATCCCATAGTCTCATCTCGTTTGTAGCAGAACGATCCATTTTAAGAGACTTAAGTAAGGGACAACTAGTAACAAGCTCCCAAACTGTACCGCTATGAAAATTAACAGAACACAATTCTAAGCTGAATAGATTTGGAAAACCACAAAAACTTGCCAAACTAGAAAAAGTGCAATAATGAAGTTCGAGATGTTTCAACTCCATATGAGAGTAAAGTTGGGTTGGAAATGTAAATGGTTCACCAAACCAGTTTCGAATTATGACCTCCTCAACTCCTTCCCGAGCCAAAAACAAAAGCCAATCATGAATCTCTTCATAATTCAAGTCTGTCCAAACAACGTTTCGGGCTCTATGGAGAACACAAACCTTCTAATGGGACCATTAAGCTGAAGTAATAGCCTAGTAATATGCCAAACTTATTTGTTAAATAGTAAAAGAAATCCTCCTAAACTATGACATCGGTGAGTAAAGTCCACTTAAACCTCCAGCTTCTCGCTAAACTAGCGGTCCTCATTACATCTTTTATTAGCAATTGATTCATAATATTAGTGGTCACGTTATCTGGCATGTTGCTGATATAATTTGTCATATTAGTGATCACATTATCTTCAAACGACATTGTATTGTTGGAATTTGAGTTGGGTCTTTGAGTTCTGGAAATAAGGGTTTGGTTTTGGTTTTTGATTTTCCGGTGATGGTCTGGATAAGGGTTTGTGTAATTATGGTGTGTATATGGGTTTGGTAATTGGTTATCGCACCAAAATTAAATAGCGCATCAGAGAAGATAAGCTCAAGTTGCATAGCAAAATTCACAGTTGCTCCCTAACTATCACTCTTGGGTAGGAATACACGTAACTAAGGTGTAGTCATAAAAGTGAGTTGCCTATTATACCCTTGAATATATAACTAAAACCGTGCGTTGACTGAGATCAAACGGGTCAAGGGACGCAATCGGCCTTAAAAACCTATGTTTTGGACGCACATCGGCGTTTTTATCAAGTTTGGGGCCTGGCAATGCTTTCTGGAAAGTTTAGGGACGAACAGTGTATTTTTGTTTATATTAAATGATAAACTTATATAAGTCTACAAGTCTCAAAATAAGTCAAAAAATTAAAGCTTATATAATATTAGCCGAAATCAAATAATCTCATAAGCTTACATATAAGCTTAAACACCTTTCCAAAAAAAACATATAAACTTAAACAAACAACCCTTAAATCAACCCATATATAACTCTTTTAAGTGCGTAATAATTAACAACTCACATATTTTTAATTTTTTATGTAAATAACTTACACCGGTGTAACTACAAAACTATAACGAACTAATTAATTAAATTCAACTAAATTTCAGTTCAAATTCACAAATTAAACACCACAAATTTATCTACTATTTAATAAAGCAAGTGATTACCGAATTGAGTGACGATCTACGGTGAACAGCTCTTCAACTTCAACAACAACAACTCTAACAGCAAGTCCATGAGTAACGAATTGAGCTTCGATTAAGCCATTACAAATTGAGTGATCGGGGAAAGTGACGATCCAGGGAAAATGATTTGAGGAAAGTGAGAGTGACGATTTGGGAAAAGTGAAAAGGAGTGTTTTAGAATGATTTGAAATCAGTAGTCATAAATGTTAAAAATATTTTAGAAATGATGTATACGGAGTATAATGATAGTTTACTTAAAATGCTAAACATATTTTTGTTAAAAAGTTTGAGGAGTAAAAGCCAATGTTTTAGAAACTGGTTTTTTAATTAACCCGGTCTAGCCATCAGGTCACGGTTCAACTGGTTTAATTGGTGGTTCAAACGGGTTGTTTGCTCAAAATCGCCTTCTGGTCACTCGATTGGTTCATGGTTCAATCGGCCGGGTCAACCCGGGTTTTAAAACACTATTAAAAGCAAACTTCACATTAATACACTTAAATTTAATGATCTTGTAAACAAAAACGAGGCTTGTCTTTACATTTTTCAACAAGTACAGATGCAAGTTAGACTTTTCATAACATTTTTTTTAATAAAAATTACATTTTTGCTCACACTTTTTAAAAAATGTGGATAAAAGTAAGATTATTACTTACACTTTTTAAAAGGTGTAGGTAACAATAAAACTATTATTTGCACTTTTTAAATAGTTTAAGTAAAAATAAGTTCTCAAAACCAGTTATTTTTCCCAAACATACCAACAAGTGCAGTCTCAAGGTTGCATTTGAGTTATTGAAGACACCCTATCTAAAATTTCTATATATAGCCCTAAAAACAAAGATGTTTTAAAACAGGGTCAACAGAAAACCCCAAAAATAAAATTAAACAGAAAACCGTAAAACCCGAACAGTTATAATCGACTGAAGCTAAAAACCAATATTTCGATTTTCATATTTTCAAACAACAGAAAATTTTCGGTTTGGTTCTAGTTTTTGTTGAAAACTGAACCGTAAAAATCAAACCAAACCGATTTTATTTTTTAATTTATTTTTAATATAATATAACTAAATCTATACTAAATATAAAGCATGCATGGATTTTTTTGAAAATTAAAAAACTTAAAACTGAGTAATGTTAAATCTAAACTTAAATTTCAACATAAAAATTCAAACAATATTTCCTTAATGATAAATTTGACTTAACAATTCTCACCCAAAATTTTACAAAAAAATGCATGACAACTTTTATTAATGTATTCGAAATTGCTTAAAAATCAAAATGTATTCGAAACTTTTATTAATAAATTTGACTTATTAATGTATTCGAAAGTGCTTAAAAATCAAAATGTATTCGAAAGTACGTTCTAGTTGTTTTCTAGTTGTTTTGGTTCCAAGCACTAGAAAATTTTCGGTTTGGTTTTGGTTTTTGTTGAAAACTGAACCGTAAAAATCAAATTGAACCGATTTTATTTTTTGATTTATTTGTAATATAATATAACTAAATCTATACTAAATATAAAGCATGCATGAATTTTTTTGAAAATTAAAAAACTTAAAAGTGAGTAATGTTAAATCTAAACTTAAATTTCAACACAAAAATTCAAACAATATTTCCTTGATGATAAATTTGACTTAACAATTCTCACCCAAAATTTTACAAAAGAAATGCATGACAACTTTTATTAATGTAGTTTCTAAAAAAAAAAAAAAAAAAAAAAATAAGCCTTTAATTTATTTTTAATTTAATCTCAACACTAATAATTTTTAAAAATTCATCCACAAACTCTATTATACAAGACAGTATATTGCAATTTTTTTTTAATTATTATGTTAGTTAATAGTTGATGAAAATGAATAACCACACAATTAGAAAAGTTTGCCGCTATAAAATCATGTTGCTACGCACGGATATTCGGCTAATAACTAAGTTAATTAAATTTTGATACCCATTTTTGGCTTGAGGGAGGACTTAAAATATTTGTGTCATGACGTGTATGTGTATATGTTTGACGTGAATGTGTATGTGCTTGACCGTGTACGGATGTTTGCTTGACAATATGTCAAAATGTATTCGAAAGTGCGTTCTAGTTGTTTTCTTTAGTTTCTCTTTTCGATGGCAGACGCTAGGTTATATTTAGTTTCACTCTCAGTTAAATGTAAGCTAGTTATAGTTGTTTTCTTTATAGTTGCTCATAAGTTTTTTTTTGTCATTCTTATGATAAGTATAGTTTGAAGCGCAAATAGTGCGTGTGTTTTTTCCTTATATATAATAGGATAATATATGAGATTCACTCACATCCTAAGTACTTAAAATACTTTTTAGAGTAACATATTTGCCGAGTGTAAAAACCTTTTAACAAAAAAAAAAAAAAAAAAAAAAAAAAAAAAAAATTCTTACACTGGTGCATATATGTGTTTTTCTCACGTATACGTGTGAAAATTGTGATAACATTGTTGGACTAAGATTAGCAAAAAATTAAGACGAGAAAACAACTTTATTTAAGTAAAGTAAGTTTATTAGTCCGAATTGCTAAGTCCAATTACAAGCTAAAAGTTCTTTATAGATCTAACTTTTACCATATAATCTATCAAGCAATCTTAGCCACTCATTTTCTTTATGAAAATAAAAAAATAAATTTCCACCATTTTTTTAAAACTTAAATATTTCGCAAACCGTAAATCGTCAAGCTACAAAAAAATACCATCGCGACAAGAATTAAATTATTTTTCTATAGACATGCATTGTTATATACTTTCGACAAACTTTTTTTTCGATAAACTTTTTTTTTTTCTCCCAGAAAAATCATATATGATTCGAATTTAACAAATCATATATGATTCTTACGAATCATATATGATTCGTACGAATCGAATCATATATGATTTTTTCTGGGCGGAAATTAAATAAATAAATAAAAAAAATGGTCGAAAGTATATAAGAATGCATATCTATAGAAAGATCATTTAATTCTCGTCGCAATGGTATTTTTTTGTAGCTTGAAGATTTACCGTTTGCAAGATATGTTGTTTTCAAAAAAAAATGTGAAAAATATAAATGGGTGGCTATGATTGGTTGATGGTTCTATAGCATGTATGGGTTGTTCATAGATCTCAACTCCCAATTACAAACCGTTAAAAAATTAAAATAACTAAAAACCGTATCGTACCAAAACCGTTAAAAAACCAGAAAAGATAACCAAAAAACCAATCGGTTTCCGTTTTGGGACTTGTAAAAACCGTATATTCGGTTCTGATCTTGGCCAGAAACCGAACCATACCCACCCTTAGTTATAACTGATATTTAACTATAAAAAGGATCTGACTTTTGGGTGTTTGATGAAATTAGCGAGAACTGAAGTTGAAACTTGTATGTTTAAAAGCTAAAATATGGGGATTATTCATATCTAAACGACAACAATCTAGACAAAATTTAAACATAAGAACTAAAGAACTGATATAGTTATGCAATATCTTTCTTGTTCATGGATTTTGAAAGAACGTGCGTTAACCTCTCATGAAATATACCAAGGAGACCAACATTTAACTAGTGATAATTGATAACAACATTTTATTACAAGTTGCAAACCATGTATAGTAATTAGAATATCAACTTGTACATAAAATTAAAATTAGAATGTCAGCAAGTGTATACCGTACCTATTATTATAAGGAATAGAGGACTCACGGGGGGTACTATTGGCTTTATAATTTACTCCGTATAAGTTTGAAGACCTAGATATGATCAGACGACCTCATATAGACTGCCAAAAACAATGCATCTATGGATAAGATTGAAGGCACCTTACATTTCTTCTTAATTTCCTGTTTGTTTTGAAGTTTGTACTTACTAATACAAACATTTGATGTGTAGTTACAGATGATTTTATAAGTTTTATTGTAATGATATTATTATTAAAACCACTTGCATGTTGCATGTATATATGGAATATGTGGTCATGGTAGACGACAACAATTGGTTGTGGTAGCTAGTCACAAAATGATGCAGTTTTGAGTGACAAAAAGAGTTAATGGCGAAATTGCTACTAAGGATATATGTTTCCACATTTTGACTGCAAAGTTGTGTGTATGTTAGTATAAAGAATTTATATACATTTCTTACATGGAAGACGACTTGATAATAACACCATCTGGAGAAGCTAGTCATGATGAATCAGTACGTTGATTATAACTAGCCGGCTAATTAGTAATTTTACATGCTGAACTTGGTCAGGATGCCGGATAATACAGTAGTGAGCTAAACAGAAATAGGACGACACCTGTTCAGATTGCTATAGCATTACCTATTTACCTATCGAATCCTTGAAAATATTAGCATAGCATTTGTATTAAGTCCATAACGAATAATGTTTAATTTTTGTATGGGCCTTTGGCCCAACTTGCTCTCCAAGCACTCTTGTTGTACTTATTTATTTGGTTGATATGATTAATGGGAGTTAAGGGGTTTTACCAAATCTAATTATATAATATATCATTTCTTGTTTAACGTGACGTCGTTTTGGGCGGGCCAAAAACAACGTCGGTTTTCTCGTTTAACATGACATCGTTTTGGGTGAGCCTAAAACAACGTCGGTTTTGGGGAAATTGTCGTTTCGGCTGCGATTTGTTCTTGGTGAATGCAAAGTCGCGTAGTTTTGACTTTGACTTTAGTTTGCAAAGGCGTCGTTTTACAATTTCGATTTTTAATATAAAAAGATATTTTCACGCCTCACTAGAACTTTTGATATGTGCTACATACAATTAATATCTCATCTTAAGAACAAAAAAACCATCGCCTCACTAACCTCACTTACTCTTCCCATGTCACATTCAAACAAACATGAGATCTCAGTTTTGTTCATCGTAAGTATCAATCTTTAAGGATTTTTGTGTGTGAACATAAACCATCATAGATCTATAAGAAGCATAACTTGTTTCAAATATTCAAAAACTTTAAAGAAAAAATCAAAACAAATAAGTTTCATTCTTCCTTTCTTTTGGTTAAAACAAGAAACAAAATACAAACAAAACCTACCCGAAACCTCATTTGAGAGGTCTTGAAGACATGTTGTTCTACGGTTGGAGTTTGTTATTTGGTTTTGTTGAAATAAACCAAAGAGATTGAGGGATGTTTGTATAAGGAAATGGTACGAATCTGCTTCATGACTGCAAATAATTGTGTTTATGTATGTTATTTGTTCAAACAACAGTGTGTGCTTACGGATTGTGTGATGCATTTTTCGTTGTGTGGCTTCAAATTTTTATGTAAGAGTGAAATTAGGGTTCAAACACTTAGGGTAGTGGTGTTTAAATAGCCTAAAAATTAGGGTATATGTTTGATGGATAATGGCAAATTCCGTTGTTAACTCTTGCCTTTATTTTTTAAGGAAAAATGGTTGAGAGGAATCGAGAAGAGCTACTCGACTCAAAGACGAGAGAAAGCGAGTAAGAAAATGGATAGGGGAGGAAGATGACTATCTAAAGAAGATAGTCCAGTAGGGCGAGTGAAAGGAAGTGACTCGACCGATAGGTTAAGGAAGTGAGACAAGTCTGGAGGTAGTGCCTCCTAAGAGATATGATAATTGTATCATTCAATATCAATGCTTGCATCCGGAGATAGATGGACGAAAGCCCTTGAGGAACTAATTCTTATCGGTTGTTCAAAGCCTGCCTACTTTTGATGACATGAGATTCAAGACCTGCCTTATATAAAGTAAAGGCAGATGATCCCGATTTCCTTGATCCTTCATCTGGTCAGGTTGTCGATGCAGTTTATGTTAACAGATTTGGCTCAATTCGGATTTTTTTCTCTCTCTTTAGGCCTACACAACCAAATTATGCTTAGTTAAGTGGTTAATTGGACGTTTTAATCTGAAAATTATTGGGCCAACGGTAGAACACTTTTTGATACATGAAGAAATTTAAGTAGTTGTAGTAACTGTTGAAAACTAGAAGGGGGTTGAATAGTTTACCGCTTTTTAATGTCATATTTAACTTGAATATCTTTTAGAAAACTTTTACGTTTGCTTAAAGATATAAACACAACGTTATATGTTTGATTCTTTGAAAAGCTTTTTATGTAAATAACAATTCTAACTTTACTAGTTTCATACATTGAAAAGCTTTGCTTGTGATGATCCTAACTTTGCTTGTTTAGTTATTGGAAAAGCTTTACTTTTGTTTGAAGATACAAACACATCTTTACTTGTTTAGTTCTTTGAAAAGCTTTATATGTAACTAGCAATTCTAACTAAAGAACAACATGTAATAAGCAAAGATAAAGAAAGAAACGATCAAACCACAACACGATTGTTTATCGTGGTTCGGCTACAAGGACTCTTTTTCCTTGCCCTACATCCACGCCCCGAGTTTCCAACTCGAGAGTTATAAGCACTAATCAACAAGCTCCTTTCACCGGCGGAGAAAACCTTTACAACGTCGCTTACACTTTTACCGACACTGAGCTAGATGTCGATTTCTTTTACACGGGTACAACCACTCCCATCGTCGCTTACACTTTTACCGACACTAAGCTAGATGTCGAGTTCTTTACCAAGGGTACAACCACTCCCGTTAGTTCTTTTACAAGGGTACAACAACTCCCGACACACTACATATTTTGAGGCCTAAAATACTAACCAATCACTTCTACATACATGACACAAATGAAGTATAAACTACCAAAGCTTATACATGACCAAGCTACCAAGACTTGCAACTTTAGAGTTGAAGCTTGTAACTTCTTGAATGATCTTGTGAAGTCCCTTGCTACATAAGAGAATCACACAAGTCAAATGTTACTGAGTTAGTTTAGAGAGTATGTGAAAATATGTCCTAAAGGGGTTACCCAAAACTAACAAATGGTTTGGTATTTATAGCAAACCATTCTGCAGGTCTGGCGGATATGGCGGACCCCTCAGAAGGGTTCCGCCCGTGTATTCCCAGGGTACCGCTAGGGCTGCAGTTTGTTTTTGCAATAAATCTTCCAAAGCAAACAAGCTCACATCACATTACTTCTAGTCAAACACAAGACTTGCAAGCAAGCATAAGATTAGTCAAACACTCTTTCTTACCATAAATGTATATGGATAAAGCTTGCCCTAAATGTGATGTGACATTACTATTTTAAGAAATAAATGTGATGTGACAAGACACTTTCTAATTTAAGAAATAAAAACAATGTTTTGTTTAAAAGAAAATGTAAACCTTAGTTAAACAAGACTTAAACACTTAAAGTGATGATTTACTTATAGCTAAACTTCATACTTTGTCATTAACAAAACTTAGCAAAGATCTTAAAATATAAATAACGTTTTTAGGTGATATTTGTATTAACAATCTCCCCCTTTTTGTTGATGACAAAACATAAACTTTATTTATAAGTAAGTCACTAGTTTTAGTGTTAAGTCTTATAAAGTTAGTATAAAAACTTGTTTTTGCAAGGATGACGTGATAAGCACAAGTTTATATAAATTCTCCCCCTTTTTGTCGAAACAAAAAGAAGAGTAGTGAAGCGGAAGTAAGCACTTGCTCCCCCTTGGACGATACTCCCCCTAAATGGAGTGCCAAGAGAGGAGACATGGATTTTGAACCTACAAGAAAAAGGTTAGTAATCGCACAAGACAAGTCATGAAAGCATTTCATGTTTAAAACACAACTAAGAGTTGTGAAGTGGAATAATACACCACTCATGCTCCCCCTTGAATATTACTCCCCTAAATGGAGTATCAAGGAAGAAAACATGGATAATGATCCTACAAAAAGAAAGGTTAGTTTCAAAAACACAAGATATATGTATGGTACTATAGCAAGGTATAGTTCACTTATTATACCTAAATGGTCAACAAACAATGAAAACCTTGTAGTAGAATGAAATTCATTTCATGTAAAATTTTGACTCTTAAAGAAGTCAAAGACAAGAAATTTGGATGACACCATCCTACTTCAAAAAATAAAGAAAAACTAAAAATAAACTAAGAATCATAAAAAGCTACAAGGAAATCATCATTTTCCTTAATGAGAAACATTTTCCAAAAACAAGGCTAAGGTTGTTTAAGGATGAAAATGTGGGTTGGAGGGTTGTAGCGGGCTTTATTTTGAAGGTTGAAGGGATGACACGGTTTTGGTTTGTTGGTTTAAAATGGGAAACATTTTCCAAAAGAAACGGTTTTGTTTCATTTTGGAGACTCTAGGGTTGAGGTGTGTGAGACAAGGATTGTAGAAGATCCAAAATGTGGTTTAGTATAAACCTCATTTCTTCGGATAGCTCACGAATTTCCCTTCGACACCCTTCACTAATGTGAGCGGTTCTTTCGCAATGATTGCAATCATGGTGGGGAAAGTTTGGTGGAAGAGTGGTTTGATATGTTGATGTTGGTGGTGGATGGTTTGAACTTGAAGGAGCAAAGGTGGATGGTTGAGTAGTGTTTTTTCTTCCTTCATTTGTTGAGTGAAGTGTTGTTTGTAAAACCATAATATGGTTGATTTGAGACTCAACCATACGTTTGAAGGCATGAAGGTGGTTTAAATGAGTGTCAATCTCATTATGAAAGTTTGGAGGTTTTTCCCATATGGATGCTTCTATTTTCTTATAAGAAGAAAGTAGAGATTCAAATTGTTGGGAAGGTTCTTGTGGTGATGGTGGTTGTTGTTGTGGTGGTTGTTGGTTTTGAATAAAATGGCGGAAGCTTGGTTCGCCGGAAGGATTGCCATGAAGGTCTTTATAAATTGGGTGAAACACAAATGATTGTGAGTGGGTATGACCTTGATCATTTGGAAAAATGGATGGTCTAGCATAACGGTAAGCCAATCGTTCTACTAATGATGGTTGATGGGGTACATCATCTAGTTGCTCACTAGGTTGTTGTTGGGTTTCCATTTGAGCAATGGTGTCAAAGAGTGACAAGGATGGTGGACTTGATGATTTGGGTGATAGGTCTTCTAATGTTTCCAAATAGGGTAGTGGTGATGTTGGAGGTATATGGAAAAGTTCCATTGGTGTAGGTGTTGGTGATTGAGGTGATGGAGTTTTTGATGGTTGAGCTTGTTGAGAAGGTGATGATGAATCACTTGAAGGTCTAGTTGTTGGAGGAATGGTGGCCATGTTTGTGTAATGATGAGTGCGCAAACACTCATCATTTTTATCGTGTTTAAACTGCCAAAACATACAAAAACAATCGAAAAGTAATCAAAATACTTAAATTATCCCAGGGATTGTGTCTTATGTGTTTTAAATGCAAAACGAGCAAAAACAAACGAAAAACGATCAAAGTTTGCAATATTGGCAGTTTTAGTCCCCCAAGTTTCAAAAGTTGTCAGAAATAGTCCCTATGCATTCATTTTGAAATAAAAGTCAACCCAAGTCCTTGAAAAATCAAAATCTATCAAAAACGGACTTTGGGTGATAAATTTGGAAAAGTTACATTTTGGTCCCTGGAGTTTGGGAATTTGCAAATTCAGTCCCTGGGAATTTTGAAAATAAAAAATTTTGCAAAAATTGGATTGTGGAATACTTAACTTGGCAACAATGGTCCTTGATATCACTTTAGGGGAATGACAATTTCAGTCCTTTGGTTTTGTCAAATTTCAAAAAAGGTCCCTAGTTTTAACTACACTACAAACCGGACCCTAATAAGTTATCACAACCCAACAATCAAACCAAACTAATCCTGATCCAGGCCCACTTCCACACCCTCAGCCCACTACAAAAACAGCCCACCCCCTATAATAGTTACCCCGTCCGTTTTATTATTTAAAACGGTCAACGCAAAGTTGACCCTCCTTCTCCCCCAACTTGTCTGCAACACTCACCAAACACACAACCCCCCTCCTCACCTTAATTAATGCTCACCACTCCATGTCTCCCCCAACTTCACAATGAAAACAAAAAGCATTTATTGCTTCCAAATTCGTCCAAGCAATCTCCAATCACCTTTGACAATTTTGGCGGCAAAAGTGGTTTGAACGGTTAGGATAATTCCCACCCAATCCAATGGGTGGGATTTGATCAGGGAGATGCAAGAAGTCAGAGGAAATCAGTAATTCAGAAAGAGGAGAGAGGAGAAGCAGTTAGGTCAATTTTTTGTATATATAAGCTTTTGTAAAAGCCAATGTGGCTATCTAGTCTAGTATGAATTTGTATTTCAGTGTATTTCCCTTTCATTGTACTATTTTTATCAATTAATGAAGGTTTAAGTTTAAGTTACTTTCTTTTTCTTAAGATTTCAAAATTTACCTAAGTTGTTCAATTTGTCATTTCAAGCTATAAAGTAGTATAAGCTCATTTTAAGATCATAAATATTCCAGAATTGAGTTCCAAAGCTACATAAGCTCTTGAATCTGTCTAAAACTCATTGTTAGAATAATTCCTCAAAAATACAAAATAAATCAAGAAAAATAAAAAAAATAAAGAAGAAAGGAAGCTGAGATGGTTTGGAGCTAAGCTTGGATGGGAATTGGGTATTAGAGTTTTGTGGAAAGCTATAGGTGTGGTACTTGATCTTGGTTCTTAATCTTTGGCCTGGATTCAAGATGTAAGCATATGTTCTTGATTTTTAACATTTTCTTTATTTGCTATCATTTCAGTTTAATATCTCTTGTTTCATGTTTAGTTGTAGTTAATTAGTGAAATTATAACTTAAAAATTGGTAGGTTGTTAATTAAATTAGATAGTTGCAAGTTGTTATATTTAGGCAGTCAAAACTGCATTGTTGTGTCATTTGGGTAATTAGTGTTAAACCAGTGTTCTTTGTGCTCTATTAATCTTATTACTTCATAAACAAAGTGTCTGAGTTGGTAGCTGTGTTTAAAAAGCTCAATTGTTTTGAAAATCTTTCAATACAGTCAATTATAGGGGTGTTTGGCATAAGCCTTTCAAGCATACTCAGTTAACTTTGGTTGGTATTTTATGGTTTAGACATGCTTGGTTATGTTTAGTTATGCCTTAGGATTCATATAAGTGGCACCTTATTAGTACAAAAGTCAAAATTAAGCTTATACCCTCTCAAGTGAACCACTGTTGGAACAGTGGGTTCCTAAACCACCCAAATCATTTCACTAATGGTTGTTATAGCTTAACATCATCTTAGAATAGTTTAATGAACCATATTTAGTCAGTAAATCAAGAAATAATCTCACAAAAGTCAACTGTGCAAGTTTTTGTACAAAAGTCAAATTTGCCAAATCAGATTTTCATCAAAATAGCATGATTTCTTTTGAATTTTGTGTTGTGAGTTGAAATTTGTTGTGTGTAATATCTATCAGTTGAACTTTAAGTTTACACAAAGTTCGCATTTTTGCAATTTTTTCTAAGCACCTAAACGATCCCTTGAATTGGACTGCAGGGCAAAGCCCTACTCTGTCTCAGCAGACTTAGCCCACTCACCCATTTTTGGTGCTAGTTTGTGGTCTACCCAGTGGGTCCCACACTTCACCCTTGGGTTCTCCCAACCTCCCTCCTACCAGGGAGTGTCAATTGACCCTTTGTTTGACCCCTAGTCTAGTGGACCCCACCTAAATTGGCCCCCAATATCTGTCCCAAAAACTGTCTCAGTTTGGAATAAGCAAATTGCTTATTTGGTTATTGTGGCTTATTGAAGCTTAATTTTTGTGCCAAACTTGCTTATTCTTGTTCATTAAACTCAGAGGAACCATTTTCATCATTGTGGACCCCACATCTTCCCATTTGAGCTAAAAAAACCTCCACAGTCAACAAAAGTCAACTGTGGGATCAATAAGCACTTCAAGTGCTTATTTCTTGGGTTAAAATAAAAGTGTTTTTATTAAAAGTTGTTGTTTTTAGTTTATAATCAGTTTAGAAAAAGAAAAAAACCAAAAAACCAACTTTAATATTAGTGATAGCTTCTATTTAATAGGATTTATCAATTTATTTTTCTTTTTAGCTTATTCATAAGTAATATATCATTTTTATATTTTTAGAAATTCTATTTTAGGTTAAAGTAATTATAGAAATTTTTCCAGATTTTTATTTTGTCTTTTAGTGGTTTTTCTAATTAATTTTAGTTTAATTTAGTTTTAATTAGTATTAATTAATTAAATAGCATAATTAGATTTTATAAAGTATAACCTAGTTTTTATAATTTTTCTAGCTTTTAGTTTAGTTAAAACATTTTTATAAATTTTTCTAGAATTTTTACTGTTCATTTTCTATTTTTTATAATATAATTAGTTTAATTAGAAATTAATAAATAATTAGATTAATAATTAGTTAATTAGTTTAAAAATACATAAAATTAACTTTTTATAATTTTTTAGGATTCCCGTGATGGTTAATTAGATTTGTAAAATTTTTCTTAATTTTCTAAGCCTTTTTAGTAATTTTAATAATTCTAATTAGTTTAATTAGTATTAAATAGATAATTAGTAATTAATTAATAATAAATAATTAAATAGTGTAAAAATAGTTTTTATTTTTCTTAAAATTTTCTTTAATTATTAGAATTGTAAAAATATTAATTTTACACTTTTAACCCTTCCCGTCCATCAGTTGTACTTTTTGTTTTGTTCGTCTGTATACGTTTTTTAATTAAAACGTACGTTTTTAGGTTTTAGCTCAAATCTTTGTAATCTAAATTCCCGTAATCACTCACGTAGCTTTCCTAAGCTATATTTGTTAATAATTTCCAAATAATTCTGATCATAACCCTTTTCTGTGAATAATTACCCGATCACGAATACGCTAAAGTTACAATTCACACTTCAACGGGACTTAACGACCTGGTGATACCTTATATTACCCGGAGCATTGACCTAGGCTATTTGACTTTGTTGACCATTACTTGGTCAATATAAGTTGACGGTTTAGCATCAATCATGTAGCAATGTGTTGGAGAGGGTGTTGGAGTATCAAGATTAAGCAATTATTGAAAGGTAATTACATTGGTATTACAATGTGTTGGGGATTGTGTTGAGGTAGTGAGGTTAAGGAAATGTTGGATAGGTGAAGAAATGTTAAGCGAAGCATCACTTGAAGAAGATGAGACTTGACGGTTTTGTTGAAGCAACAAGGTTTAACACTAATTTTAGTGGTTTTTGAGAAGGATTTTGATGACTCGGATGATGTGTTGGATTTAGTCATTTCAAAGGTGTGGTTTTGATGTTTTGAGAGAAGAAGTTTTAATGGTGATGGTGTGATTTGAATTGTTGCAAAACTTTCAAATTTATAGGATGAAGGAGATGTTGAAATGGGTGTTTGGATTTGATGTTCTACCATTCAAAGATTGAGGTTTCAAATGATTTACAAAATTTTCATGAATATGTCAAATCAATGCATGTCAATCCAATGGAATAAGGTGGAGTGAAAGACCAACATATGCACTCAATGCTTTGTGATCATGAGATGTGACTTGGTTGAAAATGTTTCAATGGTTTGAAGGATCCTTTAAAAGGGTTCCTTGGGTTAGTTATGTTTGAATTTGAATTTTTGGAGGGAAGTGGCTTCCTAATTGTTTTAGTGAGTGAGAGTTGTTCTAATATGGTTATTGGAGTTAATGGAAGATGTTTCTTACTTAGGATAATGGTTTGACACTTTACAAGTTTCGAACTTAAGAAAAATGACAAAAATTTTCTGCAGGTGACTGGTGGAACCCTCACAATACACAGGCGGAACCCTGTTTTGGGTTCCGTCTGGTCCGTTGGGCCAATTCTGGGTTACCCAGAAATTACATTGGCGGAACCCAATTTTGGGTAGCGCCAGATCCGCCAGGGCTGAAAAAATTGGCAGTCCGCGATTTTGACCCGCGAGACGATTTTCAAATTTTTCGAAAACTCCTAAAATCAAAAAGATACTACATATCTAGTTAGGCAATGTAAAAATTGAACATGTAAACACACATATCATAGGACTTTGACCTTAAGGTCGAGAATTTCACTATACTTAGTGAAAATTGCTATAAGCATAAAAAGTTGACAAACACCTCAAATATTGTCATTATGCATAAAAGCTAATACAAACATAATCCGTCAAACGTAATAAAACATGAACATGAAAAACAAACAAATCACGTAGTTTAACACATAAATGGTTCTAAAGCATTCATAAGACAAACACTCCTTAATCTTCTCACAACTGGTCTATCTTCTTATTGAGCTTTGATTGAGGCAAAAGCGGTCAACCTAAATTGACCAAAGGATGGTCAACTAAGTCAAACTGCCTAGAATCAATCTCATTGGAAGTATAGGGTTTCCCCGGGTTGTTATGTCCCGACGAGGTGTGGATGGTTATCAAACGGGTTTGTGATCGGGTGAATTTGGACAAGAAAGGATTTGTGAGTGATTACACTACTGATTTATACAATGAAATAGCTTAAATAAGCTCTATGAACAGGACTGGAAGTTTGGAAAAACCAGAAACGTTTAAAACTTAAAACGCGTACGTTTACATTTCAAATAACGTAAACGTACAAAATAAAACGTGAAAACTGAAATCTGAAAACCCGCAGGGGGTGAAAATGACTTTTTTACAAACTAAAAGATAAAAGAAAATTTTTAGAAAAAGAAAATTTTCAGAAAAAGAAAATAAAATTTTACACTAATTAATTATTTAATATTACTTAAATACTATTTAATACTAATTATTAATATCTAAATAACTTAAATACAATATAATATTATTTAAATACTAGAAAAATGAAAATTAAATTTCTAAAATTGTAAAATAACTAAAAACAAATTTTAAAACTAAAAATATGTATTTTTGTCTTTTTGTGATTTTTCTATTAATTAATTATTAATTATATATTAATTACCTAATTAAACTATTTTAAATTATAAAAAATAGCAAATGAACAGTAAAAATTCTAGAAAAATTCTTACAATTATATTATATTATATAAAAGCTATGAAAAATATAAAAACTAGGTCTTACTTAATAAAAACTAATTATGCTATTTAAAACTTAATTACTAATTAATTATTAATAAAACTAATATTAATTCTAATTAATACTAAATGACAAAATAAAAATCTGAGAAAATTATTAAAATTACTTTAACATAAAAGGAAATTAATAAAAATATAAAAATACCAAGTACTTAATAAAAATCTAAAAATGAAAATTAAAATTTAAATTACATTAAATAGAAACTATCACTTATTTTTAAATTGGATTTTCTGGATTTTTCTTTTACAAATCTATTTTAGACCTAAAAACAAACACTTTTTGTGAAAACAACTTTTTTATATCTTAAAAATAAGCACGGTGGACACAATAAGTCATGACAGTTGACTTATGTTGACTAAATGAGAAAATAAGCTCAAACCAGCTTGTGTGGGGTCCACTAGGGTGAATTCTTGTTCACTTAAGTTACTTGGACAAAGTTAAGAAGGATTCAACCAAATAAGCTGCTTGAATAAGCTCAAAATCCACAATAAGCACTTAGTATTTTAAAAACTGAAACAGAAAATGGGACAAACTCTTTGGAAGGTTTCAGGTGGGGTCCACAGGCTCTAGGGTCAAATGGTTGGTCAAAGCTTGAACCCTGCCAGGAGGGGGGTTGAATGAACCAAGAATTGAGCCTGTGAGACCACTATGGTGGCCAGAAACCACCACCAAAGTGGTGGTGATGGTGGACTGTTCTGTGCAGCAGGGGTACACCCTCCCATGCAAGTGTGTTTGATCCAAGGTGGGGCCCAGAGAAAAATTCACAAAAATGAAAGGACCATGGGAACTTAAAGTATAGCTGGGGGGCTTTACATAGGAACAAGTTTCATCCCCTGAAAGCAAACACAAAAATCTACAAAAATCTTGCTAGTTTGGCAAAATCTGAGAAATGAGATTTTGACTTTATGTATGAAATTAGGAACTTTGACTTAAGTGAACTTCTGATGAACCATATAAGCTAGAATAGTTGTAATAAGCTAGATTAAACCTAAATTAAGCTACAACTACCAATGATAGGCTAACATGAGGGTTTGTGGGATTCAAATCCCTCACAGTCAACTGTGAGGGGGTCTTATTTGTGATCTTTGACTTTTACTTAACAACCTATTGATTTTATGGTTTACATGACCCTAATAGACCTAGTTAAACATGTTTCAAAAACCAAAATCAACTGAACCACCTCTGTGATAAGTGAACAAGCATAAACCAAACACCCCTTAAAAACTGTTTTTAAGGATTTTCAAAGGCAGTGAACAAACTAACACTCAAACTTGATTAACTAACTTATATTTAACTAATTTAAACCTAATTCAGCAGGAATAAACAACAAACACCAACAATTATTAAATAATATAATTTGTGACAAAATAAGAGATCAAAGTCTTACTTGGCATCCAAGCCAGTAGCAAACTGAGAACACGAGACCAGACCATGCATATCCTAACATCCCCCATGGGATTCTAAACCAACATCCATAACCATTCCTTTCTCTGCTTCAAAAACATGATTCACCATTTTTTTTATATTTGCTTTTGATTTTCTTTGATATTTTTCTTTTCCTTTCTTTCTGAGTATTCTTTTGCTTTGCTTTTGATTTAACTAACTTAAATAAACTTAAAGTAACTTTATGAGATCAAATAAACAACACTTGAATGAAGTAACAACAAACTTAGATTTTTGGTGAAAATACGAATTTGCATAAACTTAAATGAAACTTTAATTGAACTTGAAATTTGGAATTACAAAGGTAAACTAAATTATAAAACAGAAAGTTACAAAGGAAAAGAGTGATTACATAATTAAAATTACACTACTAAACTAATACTACTCTAATACTTTTCCCTGCTTCTCTCTAGTTTCTTTTATAGCAATTTTGAGTTCCTGTGGGTCCCAGGATTGAATCCCACTTCCTTCTCAGCCCTAGGATGGCTTCAATCAATCTCCACCCTTGAATTGATTTTTGGCGGAAAAGTGCCAATTTAGCAATTGGGCAGGTTTGGGTTTGGTAAGGGTAATAAATGGAGGAGGGGGTTAGTGTGGGTTGGTGTGAGAATTAATTAAAGGTTGGAGGAGTTGGTGATACAGTGGGAGGAGGGGGGAGACAAACACCAGGGATTAGGGGAAAGTTAGGGACGATGAACAGTAATTGGGGTGGGGGTTTGACTATGTTGACCGGGGTAATATATTAAACGTGGGGTGGTTTTGTGTTTGGGCTTGGGGTGTTATTTTGGGCCAAGGGGAGGTTTTGGATCAGGTTTGTTTGTTTTGGGTTTGTTTTGGTTTGGATTTAATAATCAAAAGGGTCCATTTGGTTATTAACTTATAAATCACAAGGACCAATGTTGCAACAATCTGAAACTGAGGGACCTGCTGTGAATTTTTGCAAAAGTTCTTACAATGATTGTTTTTACCAGATTGAATAACCCAGGGACCACTTTTGTAATTTTCCATAACTCCAGGGACCAAAACTGCCAAATTGTGAAACTCAGGGATCAAACATGTAAATTTTCCAAAACTTTTACCCAAGTGTTATTTTTGATAACTTTTTATTTTAAAAAGGACTTGGGTTGACTTTTCTTGCAAAATAAATGCTCAGGGACTAGTTTTGTCAATTTTTGAAACTTGGGGGACTGAAACTGCCAATTTTGCAAACTTTGTACATTTTTCATCTGTTTTTACTCATTTTGCATCTAAAACATATAAAACACAATTTTGAAATATTTTCAGTATTTTGATGCATTTCTGAGTGTTTTTGTATGTTTTGCAGTTCAGATTAGACCAAAAATGATGAGTGTTTGAGCACTCATCAAGCTTGTTTAGGTACCTTCCAAAGCATTTGAACATTCCTTTGGTTTGCTTGAACTCTTCGGATGCATTGTCAATGGCGGGGAGTGCTTGAAGGTATTCTAAAGGAGGTAACTTAGAGTTAGGAAGTTTATCGTCCTCGCTCATGCCGGATGATGATGATGATGGTGTAGGTGATCGAGTACGTTTGCCCTTACCTTTGAAAACTCGTTTATCACTTAAAGGAACGAAGATGTGAGGAACGAGAGAATAGTCAAGGCGCATTCCATTATCGTTGGGAGGAATGGGTGAGATTGCTCTAAAGAGGCGAGTAAGAAGCATTCCATAGGGAAGAGCGGTTGTTCCAACTAAGGGTATGTCGGCCATTCGGTAGTAGGCTAAGTTGAAGGGTTGACCGGTGGAAATGCTATAGAGCATGTAGCAAAGGCATGTGTTGATATGATCTCTATTTCCTATGGTACTTATGACGTTAGCTCTAAGGATTTCTTCCCACTTCTTAAATTGTGGTTTAAGCTCATTGAGCTCCATACCAAAAGGATCCTTATCTACAATATTCCCCGAACGATTCACCCTAGTGGTAGAGGTTCTAACAAAGAGATGTTCCTTAATAGTTTCCTTACTAGCAAGAGGTGTGTCGTATGGATGAAAACGCTCAATCGAGTCAAGGCTTGAAATAGGCCACTTATCCGTATAGAGACAAGTACCTTCATTTGGGACACCAAAAATGATAGCTAAGTCTTTTAGATCTATGAAATTGGATATTTGATTTGTTGTGAAGTTTAATGATATCTTACCAAAATCATTTGTGTAGAGGTTTATGGTTGCATAGAATTCCAAGATGAACCTAGGACAAATTGGCTCATCGATATCTAGGAGACAATCAAAGTTAATTGCGGCAAAGTTTTGGCGAATAGATGTTCCTTCTAGAAAGTATGGATCAATGGTTCTACCTTTGTGAACATAGCGTTTTTCTAATGCCTTAAAGGTTTCTACTTGAACCGGGTTGAGACCTTTGGTCCTATGGTGTTTGGGCATGTACTTAAGGGTTTCCTTGTGATAGGATTTATTTGCGGGAGGCATGTTGATTCCTAGAAAACACAAAATTATATGTTAATGACTTTTAACAATGTGGATGTTCTAATGTGTTCCTATATGCAAACAATGTGGAGACTTGGTTATCTTGACTCATTTTGATTCCCAAATTGTTTTGTTATGCAGATTTTGTTATAAAAACAAAAGATAACCAACACTTTCCTAATTGAATGTGTCTTCGATTGAATGTACCCGAAAATACATATTAGTTATGTATCCCCTTTAGCATTCAAGAGATAGTATGCAAGTGATGTTTTAATGATGTTTTTCATTTGTTTTAACAATGTGGTGATGAATCATGTTCTAGTCTTGGATGTGATTTTTGAAAGACAATGTACTTGGTGTGTTTGGCATATCAAAGTAACAACAAAAGGATACAATTCTTAACTAATGAAAGACATAATTGACTAGCCACCAAGTTTTTCATGAATCAAGAAGTTTTATGCATAAACCCTAAGATTCTAGTTAATGATTGTAAACATGAATGTTATACTTGAATCAAAAATGCAATTGTGATTAGAATACTTACAAAGTTAGTTGGATTTGAAGAGATTAGATTAAAAGCCCAAAAATTCGTATGCTTATGTGTTTTTTAGAGGGTGATGGCTGTTTGAAAGTGAATGATTAAGTTAAGAGGGTGTTTGGTTTTGAAATTGAAAATAAAACAATCTGTGGCTTTGGCGGACCAGGCGGAACCAAAAAGTGGGTTCTACCCGTATGGTCTGAGGGTACCGTGGGTGCTGCAGGGAAAAATTCAAAAGGGATTGTCTTGATTTTTGTGGTTTTATCCTAATGTTCAAAACTAAGGTTTTAGGTCTTATGAGTCCTTGACTAAGCCTAGGGATGATGAATGCTTCTCGTTCAAGAGATTTTGTGAAAACGTTGATAGAATGGTTAACGTATACGACTTTCTTAGTTAAGATGTTCCTCAATGAACATTTTTACCAAGACGATGATGATGGATCACAATATGTCAATTAAGAACATAATGGATTGAATTGTCGCTGAAGTCGATGCTTCCTTTGTTGAAGGGATAACAATGTTGATGAGATGAATTTAGTTGTCGACATGAGTTAGCTTGTTCAAGTGGAGCTTGTTGATGTGCTTCTCCATCCGAAACCAATTTGAGAACCTTACGTGTGTTGGAGAATCATTGGGTAAGCAAGTATGAAAGTGCAAGTACCACTTGTGCTTTTCTTATCAACTTATTACCGACATAATTTCATTTGGCATACACAATGGTTTCTAATCCCGTTCTTTTGGGATACCATAATCCTAGTTGTGTAGTACCTTATGATGTATCCAAACAAGTTGTTTAAGGATCTTCTTTAACACGAGCACATAGACAAATGCTAAACATAATGTTGGATCTAATTGTTATGAGAACTAGTAGTCTTCCGAACATTTCTCTACGTTTAGTTTTACCTACGGATTTACTAATCTCATTCTTGATAAGTCATCAATATCTTAACCATTGAGAACAAGAGAGTAACTAAGAATGTCTTTAAGTTAAAATCCCTTGCTTTTGGAGTTTGCTTTTATTATCAAAAAGACTTTCAAATATTGATACTTATAATCACATGATTACTTCGAAACATATATTTTGTTTCACTAGTTATTTTACTCTAAATTCCAAAAATTATTTTTGTTGAATTTGTTTAGACACAACTATGACTTATAAATCAAGTTTTATAACTTATGTCAATTTTGCTTGATTCAATGTTTGACTCAAGATGAGAAGATGTTATTTTGTATTTTTATTCATAATGTTTTACACAACATGCTTGTCTTGCCATCATTGGACTTTCGACTAAGTCATCATCTACCAAAGATGATATCTTAGAAGGAGGAGATTACTCGTTAAATGTTATATTCAACGACTCCTTGACTCTTTGGGTTCTCTTACTTAAGAAACTATGAACTCTATTTGTTTTGAAAAAGTCCAAGAGGTACAACATCATGAGACTATGTGTCACATTTGATGAGTAAATCCTAGATGTTGAAAACTTATTTTCTTTCACACATCCTAATGTATGCTAATGTGATTTATTTCACCTTGTGTGTTTTATGTGAGATTATCATAAAGGAGTGATTGAAGACAAACACAATTAAAGACTCAAAGTATGGTGTTTGAGAAAGTTGTTTAACAAAGGTTTGTTTTGCAAGCATCACAAAAGTGTTAGACATTTTAACACTTAGGAAATTCTTAGTTAGCTCACTTGTAAGCAAGAGTTGAGTGAGACTCACTCAAGAGTTTCTCGTGTTTATCTCTTGATGGTTAAAGAACCAAAACACCTTATATCTCCTACTAGTACTAAAGACGAAATTCCTTGTTGCATAGAATCTAATCTTAGTTATTACTAATAGCAGGTAAACACTTTAGAGTATTACTAATAACACATATTCCAACACACAATGCTAAAAACAAGAGGCATTCAAAGTCAAGTTGAAGTAATGCGTACCTTTTAAATTGCATAGAGATGCTATTAAGAGGATAAACACTACGCGTAAAATCTTGGTTTAACGACACGCTTTGAAACTTAATTACTCATGTATCCAAGAAGGTTAGATAATTATATAAAAGCATAGAGCATGATAATCTTAAACTTTTTATCATGAGTTTCTATTAGAGATTGAATTATCTTTAAATCTCTCTTCTTGGTTGGACAAATTTTACTTGTTTTGTTTTACCAGTTGATGATTCATTAGAGTTAAATCCTAATCCGGTTCTATCTCTAAATGACTTTTGACTCTTTAAACAACATGCAAGAGCTTTTGAACTTTCTTCAATTTTAGCAAGCATTTATCCTTTTTCATTTTACTTTTTAATCTCATGTTTGTAATCTAGACATAACTTACATTTTAGATCAATTTCAACATTACTCTCAAGTCTAGATATTTTATCTTCTAACAAGATTTCCTTTTCAAAGTTATTCACAAAGGATTTTGAAGACTCATTGTTAAAGATAGTTTTTAGGTTCATGTTACCTAAAAGTTTAGACTCATTTTCTAATTTAGAAAATTCTAAGATAAATGTGTCAAAGCAAAAATGTTTGGTTTCAACATGTACCTTGCTTGTTGTTTCAATAAATTGACAATTAACCACCGGATCATTGTCTTCGTCAACATCCGTTTCATTCCATGATACGCAAGCAATTTCATCAAAACACACGTACTCATCTTCACTTGTACCTTCATTTAAAACATTTAAACTAGTAGCACATGTATTAACTTCTACTAAGTGTCTATCAATTAGTTTTTCTAAAACTTCTAATTCATATGTAAGATCAAATTGATCATCTTTGACTTGACATATTCCTTGATGAAAGTTGATTATATTTTTCCAAATTTCATTAGCCGTTTGATAAAAAATACATTCTTTCATATTTGGTACTAAAGCTTTATAAATCATTGTTTTAGCTTTAGTATTTTTATCAAGTTTAAGATAGTTATCTTTGGTTTTCAAAACTTGTTTTCTTTGGTTTGAAATCACCAAAAGAAATAATATGTCAAAGATCTTGATCAATTGATTTCACATAGTTTTCAAAATTACTTTTCCATTCACGGAAGTTTTCTTATACAAATAGCGGTGGGTTTTGAATAGGTTGCCCTTCTTTGAGATTTTCAAAATCCATGGATCGATCCAAGTTTTAAAATACATTCTATTTTAAAGATCTTAAGTAACGTAGCTCCTGATGCCAATTGTGGAAAACTAGAAGGGGGTTGAATAGTTTACCGCTTTTTAATGTCATATTTAACTTGAATATCTTTTAGAAAACTTTTACGTTTCCTTAAAGATATAAAACAACGTTATATGTTTGATTCTTTGAAAAGCTTTTTATGTAAATAACAATTCTAACTTTATTAGTTTCATACATTGAAAAGCTTTGCTTGTGATGATCCTAACTTTGCTTGTTTAGTTATTTGAAAAGCTTTATTTTTGTTTGAAGATACAAACACATCTTTACTTGTTTAGTTCTTTGAAAAGCTTTATATGTAACTAGCAATTCTAACTAAAGAACAACATGTGATAAGCAAAGATAAAGAAAGAAACTATCAAACCCCAACACGATTGTTTATCGTGGTTCGGCTACAAGGACTCTTTTTTCTTGCCCTACATCTACGCCCCGAGTTTCCAACTCGAGAGTTATAAGCACTAATCAACAAGCTCCTTTCACTGGCGGAGAAAACCTTTACAACGTCGCTTACACTTTTACCAACACTAAGCTAGATGTCGAGTTCTTTTACACGGGTACAACCACTCCCATCGTCGCTTACACTTTTACCGACACTAAGCTAGATGTCGAGTTCTTTACCAAGGGTACAACCACTCCCGTTAGTTCTTTTACATGGGTACAACAACTCCCGACACACTACGTATTTTGAGGCCTAAAATACTAACCAATCACTTCTACATACATGACACAAATGAAGTATAAACTACCAAAGCTTATACATGACCAAGCTACCAAGACTTGCAACTTTAGAGTTGAAGCTTGTAACTTCTTGAAGGATCTTGTGAAGTCCCTTGCTACATAAGAGAATCACACAAGTCAAATGTTACTGAGTTAGTTTAGAGAGTATGTGAAGATATGTCCTAAAGGGGTTACCCAAAACTAACAAATGGTTTGGTATTTATAGCAAACCATTCTGCAGGTCTGGCGGATACGGCGGACCCCTCAGAAGGGTTCCGCCCATGTATTCCCAGGGTACCGCCAAGGCTGCAGTTGGTTTTTGCAATAAATCTTCCAAACCAAACAAGGTCACATCACATTACTTCTAGTCAAACACAAGACTTGCAAGCAAGTATAAGGTTAGTTAAACACTCTTTCTTACCATAAATGTATATGGACAAAGCTTGCCCTAAATGTGATGTGACATTACTATTTTAAGAAATAAATGTGATGTGACAAGACACTTTCTAATTTAAGAAATAAAAACAATATTTTGTTTAAAAGGAAATGTAAACCTTAGTTAAACAAGACTTAAACACTTAAAGTGATGATTTACTTATAGCTAAACTTCATACTTTGTCATTAACAAAACTTAGCAAAGATCGTAAAATATAAATAACGTTTTTAGGCGATATTTGTATTAACAGTAACTTTTGAAAATGATATTTTTGTTAATCCGTTGGCGATTAGCTAGTACCACCCTTCCTAAACTAATGTTCTACCTAATTTTATTGCTATATTTTTGGTTCAGGTCTTCCATGTACCTTGGTGTTTAATTAACATATATTTTGGTGCATCAAATTTTTGTAGAAAACTTTTATGGTTGTTATTTTTTAAAGAACAATTACGAACCATAGCTAAATTCATTTATGTAAATCGTATGTCACTAGCTATTATTAATTGTGACAAACATAGGTTCTTAGAGCTCAGCTCACAGTACCATAACGCAAGGGTTGCGTTATGGCCTATGTGGCATGGTGAGTTCTGGGGTTATGATCACGTTATGATATCGGGGATTGTGTTTGCGTTACTGAGTACCGGGAGGACAACTACTGGGGGAATGGGCTCGTCAAGCCAATTCTCGGATATTATGACATTCGAGTATCGTGTCAAACGGGAAGCGGCCCAAGAGGCGTATCGTGCGGCTAAAGAAAAAGATCAAACGATACAAAAATTGAAAGAGATGAAATTTATGATAATTGACACTTCCAAATTGGATAAAAAAACGGCGGGTTGGATCAATGCGGAAAAGGATAATATCATTGCAAAATGTGGTTTGGAACCACACCAGTATTTTCATTTTTTTTAATTCATATTTTTTTAGTTTCGTATTTTTTTTAAGTTGTAACGTTTATTATTATTATTATTATTATTATTATTATTATTATTATTATTATTATTATTATTATTATTATTATTATTATTATTATTATTATTATTATTTAATTTGTAATATAATCTTTAAGTTTTAATTTTATATTATTTATTAAATGAAGTATTAGTTTACTTTAGAGGTTGAATTTGAAAATTTTATTTTTTAAAGAAAAGTGAGGCAAAAAATGTTGAGTTATGGTATGATAAGGGATATTTTTTGTGAGTTAATGTTAAAATATTAAAGCTGATGTGACACTGACGTGACGCTGAGTTATGACATAACCTAAGTTATGATACCAAGGGCTCTTAAGTAAGTACGAAAAAAGTCATTTTAAAAAGAAAGTTAAATACAGTTGAAGCGATTTAAAAAAAAGGCATTTTAAAGTTGAAAGTAAGCTACATGGAAAAGTGAAACAAGCGTTTAAAGAGGATTGAAGTAAAAATAAAATAAAAATAAAAAGAGGCTAAACAACGTCGCTATAGAGTACCCGGTACCATCACTTGGTTACCAAGTGAAAGCTTCACATTTCCAAGTTAAACTCAAGTTAACCACACTGCCTCCCTGGTTAAAGTCAAACTTTCACCTCCACGTTAAAGCATTAACGTGGCGTGAAAGTGTTTGTTTTTGTTTGCTTTAACGTGAGTGAAAGTTTAACTCCCACACCGTGTGGCGTGTTAAAGTTTAACTCAGTTTTTTTTAGTTGAGTTATAATAAAAGTGAGACCCAAAATGTTGAATTAATGTTGAGTTATGATAAGTTTTTTTGTTTTTTTTAAGATGAAAAGGTTAAAGCTGATGTGACGTTGATGTGGCAGTAAGTGAAAGTTTAACTCGGATTATGATACCGAATACTCTTAGGCGCCCTTTAAATGACGTCTCATAGCTCCGTACATGTATATATTATTAATGCTTATTGCGCTTTGGAGCAGTTTTTATAAGCTGAAAATGATGATGCGGTTGAATCTAATTATATTGTACCTTTTGTTTTCCATTTTTTGCAGGTATTTGAATGCATTGCTAAACTTGCTCACCTTGATTTTCGGTGTTGATATGCACACTACACTCTTTAATTATTTCACCATTATATCATACCCGTAATGCACACAATATAACACCGCTATTTATGATTGATGGCGTATACATCACTTTAAGTGGTGTGCATATCACCTACCCTTGATTTTACATGGAGCATTCACAATACTGAGATAATTCATCAATATTAACTTTTATTGGTTAGTATTAGAATCCGCCCGATAATTAACTTGCTCACCTTGCATAACTTTCATCATTAATAAACTTCTATTGTTCTATTCATTTGCAAACATGCAAAAATACATTCAGTAAATCTTGACATTCTTTTTTATATAATTCATAACATGCTCATTGCCACTATTTATTATGCATGTTCATACTGAATACTAATTTTTAGTCATTAGACGCCCTCTACAATAGTACCATATATATATTTCGTTGATTCGAATTACGCTTTGGCTTTAAGCCATATATGCTGACATCGTCCCTGAAAAACCTTACATCCATTGATTGGTCCTAAACGTTCAACTAAAGTCAACCACGGATGTGGTTAATATAGTCAAACTCCTTAGGCTCAATGCTCCGTGGAAGTATAGGGTTTTCCCCGGGTCGTTATGTCCCGACGAGGTGTGATGGTAATTAAAACGGGTTTGTAATCGGGTGAATTTGGACAGGAAAGGGGTAAAAGGGTGATTTGAATGATTACGCTACGGAAATACAAGTGAAAACAAGTTTAAATAAACTAACTTAACTAAAACGTAAGGCCAAGTTACCCTATAACGTATTTAAAATTAAAAACGCGCGTTTATGTTAAAAATAACGTCAACGCGCAAAATAAAAAGTGAATTTTAAGCTACGTTAACCCTATGGACATGAAAATTGTATTTTTACGATCCTAATGATAAAAGAAAATTTTTATAAAATTAAAATTAATTTTTACACTACTTATATAATTATTATTAATTAATTACTAATTAAATACTATTTAAACTAATTTAAATTATAAAAAATAGTAAATGAACAGTAAATTTTATAAAACTTTTTCTAAAAATATTTTATACTAATATTAATCTGAGAAAAATATAAAGGTAGTACTGAGCTTATTAATAAGCAGTACACATAAGCTATAAGCTAAATAAAAACAAGGATTAGTATAAAAATAAAAAGGGTAAATGAAAACACTAAGAAAGCCTTAGGGGAGATGGTGCACCCCGTTGGTTTGGTGTTGACTATTTAAACCAGGAGGTCAGGGGTTCAAACCCTACCCCTGGCACTTTTTGCAAAACATTTTCTTTTGGATTTTTTTCTTTACAAACACATTAAGCACTGAAAAATACACAACTTTTACAAAGATACTATTTACTTAAAAGCTTTTAATAAGCTTGTGCAAACAAGAACTCCCAACAGTTGGGCAATTTAAAGGAAAATGGATTAAGAATCTAGAAAAGCTAAACAACAAGCTACACACTGAAACTCAAGGCAAAAATAAGCTAAGGTAAGTTGAAAGGTACTTAAAATTAAGCCACAACAAAAGTTAAACACACTGAATAAGCTCTTAAGTCCAAATAAGCAGTTCCAAATTCTCACTTAACCAAACAAGCTTATGGGGTATTTGCAGGCCTAATTTTAGCTGAGGCCAAAGGCTCCCAAGCTTTAAACAAGCAATGATCCAACAAGCTTACCTGATAAGCTTCAAAATAAGCCAGAAATAAGGAGGTGGGGTCCACAGGTGAGCTCAATAAGAGCTTGTGAACCTGGCCTGACTATACTAATGACTCAGATTATAGGATTGGGTGGGTATAATAGCACATCCAAATAAGTCAGGGGCAAAAGCTCCCAAGCTCATAATGAGCACTTAACCATCAAGCTTGCTAGGTGAGCTTCTAAGAAAGCCAAAGTCCCAGGTGTGGGTCCCACTATCAAACTCTGGCAGGGCTATAGAAGTTGGGCTGAGGAAGCAAATAAGCTGGTGCAGGGGAGTATGATTCAAACAGGCCACATAGAAGAAGCAAATAAGCACTTAAAGAAAAATCATAAAATTAAGGAAAAATATGAATATTAAACATGAGCTTCCAAATTTTTAAGATCCAAAAGCTCAAATCCTAGAACTGAAAATGGTGATCATGAAAAATCACTCAATAATTTGAAAAACTAAGAAACCATGCTATTTTGACTTTTTGTAATTTCCACATCTGTTGACTTTCGTGAACTTTAAATGCCTAAATCTTATCCTAAATGATGGATTAAGCCAATTTGATTCTAGATTAAACTAAAGGTACCCTAAATCTAACTACTAACAAGATCACAGATCCACAGAAGCAGGTATGAGCATAGTGAAATGATGATTTTGACTTTTCACTAAAAGGAAACTAGATTTTATGCTTTCTCAGACCTAATAGAACTTAATGTGAGCTAAGTGAACCAAATTCAACAACAACAACAACAAGCCTAAGTATACACAGAACTCTAAATCCAAACACCCCTATATATGAACTGTTTTCAATTTTTATGAAGCAACTACATAATTTGAACTATGAAATCTTGGTTTTAGCTGATAATATGAGGCATTAGAGTCATTTAAACCTAGAAACTCAGGTATGAACAACCATAAGTAACAAATTCCACAATTCACAATTTATCTCAATGTTGAAACAATTGGTTTTGAATTATGATCTAAACGATACAAAACAGTCTCCTAACTATCAAATTGACTCAAATAAGCTACAATCACTACAAATAAGCAAGGCTAAGCAGGTTTTGAGCAATGCTACAGTAAAAGCTTTAAATATGGGAAATGGCTTACAAATGATGCCAAGCATGAAACTGATGAACAAGGAACCAAGATCACAACCTATTGCCTCCCCTGAGGCTCTAATACCATGAAGATCCAAATTCCATCATGTACTTGCTATCTTCTTCTTGTAAACTGAAATTTTTTATTTATAAGCTAATTATTTCATATTTTTGAGTATTTTCTTCTATCATGAGATGAACTAATCTGAAAAACCATAGAAACTTAGGAAAACCTTAAATGAGCACAACTGAGCTTAAAGAAACACTGGAAACAACTTTTTAACAATATTTGAATGAAGTTGTCAATTCCAATCAAAGATGCTAAATCTGAAATTATAAAGATAACTTGAAATTGATGATACAAATGGTTTACATTGCACAAAATAAACTGATTACAACTGAAAATGTAACTTGAAGAGTGAATTATACTACCTACGTACTACAACTAAACTAAGCTAATTAATTAACTAACTAACTCTTCTTCTCTCTTTATTCTTTCTTTTATAGGCTTCCAGGGGTCCTTTGGCTCTTTCCCACTTAACTTTTGGGCCATTGGATGAGAATTATTGATCCTGGCCGTTTAACACTTTTTTGGCGGGAAATGGTAAACAAGCAATTTGGCAGCTTCCTTTTGGCAGGGGGTGTGGGTTTGTATTTTTGTGGTGGAAAGTAGTATTGGAGTGGGTAGAGGTGGAGTGTGGCAGGGTTGAGGTGATAGGGGTGAATGATGGTGTTGGTGTGGCAGGGATTTGCAGGGTCACGGGGAGGGATTAGGGAGATGAGTGGTTTGACCTTTGGTTTGACCTGGGTGGTTTATTAAACCAGGGGGCTGGGTTGGTTGGGCTTGAAAAGGAGTGGGCTTGTGTTTTATTTTGGATTGGATAGTGGGATAATTTGGTGTTGGGTTTATGAATAAAAAGGGTCCATTTGGTAACTTAGTGAAAAACAACAAGGACCTTTTATGTAATTACTGATTTTTAAGGGACTGAAAGTGACACATTTCAAAAGTTATCACAAGGGTGAAACTTTTCAAGGTTGAATAGTACAAGGCCCAATTTTGATTTTTCCAATATTTTAATCCCAGGGACCAAAACTGTAAAACTCTGAAACTTGGAGGACCAAACTTGCAATTTTCCCAAACTTTTCCCCCAGGGACTGAAAGTGGCAATTTATGAATTCCAAGGACCAATGTTGGCTTTTCCATCCAAAATAATTGCTTAGGGGTCATTCCTGTCAATTTTGAAAGTACAAGGACCAAAATTGTAATTTTTCCAAACTTTTCACCCAAAGTCCATTTTTGATAACTTTTGATTTGTAAAGGACTTGGGTTGACTTTTCTTTCAAAATAAATGCTCAGGGACTAATTTTGACAAGTTTTGAAACTTGGGGGACTGAAACTGCCAATTATGCAAACTTTGTTCGTTTTTCATTTGTTTTTAAACATTTTGCATCTAAAACATATAAAACACAATTCCTAGAATAATTTCTGTATTTTGATGCATTTCTGAGTGTTTTTGGATGTTTTGGCAGTTCAGATACGATAAAAATGATGAGTATTTACACACTCATCAATCCCCCACACTAAACTATTGCTAGTCCCTAACAATCTTTTTGAGAAAAATTTATGGATTGAATCTCTTTACCAAAAGCCATCACTTCTGGAGTAGCCAAATGTTTCAGTTCAAGTAAGAACTATGGTCCACCTGATAACCATGTGATTTTGAGCAAACCACCAGCTGTCAACGGATTTGATTTGTCTTTACCAGAAGCCGTTTGCTTCTAGACTAGCCAACTCTTGTTGGACATAGTCAACATCTTGGTGAGCTGATTACCAATTATGGTTTTTCCACTGCCTTTACCACAAGATATAATCTTGCGGGCTAGCCAACTCGTTCACTTTTTAGGATATGGCGAGTTGAGATACCATACAATTTTGGGCAAATTGTAAGCCGTAAACGGATTTGATATATCTTTACCAAGAGCCGTTTGCTCCTGGATTAGCCAATCCTTTTGTCGTTTAGAAATGGTGGACTGATAACCACAAATTTTTTGAAACATAAGTGAATTTTTTTTTAAATTTTGGTAAAAACGGGGGTACTAGATGGTAAAATGTGATAAAATTTGCTAGAATTCCCCCCCCCCCCCCCACACTTAGAATTGAATATTGTCCTCAATATTCAAAGTCCCGGCTATTATGCCGACTCTTTGAACGTAAAAGGGCAACATTACAAACTAAATGTGGAAACACCAGTTTTTTCACTTTATTGGTAACCACAGTAGGGGTAACTCCCCCACACTTAGGGTGAAAACCCTATAAGCATGCTACTGTTTTTGTTTACCGAGTCGCTAGCTTGACTCGACCCCGAATTCATTTGTTCTTGGGGAAGCATGATGTGGAAGAAACAATCTCCATCGGACTTTCATTCAAGATGTTTGGACAAACATTTGAAGCACGTGAAAGTTCCACTCCGATGAGATAAGTACCCAGCTGTAAATAGTATAAACTATAAGCGGTGATGCCGGGGTCAAAGATAATGTCTTCATTCCCGAAGGAATGAAGAACAGTAGAAGTCACCCGGTAGGTGAAGAAAAGGAAGAAAACCATGATGAAAATCATGATAAAATCATCTTCCTCGAGAGCAGGCTCATTAGCCTGAATTTGGATTTCAAGGGTTAAGCTCGTTGGGTTTGAAAACATCCCGGGAGGGAGGGTGGGAATTTGCAAATCCTCATGATTGAGTGCATCTCCCCCGGGCTATCATACTCCGGAGGAGTCATGATATGAGTGAGTTCACCGGAGAACTCCTCATGAAGAGAATCTTTCACATGATGTAAATCTGTGAACTCTTGTTCCATTATGGACTCATCACTCTCCTCATCAAAGATTGGATTGTTAGAAATCATAGTGAATTCATATTCGAATTCAAACAGAGGATTGGTGAAACTCGCATTAAATGTTTCAGGAACAAGGTGATTAATATTCTCTTGTGGACTGTTGGGATAAGAAGTGAGTGATTGATCATGATAAAGGAGACTTTCAATCTCTCCTAGATCGGCTTCACAATCAAAGAGATCATCATCACTTCCAGAATGAAGTGGATTGATGTGAGTGAGTTCATCAGTGAACTCCTCAAGAAGAGGATCAACATCAGAATGTGGAACTGATGCCTCAACATACTCAATGTCTCCATGAAATGTACAATCATCATTAAAATCGGAGAAAGTCTCAAAATGACCTTTTGGACACTCAAGAGGGGAAGGTAAATCACATACATGATCAAAAGTTCCCTGTGACTCTCCTGGGATTAGGACAAGGTTCTCAACACTAGACTTTATGAATTCGTCCGATTCCTTTTTAGGAACAGTGCTAAGATGCTCATCCCCCATGTTCGGAGAGTGAGTGTGAACTTCGGGTGTGATATCAATAGACTGAGGGAGTTGAGAGGAGCTAGCATTCATGGATTGTACAAGTTCCATTTGATCTTCTGCTAGTAATTTCTCCGTTACATTATTTTCTCCCTGATTTTCAATTGAAGGAATTACAACTGATGAATCTTTTTGAATAATAACAATGTTATCTTCATCATCATCACTGTCATCATCGTCATCATATAGAGCAGCATAGCGAAGATTGGCACGTATTTTAGCTGCTCTTTGCTCAGCAAGTAATTCTTCCATGCTCAATTCGTTTCTAGCATCTCGTTCTTCAGCAAGTAATTCTGCCATGGATTTCTCACGAGAATCTTGAAACGATGTAGTAGCCAACTCCTCTTTAAGTTCTTGCACTATTTCAAGAGCTTCTAGTAAAAGGTCTTGCTCGGTATCATGAGGAGTTGCTTGGATCATTTGGTACTGTGGAGGTTGGTCTTGAAATGAATAGTCATAATTGTTACAAGGAAATGGATTCCTTGTTTGACAATCAAAACTGCAGTGAGGACCTCCACAGTATTCACAATAGTAAAACTGATGTGGCTGTGAGTCGTATGTGCTAGAGTCATAATTGTTATCAGGAAACTGCTCATAGACAAGCGTGCTTCCTGATTGACAATCAGAACCGTAGTGTGAACCACCACAGTGCTCACAACAGTAAAACTGTTGAGTCTGGTTTGGTGAATTGTATGGATATTGGTCATAACCAAAATTTTGATTATTTTGACAATCAAAACCTTGGTGAGGACCTCCACAATATTCACACGAAAAGTTTGGTGTATTTTGATACGAAGCATCATTGTGATTTGGATAATATGATTCTTGCTCGTATGAATGTAATGGGTAGTTGGAAAAATTTAGAGAGTCGTAGAATGAGTTCTGATTAGGATCATAAGCAAATGAATTGCTAGAACCACAAAACAAACAACTTCCGTCTCGGATATCATTACCACATTGTTCACATGTACACCAACGACATGGTAAACCAAAAAGCGGCTCACCACAACCAACACAAGGAATAAAATCCGGAGGTGGGACAAGTGGTGTGCTCTTAGAGCTAGGAATTTCCACTACTTCCGTTATGGTCTCGGGTTTTTGTCTTGATAAACGTGAAGATTGGGAAAGTCGTTCTGTTTAGTCACTGTCCTAAGCTATGTACGTCTGCTTGACGACCTTATAACCTTCTATCGTGACAGGTCAGGATTGATTCTTGACGGTTTAGGAGCAATTGTGAGCTTAGATTTTTGGACAACCGTAGGTTGGACGTAGTTAGCACTTCCATCGTCAAAGGGAAGTACAGGGTCCTTTGTCACCCTGGTTTCTTGTTCCATTTCCCTCACCGGGGAGGGAATAGGAATCGATGGTCCATCATAATCAACACGACATCTCGACATTTTTGACAAGGCCACAAGTTTTTCAATATTGCTCTCAAAGGCCCATTGTTCAAAGAAATCGTCATCGAGAGATGCCATAAGAATCAATTACAGGAGAAGTGGAAGACGTTAGAATCAAAAGGATAGAGGGTAAAGGGGTGAAGAATCAAAAAGGTAGGAGGGTAAAGGTGAATATTTTTTGTATTTTTGATACATTTTTATAACAAAGAAAATCTTTTTGTGTTTTTGTGTTCGTTGAAAACTGATTTAAAATGTTTCCGGGAACAGTTTTGTTTTTATAATAAGAAAATATGAACAAAAGATGGTAAATATACAATGAGTGTATATCCAGATTCACTAATCAGCAAAACCGTTTAGAATACGCGTACAACCTCCCCGGCAGCGGCGCCAAATTTTGATTGGTCCTAAACGTTCAACTAAAGTCAACCACGGATGTGGTCAATATAGTCAAACTCCTTAGGCTCAATGCTCCGTGGAAGTATAGGGTTTTCCCCGGGTCGTTATGTCCCGACGAGGTGTCATAGTAACTAAAACGGGTTTGTGATCGGGTGAATTTGGACAGGAAAGGGGTAAAAGGGTGATTTGAATGATTACGCTACGGAAATACAAGTGAAAACAAGTTTAAATAAACTAACTTAACTAAAACGTAAGGCCAAGTTACCCTGGAACGTATTTGAAATTAAAAACGCGCGTTTACGTTAAAAATAACGTCAACGCGCAAAATAAAAAGTGAATTTTAAGCTACGTTAACCCTATGGACATGAAAATTATATTTTTACGATCCTAATGATAAAATTTTTTTTTATAAAATTAAAATTAATTTTTACACTATGTATATAATTATTATTAATTAATTACTAATTAAATACTATTTAAACTAATTTAAATAATAAAAAATAGTAAATGAACAGTAAATTTTATAAAACTTTTTCTAAAAATATTTTATACTAATATTAATCTGAGAAAAATATAAAGGTTGTACAGAGCTTATTAATAAGCAGTACAAATAAGCTATAAGCTAAATAAAAACAAGGATTAGTATAAAACTAAAAAGGGTAAATGAAAACACTAAGAAAGCCTTAGGGGAGATGGTGCACCCTGTTGGTTTGGTGTTGACTAGTCAAACCAGGAGGTCAGGGGTTCAAACCCTACCCCTGGCACTTTTTGCAAAACATTTTCTCTTGGATTTTTTTCTTTACAAACACATTAAGCACTGAAAAATACACAACTTTTACAAAGATACTATTTACTGAAAAGCTTTTAATAAGCTTGTGCAAACAAGAACTCCCAACAGTTGGGCAATTTAAAGGAAAATGGATTAAGAATCTAGAAAAGCTAAACAACAAGCTACACACTGAAACTCAAGGCAAAAATAAGCTAAGGTAAGTTGAAAGGTACTTAAAATTAAGCCACAACAAAAGTTAAACACACTGAATAAGCTCGTAAGTCCAAATAAGCAGTTCCAAATTCTCACTTGACCAAACAGGCTTATGGGGTATTTGCAGGCCTAATTTTAGCTGAGGCCAAAGGCTCCCAAGCTTTAAACAAGCAATGATCCAACAAGCTTACCTGATAAGCTTCAAAATAAGCTAGAAATAAGGAGGTGGGGTCCACACGTGAGCTCAATAAGAGCTTGTGAACCTGGCCTGACTATACTAATGACTCAGATTATAGGCTTGGGTGGGTAGAATAGCACATCCAAATAAGTCAGGGGCAAAAGCTCCCAAGCTCATTATGAGCAATTAACCATCAAGCTTGCTAGGTGAGCTTCTAAGAAAGCCAAAGTCCCAGGTGTGGGTCCCACTATCAAACTCTGGCAGGGCTATGGAAGTTGGGCTGAGGAAGCAAATAAGCTGGTGCAGGGGAGTATGATTCAAACAGGCCACAAAGAAGAAGCAAATAAGCACTTAAAAAGAAAAATCATAAAATTAAGGAAAAATATGAATCATAAACAAGAGCTTCCAAATTTTTAAGATCCCAAAGCTCAAATCCTAGAACTGAAAATGGTGATCATGAAAAATCACTCAATAATTTGAAAAACTGAGAAACCATGCTATTTTGACTTTTTGTAATTTCCACATCTGTTGACTTTTGTGAACTTTAAATGCCTAAATCTTATCCTAAATGATGGATTAAGCTAATTTGATTCTAGATTAAACTAAAGGTACCCTAAATCTAACTACTAACAAGATCACAGATCCACAGAAACAGGTGTGAGCATAGTGAAATGATGATTTTGACTTTTCACTAAAAGGAAACTAGATTTTATGCTTTCTCAGACCTAATAGAACTTAATGTGAGCTAAGTGAACCAAATTAAACAACAACAACAAGCCTAAGTATACACAGAACTCTAAATCCAAACACCCCTATATATGAACTGTTTTCAATTTTTATGAAGCAACTACATAATTTGAACTATGAAATCTTGGTTTTAGCTGATAATATGAGGCATTAGAGTCATTTAAACCTAGAAAATCAGGTATGAACAACCATAAGTAACCAATTCTACAAAAATTCAATTTATCTCAATGTTGAAACAGTTGGTTTTGAATTATGATCTAAACGATACAAAACAGTCTCCTAACTATCAAATTGACTCAAATAAGCTACAATCACTACAAATAAGCAAGGCTAAGCAGGTTTTGAGCAATGCTACAATAAAAGCTTTAAATATGGGAAATGGCTTACAAATGATGCCAAGCATGAAACTGATGAACAAGGAACCAAGATCACAACCTATTGCCTCCCATGAGTCTCTAATACCATGAAGATCCAAATTCCACCATGTACTTGCTATCTTCTTCTTGTAAACTGAAATTTTTTATTTATAAGCTAATTATTTCATATTTTTGAGTATTTTCTTCTATCATGAGATGAACTAATATGAAAAACCATAGAAACTTAGGAAAACCTTAAATGAGCACAACTGAGCTTAAAGAAACACTGGAAACAACTTTTTAACAATATTTGAATGAAGTTGTCAATTCCACTCAAAGATGCTAAATCTGAAATTATAAAGATAACTTGAAATTGATGATACAAATGGTTTACATTGCACAAAATAAACTGATTACAACTGAAAATGTAACTTGAAGAGTGAATTATACTACCTACGTACTACAACTAAACTAAGCTAATTAATTAACTAACTAACCCTTCTTCTCTCTTTATTCTTTCTTTTATAGGCTTCCAAGGGTCCTTTGGCTCTTTCCCACTTAACTTTTGGGCCATTGGATGAGAATTATTGATCCTGGCCGTTTAACACTCTTTTGGCGGGAAATGGTAAACAAGCAATTTGGCAGCTTTCTTTTGGCAGGGGGTGTGGGTTTGTATTTTTGTGGTGGAAAGTAGTATTGGAGTGGGTAGAGGTGGAGTGTGGCAGGGTTGAGGTGGTAGGGGTGAATGTTAGGAATTACAATTAAGTTGATAAGACAAAACATGTGAAACATGAGGGACTTATGGAGACAAAGGAAGAAACTTGCAAAGAAAGAAAAAGATTACTGCATATCTTTTTATTATTCTAGAATATCCTTTGTAACCCTAGTATCTCTATTATATAAAGAGATACAGGGAATTGATATTATATACGTACAAGTTGTAAAGTCCAGAAAAAGTGTGTGTGTGTGTGTCTAGGGCGTATAGTTATTGTAAACGCCTAGACTTGTTGATTTGTGGTTAAGCCTCAACGATCTTAGATCGCTGTTATAGTGTAACCGTTCTACACTTGATCACGTAGCATTGGGGCTTTGGTGTATGTTAGAGTAGAGATGATGACGAGAAACCTTGTTAGCAATAATAAAGATGTTTTGTTTATTCCGCTGCGTACATGTTCTTTATCTTTATTATTGTGTAATCTCTAGATGAGGTCTAAACAACCTCGAGCTATAAACGATCTTAACATGTGGTATCAGAGCCATGGGGCTCGTGATCGTGGGATTAAACAAGGTTTGGTTTGTCGAAAATTGAAGAAAATTCGTAACTGGTTCGTATCTTCAAAACTCACTGCAGAGCAGTTTTCAAACATCGAGATCTCCTTCGTTAACTGTTGGATCGAGCTGAAATTTTTACTGGAGGTTCTTGACATTTCAAGGAAGAGTTCCACTAGAGGGATCTTCAATCTGAACTCTCAGTAAAAAGATAAAAATTGTTGAAGTCTGCTGCTGCAACATGTGAAAAAGTCGAATCTTTAGGGTTTTCTTGATACTTAACTTCATGAATTCGTATTTTCTTGTTCTAAGTTCATCATAGAAGTTGATTTAACGATGTTTTATGCCTATAATTCATGGAAGAAGCAGCTTTGAAGTTGATTCAATGTTTAGTGTTTCCTACTTTTGGAACCATAGATATTAGGGTTTGTTCTTCAATTCATGGTTTGCTTCATTATTGCTACTGGTTTTGGGGACTTGAATATTGTTTCAAGGATGAACCCTAGTAGTATATCTAACCATATTGGACATTAATGACGTCATGTATTAATGTTGCTGCTGGCATTGAGTGTTAACGCTTTCATCTTTTTCTATATTGATTTTCATGGTTTGGAATTATGCGACAACAGGCAAATTGTTACCTCGATGGAAGCAGATCTGATTTTACTTTGTTACTGGTGGTATGGCAGAATATTAGATAACGCTACTGGTGATAATGATGCTACAAGTAGACTTATGTGTGAAAAGAGTAAGGTTACTGATTACGAGAATGAGAGGTAGTAAAGGAGATGAGGTACGCATGATTGTTTTGGAGTAAGTCTACTGCTTATAACTGAGATTACTGGTGCACATGTAAGGTCACGATTTATGGAAACATGTTCCATTAAGATTACTGGTACGTTAAATGGTTTCCACTGCTCGACTTCATGGTTTCCACTGGTAGTTCAAAATTTACCACTGCTCGTTCTATTTTACCACTGTTAGTTTATTCGTTTCCACTGCTGAGCTCAACATGTTACCACTGCTGCTAATTCGTTTCCACTGCTACGCTTAGACGATTGATAATGAATTAGGCGGTTGGTGCTATCTCTTCGATGAAGTGGATTTCATATTATTCTTTGCTGATTGTCACTTCATGCATGCTGATAATATGATCTTTGTGGCTCACATTTATTCTCTTTTGACTGACTTTGATCATTGATTTATTATTATGGGTCAGTGGTACATCATGGGACGGTGGTAATTATAATCTTAAATGTTGTCTTTTGCCAGTGGTGAGAGGGATTTGGTTGTCGTTTATTATATATATTACCTTGGCATCACTTTAATCTGATTGGATGACATCAGGTGATTGGATTATAAGATGTTAATAACAGATTGTACAAGATCATGGGATGGCTATGTTTTTCTTGGAATAGCGATTAGACTGCGACGTGATTGACAAGATCATTATTTTAAGGTTATTGCTTTCTGATGGGCCAAGGAGATATTGGACGACACGCACATGAAGCTGTTTTGATTTTTGATTTATTGGTGCACTTCGAAGATTTGTTGCTTGGATATTATTATTCTACACCACATGTGTATGGTTCTATTGTTTGATACTGTGATATCATGCCAAGTGACAGAAAGGTTTTACTGTTGGTAGCATACAACAGTGAGGGGAAGCAAATATTGTTGATTGTTCACACACCTGGGGGATAACATACACAGTGGAGTTTGGATTTTTGTATATTGGTTCTTAACAGATACAAAGGCTCATTCTTATTGTTTAATTGATTACGAAGAAAGGTTCTTATCACTTATTTGATGATGAAGTGGAGTTTCACAGGTTTGTGTTTTATCATATCTTAAACGGAGGTACAACGTTTAGAGATAACTTGTTCGTTCGTTCAGGTGACTACGAATTGACAAACACTTGAAGGAGTTACGTTATTGTGCTCAGTGTTTATTGTCAAGAGATTGCGATCTCCCTATACGTTCGAAGTCAATTTTAGTACAAGATATAAGGCACAAGTTTTGGTGGTTCTACTTCATCATCAAGTTGGTTATACTTTGTTTTCTTCATCAGTAATCATTACATGGAGTCTACATTCAACAAATGGTTAACATATGGGTTTCATGGGAAGCTTAAGTGTTTAAATGTTTAACCATTTATATGCTACATCGAGGTGAAGGTTTTTGCTACTGCTAGTTGTTATTACTACTGATGGTTTTGATTTCTATTGTTTCAAGTACATCTATAGATGCGGAAAACTTAATGGTGGGCGACTTAGAAACATTAGAAAGATGGATTTGACGTGTAATATTGATTCGTGGTTGTGAAGATCAAGGTTGCTTACATTTGTCCCCTATTTGATGATGACAAAAAGGGGAAGAAGAATATTTTGAAGATTGCAGCTTGAAGATCCTTGATGATATGCATCGTTTAAGGGGAAGTCACATGTTTCATGACATACTAACTTCAGGGGAAGTTCATGCTTATTGGTTTTGTCATTATCAACTAGGGGAAGATTGTTGGGAATTACAATTAAGTTGATAAGACAAAACATGTGAAACATGAGTGACTTATGGAGACAAAGGAAGAAACTTGCAAAGAAAGAAAAAGATTACTACATATCTTTTTATTATTCTAGAATATCCTTTGTAACCCTAGTATCTCTATTATATAAAGAGATACAGGGAATTGATATTATATACGTACAAGATATAAAGTCCAGAAAAAGTGTGTGTGTGTGTGTGTCTAGGGCGTATAGTTATTGTAAACACCTAGACTTGTTGATTTGTGGTTAAGCCTCAACGATCTTAGATCGCTGTTAGAGTGTAACCGTGCTACACTTGATCACGAAGCATTAGGGCTTTGGTGTATGTTAGAGTAGAGATGATGACGAGAAACCTTGTTAGCAATAATAAAGATGTTTTGTTTATTCCACTGCGTACATGTTCTTTATCTTTATTATTGTGTAATCCTTAGATGAGGTCTAAACAACCTCGAGCTATAAACGATCTTAACAGTGAATGATGGTGTTGGTGTGGCAGGGATTTGCAGGGTCACGGGGAGGGATAAGGGAGATGAGTGGTTTGACCTGGGTGGTTTATTAAACCAGGGGGTTGGGTTGGTTGGTCTTGAAAAGGAGTGGGCTTGTGTTTTATTTTGGACTAGCAAGGTACCCGCGCAATGCGGCGGCGGGTACCCGGTAACTATAATTTGTGGTGAGTAAATGTTGTTCATTTATATGTTTTTTTCTAACAATAACTTTACGAAATAATGACAATTTTTTTTAAAATAACTATAAACCATAATAATGCAAATTATTTTACATCCAAATAAACATAAAACATAAATTAAAGATAAACGTCATTACAAAATATGTAATTTACATAGACACAAAAATGCCAATTATTAATATGCATCATTAGCTGCAATATCTTTATCCACAAAATCTTTAGACATTGAAATAAAAGTGAATGGATCATTGGTATCACCAAGAGTAGCTTGAGCATCTTCGTGTGGTGCAACTATCACCTCATCATCGTTGGAGTATCAAGAAGCCTTTTATGAGATCTTTTGTTACTTTTCTTAAATCCATTTACGTTTAGTACAAAACAACACTTTTCTTAAATCCATTTATGTTTAGTACAAAACAACCCAACAACATATATTTATAACAAAAATTTCGGCTAAAAGCCCAATGATTGCCCAAGTCCACACAACAATGCCCAATATTCATAGCTTTTTTACCCTAAAAATTCTCATACCCCTAATCTTACTCCTTTACTAAACACACACACCACCCTCCTTATTCCTCCTTCCTCCCAAAACAAAACACAAACATGAATGATATCTTCCTTCCTTATAACTTCAAAAACAAGAACATAATCCATCCTTATTACCCCTTAGAATAAAAAAACGCAGCAATACCCCACCTTACACCATCTTTATTACTAAAAAAACATATGTAGCATCAATGCTTCCTTATATCTCCTAAAGCCATGTAACAAGCACAAACCTTCCTTATAGTTCCTTTTGAATACGTAAAGCCACCACACACCTTATAACTCCAAAAATACCCCACTTGTCAAACTTTGAACAAAACCAAATAAAGTTTTATCACCTTAAGCTAAATATATGTTTATGCCACTGTGTTTCGGCTTAAATATGCTAAATGACTTCAAGATCTTGAATAAGATGTTGGGTAGGTTTGTTGTTTTTTTTGTTATGTTTAAGATTTGAGTTCAAGACCGATGATGTGTTAAAGATACTGAGGTCGTGTGTGTATTTGTTTTGACTCTTGAGTTGGAACTGTTATTTTAAAATATATGTTGTTGGTTGTTGATTTAGAATAGAAATGATAATAATAGTCGAGTTCAAAAACTTTTTTTTTACTCGGATATGTATTATTTTTTATTTGTTTCTGGAGTGTATACTCGATCGAGGGAATGACGGGTTTGTGAAATTGGGACGCGACCAACCTTCATCGACCGACTACCTACAGTGGTGGCGACTCGGCCGGTCAACCGATCAATGTGGGTAGCCAGAGAAAGAGAGACCGAGAGGGGTAAGGGAGATAAAAAGAAGTTAGTATTTTTTTTTCTTTGTGTTTGGTTTGTGATTAGGCTTTATATATGAAATATTGAAATTATAACGTAAACATTAAAAAGTAGTTAAGGTCTAGACATTTTTTTAAACGTATTTTGACCAATACTAAGAGACTTTATGACTTTAAAAGCCATTCCTTATTTTTGTATTAGCCATAAAGTTATTCATAAAGTCTCTTAAATGGCTTGTTATTAGTCATAAATGTATTAAAAATGTAACTAAATGGCTTGTTATTTCTTATTTGGGAAATGTTTTTTGTCTTAAAAATTTTAAGACTTCCTCTTTTAGAAGTCCTAAATACATTAGTATGTAGTATAGATTGGGTAGTGGGATAATTTGGTGTTGGGTTTATGAATAAAAGGGGTCCATTTGGTAACTTAGTGAAAAACAACAAGGACCTTTTATGTAATTACTGATTTTTAAGGGACTGAAAGTGACACATTTCCAAAGTTATCACAAGGCTGAAACTTTTCAAGGTTGAATAGTACAAGGCCCAATTTTGATTTTTCCAATATTTTAATCCCAGGGACCAAAACTGTAAAACTCTGAAACTTGGAGGACCAAAATTGCAATTTTTCCAAACTTTTCCCCCAGGGATTGAAAGTGGCAATTTATGAATTCCAAGGACCAATGTTGACTTTTCCATCCAAAATAATTGCTCAGGGGTCATTCCTGTCAATTTTGAAAGTACAGGGACCAAAATTGTAATTTTCTCAAACTTTTCACCCAAACTCCATTTTTGATAACTTTTGATTTGTAAAGGACTTGGGTTGACTTTTCTTTCAAAATAAACGCTCATGGACTAATTTTGACAAGTTTTGAAACTTGGGGGACTGAAACTGCCAATTATGCAAACTTTGTTCGTTTTTCATTTGTTTTTAAACATTTTGCATCTAAAACATATAAAACACAATTCCTAGAATAATTTCTGTATTTTGATGCATTTCTGAGTGTTTTTGAATGTTTTGGCAGTTCAGATACGATAAAAATGATGAGTATTTACACACTCATTATCCATTCAAACGAATACAACGTATAAAACTAATTCAATATTTCAAGCATGGTCTTGCGTGGATATTCGACTTTGACAAATTTCACTGTTTGATTAATCTTCTTCCGTCAAAGCGTCTATCTAGTTTTCTAAATTTAGATGTCATGCCTATAACAGATTCTAACATCTCTTACAAGATTCTCCATCCATGATTATCACAAAGAAAATATTGTATCAGTTTGTAGGTGTTAGGATATGATAATTAAAAAATTGCTTGGATAATTTTTGAATTGTGTAAAGTTTTGATGTCTACGCAAGAAATTTTGGTTACAAGAAATTTGTATAGTCATAAGACAAGCATGAACACTCAATATCTAGGCAAAAGAAAGTGAGCAAAACATAAAGAAGTCACAATCTTTCATGTTTATATAATAAACAAAGTGAGTTATGGTGAAAAGTCATAACCTTTCATGAATAGTTACAAGCAATTCTATAAGGTAATCAAAATAACTAAATATATTGTGTTTGTAAGCGGATGAAAATACAATACAACCCATGAAACAAATAAAAACTAGAGAAATCTATGCTTGGACCACCATCAATGGTGGTTAAGAGTTCATACTAAAGTTTTCACATCTAAACCCTAAAAATTAGCCCAGAAACAAAATCAGTTGAAGATAGATTCGATGTTGCATACATGAGTCTTGAAGGATTCGAGCTATAACTGTGGATTGGTACTTAAGATCTTGAACTTTGGGATGAGACATATAGGCGTGTACTTTTTAAAGAAGGTATTTTTTAGAAGGTCTATGATGTGTGTGTAAATACTCATCATTTTTACCTAATCTGAACTGCCAAAACATCCAAAAACACTAAAAAATGCATAAAAATACTGAAATTATCCCAGAAGTGTGTTTTATATGTTTCAGATGCAAAATAATCAAAAACAAATAAAAAACGAACAAAGTTTGCATAATTGGCAGTTTCAGTCCCTCAACTTTCAAAACTTGTCAAAACTAGTCCCTGGTTATTCTAAAACATGAAAAATTCACCAAAGGTCCTTTATGAATCACAAATAAACATATTTAGTCCTTTGGTGTAAAGTTTCACAAAATTACAAGTTTAGTCCCTCAACTTTGCAAAATTGACAAAAATGGTCCCTGGGATGTAAAAACTTTGAGAAAATCAATTTTGGTCCTTATACTAATCTTCCATGGCAGGAATGGTCCTTGGTTGGAAAGTTTGGTGAAATTACAAGATTGGTCCCTGAAGTTTCAAGTTTGGCAATTTTAGTCCTCGGGATTTAAAAATTGGAATTTATCACATATAACCCTTGTATTATTCATCATTGGAATGTTTAACCCTTTTGTAAGCTTTGGAGAAGTTACACTTCAGCCCCCCAAACTTTCAGAAAATTACATTTTTGGTCCTTGTTACTAGTACCAAATCAAACGGACCCTTTGTATTATTAATACCCAAAACCAAACACAACCATCACCCAATCCAGCCCACCCCTTTTATTTAACCAAGCCCAAACACCACTGGCCCAACTTCCCAGCCCAAACCACCCTTTAAATATTAAACGGGGTTTGACCCCGTTGACCCCTCCAAAACCACTCCCTCCTTCCTCCCTTACCACTGCAAACAAATACCACCCTCCGCATACCTGGTTTCACTTCCACCTCACCCACCACCTGTCCTACCCACTACCCTCCACCTCTACAACAAACCAAGAAATAATTAAACCCTTAAAACCCTCCACGCTACCCATAGCTGGCTTCTAGGACTTTTGGCGCCAAAAAACTATTTAAACGGCCAGGATGAGTTGCAGTCATCCAACAGCTTAGAATTAAAGTGGGATTTGCTCAGGACACTAGTAGGAACCTCAAAAGTCTATAAAGGGAAAGAAAGAAGCAGGGAGAGAGGGTAATTAGATTAGTTTAGTTTTAGATAATGTCGAGTTAGTGTAATTTAATCTCCCAGTTGTAATTTTCAATTTAATTATGTTAAATTCAATTATATTAGTGCAATGCAAGCCTTCTTGAACCTTTAATTACATCCTTGTTCATCAAATGCGTATTTAGCAATTTTAACATTGTTATCTGTTGTTGTTTTGGACTGATAAGCTTATACAAGCTCTTGACACAAGCTGATATAAGTTTTTAAAAGTCTAATTATTCAGTTATTTAGGAAATATAAAAAAATCCAAAAATACATGGAAATTACTCAAAAATAGAAAATAAATAAAAAAAACAGTGGTAATGAAGATTGAGAAATGGAGCATGGTGAATAATGGCTTGTTCTGGGATTAGTAACCTTGTGGAAGGTTGATAGGATAGGTGTGGTTCCATGGTTCTTGGTCTTTGATCACACAGGATCACTTGTGAGTGCATTTTTCTATTTTCTTGGCATTATACTGGTTCACATGCTTGTTTGTGTTTATTCTGTTCCATTATTGCTTATTAGATAAATATAAGTTCATACATTAGGCTTTGGTGCAAGTTTGTTCAAGTTTCTTAAATATTATAAAGTTTAAGTAGTGTTTGGATGATCTCTGCATCAGCACCCTTGTTGTTGTTATGGTGTTGTTTTAAGTTCTTGTAGATTGTATTAGGCCATAGTAAGTTAAACCAACCATAAAACTTTGGTCTCAAGTAGCAATAGTCAAAATCCTAATGTAAACACCTACACAGATTAACTGTGTAGGATTTAGAATCCATAAAACCTCATATCCTTGCATAAGCTGTTGTTATAGCTTAATTTAGTTTTATTTTAGCTTATCATAACATTATCAGCTTATTAGAAGCAATTTAAAGTCACATAAGTCAAACTAGGCCTAAATTTCAAAAAGTCAAATTGCTCCTTAAGTCAGAAAACCAAAACTTGCAAGAATTTTAGGGAATTTTGTGTTGTGATTCAGGCCTTGTGTTTTTTAGAATAAGTAGTCTCCCAGCTTAACTTTGAGATTTCATTATCACTTCATTTTTAGGATTTTTCCTGTGGGCCCTACACTGCCCCAAACACACCTGCAGGGGAAGCACCTCCCCTGCATCAGCTTAGCTGTTTCAACACCCCAACTTCCAGGGACTCTCCAATCCTCAATAGTGGGACCCAGGGCATGAGCCCTAGCTTTTTGGAAACCCCAATAAGCTGGCTTATTGAATCAAGTTCCATCTTGGTCCCTTGTTCACCCCTGTGGGCCCCACAGCACCCTGCAAGTGAGCCATTTGGCTTAAGTGGTCTGTGATGAGTATGGGATTGCTTATGGCTTAATCTCAGCTTATTGCTTGTTACTTTCCACTCCATTTAGCTTATTTCATGTCACTTTGTATCTGTTTTAGCTTATTTGTTCTTATGGTGCCATGTGCTAGCTTATTCAAGTTTTGACAAATCCTAATAAGCTTAAACATACAACCTGCCAAATTAATAAGTTCATCAAGTGCTTATTTTTTATTTCTAGAAAAAGTACGTTTATTAAAGTTGCTTAAAATTAGTAGTAAAATAGTTTTATAAAAGAAAATTTAGAAAAAGCCAACTTTAATATGATAGCTTCTATTTAAGCCATTTGGCTTATTTTCAGCTTATTTAAAAAGCAATTTTCATTTTTATAATTTTCATAGCTTCCAGTAGTTATAAAATAATTTTAGAAAAAGTTTTATATTTTTCACTGTTCATTTGCTATTTTTCATAATTTAATTTAGTTTTTAATAATTAATAAATAGTTAATAATTAATAATAATTAGATAAAAAGTGTTAAAAATATATTTTCTGTTTTAAAATTAGTTTTATATTATTTTAGATTTTTCCAAGTTTAATTTAAATAATTAATAAGTAATTAATAAATAGTAATTAATTAATAATAAATATATAAATAGTGTAAAAAATATAATTTTAGTTTTAAAATAAATTTTATAATATTTTAGATTTTTCTAAGTTTTAATTTTATTTTTCTAGACTTATTTTACATTTTCTTATTATTTAGTGTATTATTAAATAGTTAAAATTAGTAATTAATTAATAATAATTAATTAAATAGTTGTAAAAATAATTTTAATTTTTCAATAATTTTCTTGTATCATTAGGATTGTAAAAATATAATTTTCATATATCCATAGGCTTTTTATTTCTTAAAACTCACTTTTTATTTTGTACGTTTACGTAGACTTAAATTAAACGTACGCGTTTTAGGTTTTTAATCGTTTTTAAATATCTAGCTTTCACGTAATCATTCTCCTGGCTTATTTAAGCTATTTTGTTTTATAAATCCTTAGATTAATCACTCACTCACACTTATACCCTTTCCTATTCATAATCACCCGATCACAGATTCGTTTTTAATACCTTCGCACACCTCGTTGGGACATAATGACCCGGGGAAACACTGTACTCCACGGAAGCATTGGTTTAAGCTGTTTGACTATTATGGTTGACCATTCACAAGTGGTTGACTAATAATTATCTGGCTGTTTACCACCAATCAGTCTAAAAAGCTTTTTGTGTAGTAGTGTAATTACCATAACGGAAGAGAAAAACTAGTAAACATGTTCATAGACTAATAAAAGAAATAATACAATGACCACATATTTTTAATGATTGCAGTAGTGTATTTATTTACGTTTAGTGTATCTTTTTGATGATTTTAGTGTCGTCAAACATTGTCTGTGATAGTGATTTATGAAAAAAAAAATTAAATTTCAGTTTGTTATAATACGAGTTCAGAAGTGTGGATTGCATGCTTGTATAAATTTTTAACTTGATTTAAGATACAATGGATAAGAAAAGTTGTAGCGACAGATTATACTCCACTTAAGTGTTGCAACAATTCAATAGATGTAACTATTCAAATGGTACTAACAGAAAAATTGCTACTAATGAAGCATCACTTGAACCTATTTGAAGTACAATGACTTTCACCAAAAAGTCGCGACGATTCATCAAAGGGGTGTGAATTTTTGTAAAATCGAAAAATTCATAAACCTAAAATGCGTATAAATTTGAAATTTTTTTAAGCTTTGTGATATTGCAAATTAAACTTTACACTTTATAGTATGTGAGAATTAAAACTAAATTAATATTACCCTAAGTTATGTCCTAATTAAATAAATGATACTAATAAAAGTTCCCTAAATATTTAATGTATTTGATTAACATTTGAACACTCTTTGACGATTCGGCTATAAGCTCCATTTAATCGATCTATTTAATCTCCAAACTGAAACATCCTTAAATCATACTATCTTATAAATCATTTAAGCATTCTAAAAAAAGAAATACTTAAAATTAAGCATTGCAAATTCTTAAGCTAAAAGTACAACTAATTAAAACACATTTTCTAACATTAAATAATTACAAGTTCTTAAGCTAAAAATACAACTAATTAAAACACATTTTCCAACATTAAATACAATCTTTAAATAGAAATACTTAAAATTCAGCATTACAAATTTTTAAGCTAAAAATATAACTAATTAAAACACATTTACTAATATTAATAAACTGGTCAATAAATACAATTAATGCAGTTATTAAAACACCCCTCACATAAGAAATACAAATTATCAAACATATTATACAACCAGCTTAAACACAATTCCTACATTAAATATCACTAATACAAATAATAAAGCACATATACAAATATTCAAGCCCGAACGGGCAACGGGCCAAATGGGCTCGAGCCTGAATTGGCACGGGCCAAACGGGCTCGATCCCGAACGAGCACGGGCCAACAGGCTCGAGCCCGAAAGGTTTATAACTCTTAGCTATCACTTTTTCCTTTTTGATGTCGTTAACATTTATTTTAGGGTACCCGCCGCTGCATCGTGCGGGTACCCTACTAGTATTTTTAAAGCCCAAATTTAAACCCTTAATGACATTGAATGTATTAGAAACCATAAATGGTAATATTTATTTCGACATTAATTGAAATGTGTTTAGAAGACCTAAATAGAAATTATTTAACCTAACCCTAAGTGGAGACAATTATTTTGTCATTAATGAGACTTTAAAAGAAACCCTAAACCTAATGACATTTAATACGTATTTGTAACCTTATTTGATCATTAAATGGAATTTAATATGTTTTTAAACCCTAAGTTGACTAAATGTAGAAACTTACTAAATATGTTATAAACCCTAATCCGTATAGATTCGTTGAAGAACGTCCATTGATTTGTTTGCTTTCCGTTTAATTGAATTAAGGTACGGATATTCAGTCTTACTTTTAGACATTATTTCATTTGCATTTCGTATTGGTACGGATATTCTGGATACCTATTTCTATTTACATCGTTATCGGTTGGTTCGTTTGTTTGATTACTCGTTTATCATGATTCGTATTCATTGACCTTGATTCATTTACTATGATTTGAACCTTTGTTTATGATCCATTTTGTTATGACCCATTTGACTTGAACCATTGATATTATCCTTTTGTTGTGATCCATATGATATGATCCTATTGTTATGAGCCCTTTGTTTTGATCCATTGCTCAAGGTACTATTCCTAGCCATGAAGGTAACATGGCCATGTCATTGAGGCACCAATGGCATGACACTTTTTGTAGAGGCGTGATTGATCCACGGCGTTTCCCTTATCTGTATCTGTGGCCATTATCTGAGTATGTATGCTAGCCTTGAGCTAGTGTATGTGCAAATCTGTTTTGCAGGGGAGCGTATGGATGCATCCTAGGTAATGTGTATTGATATCTGGTGATTGGTAGGTGTGTGACCCTACACCCCATCACAATCCGGTACATTAGAGTCTGCAACTTCATGTACAATAAAGGAATTGACGGTATAATGAATTGTGAAATGAAATGTTTGATTGATTGTTTTGGTACTTGAGCAAATTCTGTTATTATTCCTTTACCATTTCTGGACTATTATTTGATTACCATTTTCATATGACCCTTCATATTCTTTATAACCTTTACTCTCAACAGGTTCACATTGTATTGTTTTTTTATTCATTTATGTTCAGTTATCTTTCATATGTTTATATCTGTTCACTGAGCGTTAGCTCAGCCACATTTTCTTTTCCCTGCAGCAGGTATCAAGCTGGAGGCTGGGATTGAGTGATGAGAGTAGGAGCTTTTTAGTTGACCAACCATACCTTAGTATTCATGGATTTTATTTTAGATTTTTATTCTGATTATTTTAGAAGTTTGCTTTGACCGTAATTGTTTTATTAGTCCTTTTGGTCTCAAGACTTGTAATTTATTTCATTAAGTCTTCCGCTTGCGCTTTATGTTCTGAAATGACACCATAATGTTACACTTTAGACCCTTGTCGGGTTAGGGTGTTACAATTTTGGTCAAAAATCACTTTGTTTATCATATATATTCATCTTTTTGGTCTTTCATATGAACAACAATTATTAAAGTTCTCTATTTTTCCCTCTTTTTCTTTTGTCTATAATTTGAGTTTCTTCTTTTCTTATTTTAATACAAATTTGATATAACCCAAAACACAAAAATGGTCCAACTAAGCCCTAAACGACTCTCTCATTTGGCGAAAAAATAAAACCCTAATTTTTCTAATCGTTCTTCACTAAATCTCCTAAAACCCTTGTGTTTCGTTCATCAATTTGTAATAGTTTGTAATTAACATTCATGTTAGTTAGTATCATGATTAGATTGGTGCTTGTTATGCAGGTTCTTGGTAGTTTTTTGTGTAATCATTTTTTAGGGTTTTGTTCAATCCGACTTGGTTCTTGTTATAACACCACCTCCTGATTCTGTTTAGGTCAGTTCAATCATTTCTTTTCTATCCTAATCAGTGGTTGGGGTTTGTTTAAATCGATTCTATATCTACCTGGTACTATTACTACCTTATGATGGGTTAGGTTTTGGTTCTCATGCTTATTAAACCCTAACATGCGTTAGGGTTTTGTCTTCCTAGTTGTTGTCATTGCTTTATGATGTTTGCTGAATTTGGGTTCGTATTGTGTTTCTTGGTTTTGTTAGTGGGTTTAGAGAGATGGAAAAAGGATTTTTAAATAATACTAGTGCCTCCAAATTGTTGAAATCTGGTGGCAATGGGTTGGATGAGGGTGGTGACCGGAATAAGGTTGTTGCACCTAGTTTGGCCGATTAAACTAGGGTTGATAGTGAAGTTTTAATGCGTAATGTTGCTTCAAGATTAAGGAATATGACTGAGAAAGAGGGTATCGAAACTATAGGTTCGTACAAGCCTGTACGTGATTCCAAGTTTGATACCAAGAAGTCGTCAACTTCTGTTAATCATGCTTGTGTGTCGACTGTAAGTGGGGGTGATTCAACCCTTACTTCTATGGAAATTAATGATTCTAAGGTTGCTAATATTCCTAGTCTAACGGTTACTATGAATAAGGAAGCTGGTGTGAGTAAGGGTGAGGGTGTTACTGATTTGCCTTATGGTCCTAGTCTTAACCTTAAAACCAGCATGGTAAGTGATAACATTGCGAGTATTGGTAATGAGCCACATGATAATCATCCTAATATGTTATTGATCATGCGGTATTGCAAGCTTGCAACAGTTTTGAGGAAGCAATGTGCGATGTTGCTAGTGCTAACATGGCTACAAGTAATTGTCTTATCATTTCTGATTGGACTGAAGAGGATGGCGATGTAAACTTGTCTACACGTGTTGATGATAACACTTTGATGTCACCTACTATTAATCTAACTACACAAGTGGATAGTCCTAGGCAAGTTCATAAGTCTAATGCTGGACTTAATATGTATGTTGGTGATAATTTGCCTAAAACCACTAAAATAGGTAACAAATCTAATGTGGTTAGATCTAATACAAGAGTGGACGATATGGGATCTACATCATTTGCTAATGTTTTAAGTCCGGAACGTATCACTCGGAAGGTTAACTTTCGACCTTTGGTTAATAAGAATCGTATTGAAAATCATAACACTTTATTACCAAAGGCTGCTATGGAGAGTGTTTTGAACCGGTATGATAATACTCTCATTGGTTTCTTCGTTGGTAAGAATATTGCTTTCCCAATTGTTCAAAACTATGTCACAAATACGTGGGGTAATTTTGGTTTGAAGAAGCTTATGAAAAATGATGTGGGTGTTCTCCACTTTAAGTTTGATTCTAAAGAGGGTGTGGATATTGTGCTTCGGCGGTGCCCTTGTGTTCTCCACTTTAAGTTTGATTCTAAAGAGGGTGTGGATAATGTGCTTCGGCGGTGCCCTTGGTTAATCCATAATTCGTCTCTTATTCTTACCAAATGGACTCCTGATGTGTCGCTAACCAAAAGTGAGGTAACCAAAGTTCCAGTGTGGATTAAATTGCATAATGTGCCTTTACTTGCATATTCTGAAGATGGTTTGAGCTTGATAGCTACACAAGTTGGTAAACCGATTATGTTAGATGCTTTTACAAGCTCAATGTGTGTTGATTCATGGGGACGCATTAGCTTTGCTCGTGCTTTAGTGGAATTATAATCGGATTCTGAGTTAAAATGCTTAGTTACTATGGCTATCCCTAAAAAGGTTGATAGTGGTTTTATTACTGCTTACATCAAGGTCGAATATGAATGGAAGCCTCCTCATTGTGAGGAGTGTAAAGTGTTTGGCCATGACCTTATTAGTTGTCCTAAATGTGTTAAGGAGGCGGTTCAAAATGACATTATGGAAAAGACGGATGATGGTTTCAGAGAGGTACAGAATTGTAAGGGTAAAGGGAAAAGGGCTGGGGTTCAAATGCCGCAGAGAGAAGCGTTTCGTGGCATTGATGTTGATAAAAGGGTTTATTTTAGGCCTTCTAAGCCTAAGCAGGTGTATGTAGCTGTGTCGAAGAAGCCGAATACTAATAAGGAGAAAATTAATAATGAGGCAAGTACGAGTGGGACGACAGTTGCTACATCAAACCCATCTGATGCTCTTGATATGGATGATACTGATGAGAATGGTATTCCTTGTCCTACTTCTATTGTTGAGAAAATTGGAAAGCTTAAAAAGCTAATTATTGATAGGAAAACTACTCTTGTGGATGATAATGGTCATCCTCTAAAAAAGGTTGATTATCCGGATAATAAAAAAGAAGCTAAGGTAGATGGGTCTCAAAAGATTGGTAAGGATTCAAAAGAGCAACTTGTGAGTGACTTGAGAGAAAAGTAGCAGGTTGCGGCTTCGAAACCTAGTTCCTCTTATTCTTCGTATGCTAAGCCTAGTTCTTCTTTTTCTCCATGTATTTATTCAACAAAGGTTGTTAACCCATTCTCTAAGGTAGGGGATGTGGTTTATTCTGACAGTGATGAGGATGAGGTTCTTGAGCCGGATAACCCTATGGCTAAGTATCTTGTAACAGCGGGCGGCGGTTATGAGCTTGAAGATTACTTCTCTGATGATTATGCGGCTCAAGTCTATGATTTACCAAAGCACTTGGATGATTTCTGTGACTAGTATGATATCAAGCTTCGAGATTGACATGTCTTTCTTATGTAGTGTTTTGGTTGTTGCACTTTACGTGCTTGTTTGTTGCCCATGTAACGGGCCGAGATGCAAGATTCACTCTCATCCGTTGTACTTAATCATTCTTTGGCATAATATATTTTAACAGGGTGATCCCCTTTTACCAATAAAAAAAAAAAAAAAAAAAAAAAAAAAAAAAAAGGAAGGTCCAAATATATTGTATTAGGAAAGTGATGAAACGGTTAAGACTGATATTATAATCGTTCACAAACCGGCCCTAAAACGTTCTCTCGAGTGGCGACAAACTAGACGGCTAAACTTTGATCTTTAATCTTTGATTACTGCATATTCCTTGTTTGGCACCTAGTGCATGGTAATTACATCCTTGTTTCTACCTGATTGGTTGATCATCCAATATAATTTCATTGTAGTTCTTATTCAATCGTGGGTCGGTGGCTACTTTGTATTATATATTGATCGATTGTCGGTGTTAGTATATTATATTCCATGCATTAATTTGTCCCTAGATTCTATCATTGTGGTTCACACTTAATTTCATTATCTGACTTTGATTTATTGATTCGCTTTTCAATCACTGATTTCATTCGTGAGTCGGTGGTTCTCATTGTGATTCAATCGGTCAGTGTGATTTGGTTTATTTACAATCGAGCAGTATTCATTAATTGTTATCTTGAACTGTTCGACTTTTATTAAGATGGGAGGTTAGATTCTTGATTAGTATTGTTATAAACCCTAATCGCTAAGATTAGGGTTTCTTTTCTCTTCTTTTTGGTTTCGCATGCTGCTGGAGTATCGGTTCGTATTCTTGTTTGATTTGGTAACGTGGTGGTGAGAGATGGAGAGGGGTTTTATGAGTCCTAGTTCTAGTAAGAAGGATGTTAGTGTTTCGAGGGTTGAAGTTGATGAGTTGGCTGCTCGACTGAAACGAGGTGAGGATGGGAATGCAGTTACAACACATCAAGAGGTTACTACTAGTACGAATGGAGCCCCAACACATCAAGAGGCGCCGGTGTCACTTGATTTTGCTAGTACTCATGTTCAACCTAATGTGACTAATGTTATTGATTCGGACTATAATGGTTCACAACAGCCAAATGTGGAGCAATTGATTGCTAATGCGCATCAGAATTTTGATGAAGCCATGAATATAATTCAAAGTGATATTCGTGCTACTATGGCTTCCTCTTCTGATCTGCACAATCCAAGCGGTAGTGGGCTTCAACCTAATTTGAATGTTACTAATAGTACAACTAGTACTCCTCCTAATGTACCCAAGGTTGATACTACTAGTGGTAATGGAGTGAAGTCGGTTTCTTATGCGGGTGTTGCTTCTTATGAATCCCAGAAACACGTGTCTAATTTTCGGAGGTTAGAATGCAACAATAAGAAGGATGATGTTGATCTGTCAGTCCCAATGAAAGTAGTGCAAGAGGTTAACATGAGGTTTGAGAATACTCTCTACGGATATTTCCTTGGTCAACGCCTTGCTTTTCCTGTTGTTGATTATTATGTTCGCAATGCGTGGGCTAAGTATGGTTTACAAAAGGTTATGATGAATGCTAAGGGTTTCTTTTTCTTCAAGTTTACTTCGAAGAAAGGTGTTGATGATGTCCTTGATAATGGTCCTTGGTTGATTCGTAATGTCCCTATTATCCTTAAACCATGGACATTGAACACCAACTTGCTTAAAGAAGATTTGACTAACATTCCGGTGTGGGTTAAATTCCATGATGTTCCTTTAGCTATGTTCTCTGATGACGGGCTTAGCCTTCTTGCTACTGTGATTGGGACGCCCAAAAGGTTAGATGCCTTTACTAGTCAAATGTGCAAGGAATCTTGGGGCCGGAGTAGCTTTGCTAGGTGTATGATTGAAGTAAAGTCGGATGAGGTACTAAAGGACAGTCTCACTGTTGAGATTCCTCTACTTGATGGTACGGGTTCGACTATTGAGATGATCCGGGTTGAATATGAGTGGAAACCGCCTCGCTGTGATAAATGTAAGGTATTTGGACATACTTTGGTTGAGTGCCCTAAGGTTGTCATACCGAATGCTCAACCTACTAAGTACGCAAGTGATGGGTTCCAGCCTGTTAATAATAAGAAGAAGGGAAAGCAAGTTGGTTCGAATCCGGGTCGAGGAGGTTTTACCAAAACTGTGGTGGGTAAGCATTTTGAATATCAGCCCAAAAAGACTCCTCCCGAACCAAAGAAAGCTAATGTCAATAAGAAGAAGGCTTCTGATGTGGCTAGTACGAGTGGAACCAAGATCACTACTTCTAATCAGTTTGATGCTCTTAATATGGATGATACAGATGGTTTTGGTATTCCTAAGGTTGTTACTAACAAGGATGTGGATGCTGGCAGTACAATGGAAGTTAATAAGGATGAGTCGGTTAAGACTGGTACTACATCACAAGTCCCTCTTGTGAGTGATATGCAAGAACCGCTTGTGAGTGATTCAATGGGAACAATGGAAGTTGGTTCTACTCTTATTGTTGAGAAAATTAGTAAGCTTGAAAAGCTACTGATCGATGGGAAAGCTACTCTTGTGGATGATGCTGGTCATCCTATTCCGTCTACCTCTGTCACTAAAAGGACTAATCCATTTTCAAATGTGGGTGAGGTTGAGGTTTCTGATAGCGATGAGGATGAGGTTCTTAACACGTTCGACGAATCAGCAAATCTTTTTGGTGATGGTCATGATCGTGAAGATGAGTATGACTATGATGATTATTCGAAGCAAATTTATGATCTTCCAGGGGAATTGGATGCTCTTAATGCCATTTATGGTGTTAATCTCCAAGGTCGTAGGAAGTAGTTTATCTTTTGTCAGAGTCACTACTATCATGTGATTAATGGTTTGTTTTCTTGTTTTGAAAATAGGAAGTATCTTGTTATGTAAGCTTTTCGCCTATGTAACGGGCTAAGATATGTGATTCACCCATATCCGTTGTACTTAAACGTTTTTTTGGAGTAATATATTTACCGGGTCGTTGACCTTTTACCCAAAATATAATCGTTCACAAACCACCAAATTCCTACATATCTTGCTATCTAGATTGACTGTTTTGTCTTTAGAAAAAACTAAATAAACCTTTCCGAACGATCATTATCACAACAATCTCAATTTGATGAAAGATTACAATGCGTTGGTAATTCAAAGTACAACAGCTACATGAACAATTGGTCCTAGTTGAAGTTCAACAACATCTAAATTTAGAAGATAACACAACTAAAATGGTACTGATATACCTTAATGGAAAGTAAACAACACAAGAAAAAAACAGAAAATCCTAGATAATGTTGTTGTGCTTATAGCAATGTCAATTTGATTTAACATCTCTTCTCCATTTCTAGGCACAAATGAAGTCCTTGGGCAACTCTTTGCCACAAGTGTTAATAAGCAAGCTAAGTGAGATAGGAATATTAATGTTAATTCCAAGAACATTGGCTTTCAAAGCAGTGCAAAGGCAGATTGCAGCTTCGAGGTCGAGAAGGCCACCAAGGGCTGAGCAGCAAGGGTGGTCTGGCGGGTTCCCGATGACCGTCCCGATGGAATCATTAAGCAACTTAGCACAAATACCTAGTTTCAAGGCATCCCTTGGGCAATTACCCTTAGGGGCAATTGGCTTTTCAGCCACAGGAACAGCTGGAGTGTGGCAAGTGAAGCATGCTTGTGTGGCTACAAAGAGAAGGAGGTTGGTGGCTAGGAAAAGAACGCTAGACTTGTTGAAAGCCATTGGTTTAGTTAGAGAGATGTTGGGTGAGGATTATCAAGTGTGTTTAGGGTTTATATAGATAGAATTAAGTGATATTTTATTCACAGAAACATACATGTTGCATCTACATGACAAAAATGCATGTGAAGGAATGCAGGTACTAGTTTCATTGGTTCGTTTCAGGTTCAACATAATTGTTTCATAAACAGAACTTTGTTATTCTATATCTATATGGTAAAGTTGATCGACCAAATAATGAATATCACAATTTCCAAGAAAACTAGATTTTTCCGTGACTTCTTTCATGCAGACCGTACTTTGTTTCGTATGTATTGTCAAATGATTTTCAGAGACTTGCCTATCATAAGAATCACGTTAAGAATAACATATAGAAGTCACCTTATGTATGATTTAACTATTTAAGATATAATTGTTTATCTGTTCGTTTCACTACAAAAAAATAGTTGATTCCTAACATTTTTATTTCTACACTTTTTAAAAGTGTGTAAAATTTTATTACTTTATTAACACTTAAGAATGTGTAAAAATTGATTACATTAATAAGTGTGAAAAAAAATTGTAAAGCAATAGATGTTCCTCATTCATAATTGAGTCAAAAAAAAAAGTTCACACTTTTAAGTGTGAAGAATTAAAATATTTCTCCACACTTTTATTTGTAATACCTAAATTCTTCACACTTTGAGGAAGTGTGGAGATTTTAATTCTTCACACTTTGAGCAACTGTAGAGAATTTGGGTGTTACAAAATAACCTACACACATATAAGTGTGGACATTTTTTAGATTTCTCCACATTTAAAAGTGTGAACTTTTTTTGAAACAACTATAAGTGTGGAAAATCTATTGTTTTACAATTTTTTACTATACTTATTAATGTAACAAATTTTTACACATTATTAAGTGTTAATAAACTAATTAAATTTTACACACTTTTTAAAAGTGTGAACATTAAGTGTGAAAAAATGAATTTTTTTTGTAGTGTTTCCTTGGTTGTTTGTCGTGTTTCATACTTACATATTTTAAAGAATTTATTTTCAAACGAAACTTTATTATACATATATCATCTATCTCACAAATTATATAATTTAAGTGCTTTCAGCTAACTTGAATTTGTAATCTTTTAGTTAACGGGACACTCACATAACACCAGACAAAAAGCATAGAGTATTTAAATGAAAGATTAAAACATTGAAAAGAACACATGAACAGAATCAAAACACAAGGTCACCAAGTGCATTTATGAAAAATCAAACAAGACTACATACATAATTTTTTTAGACCGGGTGCATTTAAAAAATTCGAGGTTTTGTAACAAAATTAATACCACGGCACAAAAAATTTATAAGTGTCCCGGGACCCCATGAGAACCTCTGGTTCCGTCCCTGGTAAAGAATTACTCCCTCCGTCTCAAAGTAATTGTCCAATAATAAACAAAGACACAATTTAAGTAAGAAATAATTGTTATAACTTTTTTTTCTTCAAGAATGACAGTTTTACCCTTAACTAATTAACTAATTTATTTTTTGAAGTTTGTAATAAATCTCAAATGTAATATAGTAAACTCGATTAAAATTTGGCAATGGGCAATTAATTTGGAACAACGTAAAAAAATATGAACAAATAAACTCGAATACGTCAATACCACTCTATCCAAATAAACAATGCTTTTCAACTTCTATTTGATATCCTGGTGTGTGTAAAGAACTTGATGTCATTAACGATAAGTTCTTGAATGTTATGAGCTAAACATGGTTTCATTACGAAAGCATTAAACGATCCATTAGGTGGATTGTACAACAGCGTCAAAAGGAAAATAACGCTATGTAAAAAATTTTGGTTCGGTTAATTTGCAACGTGAGAACATCGTTGAGGTTGTCGATTTTCATCCTATCTTGTGGATATAGTCATATAAATATAGTATTGAAACATAAACCAACATACATACAGAATGAGTACAAACAAATCTCAATGAATGGATAGTCGGAAGTTCCTTAATGAAAATGCCAAACGTGAGGTTGTTCACGTTCCTTCGTTTCACAAATTAAACTAATAAACATGAAATCTTGTTCATTAGACGAACTTCAAACACTGCACAGATATTTAATAACCGGTTCTAAAGTCTCCAAAAATATATGTGATGATACCCATAGCATGTGATTTGGATGAAAATAAAAGAGCAAAGATAAGGACTACTGTATTACAGAGTACTTGTTTTTTTTGTTAAGTTGTTCTATATTTATTATCTGGATGAAAATCAAACTATGTATGGACTTTAATTAATTGGTAAAAGTATTTGTATAATAGCAAAAAACATATATTTATGAATTTTCTGGATCTCAAAAATTTATATATTGATGCCAGCCGTAGAATGAACTCCCGTGAAGCATGACTACATATGATTTTTGCATGTATTCTGCAGAAATACATGGTTATTTTGTCATTCTGTTTGTCGTGATAAAAGGACAATAATTTATCTATTCTGAGCAAGGCAATCTTGGCATTGTCTTTACTTAAAATATCATATCAGTGTACAACTTGTGCTGCACACATTATATAATTATAGTAACGAATGGTTATGAAATTGGTTGGGTACATAGCCTTCACATTCTCTTGGCCAAAGCGGACCACCTCCATAAATATTACGTAGTATCTAATTAACGAGAAATTGTTTGTTGTCAAACAAATGCCTGTTCAGGTTTAATGCAAATTAGGAAAGAAACCACCAGCCTCCAACCTGATGAAAAGATTAGACCCGGCAAGCAATGACATTATGTTGTTCCTGTTTACGTAGTACGTAAAGCAATGATTCATATAAGTTTACGGTACCGTATGAGATGAGGCTAATCGTATGTTTGGTTTCCCTGCAAATTGCAATGACATTATGTTGTTCCTATTTACGTAGTACGTAAAGCAATGATTCATATATGTTTACGGTACGTATGAGATGAGGCTAATCGTATGCTTGGTTTCCCTTGAAAACCCGATATTAGAGTGTTTATCTAAAGCCGAGGTAACGCTCACACGCAACTAGGATTTAGTGTGTCAATGTGGAGAATATGAGTTTGGTTTTTTTCAAGAAATGCATATGTATATATAGGAATGCATTTAGGTTATGTGTGATCCATGGATGCGATCCAATGGTTCTGGATGACCCACATGGAAGTCATCCTATGGAGGAGACAAAAATGACATGTGGTATGTCATTTTTTGCTCTTGTCATTATAGAATATACATTTAAGGCACGATCCGCGTGTCATAGTGAAATACTCGTGGCACTACCTCTGGACCAATGAGGTAGCTACACGTGCTAGTAGTATTATAATGGTTTTGAGGATAAATCACAATGTCAGCTGTCGCCTGGAGATTGATTCTCTAGGCAAGATTTATTACGCTCTCGGTTGATTTCCCAGGCTAAATGTATTCGGCCTTTAGCTTTGTGGTCCAGTTATAGCCGTATGAGTTTTAGTCATTTGGGTTAAAACTCCAGATAGTTCCTTTCACTTGTATTTGCATTTCATACATAAATATGTTAGTCTTGATAAAGGCTCAAATGTACTTGCAACTCATGTTCCGCTTGCTCCAATACCATGAAACAAGCCCTTTTTTCCTCGAGCTACTTCCTAGAATGTCTGTTTTATTAATTTGTAAGTTTCCGATATCAAAAAACGAATGTCAATGATTCAATGAAATCCTTATTTGTTTGTTGAAATTTTTAAATATATAGCTATTTTGATAAGTACATGTTAGTTTTTGTGTTTGGAGAAATTGGGAGATTTTGCTATTGTTTTCAAAAGAAGAAGGTGAAGAGTGGTTTTCAAAGGAAAAAATATGAATGGCTTGAAAGGGGATCGTGAAATAGGTATGGGAATTGTGAATAAAGTAAACATGATTGGTGGAATAAAAATGAATGAATTTTGACATATGCACGTGGGTGAAATGGGTGAAGACTCAATTGGTAAATATTTGGTTTTTGGTTATTTTTGTAAAATGGGTTGCGTAAGAGTCTCTTTTGGTAATTTATTTTTGAAAATTTATCTGAGGTTAAACTTGAGTTTCAAAAAAAAAATAATAAAAATAATAATAATAAAAAAAAAAAAAAAAAAAAAAATTAAACTTAAACAATCAATCACTATACTCTCCGATTAATTGATAAGTAGCTATATTGATCCATATATATACCACCAGACCAAAAAACATGCTATACGTTTTTAAAGTAAGTTGAACTATTTGATTCTATTAATTGACCATCATGAGTTTGAGAAACAAATTATTTATTTTTACTACCGTTGATAAAAGATTGATATATTAAAGGCTAACTTTGAGACTAGCCCAGTCGCTCAGGTGTGCGGGTTTTTTAGACCCACTTTGGTTGTTTCTTCAAATGAATCAAGTGACTTGTGAAGTTAATACAAATGCGACATGTGACACTAAAAAAAGTCACGCCTAATCATTTGTGTCATACATGTATAAGGCACAAGTAGGGGTACCTTTTGAGCTACTTATCACTAGCGACTTTTAAAAGTTTGAGTAAACTTCTATTTTGTCTTTTTGTTTCAAAATAGTCAAACTTTCAATAATATTATTTTAATCTTTTTGCTCAATCCCATAACCACCAGCCTTCATCTTCATCTTCTCCGTTGAACAAACCCAGATTCCGGTGAGAACTAAACTAATATTAGCCAACGGCGGGTAAAGAAAGTAAACATCTAAATTCACTTCCCAAAAACAAACTGATTCACAAGCCAGAAACCAGCGGACACGGCATCTTCTGTCTTCATTTTTGTTTTTTTTTTCAGTTCTGGAAAATAGATGGTATTTTTTCTATCATAAACACAAAATCGTGTTTGTGCGTTTGTGTAAATTTATGTGTTGGAGACCTCTTCGTCATGTTCGTGTCATAAAGGAGCAGACTTCTGGTGCTCCGCGTGGATTTTTTTCCTTCCACGGTATTCGGTTTGTATTTTATTTTTATAAATTTTTGGTTTTAAGTGTTATGTATGAAATTTATGAACCCATTACTGCAAATTAGGGATCTGCCCATTCGAAGATGGACAAGGTTGGAAATGTGGGTGTTTTCGTAGATGGTAGGAAGTTATCCTTTGAGTACATGTAAACACATGTGTGACTTGTACATTTGATTGATTGTGTTTTTAACTAATAAAATTTGTTTATAGATTTTGTCTTTGCGAATTATTAAGGAAGCTTCAGAACAATCTTTGTTTATACTGCAGTAGTAAGTCAACGGGGAGTGCTGGTGGACCTTTTTTCAGATCAAATGGTTCATCGAGGTCAGGTCATATGAACCACAGAACTACACTTATTTCTGATTGAACAAGTGATGAATCATGATTTACTAGTTAATTCAAGTAAAGGGTACTCTTCTACTTTCTTTTATTTATGATCTTATAAATTAGGTGTGATTGTCAATATAGATTTGGTGGATGTTCAGGTCTTGTTTAGGTCTTTTCTAATCGGATTTTTTATTTTTTCATATATGAACGGATAATATATCCAGACTAGATATGTTTAAATAAATAATTACAAAATTAATTGTGGTAGTTGTGGTTGTGTGGAGGTAGAGGTTGGTGGTGGTGGAAGGTGGTGGTGATGGTAGAGGTTGGTGGTGATGAGAATAGAAGTTTGATTAAAATAATATTATTGAAAGTTTGATTATTTTGGAACAAAAAGACAAAATAGAAGTTCGTTCAAATTTTTAAAAGTCGCTAATGATAAGTAGCTCAAAAAGTATCTCTACTTATGCCTTACACATGTATGACAGAAATGATTAGGCACGGCTTTTTTTAATGTCACATGTCGCATTTGTATTAACTTCGCAAGTCGTTTGGTTCATTTAAAGAAACCAACTAAAGTGGGTCTTAAAAAACCCTCACACCAGAGCGACCGGGCCATTTGTAGGATTGTTCCAATTAAAAGAGAATACCTAACCAAAAGTTTAAAAGCCTAGACCCAATGAAAGGAACTCGAATATAGTAGTTGATTGCATTATGCATGCCTTCACTGAACGCACATATAAATTTGTTTAATTTGCATATAAATTAATGGTAAAACCTATGTTCTTTGATTCTGTAAGCACCGACCATGAATATGAACATTTTATCTATTGTATGAATTATATAAATTGTTCCACTTTTGTATTTTTGTCTCGTTGTTCTATTACTATTTCTTTATCCAGGAAGCTACAGAAAAGTTCATGTACTATGAACCTACAGAACCAGATAACATACATCTTTCAACGTTTATTTTATAAACTAAGGCGACAAGAGTTCACAACTTCACATATAGAATTAGAAGTACTTCACCCGTGACTGAATATAAAAGTATATTATTGATCTCCTCCAGGTTGGCTCAGCCAATCGAGAAGACATACTCATTATCGAAAGGCAGAGTGATGACTTAAAATAGTAACTGATCTAGAATACATATGATAATAATGAAAATAATAATAAACAAGAAAAAAGTTACAATCTATGTCTTAAAATTTTGATTATTCATTTTGTGAACTAGGAAGTATAATTATTGATGAATCGGCTAGAATTCTGATTACAATAAAAAATTTATTTCTGAATAACCATATTTTTCATACAATGAGTTATATGGATCTAAACTATAGTCTGCTAGTCTCGTTAAACCACTTCATTTTCTTGCATGCCTATGAATTCACTTGACCGTCATGTAATCATGTTGCCTCAAACTCTTTCCATTGAGCCAAATTTACCGAACTTATCACAAAAGCTCCATCTCTAGGAAAACGGGAAATGTCGATGGTACGTTTATCTATAATGGGTTCGGAGCAATACTTGCCATGGTAAGTTAAAAAAGGACCAAATAAGTGCCAGACTGAATAGCACAGTTTCAGAATGTGTGTATAAATCAATAACACTGGACTTTGAATATGGGCAAAGCTTCAGTTGGCACTAAGTGGATCTTTTGGATTGGGCTTTTCCTGTATTTTGTGAGTCTACCTCACTAGTTGCCTTACCGGATGAGCCAATAAGGGGAGTACCAAGTGAAAACCAATAATATTATTTCTTAACTATAATTTGTTACAATCATCTCTATATATAGCACACTAATGGGCTAAATACAAATCATAACCTAAATACAATACAAAGCATAACCCATGAGTGGGTAATGGGTTGGGATTTTGGAATTTGTAGTGGACTGAGATTGAGCCTCTAGGCTGCTAGGGGGGTTTGGGTTTGCAAATTGGGCCGGAGAATTAGTAGGGAGTGGTGACTGTGCCGATGATGGAGATGCTAGGCCAGGTGATGTGGTAGACGAAGATGAGCGAGAAGATGGGCCGAGTTGAGGAACACTGGACGTGGAAGGGGTTTTACGGACAGTAGGTTAAGGTGTACAAATTTGTTGTGGTCCGAAGTTGTTGAATAAAATTCGGTGTAGTGTCTAGAAAAGTGTAGGAGGGGCATGAGTTAGGAGTCAGAAACAAAAAATATTTAGGGAAGAAAAAAAGGGTCTACTGAATTAAAGTCGACTTGTGTAGGGTAGAAAATTTAGGGAAGGATCTTTGACTCTTGACACCATGAAACCAATAATATTGTTTAACCATTGTTATTTATTAGTAGTGAACTTAAACATAGTTTAGAGGCTTAAGTGTACTTTGTAATTAGATTATGTGTTAGACATAAACTAGGATTAGGTAGCTTGGAGTGCAAGACAAGCTTTCCACCTCCTCATCTCTATAAATAGAGATGAGGGGATGTTAGTTATTCTTTCTTCTTCGTCAATTGTAAAAGCTTTATTGGTATTAATAAAGGGTTCGTTGAGGGTATATCGTGTGCATATTCTAGTCGGTTCTTTGTAGTCTCTCGTGTTTGCTACTTGTGCTCAATACAACTCGAGATCTAGTTTTTCCGCGATCGAGCTTCGGGTTTGTTGTCGAGGTATTTTCCAACAAGTGATATCAAGAGCCACGGTTATTGTGGTCTTCGAAGTTCGAGTGCTAGATCGAGGTTTCGAGTTAATTCGAGGTGCTGAGCTTGTTCGAGGTTCGGGTTCGCGAGAAGTAGCAGGTTATCGAACGAGGAAGACGAAGTGATTGCTAGTTTTCAAAATACAAAGAATATTTATATTAGTGTCACGTGACTATACTAAACAAGGGTGTCTTGGATTTTTATTACAAAAAGTCAAAGTTTGTTTATTATACTCCGTAACTGTTCTTTAATAATATATTCGAACAAAGTGAGAGGGCTCGTCTTGTTTGCGTATTAATTTTCTTGTGGTCTAAGTTTGATCGTGGTTAGCTTAGGTTTTAAGTTTACGATTGGATTTGCTTGTTCGAAATCGAGGGTTTAGGGGTATTCTAATTAATTCAATTTGCAAGAAGGGTTTATCGCAACAAGAGGAATATTGCACACGGCTTGTGAGGCTTGTCGGTAAAGTAGGATAACAAACAACTTGACAAGGTTTTTAGCAAGGTATAAGAAGAATGGCTAGTTCTATAACTAGGTTTAACATCGAAAAATTCGATGGGAAGAATGACTTCGGGTTATGGCAAATTACGATGCGTGCTTTAATGGTACAGCTGGGATGTGATGCTGCATTAGAGACAATACACGCGGACATGGAAGCAGGTGAAAAGGCTGCTTTGATGAAGAAGGCATACAGTACCTTGATTCTATGCTTAGGAGACCTGGTTTTACGGGAAGTTACCAAGGAAACATCTGCTGCAGGAATTTGGACGAAGTTGACTAGTCTGTATATGACTAAGTCCTTAGCAAACAGACTGTATCTGAAGAAGAAGCTGTACACATTCTATATGAGTCCAAGGACGAAATTGGGTGATCATATAGATGAGTTTAATAAGTTGATACTTGATTTGACGAATATTGATATCGAGATTGATGATGAGGATCAGGCTCTTATGTTACTTACGTCGTTGCCATCGTCTTATGAAAAATTTGTGGAGACATTGTTGTATGGGAAGGAATCCTTGACAATGAAGGATGTTTTGGCGACTCTGAATTCAAGGGAGTTGAAGAAAAGAACTGAAGGCACAAAGGAAGAAACTGGTGACGGGTTATACGTAAGGGGAGGGTCAGATCATTCAAGGAAAGCTCAATTCTGGTGAAAGTTCACGGTTTAAGTCAAGGGGTGGAACTGGTAAACTCAAGTGCTTCATATGTCATTCAGAGGGTCATCTGAAGAAAGACTGTCCAATGAAGAAGTCAAGTGGGTTCGTCAAGAAGGGTAAGCATGATCAGGATTCTGATTCTTTTGATGACGAGGGTAAAGCCTACTTTGGAGAAGCCTTGGTGGTAGTCGGGAATGATGAGATAACTGAATTGGTAATGGATTCAGGTGGGTCTTATCATATGACACCTAGGAGGTACTTCTTGTATGAATTCAAGGATTTTGATGGTGGTTCGGTTCAGTTAGGTGATAACAGGACATGCACTATCAAAGGGACAGGAAAAGTGAAGATACAGTTGCATGATAGTTCAAGCTTTATACTGGAAGATGTCAGGTATGTTACAGGGTTAAAAAAAAGCTTGATTTCATTGGGTACTCTTGAAAAAGAGGGTTATACTGTGAAGATGCAGATGGGTAGAGTCAAGGTGATCAAAGGTTGTCGGGTTATGATGACCGGGATCAGGAAAGAGAACTGTGTGTATACTCTTGAAGCAAAAGTGAAGACTTTTGGTGTACAAAAGCATGGAGGTTCAAAACAAGTTGGATTCAAGCAACTTGGTCATAAACAAGTTGGGTTCAAACAACTTGGTCATAAACAAGTTGGGTTCAAACAACTTGGTCCTGGTGTTAAAACAGAAGTCCATGGAGTACAGGTTGATGAACGTGTTTGGTTTGAGGTGGAACTGCAGGGAGCTCAGAAAAATCGTGAAGCTGAGGTTGTTCAGGATAGTAACGATGATGCTGCAGTGGCTCAAAGAAAGTTGGAAGACAAGCAACTTTAAGAAAAGACAAACACGGACTGCTTGGTAAAGGAGCAGGAAAAGGTACACCTTGGTATAAAGGTGGGGGAGGACATTACGGTAACCGGAGTACCTGGTCCAGAGGGTACAGAGGGTAATGCTGCTGAAAAGAAGAACGTGAAGGATTCTACTGAAGCTAATCTTGGAAAATTACTGAAGTACAATGCCTGGTCGACAAGGTGGTCCCCGGTCCGAGGTTCCAGCTCGAGGAAAAGGTGTTGAGTATCGGTTATGTTTAAGTGTTACTCATAAGGTGGAAATTGTTATATATTAGTAGTGAACTTAAACATAGTTTAGGGGCTTAAGTGTACTTTGTAATTAGATTAGGTGTTAGACATAAACTAGGATTAGGTAACTTGGAGTGCAGGACAAGCTTTCAAGCTCCTCATCTCTATAAATAGAGAAGAGCTCCTCATCTCTATAAATAGAGATGAGGGGATGCTAGTTATTCTTTCTTCTTCCTCAATTGTTAAAGCTTTATTGGTATTAATAAAGGGTTCGTTGAGGGTATATCGTGTGCATATTCTAGTCGATTCTTTGTAGTCTCTCGTGTTTGCTACTTATGCTCAATACAACTCGCGATCTAGTTTTTCCGCGATCGAGCTTCGGGTTTGTTGTCGAGGTATTTTCCAACAACCATAATTTGATACGATCATCCTTATATATAGCATACTAATACTAATGGCCTAAATACAAATCATAACCCAAATACAATACAAATCATAACACACGAATGGGCCTGAATATTACACGTTCACGCTACACACACTATGATTCTAACTCGGCTGATGAGAGCATGGTGCCTATTGATGTTCTTTCCCAGCAAATTACGTGAGATATTTGACTTCGCTAATTTATGTGGTCGACAAGAACTACCACATATTTTCCATAATTAATTTGGCAAAATTTTCAAATTAAATTAGAGTACAAGTTTAACACGTACGTAGTATATTTTTGCAGAATGCAGATCTTCATTGCAGAGGTTTCTTCACAGTTGATCCAAATTTGATACTTACGGGCAATAATGTTACACTCAGTTCTCAAGTTTAGTTTTGAGAAGAAAATGAAAGGAATGGAGTGAAATAAAAAAAGTACCGTGTTCTTTAGTTTTTTTAAGGACTGGAAGGGAGGTAAAACTAGAGGAAAGGAAGTATGCTCCGTAGATTTTCTTTGTCAAATCTTTCACCCCATATTTGGGATGAAACCTGATGAAAGAGAATAACAACCACATGATGACAAAAGCACCCATATTCTCTTTAAATATATCTCTACCAAATTTTAGCAATTCCTTTAAAAAACCATAATTTGACTTTCTTTGATGATTTAATTTTAGCTCTTCGATGATTCAATTTTTGCAATGGAAGAAATTACTACCGTAACATGATACAAAGCAGGTTCCAACCTGAATTTGATTTTCTTTATTGGTTTTCCAAAAATTACATATTGATGGAATTCCAATTTTTATTTCTTTGTTGATTTTTTTTGTGAGTCTTTTATGCAAGATTGCATTGTTCCATGCCACAATTAATTGATAGATTTTAGTAAAGAACGTTTTGAATTGCAGGGAAGATAGCATTTTTTAAGCAAAATTGTAGATCTGGGTATTGATGAGTGTGTAAATACTCATCAATTTTAGTCGAATCTGAACTGCAAAACATTTAAAAACACTAAAAAATGCACCAAAATACAAAGAAAATCCCAAAGATCGTGTTTTATATGTTTTAGATGCAAAACGAGTGAAAACAAACGAAAAACGACCAAAATTTGCATAATTGGCAGTTTCAGTCCCCCCAACTTTCAAAATTTGACAAAACTAGTCCCTAAGCATTTATTTTAAAGAAAAGTCAACCCAAATTCTTTAAAAGTCAAATGACATCACAAATGATCTTTGGGTGAAAAGTTTTCAAAAAGTTACAAGTTTGGTTCCTTAACTTTGAGTTTTGGCAGTTTTGGTCCCTGGGCATTTTAAAAAGGGAAAATCATAAATCATGGTCCTTGTGAAATATAAGATGGCAAGTTTGGTCCTTGGTTGAAGTTTGGAAGATTGGCAGAAACAACCCTTGGATTTTCAGCTTGTTGTAAATTTGGTCCTTGTGGTTTTGCAATACTTAAACAAACAGACCCTTTATATTACACAAAACTAGCCCAACTCCCAAACCAAACTTACCCTTGGCCCAAATCTATTCCAAGCCCACCAGTCCCTTTTACGTTTATTAATATAAACGTTTATTGAACCAGTCAAACACCTCCCATCTCTTTCACCATCTCTTTCTCCAAACAAACCCGTGACCCATTTCCCGCCATAACCAACCATCACCATCTTCCCCATCACCCTCATCCTTTGTCCTCCACCCCATATCCCAATCCCACTATCTTCATGGTTCACTCACAATTGTGTACCTAACCACTGCCACGTTGGCAATCCACAACTCCAATTGGGCGCCAAAACAATAAATTGAAGGCTGTGATGATATCTGAGCATCTCAATGGTTGGGATTGATTGAAGAAAGCATAAGTATTCAGTTTACAAACAATCCCACTGAAGAAGCACAAAGGAAGAGTTTTGGTACCTACCTCCTCAAGTAGTATAAATAGGACTTGATATGTAGCCTTCAAAGGCATCCCATTTCTCTTGTATCTTTCTGTTTTTAAAATTTAGTTCACAATTGTAATTTCAAATTCCAAGTTTAATGGAAGTTTATTTTGAGTAATTTCAAATTCGAATTTCTTTTAAGTTCTAAGTTTACTTGTTATTTAGTTTAAATACTCTTTCATTTGTCTCAGAAATTTACCTAAACATTGTTTAAGTATTTAGAAATCAAGAAAGTGAAAACTCAGTTAAGAAAAGAAAAAGAAAAAAAAAAAGAGAAAAATGCAAAAGAAAATTCAAAAAAATAAAAAAAGTGGAAGAAAGGAAGAAGATGCAGTAGCAGAGATGGAGTGAAGAATGGTTTAGAACTCAGGGGGGCATATAGGATGTGTTCTTTTGTTCTTGGTTCTCAGTAGCTTTATAACCATGGATGCCAAGTAGGTTTTGCCAAGTGTTTTTTTATCATAATTTGCATTAGTTGTTATCTGCTCTTAATACTTGCTGTTTTCTGCTTATTTGAGTTTACTTTATCATTATATAAGTTTATTAGCTATTCTTGTTTGATAAATTAGTTAGTTACTTTGATAAGTTTTGAAATCTAGTTAATAAAGGGGTGTTTGGATTAACAAGTTACACTGATCTATAGTGACTGTTAGGGTGTAAAATCAGTCTAGGCCTCTTTCCTAGGTTCAGATTAGGGTAGTTAAACTCTGACTTTGGAAGTTTGAAGGTGAAAAGTCAAAGATAGCTTAAAATCCGTATGGCAGTTAACACATTGGAGTTTTAGAAACTCATAATCAACAAATAATTTGATATCTTGATAAGATTGCTTAGTTTAGTCTCAATTTAGGGTAATGTATCAATTATAATCATTCAAGGTAGATTAAGATTCATAAAAGTCAAAGTTTTCAAAATTCTGGAAAAGTCAAAATTTTGCTTACTCAAATTTTGCACTGTTTTCAAACCGCTCTCTAGGGTTTATTAGTGAATGGAAATCAATATGGTTTGCTGATTTGAGAAGTTTACCAGCTTGTGTGTCAATCTCAAAAAGAAAATTTGATTTTGGAATTGATTTGCTCAATGAAAAGTAGTCTCGAAGTTGGCTGTCTGACATGAACATTCCCCTGCACCCAGATTTTGCCCAAGTTTCTAAGAATCATAACATGCTCAATTCTTGTTGAAATCCCTGGTAGTTAGTAGTTTTGGATAGCCCCCTAGGTAGTTGATTAGGTTTGTGTCTTTGCTTCCCCTATACAGCTTATTGAGTGCTTAAAAATAAGCTCTCATTTGGCCCGTTTGACCACTGCTGCTGCAGTAGCCCTGTTGTTGTTCTTGTTAATTGTTAATTTCTTGTTGTTGTTCCTGATGATGTTAATCTTGTAGTGTATTCTTGTTGTTTTTATTGTTCCTAAATTGTTGCAGCTTGTATAAGCTTATTTAACTTGTTTGTGTTGTGTGGAATTCCATAAGAAAAGAAAACAAAATCTTAAAATCAAACTTTCAATCTTAACTGTTTTGGGTTTTGAGTTGAATTTGAGTTTGAACTTTACAACATCTGATTTCCAGAAAGTAATTTGAGTTTAAGTTGAAAAAGAAAAGGAAGAGAAGAAAAAAGAAAAAAATAAATAAATAACAAAAAAGTGTGTTGCTGGGATTCGAACCCTGGCCACCCAGCTCACCACACAAGCAACACAACACCCACCTCCCTTCCAACAGAACTGGTGCAGCTCTGGAGCACCAGTTCTGTTGGAAGGAGTATTCCATCTATACTTAAACCATTTTTTATTTTAAACTTTTGAAACTGCTTAAGTTCTTTGCAGCTTATTTGCAAGGGCTTTTTCAAATTTATTATATTTCTTAGGTTAGTATTAAGATAATTAATTTTCAAAAAATTTTCAGAATTTTATAAATAGTTTTAGTATTTATTAGGATTTAATTTACTTTAAATAGAGTTAAATTCATAATAAATAAAATTTTCGTTAAAAAATAAATTTTCTTTTTTCTAAAATTTACTTTTACCTTTTAGTACGTTAGAAAATTATTCGTAAACCCGTGTGACGTTTAGAGCTTAAATTTCACGTTTTATTTTGTACTATGACGTTTATTTTTAAATAAAGGTCACATTTTTAATTTAGTTTACGTTTTAGGGTTTCTGATACTTAATTATGTTTCCCGTAGTGTTTTAGGACTTCCCTAGTTTGGTAATTACCTTTTGATTACCCTTAGGTTAATTTATTTTCACCTTCGTTCGTTAATTTTCCAATTTCGTTAATTTAACGTATCGTAACACCAAATAATCTTTCCAACCATACAAGATTTTAATCCCAATCTCATTCGAAGCTTTCCATTCACACCTCGTTGGGGTACGACCCGGGAAATCACTTCCCGGTCTCACAATTTGAATATCACTTTCACAAGTTTTGCGAGATAATCTTTTTCCTAAAAGGTTTACTCGTATTACTTCACGTCTATTTGTCTCACGATAAATTAGACCTCACGTTTGTTGATATTTTGATAAATTGTTTTTGTACACACCAAAACACAACGAATCAAATGGTGCCACTGCCGGGGAGGCTGTGTGTCGAAAGTCTCGATAAGGTTTAGACGGTTAGTCTTGTAGAACCTTCGCAAGAAGTTACGTTTTCATAAAACTTATAAAAAAACCAAAAATATTTTTCTTTTGTTTCTATATATGTATTATATCTATAAAAGTTAAGAAAAAAACAAAAAGATTTTCCCGTTTCTTTGTTTAATAATAACAACATTAAAATTTTACCACCGCAAACCAAGGCAGAACACCTACCAACTGGGGGTGTGACCATAATAAGTTCCCAAACCAAAGATCAAAACTTGCCTTTGTATCACTTGCGTTTTGAAAAACTTTTAAACGAGAAACACACTCTAAGAGGAGTCGAAACAGTATGTTGCGATCTAATGAACTTCGCCCAGTGAGAGATCCATTCTTCTCTCCCGCTCCTTTGTGCGTTTTTCTTTAGAAGTCGACCTTGCGTTCTTGATTATTGGTTTAAGTTCCCTTGTCGTTAAAGTGGTATTGTTTTAATTGATATTTTTTGTGGTGCATGCGCACGCGTTCGTCTACGTCAACAAGTCCTTTGCAATCGCTTAACAATATTCCAAGAAGAAGGCGTAATCGACGACGTACCAATCCAATAGTCGAACCCGAGATTCGTACTATTTCCATCATGGCGGCTAAGCCCACTATGAATGAGCTTCTCCAAGCACCCATTGAGGGTTACGGAGATGCTATCATCATTCCAGCCATCGTGGCTGACAATTTCGAGCTTAAGACGAGATTGATAAACTTAGTCACCTCGCGTCAATTCTATGGTTTCGAAAGGGACGATCCTCAAGATCACATTCGATGGTTTAACAAAATCACGTCCACCATCAAGTGCAAAAATGTCCCTGAGGAAGCTATCAAACTTCTTCTCTTCCCGTTTTCCCTCGATGGGGCTGCCAAGAATTGGCTAGACAAACAACCCCCTCGATCGATTGAAACATGGGAAGATTTGGTTAAGAAGTTCGTGAATGAATTCTTTCCTCCTTCTAAAACCACAGCCCTCAAGAATGAGATCATGAAATTCACGCAGAAATTCGATGAATCATTCGGTGAGGCATGGGACCGTTACAAGGACATGCTTCGTAAATGTCTTCATCATGGTTTCTCCGAGTTAATGCAACTTGACACTTTCTATAATGGTGTGAGCCAAGTCGATCAAGACTCTCTCAAGGCCTCCGCGGGAGGTAATTTCTTGAATCGAACCACCAAAGATGCTTTGATGATCATTGAGAATAAGTCTAAGGTCCGCATTCCACGAAGCAAATCGATTGTTTCTCAAGTAAATGTTGGTCCTTCTACCTCATCACCCGTGGCTCAATCTAGCACCGATGCTAGGCTTGACAAGCTCACGGAAGCTATTCATGTTTTGGTTCTCACCAAAACTAAGAAAGTTTCTTCTCAACCTGCTGAAGTCAAAAAGGTTGACGTTTGTGTTACTTGTGGTGGTCCACACGCATACTACAATTGTATTACCACCGATGGCAATCCATTTGAAGTTAATGCGATAGTCGGTAGTTCTAATCAAGGAGGTAACCAATACCGTCCTCAAATGGAACCAAATTACCGTGTTAACAATCAAAGTGGGCCACCCGGTTTTTCTCAACCCAATAATCCAAATCAATTCAATCAAAATCAACAACAAAGAAATCCGAATGTTCAAAACCAATTTCAGGCCCCTATGAATCAATTTCAAAATCAAGGGGGAAATTACAATCAAGGTTCTCAAAATCAAGGAAACTTGAATAGAAACCAAGGTTATGGTAATTTCAATCAAGGAAACAATTTTCATGGTAACCAAAACCATGGAAATTTTCAAAACCAAGGTTTCAATCAAAACAACCGAGCTCAAAATTTTTCTCATCAAAACCAAGCCGTTGTTCAAACTCAATCATCAACCGATGAGTTGTTGAAACAATTTATGAAAGCTCAAGAAGAAACAAACAGGTTGTTGATCGGTCAGATTTCTGAACTAAAGAAGTCTTTAAATGATCGACCTTCGGGATCGGGAACGCTACCAAGCAACACGATCGCCAACCCGAAGGGCGATGTAAACGCGATCACAACCCGTAGTGGTGTTTCTTATGATGGACCCGCGATTCCTACTACCTCATCTACTTCTCCTCCTGAGGGTGCAAAGGACAAGGTGCAAATTACTAGCCCACGAAGTACCGCACACGTCCAACCTCATGTTGTCCCAAAAACCAAGTCCAAACCGGGAATTGTTTTTGAACCTCCGATGAATCCCGTTCAACCAAAAGCTTCAATACCTTATCCTTCGCGTTTAAACGATCAAAGACTCCGTGAGCAAACTATTGATCAAATGATGAAGTTTCTTGAGATATTTCAAGAGTTACACTTTGACATTTGTTTCGCGGATGCTCTTCTCTATATGCCCAAGTTTGCTTCCACTTTTAAGAATCTTTTTAGTAACAAAGAAAAATTGTTTGAACTCACTAAAACTCGTTTGAATGAAAATTGTTCGGCGGTGCTTCTAAAGAAACTTCCCGAAAAATTAGGAGACCCCGGAAAATTTCTCATTCCTTGTGATTTCCAAAAGCTTGAAGAGTGCTTCGCCTTGGCCGATCTTGGCGCTAGCATAAATCTCATGCCTTTCTGTATTTGGCAAAAGCTTTCACTTCCCGAGCTTACACCAACACGAATGACTCTAGAATTAGCTACCCATTCGGTTACGGTTCCGAAAGGTATTGCTGAAGATGTCTTTGTGAAGGTTGGCAAGTTCCATTTTCCTGCCGACTTCGTAGTCGTTGATTTTGATGCCGATCCTCGTGTTCCCCTTATTTTGGGAAGACCATTCTTAAAAACGGCTCGTGCATTAATCGACGTCTTCGAAGGAGAAATGACTCTAAGAGTTGGCGATGAAAAGTTGGTCATTAACATTGAAAAAACTTCAAAAGATCTTCTCGACCTTGAACGAGAAGAAATTAACCGACTTGATGTCATCGATTTTGCATGCGATGACTATTTTGAAGAAGTGTTAAATGTGCAAGGATCAATCAATTCTTCCATTGATGTCTCTCCCCCCTCTCTCACTCCATTTCTGGGAGGTGACTTCATTTTGGAAGAAATTGAAGCTTGTTTGTCATGTGATTCTCATGTTGATCATGATTCTATCAATCCCGAGGAAGACATACTTCTACTTGAGAAGTTGCTTAATGATGATCCATCATCTCTTCCTCCAAAAGAACTTCATAACATGGAAGTCAAAGATGTTGAAAAAACTGATGACTTTCCTGAGGTCGAACTCAAGGAACTTCCGCCTCATCTCGAGTACGCATTTTTGGAGGGTGACGATAAGTTTCCCATCATAATTGCTAAAGACTTGAATGAGGAAAACAAAACCACTCTTCTCAAGGTTTTAAAGTCACACAAGCGAGCCATTGCTTGGAGACTTTCCGACATCAAGGGTATTAACCCGGAATTTTGTATGCTCAAGATTTTGATGGAGGATGACTTTAAACCGGCGGTTCAACAACAAAGAAGGGTAAATCCTAAAATTCATGAGGTTATCAAGCAAGAGGTCATAAAACTTCTTGATGCCGGTTTGATTTACCCTATCTCGGATAGTCCTTGGGTGAGTCCCGTTCATTGTGTGCCCAAGAAGGGTGGTATAACGGTTGTTAAAAATGATGATAATGAGTTAATTCCTACTCGATTGGTAACGGGTTGGCGCGTTTGCATTGATTATCGAAAATTGAACGACGCCACCCGTAAAGACCACTTCCCTCTACCTTTCATGGATCAAATGCTCGAAAGATTGGCGGGAAACGAATACTATTGTTTCCTTGATGATTTTTCGGGTTATTTCCAAATTCCCATCGATCCTCAAGATCAAGAAAAAACGACTTTCACGTGTCCATATGGAACATTTGCTTATCGACGCATGCCTTTTGGCTTGTGCAATGCTCCGGGCACGTTTAAAAGATGCATGATGGCCATTTTTCATGACATGATCGAGAAAACAATGGAGGTCTTCATGGATGATTTTTCAGTCGTTGGGAATTCATTCGAATTGTGTCTCACCAATTTAGACAAAATTCTTCAAAGATGTGAAGATACAAATCTTAGTCTAAATTGGGAGAAAAGTCATTTCATGGTCAAGGAAGGAATTGTCCTTGGCCATAAGATTTCTAAGAGCGGGATTGAGGTTGATAAAGCTAAAATCGATGGCATTGCTAAGCTTCCTCCTCCCACTACTGTTAAAGGTGTTCGGAGTTTTCTGGGTCATGCCGGCTTCTATCGTAGATTCATTCAAGATTTCTCGAAAATAGCTAGGCCTATGACCCGACTTCTTGAAAAAGAGACTCCGTTTGTCTTTTCCGATGAGTGCATCGAAGCTTTTCAAACTCTCAAGAAAAAGCTTACCGAGGCACCAATTCTAGTTGCCCCCGATTGGGACCAACCTTTCAAACTTATGTGTGATGCAAGTGACTTTGCCATAGGTGCGGTCTTGGGGCAACGAAAAACCAAACATTTTCAGCCGATTCATTATGCAAGCAAAACCTTGACCGAAGCTCAAGCTCACTACACCACAACGGAAAAAGAATTACTAGCCGTGGTGTATGCGTTTGAGAAGTTTCGGCCATATTTGATCTTGACTAAATGCATAGTGTACACGGATCACTCGGCTCTCAAATATCTCTTTGCCAAGCAAGATACAAAGCCGAGATTGCTCTGTTGGGTTCTCCTCCTACAAGAATTTGATATCATCATTCGTGATAAAAAAGAATCTGAGAACCTCGCTGCTGACCATCTTTCCCGATTGGAAAATCCTCATCAAGGTGTTCTTGAGAAAAAGGAAATAAATGAAACGTTTCCTCTCGAGACACTTAATGTGATTTCCTGTCGTGGTGATTCTAGTACCCCGTGGTTTGCCGACTTTGCAAACTACCATGCAGGGAATTTCGTTGTTAAAGGGATGACGTCCCACCAAAAGAGCAAGTTTTTCAAAGATGTGAATCATTACTTTTGGGATGATCCCTATCTGTTTAAGATCTGTGCGGATCAGGTTATTCGTAGGTGTGTTCATGGCCAAGAAGCCATGGAAATCCTTAAGGCTTGTCATAATGGACCCACCGGGGGACATCATGGCCCGAACTACACCGCTCGAAAAGTTTTTGAATCCGGTTTTTATTGGCCCACCATTGACAAAGACGCCCATGACCTAGTCAAATCTTGCGACTCGTGTCAACGTCAAGGAAAGATAACACAACGGGATGAAATGCCACAAAATGTCATCCAAGTTTGTGAAATCTTTGATGTTTGGGGCATAGACTTTATGGGGCCGTTCCCGTCTTCACGAGGGAACAAGTACATACTCGTGGCCGTTGACTACTTGTCAAAATGGGTCGAAGCCAAAGCTCTCCCAACCAACGATGCCCGAGTAGTTGTAAAGTTTTTGAAATCTCTCTTCGCTAGGTTTGGAACTCCCCGCGCTATCATTAGTGATCGCGGTACTCACTTTTGCAACGAGCAATTTGCAAAAGTCATGCTCAAGTATGGTGTCACTCACCGACTACCGCTTATCACCCACAAACAAGTGGGCAAGTGGAGGTTTCAAACCGTGGTTTGAAAAGAATTCTTGAAAGAACTATAGGCAAAAACCGTGCCTCTTGGTCGGACAAGTTAGATGACGCTCTATGGGCTTTTCACACGGCTTATAAAACACCCATCGGGTGTATTCCTTATAAGCTCGTGTATGGAAAAGCGTGTCATCTACCGATTGAGCTCGAGCACAAGGCTTATTAGGCTTTAAAGAATGCCAATTTCGATCTCAAGTCTGCGGGTGATCATAGGAAAGTTCAACTCAATGAACTAAATGAACTTCGTGATCAAGCTTACGAAAACTCTTTAATCTATAAAGAGAAAACAAAGAAGATCCACGACTCCAAAATCAAGAACCGCGTTTTCAACGTTGGTGACCGAGTCCTTCTTTTTAACTCTAGATTAAAGATATTTTCGGGTAAGCTTAAAACCCGCTGGACTGGACCTTTCACCATTGCCAAAGTTTTTCCTTATGGCACCGTCGAGTTATCTCAAAATGACGATCCAAATTTCAAAGTAAATGGGCATCGGTTGAAGCAATATTTTGGAGGAGACATACCACCCATTGTCCCGGACCTCCAAACTTTCCCCATGGACCAATGAATTCGGGGTCGAGTCAAGCTAGCGACTCGGTAAACAAAAACAGTAGCAACAACATGGGTTTTCACCCATGTCTCTGATTTCTTTCTACTTTCTAACACCCTAGTGTGGGGGAGTGGCCACCCCCTGCAGCTATTTGCACTGTATATATCTTCAAAAAAAAATGTGTGTTTGTATAAATAAAGTGAAAAATGAAAAATGACGTTCCCACAGTTAGCTTCTAATATTATATTCTTTCGTTCAAAGATTCGGCATAATAGCCGGGACTTTGAATATTGAGGACAATATTCAATTCTAAGTGTGGGAGAGGGGAAAATTTTAGCGAATTTTATCAAATTATACCGTCTAGTACCCCCGTTTTGGCCAAAGATTTGAAATAATTTTTTCACTTTATTTGAAAATTTTGTGTGGTTATCAGTCCGCCGTGTCTAAACGACAAAAGGATTGGTTAATCCAGGAGCAAACGGCTCTTGGTAAAGATAGCTCAAACCCGTTGATGGCTTACAATTTGCCCAAAATTGTATGGTACCTCAACTCCCCATATCCTCAAAAGTAAATGAGTTGGCTAGCCCGCAAGATTATGGCTTGTGGTAAAGGTAGTGGAAAAACCATAATTGGTAATCAACTCACCAAGATGTTGACTGTTCCATCAAGAGTTGGTTAGTCCAGAAGCAAACGGCTTTTAGTAAAGACAAATCAAAACCGTTGAAAGCTGGTGGTTTACTAAAAATCATATGGTTATCGAATGGACCATAATTCTTACTTGAACCGAAACATTCAGCTACTCCAAAAGTAATGGCTTTTGGTAAAGAGACTTCAAATCCATTAATTTTTCTCAAAAAGATTGCTAAGGACTAGCAATAGTTTAGTGTGAGGGATTGATGAGTGTGTAAATACTCATCATTTTTAGTCGAATCTGAACTGCAAATCGTTTAAAAACACTAAAAAAACGCACCAAAATATGAAGAAAATCCCAAAGATCGTGTTTTATATGTTTTAGATGCAAAACGAGTGAAAACAAACGAAAAACGAACAAAATTTGCATAATGAGCAGTTTCAGTCCCCCAAGTTTTAAAATTTGACAAAACTAGTCCCTAAGCATTTATTTTAAAGAAAAGTTAACCCAAATTCTTTAAAAGTCAAATGACATCACAAATGATCTTTGGGTGAAAAGTTTTCAAAAAGTTACAAGTTTGGTCCCTTAACTATGAGTTTTGGCAGTTTTGGTCCCTGGGCATTTTAAAAAGGGAAAATCATAAATCATGGTCCTTGTGAAATATAAGATGGCAAGTTTGGTCCTTGGTTGAAGTTTGGAAGATTGGCAGAAACAACCCTTGGATTTTCAGCTTGTTGTAAATTTGGTCCTTGTGGTTTTTCAATACTTAAACAAACGGACCCTTTATATTACACAAAACTAGCCCAACTCCCAAACCAAAATTACCCTTGGCCCAAATCTATTCCAAGCCCACCAGTCCCTTTTACGTTTATTAATATAAACGTTTGTTGACCCAGTCAGACACCTCCCATCTCTTTCACCATCTCCTTCTCCAAACAAACCCGTGACCCACTTTCCGCCATAACCAACCATCACCATCTTCCCCATCACCCTCATCCTTTGTCCTCCACCCCATATCCCAATCCCATTATCTTCATGGTTCACTCACAATTGTGTACCTAACCACTGCCACGTTGGCAATCCACAACTCTAATTGGGCGCCAAAACAATAAATTGAAGGCTGAGATGATATCTGAGCATCTCAATGGTTGGGATTGATTGAAGAAAGCACAAGTATTCAGTTTACAAACAATCCCACTGAAGAAGCACAAAGGAAGAGTTTTGGTACCGACCTCCTCAAGTAGTATAAATAGGACTTGATATGTAGCCTTCAAAGGCATCCCATTTCTCTTGTATCTTTCTGTTTTTAAAATTTAGTTCACAATTGTAATTTCAAATTCCAAGTTTAAAGAAAGTTTATTTTGAGTAATTTCAAATTCGAATTTCTTTTAAGTTCTAAGTTTACTTGTTATTTAGTTTAAATACTCTTTCATTTGTCTCAGAAATTTACCTAAACATTGTTTAAGTATTTAGAAATCAAGAAAGTGAAAACTCAGTTAAGAAAAGAAAAAGAAAAAAAAAAGAGAAAAATGCAAAAGAAAATTCAAACAAATAAAAAAAGTGGGAGAAAGGAAGAAGAAGCAGTAGCAGAGATGGAGTGAAGAATGGTTTAGAGCTCAGGGGGGCATATAGGATGTGTTCTTTTGTTCTTGGTTCTCAGTAGCTTCATAACCATGGATGTCAAGTAGGTTTTGCCAAGTGTTTTTTTTATCATAATTTGCATTAGTTGTTATCTGCTCTTAATACTTGATGTTTTCTGCTTATTTGAGTTTACTTTATCATTATATAAGTTTATTAGCTATTCTTGTTTGATAAATTAGTTAGTTACTTTGATAAGTTTTGAAATCTAGTTAATAAAGGGGTGTTTGGATTAACAAGTTACACTGATCTATAGTGACTGTTAGGGTGTAAAGTCAGTCTAGGTCTCTTTCTTAGGTTCAGATTAGGGTAGTTAAACTCTGACTTTGAAAGTTTGAAGGTGAAAAGTCAAAGATAGCTTAAAATCCGTATGACAGTTAACACATTGGAGTTTTAGAAACTCATAATCAACAAATAATTTGATATCTTGATAAGATTGCTTAGTTTAGTCTCAATTTAGGGTAATGTATCAATTATAATCATTCAAGGTAGATTAAGATTCATAAAAGTCAAAGTTTTCAAAAATTCTGGAAAAGTCAAAATTTTGCTTACTAAAATTTTGCACAATTTTCAAACCGCTCTCTAGGGTTTATTAGTGAATGGAAATCAATATGGTTTGCTGATTTGAGAAGTTTTCCAGCTTGTGTGTCAATCTCAAAAAAGAAAATTGGATTTTGGAATTGATTTGCTCAATGAAAAGTAGTCTCGAAGTTGGCTGTCTGACATGAACATTCCCCTGCACCCAGATTTTGCCCAAGTTTCTAAGAATCATAACATGCTCAATTCTTGTTGAAATCCCTGGTAGTTAGTAGTTTTGGATAACCCCCTAGGTAGTTGATTAGGTTTGTGTCTTTGCTTCCCCTATACAGCTTATTGAGTGCTTAAAAATAAGCTCTCATTTGGCCCATTTGACCACTGCTGCTGCAGTAGCCCTGTTGTTGTTCTTGTTAATTGTTAATTTCTTGTTGTTGTTCCTGATGATGTTAATCTTGTAGTGTATTCTTGTTGTTTTTATTGTTCCTAAATTGTTGGAACTTGTATAAGCTTATTTAACTTGTTTGTGTTGTGTGGAATTCCATAAGAAAAGAAAACAAAATCTTAAAATCAAACTTTCAATCTTAACTATTTTGGTTTTTGAGTTGAATTTGAGTTTGAATTTTACAACATCTGATTTCCAGAAAGTAATTTGAGTTTAAGTTGAAAAAGAAAAGGAAGAGAAGAAAATGTTGTCATAAATAATGTCTAAAAACATTGTTAGTATATTAACAATATCTTTATGTTTTGATGATTACAAAGCATAAACTCATTAATCTAAAACTTATGACGTAAACAAGTTTTTAGTGCTTAATATTTGTCTTTGCATCCATATCACTTAAGGTATGAATTAACAAAGTGTTCATTGCATTTCATGATCAAAGAAAATTTTTCTAATCACTAGAATTTTTATAAAATGTATTAAACATTCTATATCTTTTACAAAATTACTTTTGGAATTAAAAGAATATGTTTAATTCATTATAAATATATGATTTTAAATTTCCAACAAAAAATGGCAAATTTTATCCAGAAAAATATTCCCCACTAGAAGACAAGAAAATCCAACGTTCTGAAGGGGCGGCCCCCTTAATTCCTTAGGCGCCCCCTTAATCATTAAGGGGACCGGCCTCTAATTAAGGGGACCGGCCACGCTCCAGAACAGTGAATTTTCTCCCTATAAATACTGGTTCATCCCACAGAATTTTCTCACCTTTTGCACTCCAAAACTTTTTGTTCTAGATCCCCATTTCTATTCTCTTAATCCTTTGATCATAAATACATAATTCTTTGTTTCAAAGTGATTCAAACATCATCCTCTCAAGTGCAAGAGAAGAATACTTCTATCCTCCAAGACAAGAAGTATTACAACTTGTTGTGATCTCTACATCCAAGTTGTTGGTACATCATCAAGACTATTTACATAATTCTTTGTGAAGATTGTTGTGAATATTTGATTGTAGATAGTTGTGCTAGGTATATTGATTGTGTGATTAGTTAGTTGTTTGGTGTGAAGAAGAAAAGTTATAAATTAGATTGTATTGAAGAAGCTAGGTGTGAAGTTGTTAGTTGTGAAGAAAATTGGTGTGAAGAAGATAGGCGTGAAGTAGTTAGTTGTGAAGTAGATTGGTGTGAAGAAGTTGTGTAGAAGTTGTGGTTTAGTTGTGAAGAAGTTGTGGTGTGTAAATTAGTGTGTAAGGTTTTCTCCGCCATAAGGGAGCTTGTTGATATAATGAAGAAAACTCTCGAGTTAGGTGCTCGGGGAGTGGAGTAGGGCAAGGAAGGTGTCCTTGTAGCCGAACCACTATAAATCTCTTGTCTCGCGGTTCGATCTTTCCATCTCTCATTTATTTCCTTACTTATCATTGTTATATCTTACTTATTGATAGTTGTTTATATTGTGCAAGACTTGAGATCATATATTATCGAATCTAAATTTTAAAAACTAAGAAAACACTAAAACTATCTTTTATAACGAATTAAAAAGATGTAAAACTATTCAACCCCCCTTCTAGTTTTCCACAATTGGTATCAAGAGCCACGTCGAGCAAGATTTTAAAAATATTTTGTATTTTAAAACTTGTAACGATCTATGGAATCTGAAAAATATTTAGAAGGGCAATCTATGCAAAGACCACCACTATTTGAAAGTGATGGATTTTTATATTGGAAAAATAGATTCGAAACGTATGTGAAATCAAAAGATCTTGATGTTTGACATATTATGACCTTTGGTGATTTTCCCCCTATTCAATATAACGTTGAAACTAAAATGGATGAAATTGTATCTTTTGAAAAACAAAATGATGATTTGAAAAAGAAACTAGCAAAAAATATAAGGCTAAAATGGTCATTTATAATGCGTTACCACGCAAAGAATATGAAAGAATTTTTATGTGTAAAACCGGAAAAGAAATTTGGGATTCTTTACTAATTACTCACCAAGGTAATAGCCAAGTCAAAGATAATAAAATAGATCTTCTTGTACAACAATATGAACAATTTACGATTCTGAAAGAGGAATCAATTGATAATGCTTTTGCTAAATTTAACACTATTATCACAAGTTTAAAAGCACTTGATGAGACATTTTCTAGTAAAAATTGTGTTAGGAAATTTCTTAGGGCATTGCATCCGAAATGGCGAGCTAAGGTCACGGCAATTGAAGAATCAAAGAACTTGATGACGTTATCACTAGATGAACTAATTGGCAACTTGAAGGTTCATGAAGAAATTATAAGAAGAGATTCGGAAACGGTCAAAGTCAAGAAAGAACAAACCAAATCCATTGCTCTAAAAGCCAAAAAGGAACCTAGTGATGATGATGATTCAAGTGACGAAAGTGAAGACGAAGAATATGCAATGGCCGTAAGAGAATTCAAGAAATTCTTCAAGAGACGAGGAAGATTCACTAGATCATCACGAGACGAAAGAAAACCATTCCAAAGAAATAGAAGTGGCAACTACGGGAAAAGAAAGTGCTTTAGATGTGGAAGTCCAAATCATCTCATTGGCGAATGTCTAAAGCCACCGGGTTATGAAAATCAAGGCGCATTTGTTAGTGGAACATGGAGTGATAGTGACAAATAAGAAGTTGAAAAGCCAAGAGACGAAAAGTGTTTTATGGCAAAAGAAACTGACTAAATATGTTTAGGAATTGACTTGGAGCCTGATGAATGGATCAAAGATAGCGGATGTTCGAGGCACATGACGGGGAACCGCAAGCTATTCTCTACATACAAGGCATACAATGGAGGTAATGTTATTTTCGGTAATGACTTACGTGGAAAAATCATTAGCAAAGGTACGATTTCTCAAGACTCACTTACTATTGAAAATGTAGAGCATGTAGATAATTTAACATATAACTTGCTTAGTATAGGACAAATATGTGATAATAAATGTAGAGTCACTTTTACCGAAGAGGATAGCGAAATAGTTAAGAATGGAAAAATTATAGGTAGAGGAATTAGGAAAGGTGGCATATATGTTATGAAACTAGGAAACAAACCTAAGGATAGGATATGCCTAACGACCCTAGATGAAAACTCTACATTCTGGCATAGGAGATTAGGACATGCTAACATGCAACAAATACAATCTTTGGCCTCTAAGGAATTAGTTAGAAATTTGCCTAATCTAAAATATGACAAGTATTTTTGTGATGCAAGTAAAATTGGAAAACAAGCTCATGCTAGTCACAAAGCTAAGAATAGAGTATCCACTACTAGGTGCCTAGAATTATTACATATGGATCTTTTCGGTCCATCCGCTGTGCGGAGCTATGGAGGAAACAAATATAGCTTAGTAATAGTAGATGACTACTCACGATACACGTGGACTAGGTTTTTAAGTGACAAAACCCAAGCCTTTGAAAAATTCGAAATATTTAGTAAAATGATTCAAAATAAATTATGATGCACAATAGTTGCCATTAGGACGGACCATGGTAGGGAATTTGATAACGAAGTACAATTCGGAAAATATTGTGATTTAAATGGAATATCTCACAATTTCTCCGCTCCTCGTACTCCTCAATCAAATGGCGTAGTAGAAAGAAAAAATAGGTCACTACAAGAAATGAGTAGAACAATGTTAAATGAACAATCCATCCCACAAAATTTTTGGTGTCACGCCGTAGATACATCGACATATATTTTAAATAGGGTATCAATTAGGAGAATTCTAGGAAAAACTCCTTATGAGTTACTGAGAGGTAGAAAACCAAACTTAAGCTACTTTAGGGTATTTGGAAGTAAATGTTATATTCTAAATACTAAGGATTACCTCACTAAGTTTGATCCAAAATCATATGAAGGAATATTTTTAGGATACTCACAAAATAGTAAAGCATATATAATACTTAACAAACACTCCATGAAAGTAGAAGAATCACTAAATGTAACATTTGATGAAACACCACCACCTCCTAAAACATTACCTTTAGAAGATGATGACTTAGTCGAAGATGAAGCTATTGAGGTTAGTAAAACAAAACCCATAGGAAATGATAATGAAGACATTCACTTAGGAAATAACGAAATTGTTAATGTTAAAGCATCTAGATTACATCCATTAGATAATATAATAGGACATCTTAACCAAAGAACCCTTAGGTCACAAGCCCAAGATAAAAACAATTTCTTTTGTTTCCTCTCAGCAATAGAACCTAAGAATATTAATGAGGCTTTAAAAGATGAAAGTTGGGTTATAGCTATGCAAAAAGAATTAAATCAATTTAAGGCAAATGATGTTTGGGAATTAGTCCCAAATCCAATGAATATGACCATCATAGGAACTAAATGGGTATATAGGAATAAATTAGATGAAAATTGAGTAGTTACTAGGAATAAAGCTAGGTTAGTTGCCCAATGTTATAATCAACAAGAAGGAATTGATTATGACGAAACTTATGCCCCCGTAGCTAGATTAGAATCAATTAGGATACTACTTGCCTATGCATGCGCCCTAGATTTTAAGTTATTCCAAATGGACGTGAAAAGTGCATTCCTTAACGGTTTTATCAATGAGGTATATGTGGCACAACCTCCAGGATTCATTGACTTCGCAAAACCTGATTATGTTTATAAGTTAAAGAAAGCTTTGTATGGACTCAAACAAGCTCCCAAAGCTTGGTATGATCGATTAAAAGCTTTCCTTATTAAACATGATTATTCCATGGGAATGGTAGATAACACTCTTTTCACTAAAAGGAAAGACCCAAATCTCATCATTGTTCAAATATATGTTGATGACATTATATTTGGATCGACTTGTCAAGACATGTGTGATGAATTTGCCAAAATCATGCATGATGAGTTTGAGATGAGTATGATGGGTGAACTTAACTTCTTCCTAGGATTACAAATAAAACAATTAGAAGATGGAATATTCTTTAACCAATCTAAGTACATTAAGGAAATGCTTAAGAAATTTGGCCTAGAAGACTCAAAACCCATGAAAACTCCCATGTCTACGGAAGTAAAGCTCACAAAGGATGATGAAGGTGAGTCCGTAGATAACACCAAGTATAGAGGAATGATAGGTAGTTTACTATACTTGACGGCAAGTAGACCCGATATCATGTTTAGTGTCTGCCTTTGTGCCCGTTTTCAAGAGGATCCCAAAACCTCTCACCTAGAAGCGGTTAAGCGTATCTTCCGATACATTAAAGGCACTATACACTTAGAATTATGGTATCCTAAGGGATCCGACATAGAAACCATCGTCTATGCGGATTTGGATCATGCGGGAGACTACGTAGATAGAAAAAGCACTAGCGGTATTTGCACGTTTATGGGATGTTGTCTAACATCTTGGTTTTCGAAGAAGCAAACCGCTCTTGCTATTTCTACCACCGAAGCCGAATATGTAAGCGCTGGAAAGGCATGTCAACAAGCACTATGCATGAAACAAGCTCTTATAGACTATGACATTAGGTTAGAAAACGTTCCCATTATGTGTGATAACAAAGGTGCGATAGATTTAAGTAAAAATCCGGTGCAACACTCTAGGACTAAACATATAGAAATACGCCACCACTTTCTTAGGGATAATGTACAAAAAGGAAACATATCTATAGAAAAAGTTGCATCGGAAGATAACATTGCGGATATATTCACAAAACCCCTTAAGCGTGAATTATTCATCCACTTGCGTTTAGGATTAGGAATGATGGAACAAGTTGACTAAATTATATTGAACTAACACAAATTTATACTTGCATAAAATTTACTTTTCGTCCACTTCTTCACTTCTGAGTCTAGGAAATCATTTTGCACAAAATTAATGATTGGGAAACCTCACTTTCATTGCATATACTCTCTTGTAAAACCCAATCAAAATTTCTTGAAAACTATTCTCACATCTAGGAATTACATGAAAATCATTTTCCTTGCAATGTTGACAAACGCTAAAAACTTTTTCCTAAATCATGCATAAACTCTTACATAAATTGTCAAAATATATAATCTATTATATATTATTGACATTCATGAATCGAGCAAAAATTGAATCAAGGAGATCTTTTGGATTGTTTCTTAGGATCGTTATCTGTCTTTGCATTTAGGAGTCGAAACAATCACAACTCCACATTTGTTGCATATAGACACACACTAGGACAAATTCACTAATAATGTTGCCATCTTGCTCCATCACTAGTTTTCCACTCACTAGTTACCTTTGCCTTTAATCTAAGATAGTTGCTCTAGGAAGATTAAGTGCCCTTGCATTTGTTTGCCTTCTCTTGCTTATTACTAATTGCTTGATTGCTCTTTTACTTAAGTGTTGTTGCATGCATGCTATACTATAGTTAGATTAGATGCTATATTGTCTCAAGGAGTTGAACTTGCTTGAATTCTAATCCAAACACACAACCTTTCTGCAAATATTTTGCCAAAAACCCAATTCTGGCAATCTGGAAATCACCAGATGGGCGGCCCCCTTAATTTTGTAAAGCGGCCCCCTTAATCATTAAGGGGACCGCCCCCTAATTAAGGGGACCGGCCATCTGATGGTCGGGTTTACAGAATCTTTTCTGCTTTTTAGCCCATTTCAACCTACATTTCCCATTTTTCACCAACATATTTTGTCCTAATCTCCCAAAAAAAATTTATCCATCCATAAACACACAAATCTTACACTATAAATATCCCAAATCTTCCACCCTTTCCATTCATCCCTTCATGACTTCTCCAAACAAACCAAAACCAAAAGCCTCAAGGCTTGCAAGAATGACGGAAAAACCCGTTTGGCGAAGAAAAATCCCTCGTAACAAATCCATCATAACCAATGAAGTTGGAAATCACTCAACACCTCCAACCACTTACTTCCCAAACTTTACACCAAATTCACAAGGACATTCATTTGATCCTATTTACAAACCATACAACATTGGCCAAACATCTTCCTTTATGCCAAATCACTCATCTCATCCTCCAACCATTTATAATGATCCATACAAGTTTGATCAACCATCCAACTACAATTCCAACTACACAAACCCAATTCATCCATATCAACACAATGACTCTCTCCGCATTGCCATGGAAAAGCAAAAGTTCCGTGATGAAATATCTCAAATCCATGATCTTAGTGATCTCAATGTCATGCATCTTGCACAACGCAACAAAGGGCAACCTCCATCATCACCCTACAACAATTGCCTACCTCACTCTCTCAACTTGGATCAAGTTACAAACCACACTCACTATTGCCCTTGTTGCATCTTCCTTCAAAAACAAATCCTATACTTGAGTGAAGATATATCTTGGATAGAATATCTCCTCACTCGTCCTCATCCCATACCACCCTTAACACGATACAACATCGTAAGATCCACCTCTTCCGCTCCATACCCCACTCCATATCCCTCTCCATCTAACAACTAAGCCTTATGCTTATGTTCTCCTTCAAGCAAATAAAACAATCAACCATGGGTTGCAAGCAAGTCCAAGTGCTCTCTTAGGCAATATAGGACTATGTCTTTTCTTTTGTTTTATTGTAATCAATATGCTTTAAGCATATTGAATGTTGTAATGCTAATCATTTCTATGATGCTTGAATGAATCTATTTTTATTTGCATAATTATTGCTTTGCATGTATATGTGTCTTGTTCTCTTCAAATTTTTTGTGTAGCCAAGATTTCCATAGCTCATTCCCTTGGTGCTCTCAAATGAAGGGGAGCATACATCAAGGGGAAGCATTCTACCCGTTTAATCTTCTTTCACGAAGCTTACTCGGCTTAACCTTTTTGATTTTACAAAAAGGGAGAGAAGAGAATGTTAAACTCAAATAATACTTGTCTAAAACTTATTTTTTAGACCTAATGAGTTTAAGGTTTTGTAATCATCAAAAAGGGGGAGATTGTTGACATAAATAATGTCTAAAAACATTGTTAGTATATTAACAATATCTCTATGTTTTGATGATTGCAAAGCATAAACTCATTAATCTAAAACTTATGACGTAAACAAGTTTTTAGTGCTTAATATTTGTATTTGCATCCATATCACTTAAGGTATGAATAAACAAAGTGTTCATTGCATTTTATGATCAAAGAAAATTTTTCTAATCACTAGAATTTTTATAAAATGTATTAAACATTCTATATCTTTTACAAAATTACTTTTGGAATTAAAAGAATATGTTTAATTCATTATAAATATATGATTTCAAATTTTCAACAAAAAATGGCAAATTTTATCCAGAAAAATATTCTCCACTAGAAGACAAGAAAATCCAACGTTCTGAAGGGGCGGCCCCCTTAATTCCTTAGGCGGCCCCCTTAATCATTAAGGGGACCGACCTCTAATTAAGGGGACCGGCCACGCTCCAGAACAGTAAATTTTCTCCCTATAAATACTGGTTCATCGCACAGAATTTTCTCACCTTTTAAACTCCAAAACCTTTTGTTCTAGATCCCCATTTCTATTCTCTTAATCCTTTGATCATAAATACATAAATCTTTGTTTCAAAGTGATTCAAATATCATCCTCTCAAGTGCAAGAGAAGAATACTTCTATCCTCCAAGAAAAGAAGTATTACAACTTGTTATGATCTCCACATCCAAGTTGTTGGTACATCATCAAGATTATTTACATAATTCTTTGTGAAGATTGTTGTGAATATTTGATTGTAGATAGTTGTGCTAGGTATATTGATTGTGTGATTAGTTAGTTGTTTGGTGTGGGAAGAAGAAAAGTTAGGAATTAGATTGTAGTGAAGAAGCTAGGTGTGAAGTTGTTAGTTGTGAAGAAAATTGGTGTAAAGAAGATAGGCGTGAAGTAGTTAGTTGTGAAGTAGATTGGTGTGAAGAAGTTGTGGTTTAGTTGTGAAGAAGTTGTGGTGTGTAAATTGGTGTGTAAGGTTTTCTCCGCCATAAGGGAGCTTGTTGATATAGTGAAAAAAACTCTCGAGTTAGGTGCTCGGGGAGTGGAGTAGGGCAAGGAAAGTGTCCTTGTAGCCGAACCACTATAAATCTCTTGTCTCGCGGTTCGATCTTTCCATCTCTCATTTATTTCCTTACTTATCATTGCTATATCTTACTTATTGATAATTATTTATATTGTGCAAGACTTGAGATAATATATTATCGAATCTAAATTTTAAAAACTAAGAAAACACTAAAACCATCTTTTATAACGAATTAAAAAGACGTAAAATTATTCAACCCCCCTTCTAGTTTTCCACAGAAAAAAGAAAAAAAAAATAAATAGCAAAAAAGTGTGTTGCTGGGATTCGAACCCTGGCCACCCAACTCACCACACAAGTAACACAACACCCACCTCCCTTCCAATAGCTCTGGAGCACCAGTTCTGTTGGAAGGAGTATTCCATCTATACTTAAACCATTTTTTATTTTAAACTTTTGAAACTGCTTAAGTTCTTTGCAGCTTATTTGCAAGGGCTTTTTCAAATTTATTATATTTCTTAGGTTAGTATTAAGATAATATAATTTTTAGAAAATTTTCAGATTTTTATAAATAGTTTTAGTATTTATTAGGATTTAATTTACTTTAAATAGAGTTAAATTCATAATAAATAGAATTTTCGTTAAAAAATAAAATTTCTTTTTTCTAAAATTTACTTTTACCTTTTAGTACGTTAGAAAATTATTCGTAAACCCGTAGGACGTTTAGAGCTTAAATTTCACGTTTTATTTTGTACGTTAACGTTTATTTTTAAATAAACGTCACGTTTTTAATTTAGTTTACGTTTTAGGGTTCCCGATACCTAATTATGTTTCCCGTAGTGTTTTAGGACTTCCCTAGTTTGGTAATTACCTTTTGATTACCCTTAGGTTAATTTATTTTCACCTTCGTTCGTTAATTTTCCAATTTCGTTAATTTAACGTATCGTAACACCAAATAATCTTTCCAACCATACAAGATTTTAATTCTAATCTGATTCGAAGCTTTCCATTCACACCTCGTTGGGGTACGACCCAGGAAATCACTACCCGGTCTCACAATTTGAATATCACTTTCACAAGTTTTGCGAGATAATATTTTTCCTAAAAGGTTTACTCGTATTACTTCACGTCTATTTGTCTCACGATAAATTAGACCTCACGTTTGTTGATATTTTGATAAATTGTTTTTGCACACACCAAAACACAACGAATCAGTATTTAAAGATATATGTCCATGGTTGTTTTTTTGTGTTAATATATTCATAGCAAGATTGTGTGGATCTGGGTACTTTCGTTTTGACTTGAGAACACAAAAGAGAAAGATGGTCATCTTTCCTTTCCTACACTTTTCAACCCCTTTCTTTCCTTCATTTCCTTTTCTTTCTAAAACTTTTTTTGAGAACACAATGTTAGTGTTAACCTTCCAGCACGTAGCCCATTTTTCTTTAAAGATGAGACTTGGCAACAAATGTTAAAATGGGAAGATACTATTATTGGCGGCAATTTAATAGGTATGGACAATGCATTCCAAATACTGAGTATTATTCTTGGAATGGAAGGTTTTAGTTGGTTAGCGTTGCTGATTCACTACAACAAACTGGATGACGGGCGAGGAGACTTTTGGCGGGGACGCCCTTGTCCCCGCTGAAAGTCGCTAAACGACAAAATCGGTGCTGAGCTGGTACACGACCTCGCTGACCGTTTACTACATTTTTGGTATTTTGGATGACGGGCGAGGAGACTTTTGGCGGAGACATGTCCCCGCTAAAAGTATTTTTGGTATTTTGCAACTTTGACCAAAATAGTTGCGCTTAATTGTTCCCAGGTATTTTTCCCGCCTATACTTTTAGCCGGGACATGTCCCCGCCAAAAAACTTTTCCAGGGGTAACATGCCAACTTTTGGCGGGGACATGTTCCCGCTAAAAGTTTAGGTGCCAATTTCCCCCTCAAACTGCAACTTTTTTTGCCAAACTTTTAATATATATTATAACATACACATAACACATATTAACTATCATAAATTCGGCAAAAACTACAAAACACAGATAACAATGGATGGTTTAACACTGGAACAGGAATGGGCAAAGGCTTTATCACACGAGCTCATGTATAATGAAATTATAAAGCATTGGGGCTGGGGAAATTTTTGATGAATATGGTTCGTATGCGAACTGTGCACTGTGGCAGAGAGACTGGATTCTGGTATGGTTAAGGAAAAAACCGTACTATAAAGAGTATTTGGAAGAGCTAGATGCTGCTGAAGCTCAAGCTGCTGCTGCTGTTGAAGCCGAAAGTAGAATAACATATCTGAAAAATAAAATAATAGATCTGGAAGCTACGTTTGCAAATCTCAAGGAAATGAGAGCAAGGAAAGGAAAAGATGGTGCGAGTTCAAGCAAAGCGGGAAGTAGCCGCAAAAAAAAAAATAAATAAACGGTTCGTTGTATCGTTTGATCTGTTTCATTTGGTTGTCGCGTTGTTTAGTTTGAGTTGTTTCGTTTGGTTGTCGAGTTGTTTAGTTTGAGTTGTTTCATTTGGTTGTCGAGTTGTTTGTTTGAGTCTGTATAAAATGTATGTGGTTGAGAACTCTTGCGTGTTTTAAATAAACGGTTTGCCTTTGTGTTTGTTAATTGTGATATTGTAGGATCGTGGTTTTATGTTGATATTGCGATTCGGGATGTCGTATATGTTGTTGGGGTGGGCTAACACACATCAGGGTTTCCCCGATGAGCTAGCGACTCAGGCGACAACATCGGGATCCCAGGAGGCTTCAGCAGGTGAGTCTACAGGTACCCAGGAGGGGAGTGGGGGGGGGGGGGGGGGGACTCAGGAGTAGCGTATGAGTTGTTTGCGTCGGTTTATATTTGTTTTGGGGTTATGGACAAATTTGTGGAGATTTACATGGATTATTATGTGTTTATGTAGTTTATGTGTTAGGATTCCCGCTACATTGTTCGCGCGTATAGTTTTGTAGCGTATGGCGGATAGCTAGCTTATGTAATGATCACGTGATAACGGTTTTTGAACCGTTTTTGGCGAATTTGGATACAAACACATGATTACGTTAATTTTTAATAAATTTGGATATGTATGATATTATATTTGGCGAATTTGTGATTTGAGTGTCTTGTGGTGTTGTAATTAGTGTATATACAGGTTGTGAATTTGATTTTTTACGGAAAAATTCTGGAAATTACCTATTTTGCAGCAATTTGCTGCAAAATGGGTCAGTTGTCCCCGCCAAAAGTATGTCCCAATGTCCATGGATACTACTTTTAGCAGGGATATGTCCCCGCCAAACGTTTGGCCCAATGTCCATGGATACCACTTTTAGCGGGGATCCGTCTCCGCCAAAAGCGTATGAATTATTAGTTAAATTAAGGATTAAGTCATTAATTATAACAACGAATAATACTTTTGGCGGAGACATAGTTTTGCCATGCTGGCATTATTTGATCTGACCAAAGTGTCCACGCTGGCAGTGTGGGTCCCGCGTGTCCCCGCCAAAAAGTAAGTCCGTCACCGCCAAAAGTTTACAGCGAAAGGGTTTGTATTGGGCGGGAAGAATTCCCCTCTGAAAACTTTGAAATGTCCCCGCCAAAAGCAGGGAATGTTGCAGTGATTATTAACGACTTATATTGATAAATTTAAGGATATAGCATTTTGCTAGGAATAAGTGCATAACAAGGCATGGAGATCGGCCATACTCTTCGCATGATTCATCATATTTAAATAGCAATACCTTGGTTGGTACTTTCACGTTTTCTTAATTCTCTATTTTATTTTATTTTTACTTTTTTTTATTACTCCATCCGTTCCAAAAAAGAGTTTATAAACAAAAAATGTTAAAATTATGATACGTGTAAATAATGCTAGTTTTGTTTGATAAAAAGTCATTTTTACCCTCATAGTTAATATATAAATAAAAATGCGTAATTAATGCATGTTTTAATTAGAAGGGTAAACTAGGAAAACCAGTAATAATTACTGCCCATATATATAAACTTGACACTTATTTTGGGACAAACATAAATAGTCCGATGGATTTTTTTTTTTGAGACGGAGGGAGTATTATTTTTTTTAAGGGTTTTTCTAACTTGTGCCTTAGATGCACAAGTTAAGAACATCAAAAGGACGACGAGACCCATGAAAAAGGACGTTCGGACCTACAGAAAAATACATTTCTCAAATAAAGGATGTGGGTCTGAACATCCTTATTCATTGGTTCCACCGTCTTTTTGATGTGCTTAACTTGTGCTCTAACGGCACAAGTTGAAAAAACCCTTTTTTTTAATATCGCCCCTAGTGCAATATTCACCACTTTTTATAGTAATATAGTGGTTGGCGCAATCGTAGTTAGAACAATGGTCTAGTTTTTATTTTTATTTATTTATTATTAGTATTATTATTATTTTTTTTAAACACGTAATGTTCTAAACTAAACAAATGTTTATTATCTGGAAATTTAACGAATACCTTTTGAGACTTGATCTATAGGGGGCTATTAGAGCATCTCCACTCGTAAGCTTTTTAAAGGCAATGATATTATTGACAAAATATAAAATGATATTAATTTATAAATATTTGAATAAAACTAAACATGCATGATCTTCTAGGTTTAGGATCAAATAAGAAAAAATTTTAAAATAAGAAAGATGAGAAATAACTATAACCACAAATTAGAGATGCATCGACTTGAATTATATGCATCCATAATTTTTTAGATGCACCATAATATATATTATAGCAAAAAATTTGATGCATATACATATTTTAGCTGCATTTCATCAAAATCGGCGAATCCTATGTATTTTTCGTCCCCTGCGAGTCAAATTTGTTGCTAGTATTACTTTGCGTCATTTTCACTTTAACATCACTTTCAAAACTAATTAAGATGCATCTAAATGAATAGAGATGCATCTAATTCAAGTCGTCACATATTAGATGTGTGGTTATTGTTATTTCTCATCCTTCTCATTTTAAGTTTTCTTCTCACTAGATCTCTACCCTGATCCTCTATTAAAACTTCGTAAAACTTAAAAACCGATCGGTGATCAGGATAGACACTAGATGGACAACAAGAGAGTTACCATTCCCCTCCCCATCCTTAAAAACCGGTCAGTGATCAGGATACTTCCATATCTTTGTCAAACCTGCCTCAAAGAGTAGTGCCGGATGAATCGCTGGATATCAACCACTGAGGCCGTCAAAGCCTCCACATGCTCCGGTTGATAACCACCGAATGGTGGCAGTTCGGAAACACTAGAGTCCGGATGCCTCCAGGGCATAGCATGAGGAATTGCTCGGCGATCGATGAGGAAAAATCTATCCTTCCAATGCTTCATACTTGAGCATGTCTCGTTGAAAATTCTGGCTTGACCATTCTTACAAGTGCGACGGGCAAACGAGAACTAGTGCCCTTGTTTTTGTAACACGTAAAAAAGGCGGAACAGGGTCAGATACGGAGCAAAATTCAAGCTTCTACAATACACTTCAAACAAAATAACCTTCGACAAATCGATCGGAACAAGTTGAGACAGGTGCACCCGGAAATGGTTAAGAACTTGAAGAAGAAACGTAAAAAACGAAACCCTAATCCCAAAAAACTCTAGATAGGCCTCATAAATACCGATGGCATTCCTCGGCAAACGATCCATAGTCATACCAGACGGCGGTAAACGAGGATTCAACTCCGCCGGGATTCCGTAAATCCGGGCGGCATCCCTTACATCTTGCTCCGACATGACGGATGTGTATATATGCATATCAAATTTCGGCACAATATCCGCCATACCGGACGCCGAGATGACATTTTCTTGTAAACCGGAAGCCATAACTAGTAAACGGAGGGGAATGCAACTCTAACAATGAGGAAAGGAGGGAAAGTCGGAGGAACGCACCTGATATGAAGACGGAGAAACCAATCGTTTGTAAGAACAAAGAAGTGAAAGTAAAAACTGTAAAAATGAAAAGAGAAACCTTATATAAGGAGATTGGGGGAACAGTGAAACGTCGCTTCATGTCAGACCCACCCGTGGTTGCATCAGAACCATCCACACACGTACCTCTGGACACGTGGCTGCATCTCACACTTCTTGGTAAAAATGCATTTCCTCCAAGTAATGGGCTTGGGCCCATGAATATACCGTGGCCCAACAATAACATAATTCAGCCCGAGCAAATAGTAATAATAACGTTATAACTTTGAGAAGGAAATAAAAGCAAGAGGACTTGATTTTTCGAAGAGACAAAATATCACGTTATAACTTTGGGAAGTTGTAACATGATACTGGGGGGGACATGATTGTGTATATAGCCGGACGGATGAACATTGCCCGGACAAATTATACCGGAAGGATTGATATCCGGACGGACTAGACATGCACCGAACACAACCCTGATTTCATGGGCACGTGTTTCCCACGTGTTCCCTATAACTGACACCATGATATAGGGGTGCCCCACTACGCCACTCTATATATGTCAGGAATAGTTACCTACTCGTACTATGCACAGTGCCAAATAGTAAAAAGGTACAGGTTTAAGGTAGTATAAATACTTCTCATTTACTCATATAGTTTTTTAGCATTAACTGCATACTTACACACGTACCCTTTATGAAACCCAATACTTACTCTCACGTCGGAGTTTGTTCCTGGGATCACACCCGGGGCGAGGCTAAAGTGTTTCCTTGTATACCTACAGGTCCGAAGAACTCACAGGAACCTCAGCTGGAAGATTCTCAAGACCTTCCAAAAGGTAACGGGAAATTACTCAAACAACTTTATAAACTAAAGAAATACAAAACGAGTAATTAAATTATATTGTTGCGTACATTCGTGCTCAGTATAAAAAAGTGTCACATACATTTTTTTTATAAACGTTTTCAATTTTTTATGAAAAGTCCAAGTCATTTTAAACTTTTTTAATTTTTTTCCGATCACGCTAGCTTTTTATCAGCAACTTTATATCCTATAAACCTTTTTAATTATAAATCTTTCATTACGTGGAAAAAGTTAGATCGAGACATTTGCACTTTTGCAAGAAAAAAATTGCATCAAGAAATTTGCTCTTTTGCATCCCGTGATTGATTAGTGCATTTATAAAAGAACAGTGTCTTTCAATAAACGTTTTCAATGCCGTTCAAAAAAATATTCTTAATGCTGTTCAAAAAGAAGTTCTTGGTACCATAATTTTGTTATGTTAGTTTCATGATTATCGTATTGCTTAATTTGTATATCGTTTTTGAAAGGCAAGTAAATATGTAGCTTGAAATGAATTGAAGGTAGAATCGTATAGTTTTTGTCATGTCGACGTTGTAAAAGATAGATAGTAAGGTACGTAATAGATTGTACAACTAAATAATTACTATATTATCTTTTTTGTTAGTTTTTTCAGACCTATTTTCGTTGCTGTTTAAAACAATAAATTATCTTTGTTTCCATTGTTTCCATTGATACTGTACTCTAGCTACTCACTAGTTTAAAGATTCTACATGCACTTCGACTAATATATTGATGCTTTCAAAACAAAATGAAAATGCAAAATGTTTGCCGTTAAAGAATGAAGAAGGTTGTACAGCTTGATACTCTATAAATGGTAATTGGTAAATGCATGTATATTTTCAAACAAAGTATTTGCTTTTACATTTTACAGAACGTGTTTAACGTATTAATATTTCCATTATTAGAACTAGTTTCAACGATTGCCACAAAAGAGAAGAATAAAACTACAAATAAATTGAATGAAAGAATTGAAGAATTGAAGTTTCAACATAAGCGAAATGAACTACACTAATTAATGCACCACAGAAACTTACAAGTTACAAAGTCACACAAACTCAACATAACACTAGTTATATCATCATGATCAACATCAATGAGATATAGTTAGGTCGTAACATAGTAGGGCAAGATGTCCTACATTGTATAACCTAGCTTATTATATTTTGTTTTCTGTTTTTTTTCCTTAACTAAATAAGAGGAGGACAAACGAAACCAGGTGGAGGAGTCATCCCACAAGTTATCAAAGCTTGTAGAGCAAGTGGAATAAAGATGTTGAGGTTAAGAAGCTTAAGCCTTATGGTAGTGCAAAGACACATAGCCGCTTCTAACTCTAGCAACCCTTGAAGAACCGGACAACACACATTTTCGACTGGATTACCTAATCCGATATGCACTAAACCTCCTAAAACATCCACACATGCACCTAGCTTCAATGCGTTTATTGGACATGTTGGCATAACACCGCCACTTCCTCCTCCACCGCCGCCCCCTCCTTTCCCACCTCCGCCTTTTCCTCCTCCGCCACCTGACCCTCCTCCACCTCCACCCTTTCCACCACTACCCCCTCCAGGGGGTGTGTAGGGTGGATAGGGTGAAGTAGGCGGTGGGAGAATAACTGGAGGACTGATCACAGGTGGCATAATCACTGGAGGGTTTATGACTGGTGGTGGTAAAATAGGCGGAGGTAATATAACAGGAGGCATCACAATAGGTGGTCTAGTAACCGGTGGAGGTCGTATGATAGGGGGACGAACAATAGGTGGTCTAGTAACCGGTGGTGGAAGCACGATAGGCGGCCGAACAATAGGCGGTCTAGTAACCGGGGGAGGACGTACGATAGGTGGTTGAACAATTGGTGGCCTAGTAACTGGTGGAGGACGTACGATAGGCGGCCTTGTAATAGGTGGCAGAACCTTTGGTGGCTGTGTTTTAGGTGGCTTAGTTTTAGGTGGTGACCCCTTATGTCCACCACCACTTCCACCCCCGCCACTGCCACCACCATGATGAGGTGGCTTGGTGGACGGAGGATGCGGTTTTGGTGATTTTGGTGGTTTCGGTCCGTGGTGAGGAGGGCTACATGGTGGACAGTTTTTGCAACCAAGAGCTAATGGTAAAGAAGTACTTGACATGTAAATCAAGAAGATAAACCACATGGCTGAAATCTTCGAACCCATGATTAGGGTTTTGTGTGGTTTTAGGGTTTGTGTTGTTTTCATGTTACGTAGGGTTAAAACTTGCAGTTTTATAGATGAAATCATACATGTGAACCCGTGAATGTAGAAAAGATGATGCGGAAGATCACTACGTAGAAATAGAACAAGTCATCATTCTAACACTGCATAAATCAGGAATCAAATTAAAAGTAGTGTTTTTGTAGTTTTGTTGGTGATTTTGCTAACTTCAATACCAGTCCGTGAATTTGCATAAAATCCGTGAAGAATTGGAGATGACTATCCATCGATTTCAGAAGCACTTTAGTCTTGCACATCTTTCAATGCAGACTTTGTTTTACACATGTATATGGAATCCTTATCATTTAGCATACGTTGCGACTTGTGACTGTTAATTAGCTAAATTGGATTGATGGAACGAGTAAATATTAAACAGTGTTCTTAATTAACAAGGTTATTATAATCGCATATATTCTTTTGTGGTTTCACTCGTTTCAGTATGTTCTGTTTAAAAAATGGTATGTAAAAGTTCAATCAAGAGAGACACTACAGTACTATACTTAATTACTTTCCTTATTTTAGATTATTTACTACAATCCACACATACCAATTGGGGCTTGCTCTATTTGTATTAGTTTCTCACCGCATATGCTCGGTTAGAGAAGGCCTCTTGGAGAAAAAGACATGGGTTCAATCCTAACTTCTTGCTAATTAGGTAAATAAGAAAAGGTAATCATTGTCTAAAGTCGGGTCATTCGGAAAAGGATCCGGTTGGCATTAAAATATGTATAAAAACGGTGTGATCCACCGATTTACACCTTTTGGAGACTACAATCTATGCATAACAATCTACGCATAACTGTGTTACACCGTCACAATTATTCATTCGAACAAGCGTTTTGGTGAAGTCACTTTCTGACATAGTGATTTACTATTTATTTATAAAGAAATAGTGCTGTTCAAAGAAATTATAGGCATGCAGAATAAATCATGACCGTATCTTAATGCCATTCTTTGATCGTAAACAAATTGAGGATCATCTAGACATGTAAGAACCGACTATAGTCTTATGTAGGACCATCTGGAAAATTATATATGATCTAATGTGGTTATCCAAACCACTACTTGGAGTCTTGGATCATCATTAGATATGAAAACCAGATATGCTTTGATCTAAAGTCTAAACCATCAAGGGACGGCACAACTTTAATGCATATCAGTGTTTCATTACACTCGTGGATCCTCTGCGCGGATATAAATTTGAAATCAAACTTTTTAATGGATTATTGATTTATGAATTGCTTGCATTCAAGTTTTGAAATTCTTACTCTAGTTCTTTACTAGTTTAGTTCAAAGAATTGAGGTTCAATTTTAAGGGAAAAAAATTAAAATAATAAAAAATAATAAAATCTTTCAAAACGCATTATTGTAGAATGTATCACAAGAGGGTCATCTTATTTATTTATATTTTTTTTTGAACGGCTGATCCATGATTCTATTGAAGTTAGCAATGAGGTAGAAACAAATTTACAAGGAATTATATTTTAGAACACACATAATTTGTACTGATTGCCCGCTTCATGTGATTTCCACAAGTGTGAAAGAAGCCTTAAAACATCACTTAGTGTGTTCTTATGATAACATCAAATTGTTCTAATATTTTAGTGTCAATTTCCTCCTAATATGCTCATCATTTGTATCATTTTACTTAAATATATACTCGTATTTGTTAATATTTCGTTCTCAGGTAAATAATGAGCATAGGAACAAAGGGACGCGGATTTAAAAGGTTATTAACGAAAATACACAAGAGTATGCTGACCATACAGGAGTTACGGCGTAAATCCTTACTCTACTTACGTCGTAACATGAATTAACACTAGAAGACTGAATTCAACGCTGACAAAGGTTACGGCGTAATTCCTATACAAGTTACGCCATATATATTCTCCAAGACTTAGAAGAATTTCGGTGTCAAGAAAGTTACGACGTAACCATTTTCATGGTTACGCCGTAAAGTGGTTAACGAGAGTTCTACGTTCGTAACTTACTTTTAGGTTACGCCGTAGAGTCATCACTTAGGATAAGATCGTCCTAGATTCAAAGGTTATGGCGTAACTAACCCTAGAGGTTACGCCGTAACTATGTCGAGCCTATAAATACAAGCCCTAAATTCTGCATTTTGGATATATCCTCTCAACACTCAAAAACCAGAGACGATCCAGGGCTTCAAGGAGGACAAATTCTAGTAGCATACAAGTCATTTACAAGGAAGAATTCACGCCATTCGATTCATAAGTTTTAGTATTTCATATTACATTATTATATTAATTATATGTCTTCATTCATGATGTTAAACATTGAATTTCCTGCATGTTTTAATATGATCGGCTAAACACCTTTGGTGTTAGCCTAGTTATGAAATTGTTAATTGTTATGATGTAGTTTTCTCGTTTTTGTATCGCTTTATTTGTATACTTTCTATGCTTATTTTGAGACACACTTGTTTTGGTAGCATGGAAGTTTGGGTAGTATCTAGGAAGCTAGGAGAATTGATCATAGGACCCTAGTGAATCAGGTTGCGTGGAAATTTTACCCAACGACCACCTTCCAAACGGAAATGCTTAAGAAGTTAGGGGGAACCTAAGATCCGAAAGGCCGGGTTTCATTAAATAAGTCTTAGATCGTAGTGGCACTTAATGACTCTTCCGTAGGGTAAACCCACGAACTCTCATCATCTTTACTGGTTACGGAATAGGACGCTAGGAAAAATAGGCTAGACAAATTGACCATAGGAGTCTAGTGACTTTCATCCCCATGTGGAGCGATAGAAAACATTAATTAGAAAACATAGTCATAACGTAACAAGATTAGTAATTATGCTAGCACATTTCTCTCTATTGATTATATCTTCCACTTTAATTTGCTTTTATCTTTTATTTCATTTCTTAGTTTAATTAATTAAAACCTACAAAACCCATTTTAAAACCAGTGACACTAGAACTTATATTAGATCCACACGTATAGCTCTTGGGACGATCTCGGCTTTACCGAATACTAAATTACACACGGCCGGGGTACACTGCCCATTAGTGCATAAGGTAGACCATAGGTAGACGAGCACTTATAAATATTAAAATCTTGTCAAAAATCATGCATCACCTTACTCGTAGGTTTGATGTCAAAGCATATCTTGTCCAGTATTATAAAATGCATGACAAAGTAGTTTGAACGACTGTATGTTTTGGTTCGGGTGGCGTGGGGGAGGGTAGTATAATTGGCCCATGAGCTAAGTGATCGAAGGTCTTTCAGGTGGTTGGCAAGTTCCTGCCATTTACAAAATCTAAGTAGATTACGCGAAAACAGAATCTGTTAGAAGGTGTTTGCGATTTTCAAGACCATCATCCCATACCGGGCATTTATCGCGTAAATCTCCATTCCTCAACTATCAAATTTACATCAAGGGGGTTAGTCGGTTGAAACATAATCTTAATGTGAAAATATCAATCTTAATGGGTGACACTAGATGCGCGGAAGTAAATTTAGATAAACTCTAATTTAAGAGTGATAAACGAGGTAAACCTCCAGGGAATAAAACCTAAACTAGAGTAAAGCTCTTAAAACCTGTAGTTTATTAATAATCAATAATCAGAAGATGATTTAAAATGAAACCTAAACCCTACATTTATAGGGAAGTAAAACTTACAGAGAAAGACATCTAATTATAGTAAAAGAATAATTCCTAAACAATAATTATATTAAAAACAAATTAAGTAAATAAAAGAACATTCTGGAATCTTCGTCTCTACGGTGTAGGGACGGGGTTCCTTTTACAACGTAGACAAGCTAAGAAAATACTCTAAAACGCATAGTATCATATACGACATAGTCAAGACGTTGGTTTTACACCGTAGTGAAAATCATCTACGTTTCTTAATTCGGGTCCACTAATCTTGTCCCCATCATTCCCCCTCACTTGAAAAGAACTCCTCCTTGAGTTCTCAATATCAAGGGCTTCATCGACCTCAAACATCTTCTCATGACGAACCTTATCTTGGGTAGATTTGCGCTACACATTAACTCAAGAACATTCATGTTATTTAACACGCCTACCACACTCCAAACGATTAACCAATGACCCTAACATTGGGTTGCGTACTCCTTATCAACAACCACCAAGTCTTCAATTGCAATAAATATAGTTTCTTTGTTTTCCATTACAAACTTTATTGGATTTGTAATAATCATATTTAAAATTAAGCCACAATCAAAATCGCAAACCTTTAAATCCTTGATGCCTTCAAAATTCAAGCTTAGCTCACAATCAAAACCATTGACATCTTCATCATCATTAAAACCCATAACTTCCTATTTACAAGCCTTCAAGCTATCGACTTTATTTGCTTTTTCCAACACTAAAGTTGATATCTCGTCTTCATGTTGTTCATAGCTTTGAAAGTCTTGGGTTTTCTCAACTAGTTCATCAACAACCTAGGCCTTCAATATCTCTTCTTCATTCTTCACCTCTACCATTGGTACATGTACTTGGTCTTAGAAAGGGATCAACGCAATTCTCTTTCCTTCTCATAAAAAAGGTGGAGATTACGCTTTAAATAATAAAATCCTTGAACTTTGCAATGCCATGATTTTCCCAACCGAATATGACAATCTACCATGTCATCTAAATCACAAATTACTTCCTCCATGTAGAATTTACCAATAGAGCTCGGAATCTTACAAACCTCATAACCTCCAAATTAAAGTGATTGATCAATTTTTTCGGCACTAAGTTCCTAGCCCCATAATTATCAATAATTAAAGAAAATACCTTTTTTATTGATTGAAACCACTTGATTGTTTGTAGTAAAATCTCCATCTTCATGCTTTTCTCCCATTCATCAACCTTTCTATTGTTGAACGGGGATTGATTGCTGGTACAATTACCACCAAAATCGCATATAGTTGGATGAATTCTTCGACCTTTGTGGTTGCTACCCTCACGATTCTTGTGGATTAATGGCCCACCTACGATCACGAAACATAGTTCTTCTAGCATAGTATAACAACTATCAAATTCTTTCATGGATTTCGTAATACCATGATCTATGTGCTCTCTAAATCATACCTTACAAATAGTATGGGTTCTGATAACGTCTACACTATTCATCATCTATGATACTAACAAGCTCTAGACATTAATTGAGGTAGAACCTTCTACACCAATTACCACAAGGATACTAACAAGCTTTAATGTCAACTGACATAGGACGCGCGAAAGAGAATTTAGATAAAACCTAATCCAAGAGTGATAAACAAGGTAAACCTCCACATAATAAAACTCAAACAACAGTAAAACTCTTAAAACACGTAGTTTATTAATAATCAGTGATCAAAAGGAGATTTACAATGAAACATAAACCCTATATTTGTAGAGAAGTAAAACTTGTAAAAAATAAACCTAATTATAGTAAAAAACTGATTTCTAAATAATAATTATCCTAAAAATGAATTAAGTAAATAAAAGAACATTCTGGAATCGTCGTATCTACGGCGTAAGGACAGGGTTCCTTTTACCGCTTAGATAGGCTAAGAAAATACTCCGAAACACATAGTAGTATATACTACGTAGTCAATACGTTGGCTTTACACCGTAGTGAAAATCATCTACGTTTCTTTATACGGGTCTAGGAAGCTTGTCCATGTTAATGGGGAATAATATTGTTCATTTTCCACGGATTCACAATTAATGCTTCAAGACATATATATGATCCTCTTTTTGTGATAAACGTCTATTAGTGATGTTTAAATAAGTACTCCATCCGTCCCAAATTAATTGCCACAGACAAAAAACACGTAGTTTTAGAAAAATATCATCATTACAGCTTCTTATTTCTTATATTTTGCAGAAGAATGGTTTTATCATTAACTAATTAATTTAAAACTTCTTTAATGTTTGTAATAACAACCTCAAGTGATGGTAATATGGTAAACCCGAACTAAATTCTCTATCTATTTTTGAAAGTGGACAATAAATTTAGGACAACCCAAAATGGAAATATGAACAATAAATATGAGACAAAAGGAGTAATAAAATAATGCATTAGGACATTATTCATGAGTTATGGCATAATAAAAAGGAAACATCCCACTTTAGTTTCTTAGATATCGTAATGATTCTCTCGTTGTGCATGGTTGTAAATAAAATAGTTATTAAGATCAAGCTAATACCATATTCCAAAGTAAAAATGTCATTAGTGGTATTTTTTTTATTTTTTTATTTTATTTTTTTATTTAGGCTGAGAATTTATAAATATATACAAAGCTCCAAGAAAGAAGCAACAAACAAGGCCAAGAAAACAAAAAAACAGAGAGATGGGCTACAACAGCAGAAAACCCAACAGAACCAGGGTCACAACAACCCAAAATAAGAACCAAAAAGCATAAATTAAATAAATAAAAAGATCAAATGGTCTCGAAATCTAGCAGCTCCAATTTGCAGGCTTCGAAGAATAGCGAGCAGAAACCAAAGTTTTTGTAATGCGTTGAATGAAAGGGAAAATGTCTTCATCTTTTATAATCACAACCATATCAGGATGAGCATTTACCACCCGGTTCATCCACTTCCAAACAGCCCATAATGCACATTTGAACACCCCTTGCAAGACTTTTATTGACACGAGCACATCCATTATTGTTGATCCCCCCCTGAGCGATATCCGATACACAAAAAGAATGGAAAGAAACTGGAGAGTCAAGATTCCACCAACTCCACAATTCCCTCCAAACACATACGTTCACCTTGTGAGGAATCCAAGAATTCCACAAATGATGGGCACCAAGATCACAATATGAAAATAGATGGATTTAGATGATATTTGAGAGGGTTTTAACCTTAAAGATTGCAGAGCTATCACTCGTCCATGATCATTTATCCATGCTACCTGTCGATAAAGAGAGATGGCCAATCAAAGAAATAAGATTAGAAAGATCATTTATATCCCTACCACGATGAGGAAGACACCAGCTCCAATTGCCTCCCCAAACCCCATCAACTTGGCACCAACGATCACAAACTTTACAGGAAATGGGCTAGTTTCTTATAAATGTATCTATTTTGTCATATTATTTAGTTTTGTGTAGCGAATTAATTTTTTTTTCTTCATTACCCCCGAACTTTTAACTATGAGACTTTTCCAAAAGTTTGCTTATCTACCCTGAAATTAGAAAATTATGATATTAGACCGGGCAACTAAACATCTCCAGCCATATGATGACAAGTGTCCTCCAGTTGCCCAAAAGATACACAAGTCGCCCAAAAATACACAAGTTGCCCAAAAAAAATGTCAGAAAAGTGACACTTGTCACTTGCAGATTTCAGTTACCCAAAAAGTACAGGTTGCCTTGGACTAATATCATAATCTTCTGATTTCGGGGCGGATAAGCAGACACATTGAGCAATTGGGGTATATTATGAATGATCCCTTTTTTCAATTATATGACAGTATGTTCTATCTTCGAACACAAATTAGTGTTATATCACATATGATATATTAATCGAGTTTAAATATAAGAAAATCATATATTTTCTCCTACTTTTATGAATAAATTGTAATGATTTGAAAATTCAAAATATGTATGATATATGGTTGAAGAGCTAAGGATTTGTATTTTTAAATGCAAAAAATGATGAATTATTTGGAGTCTACACAAATACTTATGTCAACTTTTACAATAGCATGTTGAATATTCGAATTTATAGGTTAGTGTTATATTACATGTAATATATCATGCGAACTCATATAGAAAAAAAAAACAAAAAAAAACTAATATAATTTATTGTTTAAAGTATATAAAAGTGTTTGTATACTATATTAAAAGATAATTAAATGTTTATCCTAATCGTGTAATTTTTTCACCTAAGGACTAACGGCTTTTTAGATATATATATTTTTTAGAAGGTTAAAGTGTGTTTTAATACAAAAAAAGGGGTGGAAGGGGTGTAGCGTTTTATTTTAAATAAATGATTATGATTGTTCTCTTAGTTCTTATGTATTTTATGATCTATAGAATAACTCACCTCATTATTATGGACCTGGGAAGAAGCTATAAGAAAATTACATAAATTTTTGATACGAGCAATAGATGGATTTTTTTTAATGGCAAATTTTATTAGAAAAGAAAACTAGCAAGAAGCTAGAGAAAAATATTACATAATAGGAAGAATAGGATCTTGCATCCAAGTTATCCAATTAAACTTGAATTTACTTCTATTAGAACACCAAGTGTAAGATTGAGACACAATGTCGTCAAAAATGGTTGCCCTTCTAGGAGGGGTTGCACCGAATAATAATTGATTTCGATAATTCCAAACCTTCCACCACATCACATAAAATATGCCTTCAAGCACATTCTTTGTCTTCCTGCTTAAACGGAGGTCACAAAACCATGCAAACCAATCTTCATACGAATGGAGCTCTGGATAAGAGAAACCGCGCCATCTTTTAACCTTAGCCAAAACTGCTCGAGCCAACGAACATGAAAAAAGCAAGTGTGCCAACGACTCTACTCTCCCTTCACAAATAGGACACATAAGAGAAGGAATATCAATGCCTAACCGAGACAAATTCAATCTAGTAGGAAGCTTATCCTTTTGAACTTTCCAAGCAAAAACGTTAATTTTAATGGGAATCTCCTTTACCCATCTTGTAGGCAATGTACCAGAACTAAGCAAGGAGTCGTCCACAAGATTACGAATCGACTTTACGGAAAAATCACCAGAACCTGTTAGGGACCAAACCCATCGATCATTCATTTGAGCCAATCTTGTTGAAGCTAGGCGACTACACAACTCGTTATATTGCTCGGCTTCAATCCCTCCCCTAGGCACGCGACAGAAAGAAGAGTCAACATATTTGTGTCTCAACTTATCCGCAATGGAAAGTTGTTTACATGTATCTAGTGCGTATAATCTCGGGAATTGTGATTTCAAAGACGAATCACCCATCCAAACGTCTTCCCAAAATTGAGTATTTTCGCCATTACCCACCTTTCTTAACACAATAACCCATAAGATCTATACCTTGAGAATGTAGGACGTTAACTTCCTTAATGATATCAAGCCATAAAGATTGATGAGATAATTTTGTACGTCTATCAAGAACCCCGCGAATGCCATGAAAAGCTTGAATACACCTTGACCACAATGAAGAATCTTGAGATATAAAACGCCAAACCCATTTAAATAAGAGAGCCCGGTTTAATGCAAAGTAACTAGAAACCCCAAGACCTCCTTTCTGCTTTAAGATCAACACTTTGTCCCAAGAAATCCAGCCCATTTTCCTATTTGCACCATCTGTCTCGTTGAAAAAATTACGACGAATGGCTTCCATATTATTAGGCACACCCTTCGGGACTTTAAAAAGAGACATGTGGTGCAAAGGGATTGACCCAAGAACCGATTTGAGGATAGTCAATCTCCCTCCAACAGAGAGAGTTTTAAGCTTCCATCGAGACAATCTAGACGAAAGCTTACCAACGACCTCATCCCATATTTGAGTTCTCGACATCCGACCACCTACCGTAACTCCCAAATATGAAAAAGGCGTGAATAATGTAGAACAACCGACCATATTTGCTGCTCTACCCACTTCACCGGGTCCTACTCCAATTCCCATCAGTTTGCTCTTATGTATATTGATCTTAAGACCCGATGCAAGGAAAAAAGACTTCAAAATGTGGACAATGGTGTTAAGATTAGAATCGTTCCATTACCCGATAAAGACTGCGTCATCGGCGAAGAATAGATGAGATAAAACCACTGAATCGTCAATAGAAACACCCTTAAATAAGTGTGCTTGCAAAATATGATTAAACGATATATGCAAGCTCTCCATAACCAATATGAACAAGAAAGGAGATAGTGGATTTCCTTGTTTTAAGCCCTTAAAAAGCTGAAATTCGGATGAAGGACTTTCGTTAACGAGCACTGATCCCATAGACGAATTGAGACAACCATTGATTCACATACGCCATCGATCACCAAACCCAAATTTACATAGAATATCGTTTAAGTAGTCCCACCGAACCGAGTCATAAGCCTTCTTGAAATCCATCTTAAAAACCATAGCCTTTTTCTTCTTGGTGTTACACCACGAGATAAGTTCATTTAATATGAATGGACCATCAAGAATCTGTCGATTTGCAACAAAAGCAAGTTGAACGTCGCTAATAAGAACAGATATAATTAATCCAACTTGTAATAGATGGATTCAAGATCTAATTAATCCAACTTGTACTAAGTTTTCAATTCCTATTCTTATATTATACTTGTATTTTACTGTTGGCGCAATCGATGATATTTCTATATGGGCTAATACCTTGAAAATGTATCTATGTCATGTTTTTCACTTTAGGTACCGAACTAAAATCAGTGCACTTTAATCACTAACCTTTTGGATTTGGTCACTCCTTTGGGTATTTTGCATATGTAAAATGACCATTTTACATTTCGTTGTCAACTGAAAAGAAGGATAAAAAAGGTAAAATCGTCATTTTACATGTGCAAAATACCCAAAAGTGACCAAATTCAAAATGTTAAGACTTTTTAGTGCACGAATTTTAGTTCAGTGATTAGAACTTGAAAAAATGTCAAGTATGATGAATTTTCAAGTGATTAGCCTTTTCTATATCCTGATAAGGAATGCATCTTTTATGCATATGATTCCTAGATAAATATGTACTAAATCATATGGTATATATAATTACCTGATATAATGCAAAAAAGTGCACCACACCAATCTGGCATTCCTTCAATTAACCAAATAACAAGTGCATGACATCTTAATCGTTTAATTTAGTTAACTAAAACCATGCCAGGAACGTGGTATATATATGCTTGATTAATTCTTAATATCCTTTTTGGAAAAAGAAATACATTGATAAGATCTTACAGATATAGCTACAGTGACTCAGCCCTAATCAAAACCAAACCAAACCAAATTTATTCAATATATATATATATATATATATATATATATATATATATATATATATATATATATATAGTGTAACTTTCAAACGAGAACCATTTTAACTGAGAGAACCACCAAAAACATACATGTACGCCTTCAATAATTGTATTTTTGCACATATGTTTTAAAAACAACACATATATTTTAAAAAAAACATAGTTGTTCTAAAGAATTTGATAAGAAAAATTGGAAATACAAAATTTTTCTTTGAAGGTGTGCATGTATGTTCTTATAAGACGTGCAACGACAATATTGCGGTCGTGTGTAAGTTTTTTGTGAAAAAAGAGGATGAGTTCATAATGATATTGAAGAACATAGGTGGATACTTACGATTATTGATGATTTGCATGTATTTTTATTTTATTTTATTTTAAAAGACGTGCATGTATGTTTTTGATAGTTCTCTCAGTTCTCGCAGATAAAATGGTTCTCGTGAGAAAGTCCCCCTATATATATATATATATATATATATATATATATATATATATATATATATATATATATATATATATATATATGGGGATAACATAGCTACATTACAATGTAGCCAATTGGCTACATTTCCTTTGAAAAAAAGGGTGGGGACAGGGGGAAAATGTGTGTCAGAGACATACCGTAAGGACTGAACTGTAAATTATTAAAACTTTTTTCAAAGGAAATGTAGCCAATTGGCTACATTTGTAATGTAGCTAATATTTTCCCTATATATATATATAAACTGAACCAAAGAGGAAGAAGCTTTTGGTTTGGTTTGACATTACCAGATATATTGTTAATGATGATGACTTACGTCGTTTAACTATCCAAAAAAGTGTGGAATGAAATAATGGGCAACATTGAGAGCTTGACCGAAGTAACTGTGAACAAGACCCTCATACTCCCCATAATTATTCTGAGAAGGAATTGTAGTAATCACGGCAAGATACATAACACTTTGACCCTGCTAGGTTAAGCCACACAAATTGGTGAGAGACAATTATCATGTTTGAACACAAGAATATTACATGCTTAAGTCGATATGGGTGATTTTCCAGGACGACCACACGAAGTCGGGAAGGTATAACCTGATACTTTTGAGTCAGGTTATAAAACTATTCTAAGTTTCTAACTATATATTCCAATTAAGTTACTAATATGCCCCAATATATAAGGCGTTCATTTCAAAAGAAAAAAAAAAATGGTATACACATAGCTAACGGCAATAACAATAATTAACCATACGCTTTAATTAAATACTGTAACTGTTTGCTTAGTTCTATCTTTTCGATCAACTCAACCAAAGATTCTACAAAATCCCAGTTTCAACTGGCCGGTATGTCTAATGATTATTTAAATTAACTAGATCTTTGATCGAGAAGCATGCCAAGTAAAAAATAGTAACCTAAAAAGGTTTTGATCAAAATATACCGCACATGGACAATTCCTTGCACCTTTTCTCTTTATGGTTTTCTTACCGACTCCAACTAACAACTCAATTGCTCGTGTCGCCGAAAGTCATCAGATCTCAATATCCCAGCCCATTGGCCTTGAACCGAATATATAAGTAGCCATTTGGGTCCTTTTTATTGTGCACGTTTAATTTCATAATTCATACAAAGCAATGTGGCCGGCTTCTTAATTATTTCCTATTATCATTTGATATAAACGGCATTCAATTTTTGTTGGCAATATTCTTTATGTTATTTTTCTTTTGAACAGCGAAATTCCAGCTCTAGCATAAACCTAGAGAGTAGAGACAAAAGAGATTATTACATAAAATTATTACAAGTGGAGATTGGATTCGATCTTTTAAGAAGGACGATTACTCCTATTGGCAATCCAAGAGTGAGACAGTTTTGAATTCGTCACATAAAGAGTCTTTCCTTGGGTCGTTTAGGGTCAAAACACATGGTTCATGTAACGCGATATAACTGAAAGAGTAGATTGAGACTAGATCTAATTTAAGTTCTGAACATTTTTTGCCCGATATACGCTCTCTACTAATCGGATTTGCAATCTTCTAGCTTCTTGCTATTTTTAAAGCAATACAATTCCTCAAAAGAAATATTTATACCATTTTTTTAACTCTTATTATGCACCATCTATTTATAGAGTTGTACAGATGAATGCCGTTTAAAAGAAGACTTCAACGCTCTTTTTTTTTTTTTTTTTTTTTTTGGGTAAAGGACTTCAACTCATTTTTCGATCTCCTAGCTTCTGATATTCTACTAAAAACTGTCCTGTGAAAAGGATGTTATCTACATGTAGCTGGTTTTTAAAGGATACTCTTTAGGTCACTTACAATATGAAAAACCAAGAGGCGCAGCCCTCTTTCAGATGTAGGACGCGGGAGCTGTAATTCAAATAGCGACTCTACCTAAAATACATTTCAAACCACCATAAAGATAGGACTAAACCAGCGTCCGATTTTACTAATGGCCAGATAACTTAATTTCTGGTCACCCAAAGCATCTCCATAAATTTCGTTTAAGAGTAAAATTGTTTGAACATTAACAATCAAAATCCGTTTCGCTAAATTATCATAGTGGTGGAATTTTACAACCATTGTGACTACACACATGCACCCTCTCTTTCTCTTCCTACTCTTTAAAAAGAGGCGAGAGCAATTCATATTTTATTTTGCTAATTATTTCTATGTGTTCAAGTATTTTGCAGAAGACTGAAGGCAAACTTTGGCTAGACAAGATTATCCGGTCGTGCTACTTAGAGTATCTCGTGCATGGTTGCGGGGACTCATAAATTTGTGTGACAACTCAAATCTGACTATCACAAGTCTCATGACATTTTCCATGCATGTCTCTGATTTCATTTTTAAACTAGATTTTTTGTGACAATGAAATTCTCTTGCGAAAATTGACAAATGTATGAAAGAAACTCCTGAGTAGCACAACTGAATCCCAAAGTAACAATGCTAAAGTATCGTAAATAGGGGGAATGTAAACGAGGCCTAAATGATCAAATTAATTGGGTCCTGATTGTGACCTTTCGGGTCGGTGAGTAATCATCAGTCTCGTAACTCTATATGCATGGTTGAAAACACTTGTAATTTTTTTAGTGTTTCCCACATTTCTCATTCGTATGTTACGTGATGATACTCATTCAATTGTTTAGTCTTATCCTAATAGTTTAAAGGGATAATTACCAAAATAAATCGGGCAACCAAGGGCAATTCGGTTTCTAACATGGGACTCAAAAATGTCTTTTATAGACCAGGGCAACTCGTACAATTTGGCAAATGACGAAGTGTCACTTTTTTACAAGTGACAAGTGTCGCTTGTCTGTTAGTTTTTTTGGCAACTTGTGTATTTTTTGAGCAACAACCGCCATTTTTGGGCAATTGGAGACACTTGTCATCATATGGGTCAAGTTGCCCAGTTGCCTGTTCTAAAAAAGACATTTTTGGATTACGGGTTAGGAACCGAATTCCTCTTGATTGCCCGGTCTATTTTGGTAATTATTCCTAGTTTAAACTAAGTCATAATTTTTTTGTTAGGTTAAAGAAACCCATATGCACCTTTAAAATGATTTATTCCTCTCATATCAAATAAGTTAATTATTAAGAAAAAGCACTTTATGAAGAGTTCATCATCTCTATAAATACCATAATGAGATTCATCAGTTTCACACCACAAAACTAGCTAGTACTTCTTAATACACTTAATAGTACTAAGCTATCTAGTTTCACCTAGTAATGGCTTCAATGGCTTTGCGAACAACTGCCTTTCTCCTTACTCTCAACCTTATCTTCTTTGCTTTGGTAAGTGCAGACCAAGTACCACAAGCCAGTTGCCCTGTAGACGGACTCAAATTTGGTGCATGTGCTGGCGTGCTAAATAACTGGTTGAATGGGGTCGTTGTAGGAACTGTACCAACCACACCTTGTTGTGGCCTCTTCTTTGGCCTGATTAACTTTGAGGCAGCAACTTGTGCTTGCAAGGCCATTAAAGCTAATGTGTTGGGTGTTAATGTTGATGCAGCAATCTCATTGAAGTTTTTGCTAAACAACTGTGGAAAGGATGTCCCTGACGGTTTCACATGTTAACGGAAATCTCCAGTTTTTGCAAGTGTGTTTACAGTTTTATTCACGTCCTTCTTTATTTGATTTTTGTGTGTGTTCCAGAACAAATTGGAGTTTTCAGCTTTGTTATGTTATTTACTTGAAGTGAACGGCTCTTGCCACCTTCGCTACTATCATTGTAATCTTCGATTCTGTCACAGTTAAATAATGTGATTAGGATCATATCATTTGTATTCTCCTTATTCAAGAAAAAAGATGCATGTTTCCCTAAAATTTTGACTTTGATTTAGATTTCTCATTTCTCTTATATCAAAATACTGTTTATTGACAATTGACAAAAAAAAATTCCCCGTCAGGGTAGAAGCAATATTCTGCTTGTTAAGAAACGTTTACAATGCTAATATAGAAAATGCGGAAGGTGAAAAATATATTTGAGACCACTAAGAAACTTAATTAAAGCAACGTAAATCACGTGTGGTCTGGCCGAAATACGGAGAGTCCTTTTAATTCTTGATGGGAATGTAGTTTTACAAATTCGACCGGAACTCAAATATTATTTCAAGAAGATAATTCGTCAAATTTCATTCTAATATGACTATACACTACTACACAATAGGTTAGATAGATCACTTCATATATAGTGGTTATCTTAAAAACTGATCTAACAAAGGAAAAAGAGAGGAAAATATAATAAGTAAATCGGTTGTTTGGTTAATAATTGATCTACTAAATTTTGAAATTAGTTAGATCAGTTCGTAAATATTAACTGATCTATGTAGTTCTCAAAAATTCACCAAAATAGTTTTAACGGGATACAACTTTTCATTTGCCACTCCACCAAAATTTAAAAACACAACTCTGCCCAAAATTTTCCCAAAATCATATACCACTAACAAAATAATAATAATAATAATAATAATAATAAACATAAACCTAGACATTTTCCCAAAATTTCACAGCCGCTAATTCAACAAGGTTTATCCATGTTTTGATAATTGATGTTCGTGGTATGTTTACTCATAGATTTGAACAATTTTGGGTAGTATGTCTCTTGTTGTAGTGTTAGAAACATAGATGTTGGACCGATAATATACATGATTCATGTGGTTCGGGAGGTCTAGCTTGATCAAAGAAGATGAAAGGATTCATCTTTTTAGTGAGAGAAAGTATAGAGAGGGTGGAGAATAAAAGGAAACTTTATTAATGAAACAATGAATACACAAAACCTAATAATTTCCCACACCCCTCATGGAGGGTCATGAGGGGTATTTATAGGCTCAACATACTCTAAGTTTGCCCCGTTTACATAAGTAGTCCCTACGGGAGCAACTTACTACATATCTAGTCTATTTCACTTGTATGACGTTATCTTTATAAAAAAGCGAGGCTAACAATCTCCCTCCAAGATATTGTCACACGTGAATGGTAACAATGAGACCTATAAACAAAGTAAATTACAATAATAATAAACTATGTTGACGTTGTTGAAGCGCAAGTCTCTGTAGTCTAGATATTGAGGTAGACTTGAAGTTCTCTCTTCTGACGATCTTGGCATTTGATCTTTGGCACTGACGGCACTGATCCTTGTAGCTCTGAACTTCAACTGTAATGGTCTAGTTAGGTTATTACTTCCTCCTAACTAGTGAGCCTTTTCTTACTTTTTCCTGCTCCCTCCTGAACTGACAACCTTTCTTCTTTCAACAAATCACTTAAGTCTTCTAACACGCAGCGGAAAAAGTAGACACTAGACTAGCACAATGGTTGTCGTTCGGGGAGCAACATAACAACATACCTTACAAAGTATTGCATCCAAGTTGGTAAATAAGCCCCGATGTACACACACTACTTCTCCATTCACGATGTTAAACTCAGTTCTCTACGTCAATCCAATCAGTGAAGACGAAACATACATTCTCCCTCCTGATGGTTGTGAGTTATCGGAATCATCATAATGTTGTGTACATGCCGTAAAATCACCTTGTACTTGATGCAAAATTAAAGCCGTGTAATCACAATTCCGTGAGAATATGTCGGAAAAAATATACTCTCAATACTTCTCTCAAACCAACCTGTAATTGAACCTCCTTTTAATTCACTGGCTACTAGTAATGATCACATATGGAGACAACCCGATATGACCAACTTGAAAACGAAGTAAACATCCCATCTTATGACTTAATGCTTGTACGATAGATGTGACTTAATACCTATACTGAGCACTACAATGTAACTCCTTTAAGTATGAGGTTGCACGAAATATTCGCCACTTGAACAATCCACTACTTCGTGTGACACTAAGTACTACAACGTAACTCCTTTAAGTGATAGTTATACTGTGAGCACTACAACGTAACTCCTTACATCAGTAATAACTAGATTGTCAAAACTGAATTTTTTAATTTGCGCAGACAAGTTATCTTCAAAAATCGTGCATCCAACCACCCCTATACTTTGAGATAAATAAGTACACTTTTGGAAATAGCACTTCAAGATCAAATCAATAATACCGTACAAAAACCCCGTAGTCATTTTGTTAAACGAAACAATTCTAGCCGTGAACAATGTATCCCTGTGAAAATTATGTAATACCAAAATACCACTCGAATAATACCATAATTAACACAATGAGGTGGGCAACGGTCCGCCGCGTTGCGGCGGGGCGTTGTTTCATGTCGTTGATTATTGCGCAGTATTTTTTTTTGTTAAGTAGAAAGTGGGTCAGGTGTTCAGTGCGGGGTTAAAAAGTCCGGAAAAAAAATTGAAACGGCGTTGTTCTTGATGGCGTTTTGCGGCGGGGCTCGCTAAATATATGTTTGATAAAAGTTTAAAGTAGTTTTCGCAAGTCATTATATAGTAGGGGGTATGTTTCGTAAATAGTGATTTGCGCTGTTTTTTAACCCGTTATATAGTAGAGGGTGTGTTTTGTAAATATTATTTTGGGCATTTACCTGGACCAAAGTGGGCTTGTTGTTGGGCCAAAAAAATTTTGGCAGCCCAAGTGATGTCACCTGGCGTCATTTGACGCTGAATTACTATATACAAGGTTCAAGAAAAAGATGACGAAGCCCAATATTCTCAACCAGGCCCACGAATCATCAGCAACAGCCCAAGCAAGTCTACTCCACAAATGAGATACTTTGTTTGGCCAAAAAAAAATTCGGCAGCCCAGGTGACGTCAGCTTGCATCATTTTTCCTCAAATTATATATATGCCCCGACATAGGAGCATGAGGTCACAAGCTGTTATCATCCTCTAGTCCTTGTGTCTAATTTAATCGGTCTTATTAGTACATGTATATGTCCTCTTCTGTTCTTCTCATGCCTAATATTATCATCCTTAAGTAGCACATAGATGGTATTTTCCAATTTGATAAGTTTACACACGAATAATCCATTATCAGTCCATAAACCAATATAAGTTGGGCTGATGCTTGACTAATATCCATGTTATCCACATCATTATCTTCCAACCCTATACACATGATATAACTTGATATCGTTGCCTTGGTACTAAAATCAGACCTATGTTCACTTTAAATTCTTATAAAACTAGAGTTAGTCCATTAAATAAAATACAAGTTCATGTATAGCTGTAAACATAACTAGTGTAATCATCCTAAAAGAACTAGGCAATAGCAAATGTCCGTTCTAAAAACTAGCACTTGTAAGATAAGTATATATAGCACAAACACCCTCGCCTAAATCAGCTAAAAGTAGCATCCAATAAATTCCTCATCTTATAGTTATCTTGGATAAGGCAAACATATACCTCTTAGTTGCAGTTGAAAAACAAATAGAGGATAAGTCACTTGACTAACCCCAAAATTCTATCCGAGTATGTTTAAGGTCACAACACTAGTGAAATTAAAGATGATCAACTCATATATAATACAAGGCTCAAGCAAACACGTCTTCAATTATGTTTGCCAAATTTTCAATACGAGAAACTCAATGTAACATAACCTGTTTGTCACTCACATTGATCCATTAAAACATACACACCACGTATAGAATCTATCGAAATGATTACCACGGAAGGAAAGAATATGAATGAGTACACAAAGGAATCGAATCCTATCCTATAGTCTACCCAAAACTCACAGGTCAAACCTAATGGCATACCATTAGTTGTAACACCCCGGCCCCGACATAGGAGCAGGAGGTCACAATCAATGACAAAGCAGCTAAACTTGAAGGACCAGTTCCTTTTTTTTTTATCAATCCGTAAATAAGCGAAGTTCCGATAATAATTGAAATTTTGTCTAAAAAGTTTAAACTCCAAAATTTCATAATATTGATTCCAAAATAGGCTCTAAGTATTCTTCAAATGCATACCCTCTAAGGTCCAACTAGCTCTCGTCACACATCCCCGTTAACCTTGAGTACCTGCAGCGGAAGAAAAGAAAATACGGCTGAGCTAATTGCTCAGTGCGCGGATGTGGATAACAAATAACAATAACGTGATATATATAGATAAAGAGAGAAATGCAAAAAGATCAAAAATAATTTCCCCATCATAGCACTACCTCGACACCAGAGTAATCAAAGGCTGAAGGAAAAAGGTTTGGGATATTTATACCGAGTATCCTACATCATATCATACCATATCAAGTGCACTCCACGTGCTAAAATCATATTGTATCATAAATCATATCATATCATATCATATTAAGTATCATAAAGATACACTGGTCACGACTCTAGTGCATCAAAATCATATCGACGGAAGGTGTGTATGGCACTACAACACCCGACCGCATGGCCATATTAGACCATAAACATCTCATCTCATAACATAGCCTAGGATGCATCCATACGCCTCCCCAATAAATCAAATCATACCCATAATGCTCTCGCCATAAGGCTCCCACGCGAGCAAATAAAATCATATCACAATCATAAAGGGAAACGCTGTGGAACACCGCCACAGATAGTGTCACGCCATTGGTGCCTCAATGACGTGGCCATAGTACCTCCATGGCTAGTTGCTCGGTATTCCTAACTCCTGTCTACATATCTAGGGTTTTACGAACCAACCAAACACTATTTTCGTAACATTCACTTTAAACACTGTATTACATCATTTCCTTCAAAATCATTTTAAACATACTTTTCTCCAAGCACCATTAAGATATATCTCAAAAGACTTTCACAATTCAATCATCATTTCAAAATGTGTTTCTCAAACAGTCAAACAAAGGGGATCAATAGCATAAAGATGTAAAAAGGATTATCAGAGTATTGCAAGAAATTCGAAGGGAGTATATGAAGCAAGGGCAAAAGAGAACGAGCATGAAAAATACGAATATATCAATGATGAGATCACGAAGAGAACATCCGTACCTTAGCTTAAGCAATCTAAGGTATTTCGAAGCTCGACCTATTGCTTCTTCCAATATCTACAAGAATTATTGCTTCTTCCAATATCTACAAGAATTAGGGAGCTAATAATTAATAATAACCTACTGTTACATCATTGCTAGCTTCATCTTATTAACAATATGCGCCATCAGTCTTATGCCTTATAATGACCCGAAATGTATTATAATATATTATCCATTATAAGCCTAAGATAGCTAACTGTTAAGATAATTTCCACCATTTTTAATACAACCAATAAGGCTTATTTATCTAGTATTATTTTTGGTTATGAACTAATACTAGTTTCGTCATGGATTTACAATTTATACGAGACTTAATATGAAGATCGATCAAGAAGATAACGTGAATGGATTTAGAAACATATACCTCCCTTGCCAAAAAGAGATAGTTCGAGACCAAAAATGAATATATGCGTAGCACCGAATCAAACTCAAACATGGACCGGTCATATTCCACCCGAGTAGGAACTCTAATCACGAACAATAAATTTTGGAACTCTAGCGATTCCCGTCGTGAATCCATGTGAATCTTAACCGAAACTAAACCCAGCTTGTTGAGTTTCGAGAGTTGAGGTCACATCTATTAGCAATTTTTGTATATAAAGCCTGAAATTATAGTATGTTGGCTGGCTGCTGACTTCATTTGCGAAAGTGAAATACCAAGTGATTTGCATGGAACGCTTATATACTACGTTGGTTTCTCCTTGGATTTCATGATAGGGCAAGTATGGACATGTACGCATGAAAGAAAAATGGTTACCGGGAGTTATGCTTTCCATGACATAAGGGCACGTATAGATAAATTTTTGCTAGGTAGAATGTTGCATGCGTTTGAAAGGGCACGTATGATCATGTTTAAATGTGCATGATACAGTGTGAAATGATTTGGTAAGGACACGTGTGGAAGGTTATATAAGGCGTGGACATGTGGTGTTTATGATAAGTTTTATCACAAAAATGAGTAGTATTAAGTTTGAAGTGTGCAGTTTTGATCCCGGTAATTACTAAAATCAAGCCCCTAAGTCACGAAAATTAACACCGGGATAAGGTACGGATGTTCTCTTCATGTTCTCTTGAATCATTGATATATTCGTATTTTTCATGCCCGTTCTCTTTTGCGTTTGCTTCATATACTCCCTTCGAATTTCTTGCGATACTCTGATAATCCTTTTGACATCTTTATGCTATTGATCCCCTTTGTTTGACTGTTTGAGAAACACATTTTGAAATGATGATTGAATTGTGAAAGTCTTTTGAGATATATCTTGATGGTGCTTGGAGAAAAGTATGTTTAACATGATTTTGAAGGAAATGATGCAATAATACAGTGTTTAAAGTGAATGTTACGAAAACAGTGTTTGGTTGGTTCGTAAAACCCTAGATATGTAGACAGGAGTTAGGAATACCGAGCAACTAGCCATGGAGGTACTATGGCCACGTCATTGAGGCACCAATGGCGTGACACTATCTGTGGCAGTGTGATCAGTCCACGACGTTTCCCCTTATGATTGTGATATGATTTTATTTGCTTGCGTGGGAGCCTTATGGCGAGAGCATTATGGGTATGATTTGATTTCTTGGGGAAGCGTATGGATGCATCCTATGCTATGTTATGAGATGAGATGTTTATGGTCTGATATGGCCATGCGGTCGAGTGTTGTAGTGCCATACATACCTTTCGTCGATATGATTTTGATGCACTGGAGTCGTGTGTATCTTTATGATACTTAATATGATATGATATGATATGATTTATGATACGATATGATTTTAGCACGTGAAGTGCACTTGATATGGTATGATATGATGTAGGATACTCGGTATAAATATCCCAAACCTTTTTCCTTCAGCCTTTGATTACAGCCTTTGATTACTCTGGTGTCGAGGTAGTGCTATGATGGGGAAATTATTTTTGATCTTTTTGCATTTCTCTTTTTATCTATATATATATCACGTTATTGTTATTTGTTATCCACATCCGCGCACTGAGCAATTAGCTCAACCGTATTTTCTTTTCTTCCGCTGCAGGTACTCAAGGTTAACGGGGATGTGTGACGAGAGCTAGTTGGACCTTAGAGGCTATGCATTTGAAGAATACTTAGAGCATATTTTGGAATCAATATTATGAAATTTTGAAGTTTAAACTTTTTAGACGAAATTTCAATTATTATCGGAATTTTGCTTATTTACGGATTGATAAAAAAAAGGAACTGGACCTTCAAGTTTAGCTGCTTTGTCATTGATTGTGACCTCCTGCTCCTATGTCGTGGTCGGGGTGTTACAACTAATGAATTAGTTGTAACACCCCGGCTCCGACATAGGAACAGGAGGTCACAATCAAAGACAAAGCAGCTAAACTTGAAGGAAAAGATGACGAAGCCCAATATTCTCAACCAGGCCCACGAATCATCAGCAACAGCCCAAGCAAGTCTGCTCCACAAATGAGATACTTTGTTGGGCCAAAAAAAATTCGGTAACCCAGGTGACGTCAGCTTGCATCATTTGTCCTCAAATTATATATACAGTAATGTATTAAACACATTGGATATTAATTTTTATCGGCCTTCATGTGATACAAATCCAATTTTCCCTTGTTATAGCAATAGGCAAACAATCGGATTATACAATCAGTTGCCAAGTCCAACAAGGTAGTTTAAGCCCAAGAAAAAGCGTAGGATTCAGCCCAGTCCATAAGCGAAGGAAATACCTGATTGCAACTAGGGGTGTTCATGGGTCGAGTAATAAACCGAAAACCGAACCGAAAAAAAAACCAAACCGAACTTGATAAAACCGAACCGAACCGAATTAAAATTTCGGTTTTCGGTTTGTATATAGGTTTGGCTATCTGAACCGAAAACCGAATATATATATATATATATATATATATATATATATATATATATATATATATATATATATATATATATATATATATATATATATATTATATTTATATTATTTTATATGTAAAAAATGTACATTAAAATTTTATACTAATATAAAAACCACTTTTTTATGTTTGAAATATTTTTTTTTGCCAAAAATATATATAATTAAATTTAAAAAAAAATATAAATAGTGCAATTCAAGTAAAATATTCGGTTTTCGGTTTTGACCCATAACCGAACCGAACTTCGGTTTGGTTTCCGGTTCGGTTATAGATATTTTCGATTCGGTTCGATTTTCGGTTATGACCCAAAATTTTTTTTAACCGAACAACCCGAACCGAATAAACCGATTAACCGAACCGATGAACACCCTCATTGCAATAACCAAATCGGTGATATAACACCGCATTTGTGTTATTCCATTTCAACCCTAAACATTGTTTGTTTGCTCCGCCGCTCATTTTTCTCTCCACCTCATCTCACCATCTTCATCAAAACCTATCAAATCTCAAATCATCACGCCAACTGTTTCCTTCTATCTTAAACCGAACAAAAAAGTAAAAGATACTTTCTTTATGCTTATGATAAACCGAACCCAGATGTAAAAAGAAGCAATACTAAGCCTTCTTTTAACCTTTTATCTTGATGTACAACTTAAGATACGAACGCAGCTCACGGCTTCAAGATCTTTCAAAGTCTCTGGTAGGTTATAATTGATGTTGTGCTTTGTTTTTGGTCATGAACGAACCAAGAAAGAAAGTGACTCAATAGTTATCTTTCTTCACTTTTATGTTGGGAAATTAATTGAAGCGAAGCTTCAAAAAAAAAAAAAAAAAAAAAAAAAAAAAAGATCGAAGTAGATCGATGAGGATATGTCTTCCACAAAAAAAAAAAAAAAAAAAAAAAAAAAAAAAAAAAAAAAAAAAAAAATCGATAATCGATTATAAAAAATGGAACAAGTCCGAGATCTCATATTCTTGTTGTCGTTTGAGTGTGATTAGTATAGATGTGAGTTGAGGAGAGGGTGAGGGTCTTTGGTAGAGTGATATAGTCTAGTTGTAGGATTTGGTTGTTGTTTTTGGACTTGTTGAGGCTGTGGTTGTCGTCTTCTGTTTCATTTCGTTTTCTTTTTTCTTTTTTTTTTTGCTCCTTGGACTGATGTCAATTATAAAATGAAACTGAGTTCGACTTTGAGTTTGGTATTAAAGTTGGTGGTCAGGTCTTCTTCTCTTCATCTTAGTATCTATCAACTTTTCGAATAAAAAAATTTTGCCTATAATTTTCGAAAGTGAGGTGATTTGTACACCATTTTTTTTGCCATCCACCACTAAATTATGCATAGCGGTGTTGTACTGTAAGCATCACTGGTGTGATTTTGTGGTGTATAGCAAAAAATAAATGGTGCAAAAATCATTTCCCTTTTCGAAACTTTTCATCTTGAAAATTTTCGAAACTTTGTTACCCAAAAAAAAAAAAAAAAAAAAAAATTCGAAAGTTTTCTTTCCCATAACTTATCGAAAATTTCCATAACTTTTCGAAAATTTTACTTTTCGATAGTTTAGGGTATTGACTTTTCGAAACTTTCTTTACAAGAAAGTCCGACCTTTTCCGGCGATAATTCCGACCAAAAATTCCGGCCACCCTTTTTGCCCAGTTTCCGATGAGTTTATTGATGAGTTTCGACCACTTTTCACGGATGGTACAAAAAGTCACTAAAAGATAAGTTTTACAATAGCAGTTAACCGGATAAAATTGATATGTAAATATGATGCAAAGCTTGTGACTTTTGGGACCATTTGGATACAAAAAGATGTAAAAAGCTGTTACCACACAAGATAAAGGAAAAAAGATTCCCAGATCCGAAAAATACGGGTAAAGACAGCTTCAAAAAACAATATTCGAACCACAAAATCAAGAAAACAAACACCGTAGCTCTGATGCCAATTGTTGGACCGATAATATACATGATTCATGTGGTTCGGGAGGTCTAGGTTAATTAAAGAAGATGAAAGGATTCATCTTTCTAGTGAGAGAAAGTAGAGAGAGGGTGGAGAATAAAAGAAACTTTATTAATGAAACAATGAATACACAAAACCTAATGATTTCTCACACCCCTCATGGAGAGTCATGAGGGGTATTTATAGGCTCAACATACTCTAAGTTTGCCACGTTTACATAAGTAGTCCCTACGGGAACAACTTACTACATATCTAGTCCATTTCACTTGTGTGACGTTATTTTTATAAAAAAGTGAGGCTAACAATAGATAAATTTAAACCACCACTCCCTACATCGGAACCACATCGCAACTGCCAGTCTACCACCGTATCACAGCTCACACTGCTCCTATATTCTCAATTGATGCTGATGGTGAGTCATCTCCTCTCCTCCTAAATCCTAATTAATTATCAATTTTTGTAGGTTAATGTGTCAGATTTCAAACTATTTGTGTTAATTTTGTTATTTTCTTTTTAGTAGAATTTATGGTTTTTGTATGATGTTGTAGAGGTAATGAATAGTTAGGGGTTTTAAATTCTTAGGTTATGAACACTAACTATAGGCATCCTTGGCATCTTGGTAACTCGTATTCGTTTTATAAATTATAGTGTAACCTCAACATTCACATTTGGCCATATTTTAGCACCTTTATTTTCCACAACAAGATTTGGTGCTCCATGGTATTTTGGATCTGGGAGTTAGTTATTGCTTTAGGTTTTAATTGACTATATAACTTGACATTTAGCCAAGTGAACAAATATTGGAGTTATTGATTTATGTGAATTCTCTAGGATGCCAAGTTTTATATTTTGTGAAACTAAACACTAAACATCTTGTTGAGCTATTTGCTTTTCAACAGGGGTCTATGGCCCGAAATCAATTCTATCTCTGTGTCATATCTATAGGTTCTTGTCTGCCCTTAAAATAGTTTTTCTTATGGGCTAATTAGTAATAGGTTTGTATAATTAACTTTGTGTTCGGATACTTGCAGCTCTATATGGAGACTATACAAGATCTCCTTGATCCTACTAATGACAATTTATCGATAAGTGAAGATCCAAAAAGTGGAGATATTACACTCCCTGGTGCTAGTTTAATAGAGGTCCAGGATCAACCAGGTTTTGTAGAACTCCTACGGTTAAGAGAAGCACATCGGTTTGCTGCTAATACAAATATAGAATCTTCTCGTAGCCATGCCATTTTAATGGTGCATGTTAAAATGTCTGTAACGGAAAGTATATCTGGTGAAAATGGTAATAGCAAGTCCCATACAAGTAGAACAATGAAACCGCCAATTGTACGGAAGGGGAAGTTGATTGTTGTGGATCTTGCGGGTTCAGAGCGTATAGATAAGTCAAGTATGATAATTCAAATAACTAAAAGACTTGTCATTCTCAGATACCTAAATGTATAGTTTTTTTTTAATTATTCGGGAGTTACTTTATAGGAAGTGAGGGACATACATTAGAGGAAGCTAAATCTATAAATCTTTCCTTAAGTGCACTTGGAAAATGTATAAATGCATTGGCGGAAAACAGCCCTCATATTCCCGTTCGTGATTCCAAGCTTACTAGATTGCTCCGGGATTCATTTGGAGGTGAGATTGATTAACATAAATTTTGACTTTATAGCTTAAAAGTATAAGTTTGACTTTAGAACCTATAAGTTTGACTTTATTTGGTCAATGCAGGCACAACAAGAACGTCTCTAGTTATCACCATTGGTACATCTCCTCGTCATAGAGGAGAGACATCGAGTACTATAATGTTTGGCCAAAGAGTAAGTTTTTACTTACTATACGAATTATCACACAATTTTCTTAATTTTGTACTAATTATTATGGCTTTGTGTAGGCTATGAAGGTAGAAAATATGTTGAAGATAAAGGAGGAGTTTGACTACAAGAGTTTGGCTAGAAAGCTCGATGTACAAGTAGAATCTCTCATTGCAGAACATGAAAGGCAGCAAAAAGCATATAAAGATGAGGTTGAAATAATTTCACTGGAAGCAAAGAAACAAATATCCGAAGCTGAAAAAAGCTACGCGGATTCATTGGAGGTAATTACACGCATCTATTCACTACCATTTAATTAAACATCTACGATTCTTTCTTTTTCATTATTGTCTCTATTAGGTAACTTGTTTAGAAGGAGAGACTAAAATACCAAAGAGCATGTACGGAGTCAATAAAGAAGCTTGAAACACAATTAGCAGTAAAAAAAGTAAAGACGAAAGCCTTCATAAGACATCTAATGGGGAACTAATTGAAGTTAAGAAAAATTTGCATAATGAAACACTTTTGTAGTAGTGAGACGCACACAAGCGAAGGCACAAAATTGAAGTTTTTTTGTTCTTTCTACATGCTATCATCAGTTTGTTGGGGTAGACTCAGGATTTAGAGCATAAAGTGGCTTATTGCGGTACTTGCAAGTTGCAACATGGGTTAGTGTTTTTGTGAGTTTACTAATTACTCCATTTTTCTTTTAATCTTATGAATGATAGACGTAATCAGTGATTAATACGGATTTAACTTGATTCCGATATTTTATGATTACAGGTTTATACTAGTACCTTTGAATCTTGTGAGATATGGAGGTACACTCTTTTTTTTTGTTAGAGTCTCATCTAGAGAATGTCATGTGCATATGTGGAATGGGTGACAGATGTATTACTCATGATTAGAAGGATAATGCGCAGATGTTAGAAGAAGTGATGAAAGAGGGGAATTTAGCTTGTGATGCTATCAGCGTTGGTGACCCGGCCGCAGATGTTATAGATGACGTGCAGATGTTAAAGATGCAATTGCAATTCAGTTGAATGTGATGGATCATGATAGTTAAGTACATCGCTCAGGTAGATACTAATATCTTTTGTACAAAACATCATAACCTGATACATAAGAATCTTGCATATATGTCAAGTCGCCACTCCTTTGATTATATTAGTATACACAACTTTTTGGATCATTATGTCATACTCTTTGTTGAAGGATAATACTTTGCAAGCCATGTGGTCTAATAATTGTGAAATGTACGATAGTTGGCTCATTATGTTAATTTTACTTCTGTTGTTGATAGTTGTATCCAAACACATCTTTGGAATGCCTGACCTTATATGCCAAAAGGTGTTGTAGTTTCGTGACTCGACAGTGAGACTTATAGGAGAGATGTTGTAGTCTCATGTCTACTTATGGCTCTTTTTATGTACCATTGGCAATGTAAATTCAGGGGTATAAAAGATCATACAATGGTTCATTAATGATTTATATTTTGGTATGCAGAATTTGTGTCAGCTTTGGAATCTATTATTAATGAACTTGGTGTCTAAAAGGTTTCACTCGTTGTTCAAGTACATCATTGTATTCATTATAACTTATTGATCTACCTGAAACAACAATATAGTGGGTGGTAACTGATAAAAATGGCATGCATGGATATTTTGCACACATTGTTGTTAAATATGCAAGCAAGGATCAGGACAAGCTGAATGATATGATATTGCTTAATACTCCGGTAGACACTTCCCAACTTACCAGATTTAATTTTCATTTCCCCGTGTAGATTCTAATGAGCTAGAGAGTTGTAGGCAAAACAAGGGATGAATAGGGTGTATGCTAGTAGCATTCCTACCCTTTGAACCCGTATGTAAAACTGGGCTCTATTATCATTCTTTTTTGTAGTAGTGTGTATAACTTTTTCTAAATTAGATGGCGTTTTCTCTTCAGGTGTACAGAAGCTTGCATTGCTAAATATGGAACGCTGCCCTATAACTTCAGCATGCTTGGATTCACTTTTAGAGCTGTCTAATACAGAAGTTGGAAACAATGGTCTTCGTCATCTTTCTGGGTGTTGTATTAAATTGCAATTGACGTTTTTCAGTTCAAGTTGTTTTGTAACTCAAATGTTGATCTTTGTCTAAGTTATTTGTACTATAATATTATTGTGTACGGTAATGAATTGCAATTCTGGAAAAACCTGCACTTTTGTATATGATTAAATTCTGGAAAAATAAAATTTAATGTACCATTTTTTAAATCATAGTTATTAACTAGATCGGTTTAAAACCAATCTAACTACATATGAGCAAACCATAAAAATGAGCATTAGATAAATCGGTTATTTGTTATTGACTGATCTTTATGTAATCATAAAAAGATCGGTTCTAAACCGATCTGTATATGTATCTGCTCATAAAGATCACCCTTAGATAGAGTGGTTGGTTACCGATCTATATGAGGCTTTCTAACCGATCTAACTAGTTTTTTTATGTAGTAGTGATAAGGAATATTTATATTACGGACCATGAAGTTTTGAACTAACTACCAATCACACCTTGTATATAAGAATGATTTTCATCCCAATGACACCAAACACACATTTTACAAGAATGATTTTCATGAAAGCAATAGTGGTTACTCAAAAGTTAAACCAGTACCATAACCAGATAATTTCAAACAGACAAACAACATACTTTGAGCAGTAGGCTGTTCTGTTTATTTATTTGTTAGACCGCTTGTGATGGTCACACTTACACCATTTTTCATTCATGACACCACTACGAGCCCTAAGCTCATGCGTGAGCAATGCAAAAAAGAGGCAATAGAAGTGAGCCTCCTCACCTCTATTCTACATTGTGAAAATGCGCTCCCTAAATGTTTTTATATTTGATTTGTAAGTGTGTATAGGGTATTTTGTGGGATATATTTATATAAAGTGTGTATTTTAATGAAAGGTGAGAGTAGTGGTAACCATTATGGGTGAAAGGTAACGAAAAGTGAGGGGAGGTAAATGATGATGTAAAGCTGAGGTGGAAGGTAATGGGGTGTGACCATTACCTCTAGTCTTATACCAAGCAAAACCTTCAAAAACACACAGAAACACCAAGTAGTTTTCTATCATGCTTGAAATAAGATTTCTAGAAATTACTACTCTTTTTCTTACGAATCAATACCATGTTAAATGGTACAAAAGGTTGATCAGTGGATGTTTAATTTGTTTGAACTAAACCTTTTCAAGCAAAAGAAAGCTGCATTTTATCTTATTTTGGCACATATAGAAGAAGGAATCTTTTATATAATATGAGAACTCACTTTTGGCTAAATCGAGGGATTCAATTAACCAATTGGAGGGCTCCATTTTGAAGTCGAGGCCTCTCATTAGTTAATTGGTTTTGCAATCGAGAGAATGTCGGAGCGCCAAAAGTGTTTTTTTGGGGGCCTCACCAAACATAGACGTGTCGAAAACGGGAATAAAAAACCTTTTGGAACCGGGTGTGTTTTCTGAAACTTTGGTGTCCCGGGGTCTCTGGTAGTATAAGAGGCACCTTCTAGAATGTTTTAAAAATGATAGTTATCCTGTCCGATATCTTTTCCATATTTGAATTATGCGTTATCTTTTGGATCACGATTGCGAAACCCTAATCCTGAGCCTATATATACTCGCCCAATGTGGGTGCTCATTATTCATTGGTTTTCTAATTCTTTTGCTTTCGTTTTCTTAGCGCAGGCAAAAATATGTTGATCACCTCCCTTTCGGATATTGACGGCACGAATGGTAAGATTAATATTAAGGTAAAAGTAGTTTCTATATGGAATCAGTACTACGGTGTCACTAATAAGTCTAAAGTTGCTGGTATTGATATGATTCTGATGGATGAAGGGGTATAATAATTTGTTTATAACCAAATATTTCTTTTCAGATCTATATGCATGTTGTAAATATTTATTGTGGATGATATGGTTTGTGAGACAGGGTACGAAGATCCATGCGACCATTGGTAATTTAGTGGTTTTTGATTTCCAGTTTCTCATTCGCGAGGATGATTGTCATTTTATATCAAACTTTATTGTCAAAAGTAATACAGACATGCTTAAACTGACTTCTCATCCATGCAAAATCCACTTTATTAAAAAAACACATGTAAAGCGATGTTTTGATTTTGCTGATATACAAGAGACTTTGAATCTACTTCCCTTTGAAAGTTTTTTAGGGCACAGGAATGACCCTAAATCTTCTTTTGGTAAGTTTTTTATTTTTTTAATTATTTTTTGTGTTACGCTTTACCGTTATATATATTTCTTATATACTTGTACACGTGTTTCTTATATAATATCATATATGTTTCTTATAAAGTTTTGATTATGTTTTGGATTCTGCAGCAGAATCATGTGTTTCTTATAAAGCAATTGAATAACTGTTTGTGTTTCTCATTGAGTATATGTTATGATTTATTCTTTTCAGATGTTATTGGACAATTGGTCGAGAACAACAACATCACTGTTATTGATCCAGAAGACAAACCTAAACAATTTTTAGAGTTCAAGCTACAAGATCTTAGGTGATTTATAATGTTTATTGTTTTTCAAATTATTTATGATGTCATAAAACAAATACTTTATAATGACCAGGGTTTTGTTAATAATGTTATATCTTTTTCTCCAGTGGTGTGAGAGTTCCATGTACCCTTTGGAATGAACTGGCTGTCATGCTTCATGAGTATATCAAAGCACATGCAACATCAAAAGATCCTATAATAATACTTATAGTTATGGCAAAGAAAAGTATGTGGGATGGTAGGTATTTTGATTTTCAATATTGTTATGCGAGATTTAATAAAGGATATCATAATTTTTGATCACATGCAGCTACGGCGCAAGTCTCAAATTGTTTTGCCGGCACGAAAGTTTTGATAAATGATGAATCAAACCCACAAATCAAAGAATTCAAAAAAAAAGTAAGTTTGTGCATTAACGTGGTTATTCGTATGGTTTTATAAGTTTGATAAAACAATTGTGTTGGGGGTTTTTTATTACCTGAATAGATTGCTAAGTTCCGATGTTGCTAAGAGTGGAGATACAAAGGTAGTCCTATCTACAGAGTCGGTAGTAAGACAACCAGTACAGTTTTATTTGCAGTTTCCATTCAAAAGTATCGAGGATGTCTATGACATTGAAGAGGTGATTGTATTTTGTGTTTAATTGTCTATTAAATATTTTTTTTACTAACTTATTAATGTAGTAATATTATTTATTAATATTTTTTTATTTGTTTTGTTACTTTTGCTTTGATTCTAGCCGTGCGGGTGTGTTGTTATAGGAACAATTTCGAAAGTTGTATCTGATCAAGGGTGGTATTACATGGCGTGTACTGTTTGTAAAAGCATCGTCAAGATATTTTCGAATACTGAAAATGGAAGAAATTATTGTGAAGCTTGTGGCGTCCAGACAAAACATTATCCGAGGTATGAAACAATACAATTAAATATGTACAGATTGGTCGAAAGTAGGAGCGTTGATACATTTGACTTCAAGTGAGTGTTCGACTCTTTATGTAACAACATTGTGTAACTCAACTATCCTCTAGCAACTTATCTATGTTTATTGTATTGCTTGGTGATTTTTTCTAACTGATAATTTAAACATGGATGAGTTGATCGATGATAGGAGTATTGAATGGTTGATATATATGTTTTTATCTGAATGTCTTGTTTAACAACAATGGAGGATACATGTTTTTATAGGATCAAGGTTCAAATACGTGTTCAAGATGATAGCGGTTCGGCTACTTTATCTTTGTTTGGGCAGGATGTTTGTAAACTTATTGGCAAATCATAAGCATATCTAATGCAAAAAATTGACAAGGTTGTATAATTATACATTGTATAGCTGTATTTGGATTTATTTTTTTTTGAGAAAATCAAATAACGTTTATCATGTTTATGTAGGATTTACCAGTGGAAACATATCCCGAAGATTTGGATACCCTGGTTGGGAAAAAATGTGTGTTTAAGATGCAAGTTTCTAATTACAAGTTGAATACTACTTATCACGTTTTTACGGTTAACAAGTTAACTGAGGATGAATCAATTATAAAAGAACTCACAAAAAAACATCTAGGAGAAGAGGTATGTATTTATATTTTTAATTTCGTTATAACACCTTTACATTTTTTTAGACACTAGCCTTATTTTCAGAATATTTGTTTATTTAGAGTCATGCCGAAGATGAAGACGTAGGATCAGTTGAGGAGAAGCAGGTTGAAAATCCTCTACCAGTTGACGAAGATGATGTTGAACCTCCATCATTAACTGGTAGTAAGTGCAAGATCAAAACACTCCCGAAGCGAGGTGGTAAAAAAACTGCAAAGACGGACCAAGATGATAATTAATTTTGAGTTTCAGATAATTTTTCTAATATTTTATTTATTTATGTTTTTTCGTTTGGTATAACAATTACATTCGTGGTAATTTGTTTGTTATGTTATATAACTGTTTGTTTTTTAGAATTGTGTTTTGGTTACATATCAGAATTACGTGTTTTTTCTTATATTAAGTTATAATTTTAATATGGCCACAAGTTATAAAAGTGGTTTCTCATTTGTAAAGATGGACCAAGATAGATGATAATAATGTATAATAATTATATTTGCATGGTAATTTGTTTCTAATATTATGGATTTATTTATTTTTTAAAGTTATGTTCTGGTCACATATCAGAATCACATATTCTTCTTACGTTATATTATAATTTTAGTATGGCTACGTATTATAAAATTGGTGTTTCATTTGCATATGGATGATTTTTATATTTGTATTGTTTTTGGGATAAGAAGGTCTCCATGTAATACAAAAAAAAAAAAAAAAAAAAAAAAAATTGTTTCCTATATTAGTATTTGACTTGGTTATTTGCGTGTGAATGTTTGTATTTGTTCAGTTTGTTTCTTATATTGTGTAACTGTTTGTTTTTTAGAATTGTGTTTTGGTTACACAAAATTACGTGTTTTTCTTATATTAAGTCATAGTTTTAGTGTGCTTACGTGTTTTAAAAGTGGTTTCTCATTTGTAAAGATGGACCAAGATATATGATAATAATTTTTAGTTACAAACAATTTCACTAAGATTTTATTTATTTATGTTTAATATTATGGATATGTTTATTTTTTAAAATTGTGTTTTGGTTACATATCAGAATTACATATTCTTCTTACATTACATTATAATTTTAGTATGGATACGTATTATAAAATTGGTGTTTCATTTTCATATGGATGATTTTTATGTTTGTATTGTTTTTGGGTTAAGAAGGTCGCAATGGAATACAAAAAAAATATATTGTTTCCTATATTATTATTTGACTTTGTTATTTGCATGTGAATGTTTGTATTTGTTCTTGGTTTTCTACATTTTGATTTTATTCTATGTGTAAGATTTCAGTTTAAATAATGTCGTATCTTAAATTATATGTATTTGATTCACAACGCAACTACTTTGGCTGTTTTTAATTCGATTATTTGTATATACGTGTTTTCTGAAAATTAAATGTTATGGTTAATAATAAAGAGAAATAACAATGTCTTTATCTATAATACTTAAGTGGTATAATTAAATGTTTGGATATAGACAATGACACAAGAAAAAAAAACAATGTATATCATATGCGCAGTATTCTAATATTTTAATATATTTGTCGCTGTGACATTCTTAGCTGTGTATTTTTGATAATCATATTGAGCATTACGATTTTTATTATAAATATTTGGATATCAATAGGCAATAATATTTAAAAAAAAATGATAATCGTGTTTCCAAATATAAATTGCGCGTATTTTTTTGCTTTTTATATTTTTAAGACGTAGGAATATTAATGGCCGTGTTGTTTGACATTTTGACCATTCTCACTCTATAAATGTGTACGCTATCAATTTTTTACATTTACTTATTTACCAGAAATCCATAACTTTTTTTCATACACACATCAATGGCAGAAAATATCATCATTATCAGTAGTGACGATGACTCTGATTTTGGTTATGAGAGTAGTGACGCTTATAACAGTGACAAATGTGGTTCTACTTTTGAAGAACGAGACGATTATTATGGAGAAATGGCTTAAATAAATGAAGTTAAGGTAATATAGTTTTGTAGAAGATGTATTATTCGCTATAATTCATATTTTTGTAGAAGATGCATTATTCGCTATCATTCATATTTCTAACTAATAATTAACTATCTTGCACATTTTGCGGAGAAAATTAAATCTCTGATGGACCGCGAAAAATCATTCAAAAATCTGAATGAAGTTCTTGGGGTTTGCCAGAAAGCTTTAAGAAGATTTTCGTTTAATAAGAGTATCTGTGAAATGAGAGAGCAAGTTTTGCAGATCCAGACGAACTTGAACGGAGAAAAAGAAGAAGAAGATGAATAAAGAGGGTGGTGATTCTGTTGATCCATTGGTTTTTGATGTAAAAATACGTGCATATTTTTTTAGTGTATATATTAATATAAAAAAATAAGTTTGTTTCTTTGGTTCCAATGTGTTTGTGTTGTTACTGTCATAATTATCTAATTGATTGTGTAAAGTATGTAAAAAAAAGGACATAAATCTGAAAAGCATGCATGTTTATCATCCAAGAAACAAATCATAAAAAGGTACATATCATATAATTATTTTCATTTACATTATATCCGTTTATCTAAATGTTATTATGTCTTGGAAAACAAAGTTCTCATGGATGTAGAAATGAACTTGACGCAACAGTTGCATGATTTGCAAAACTTGATGCATTCCACGTTCGTGAAGCATTAACAAGTAGCCAATACCAGAGTCGCGGTTTGTACTGAATGGTTGGCTACGTAGTTGAGCAATGATTGAATTTCTCCTGTTGATATCGTTCATGATTTCTTGACACATTAATGTGTAAACTCGAGTAGTCTGAAGATGCCCATATGTTGTTCGACCTATTTCAAGGATAATTTGTTGAGTCATGTTTGCCATTTTTTTGGTTTGGTTTGTTTATGCGTGTAGGTTAGGATTGGGAGTGGCTATATAATCTTTAAATATTGATGCTTACACCTGGATTGTTTTTTTTTTTTTATAATTTCAGAAGTAAAATAAATTTAAAGTAATTTTTTTTCAAATGTTATGAGTATAAATGATTCACACCTATATTCAGTAATCAGTGTGGAGCCGTGTGCTTTGATGGTTGTCAATTCACTATCATTTAAAATATACGATTCTGATACAGTTTTTTCGGAATTCTAAACTTGATTTAGTTTTTTAAAAAGTATTGTTTAGAAAGTTATATGGATGATGACACGTAAGTGAGGATTGTGTATTTTTTTTTTCAAATAAAGAAATGAATAATTATCTATCTAAAGATATCGTTGAAAATTTGATCACAAAAATTTAATTGAATCAGATACATATTATTCTGATACATCCTTCTAATTTTTTATCCATCGCAATCATGATGGGGAAAAAAAAAAAAAAAAAAAAAAAACGTTAAAAAAAACATTTACATACAATTCCAAAAATTAAATCATAAACAAAAATAAATCCTTCATTGACAATTACTAAAACTAACTATGATAATTGTTTCTTTCAAACCCAAAAAATGAGGAACTAAATAAAAACATGAAAATTAAGCATTCAGAGACATATGTTCGATTTGAAAAATGATGGGTAAATCATCATCAGCAACAACCTCCATATCTCAAATATTTGCTTCTATAAATTCAGCAAACCTCAAGTCATCTGTAAAAATAACTTTATACATTAAAATTTTTTTTAGAATAATATAAATAAAAATTAAATGACAATTGATATAGAAATTGATTACCAGCGCTGAGTGTAATGCCACCTTCATGAATGCCATAGTAGTTGAACAATGTAAGCCTGAAATTATGTTCCTCTATATAACTTAATATCATGAATTGACCTACATATAAGTTTTCATCATGGCACAGATTTGTCCAGTTTAATCCTTCGAAACCAATCAACCGTCCATTATTCAAATCAGAATCAATCCACATACGTCTATATGAAGTTTCAATACTCACTTGGGTTGACTCTGAAGTGTCCAACATTCTAAAATAATCCTTTGCGAAAATCTATGTAGAAAAATAAGACGCTAATAGTAAAAAATCAGCCTATCACACAAAATTATTAAAACTGTAAATCAGAAACGAAAAGTTGCTTACATGAATTATTTTAGTGTTTACGCAAGAAACACTTAAACATGAACTACCACGCCCCCTGTAGTTCCAAAAGTTATCCATACAAAACCCTTCCAAATTATAACAGAAAACTATTGAATAATAGTTTCGAACATGGCAAATATTAATGAACCAACCATTTATTAAGCCATTTTTAATGACAAAGCTTTTAAAGGCGAAACCATATATTAAAGCATTATTACAACCAACAGGTTTAACAGACATTATGTATCGTTGATTGTTTGAAATCAGAACGATTTTCCTACGTCCAACAAGGCCTACGCAGATATTGAGGATCTGTATTGGGATAACCTACACAAAATATTCAATCCAAATTTTTATTGTTAACATCTATAATTAATTTTCAACACGATATAATATACTTAAATATGTTACCAGGCCTTCTCCATTGGAAGTTAAGTTGGTGATTCTGTCTTTGTTGTATTCAACGAGGAATTCCATCTGTCAATTCATATAGGAAATATTTATAACAAATTTAAGAAAAAATCAGTAAAAAAATAAATTCAACTTCATATGCATGGTAATCATACATTAGCAATGATAAATATCGAATAAAAAATTGATAGTGTCGTATAATCGTGATAGAAAAATTGCTTATATAGGTCTACGACTATATGTAAATGTAGAATATACTAACGATTAAAATGGAATAATATATCCAAATCTTTAAATTTAAAAAAAGATTTAGATTTTACGTTTCCATATGATTAAATAAGGGAAAATACTTCAAATCTTTCACAAATTTTTAAACTTAATGATTATTCTTGCCTAAACAAACGTGTTTAAAAATTAAAGATAAAAAAATAAATTCAAAATAATATTATAATAAGCGTGGATGAAGTAAAATATGAACAAAGACTACGGTGTTAATTATAATAATGATCAGAATAACAATTTTGAAACAAAAAAGGCATTCTATCACGTGTCAATTCATAAACAGTATTAGAATATAATGTCATAATCAGAAACTGGTTATCAAATAATACGGCTACGTATTTTTAATAAAAATATTATTTTAATTTTACATGTCCATATAAAATAAAAACGAATGTTTATATGTTTTGAATGTGTTGAAAAATTAAGTGATTCTTTAAACAAACATTACAAAGACCGTATATATGGAATAGTGTCACTAAATTTATTATCATCGATTGTGAAAATGTGCATCTAAAGTAAGATATCCAGACTTTAAATGTTAAAAAAGAGGAAGAGTTGTTACTTTAAACAATGTGTTAAATGATACAAATTATTTAAATAATAAATGTGATAATCGACACACATCACAATAAAGTTTTTATTTATGTGACACCAATAAAAAAAATATAAATCCAAATAATTTTAGTATAATGAGTTTTTTTACATATTTCATATATAAGTAAACATATATTCTAAAATATATGTAGATGTCATTAAATATTATCATCATTTGTGATCAATACCCAAACTATAAGATTTAAAATGATTTACATTATACATTTTTATATATGAAATGATAACATATGTTATAAATCTTTTGTAAAAATAAGTTTCTTTTATAATATAAACCCTTAAACTTAGCAGTAGTTGTTATAAAACCAATTTATATATATATATATATATATATATATATATATATATATATATATATATATATATATATATATAAAAGAAATGGGAGAGAGGTGTGACTGTGAAAAAAAGGATTATGTATTAGAAACTGAAATTTACATTGTGTAGCATTAAATCATCATACGTTTTTTGTGCAATAGATAAGTATTATATTGAACGAATCCGTGGGGTATTGAAAATAACAATATTAAAAAAGCAATCATTCGATCGTTTAACCACATTAATAATGAAACCAATAGAAAACGTTGTGTATAAAAGAAAAAGTCTAAAAACTTCATGATACTCAAAACAAACTATAAAATTGCATATGAAATGTCTATTAAATTTACGAATATGATCAATCGTAAATCTGCATCATTCCAGCTTAAACATGAGCATCTTCAATGCCAGAGGTATCGTTATCCATTATGCTTTCAATGTTGTAGAAGAAATCCAAGTCTTCTGAACAATTAAAAACATATTCAAGGTTAAAAATCTAACTTTCTAATGTATATATATATTTTTTAGAAAGGTAAGATGTATTAAAGGGACTGACCCCAAGAACAATTTTTTCACCTTCGTTAAGTAAATCGTGGCCATTGATTTCCATACCTCCTATGTTAAACAAACATAAATGAAACTTCGTGTCACCAATATGACATAAAATCATTTTTTGGCCATCAAAAATTCCTTCCCATGCATATAACATGCGCCATTCAACGCCCTCAAATCCATAAACAACATCATCAATGATTAAACCGTCAATATCGAAATAACCATTTGGTGTAAGGATATTCATCTTCAGTGTTGGATCATTATTCATCATATTGAAGAATCCTTTAGCAAATATCTGCGACGGATGTTAGTAAGAATAAATGCACAAAAAAAAGTGAATAATAATTTTAGAAATAAAAATTAGATCACATAAAACGTACTTGCATGTCAACACCGCATGGGCTAGCAACTGTAAAACAAGAATGATTGTATCCCCTGTAGCAAAAAGTTTTATCTATGCACATGCCTTTGAGATTATAACACCATGTAAGCATGCAATCACGAGTCATGTGTCGAAATAGAACATGGTAACCATGCATTATGTTTTTTGTGCAAACAAAATTTTCCCACATATCACCGTATTTAACAGCATGGCTGCTGTTGAATGGTTTAATAAACACCATATATTTTTTTTATCACACATCAAAATCAATTTTCTCTTATTCATTATAAGAGTTGAAACTTCAAGCATCTCAACAGGAACAAGCTATATAAAATAATGAAAAAAATTATGTTAAAGCAAATCACGATAGTCATCATGTTGATATTAAGACCACAAATATTATATATTTCTAATTGAAAGACAAAAAAATACCAATCCATTGATATGTTTTTCCACAAGATCGAACTGAGCGAGAAAGTCCATAGCAAAAAAATGTTTGTGTTATGTCAAATATGACTTAATATTGTTTAGTAGGTGTGTATATATATGTATAAAATACTAATACATATGAATTTTTATTATGATTTTGGTATTGATATAACTTATACTAAAAGAGATGAGTTTGGACTATGATTCCCGTATGGATATACTCTATACTTAAATCAAAAAATATAATTCTTTTATACCCTATTCTATATTAATAGATATATATGGCATACTGTATTTTGTTTTAATTTAAAATATATTTGTTATAGAATATACAACTTTTCGCCATCTATAAAACCGAATTCAATCTCAAAAGCAATCACACAACTACAAACCCTTCTCTACCTTCGTTTGACAAAAAAACGTTCCAATGGGTAGTGAGTTTTTCCTCCCATCAAAATTGTCAAACAAAACGCCCAAGAAGTGTTTCCCCACCAAAAGAACCTTCGTCAAATCCACCAAAAAGAATTTTTCTACCGATAATATATATTGATCGCCATATGAAACTAATACGATTGTTGGAAGCAGAAAATGTACGCGACGAACAAACAGTATTGGAATGTGAAGTCTCAATTGTCCAGCGAAGGAGAAAAATAATTGAGTATCAAGAGAGGATAAAGGAAGCTCAAAAACAAATGGATAGTTTTAAAAGTTAATTTGTAATTCCTTTTGTATGCAATAATATTTCTTAATGTTCTCTTTATGATTTGATGCTCGTGGACTTTTGATTACATCCATATGTTTTTCTATTGCATTTCAATTTCTCAAAGCTTTTTTATTCTTATGCCAATATTATAGCAAGCATATTAAAAGATATGAATTTTGACTATCATTTTCATGTGAATATACTTTATATTTAAATCAAATAAATATCATTCCTTTCTTATCTACAAATTATTTTGTTTAAATTTTAAATATATTTATTATAGATTACAACTTGGAAGAACTTTTTATTTATAATATTATAAAAATATGCGAAACGTCACAACATATCACCATCTTAAAACGTAGCGTCACAATTTTTCATCATCTATAAATAGTAACTCAAACTCAAAAAGGAGTTATACATCCATATCATTTTCTACTTTCGTTTAAAGTGGAATCTTCGTCATCGAAGTCGTCAAACAAACGCCCAAGAAGTGTTTCGCCACCCAAAGAATCTTCATCGAATTCTAAAAAGAACCCATATGAATTTTATGGTATGTCACAAAAAATTTGGGATATAAGCAACTCTGGGAAATTCGCCATCGAGATGCTATTGATCGATCGGTATACAAAAATGATAGCAAATTTGGAAGCAAATATCGCAAACGATGAAGAGGCAATTGAACGACGAAAGAAATATGTCATAGGGTATCAACAACGGATAAAGTTGGACATATAGAAACAAGTGTATTGTATGTATCACTTGAATTAATATTTGGAACTATGTTTCCCAAGACTTTTGTATTCATTTTTCATATTCAATTATTTAATTCGTGTATATTAATCGATTAAATACACATAGTCAGCATTAAAATGGTCTAAACACTTTTCAATACAATGTCATAGCATTGTTATAAATACTTGTGTCAAGACATTAAACTTAAACACAACGTGTTCACAATGTCTATCAACGAATCAGGTAACAGCAACATTCCCATCATTGACGAAGAGTAAGAAATTATATGTCTTTTTGTTAAAAAAAAATTTACATATAATTATCAGATTATTGGCAATGTCTATTTTGCTTACTAATTAATATACTCTAAAATTTATAGGATTTGCGAGGTATATCCATCACGTATAGTTAAGATATGTGTTAACCATGGTGGACGAATGGTCACTGACAATCAACATGGATTTTATTGTGGTGGTGCAAAGCAAATTGTTCCTGCTATAAATCTTTTTAAAAGTACAAAAGATGAATTGCTCGACTATATTAAGAGTAACATGACTCAATACTCATATATTGAATCTCTTTTCTACCGTGTCCCTGGCAAACCTGAGCATTTTGGAACAGTGTATTCTTTTAAACCTTTATCAGATAATAGCCAGATTTATGAGCTTTATTCAGAAGAAAACAATTGTGAAAACATTGATCTCTATATTGTGCATATTGAATACCCAACAATAGAGGTAAAAGAGTACTATTGGTTTGAAAGACGATGGTCTCAATGGAATTGTTTGTCCGGCCATAATCAAGCTAAAGATGACCAATTTGTCTTTCAGAATTAGTGGGAAGAAACTGATGAAGTTGATGAAACCAATATTTTTTGCAATGCAACTTCTGATAATGATACTGATGATGTTAAATCAATTGATGGCTTTGATCGTGATTTTGATAACTATGTGTCAGATAGGGATGGCGGTGTAAACGGAAATAGTGACAACGATAATGACCCATATGATGATAATGGGAATTTTTCTGATTAATTTGTTGTTTTTAGGTTTATTTTGTCTAAGTTTTTTTAATTTCTAATGCTTATGTTTTCAGTGTTTCTGATGTTTATTGTTGTTGATAAAAAATATATAATGCACAACAATTGACTAACTACACCTTTTGCATCTTAAAAAACATGTGTAAACCATTTCCAAATAAACTAAAAAAATATATAGTTAAAAAAAACTGGAACAAACATAAACATAATATATATTACACAAATATACATCATATATATTACATATAGATGGAAAAAAAAAATAAAAAGAAGGAGAAAATACATAATTCATACTAAGTTCTCCTGCAACTATTTCATTTTCTTCTTAATTCTTTTCTGGACCAAAGCATATTGCTCCAAAAGCTGAATACTGAATTTATGATCTTCCTTGATTTCTTCACACAAATTTTCAATAATTTCATCATTTGAATCTTTTTCGATGTAGCCAACCGTTTTTAATTTTTTTTTCCTCATATGAGAATGTTCATCTGATCATCTTAAGAAGTCCAAACGAAGGGTGATTTTTTTTTTGTATTTATTTCGATATTTGATGTGGAAATTTTGTAAATGTTTTGGGTTATTGGTTGGTATTCGGTGAAAAATAAAAAGAGTGCTTTATGATCTCTAGGGCCAAAGGGTGATCTTTTCTTATATTACAAACAGGTCCTTCCAAGCTTTTGTAATCTTAGAATTTCACATTTGTGACACATATGTTTTCTCACTAAATTAATCGCAATAGATTATAGTAGACTTTAACTTAATAACTGTCTCCACGCGTTTTGAGATATTGTTAATAAAAAATATTTTTACGTAATAATTCACGTAATAATATATACCTATATAAACGCAGCACCTCTTAAACCTAATTCATTCGCATAGAAATTTTTAGTCGATTTCATAACGTCAAGGTTTGTTTAATATTTTTATTTTTTTCAATATCGCTTGAATATGATTGTTAATTACTTTTCCTCTTTGTTTAAATTTACGCAGACATGTTTTGTAAGATGGTGATTGATAAAGAGTTCGAAAGGGATATAGTTATTGACGACAAAGAATTGGTCAAAGATGATAAGGGTGATTCATCAACCAATATTGATCTGGCTATTCCAATAAATGATGGCGCTATCCCAAACGTCGATGGCACTACAAGAGAAAAAATTCGGATAATGACGATGTTGCAATTACTAATCTTGAATATTTAAAGTCAAAAATAGAAAAAAACGTCAATGGATATTCATATACTTCATACTTTAACGGAAGAAACTGGTGTATGTGAACTTTGAAATTATATAAATTATTCAGATGGTGATTATATAGATCTATATATTCTTAAAAGTATGATGATGGAAGAGTTTTGTTGTTGCCCCGTATGTAAAGGAACTTGCCAATGCCCACATGACAAAAGCGATACAGAAAGGTATACTAAGAATAAATAGTCTTATTTTTTTCAATTGTTTTTGCTTAATTTAAAATGTTGCTGAAGACTTATACATTTATGATATGATATGTTATTTTGAATATGATTATATAATTAAATGTATATCTTAAGTATTAACATTTCCACGTAACATATGTAGTGTGCAAAGATCTATGACAAATAGAGTAGCATTATCATCAAATTGAACTTAAAAAATGTACAAGCAGTTCTTATAAGATACATCCCACAAATTTAATTTTACTCAACTAAATGATTACATTATAAATTATCATCAAACCTGAAATTTAAAACTATGCAATTACCACCGCCAAAAAAAAAATGTACACACTAAAATCACATGTATTTATTTATTTTTAATCATCTGCCAAATATTCTCTATAGTGTTTTTCAAGATTCTTTCCCAAGAAGCTTTTCAAATATTTTTATATACTTCTTTGAATTTTCCAAAATCGGCCAAAACCCGAACATCAAAAGCCAAAACCCTCTTCTCATAAACTCTCCTAGCCTTCCTCAAACACTCATCATCACCTTCTTCATTTCCTCAACCTTATTTTTCAACCATTCATTTTCCTCCACCATTGTTTCTCATCAATCGATTTCCAAAACGTGGAAAAAATACTCATGATATCAAATCTGAACTTTAAAGGAATATTTTTGCCACAACCCAACGTTGGATGGATCGGGTTTTACACCATTCACCCTATCTTTCAATTATTATCAGGTTACAAAAAAAAAAAAATAAAATATATATATATACCTGAAATAATTGAAAGGTATCTTTCGGTTAAGATACATATAATCAAAAGCAGAGTTAACACCATTTGTAACCAATTTTAGATTACATGTTTTGAGATATATTTTCCTTCTCTTCATTGTTTCTATTTGTATTTGAGAAAATAGTTTGGTTTTAGATTTGATACAAAAGAGTATTTATATAGGAGAAAAATATGCGTGGTTGAAGCTAAATTAAGGACTGGTCTAATATAGACAAAGAAAGGATTTAATAATTTTACCTAGAAATATGTGTCAATTCAATATAAGGCTAGCGTGGTCAAAGTATATGTACAGTTTTATACGGGGTAATTTAATCAATGAAATATTAATGAAATTGAATTATTTTAAAAAAATTAATAAGATAAAAATAACATTTTTCCATACATAAAAAAATGTGTCGCATTAACGTATATAAAATGGTTAATGATTTGCACACTCCTATTTTTGATTTGCACAATCCAAACTATGCTTTAAGCAGTTGTACATTTATCTAATGTAATCGGGATTTTCACAATTTTTTTGACTTCTTTCAAAGGGGAATGAAGACCTTCTTTAGAAGTTGTCGCTCGATCGAAAGGATATAATACATACGAAACTTTAATTTCGCGGACTTTCTGAGGTATAACCTTCACCATGACATTAGTGGCTTAGCTCTCGAAGTGTGCGGATAAAAAATGAGATTGTACTAATATAACCTATATTATTTTATCCACCCTTGCAATTTCTTTACCATGGTTAGTCACACAAGTAATAATGACTGTCAAGTCATTGCAGCTGACAACCATATCAAATCAAATCCGCTGAAAGCTGATGGTTTGCTAAAAATCATATGGTTATCAATGTACCAAAGTATTAGTGATGCAGTAGATTATTCATAGTGATGCAGTAGATTAGTCATAGTGATGCAGTAGATTATTCATAGTGATGGAGTAGAATATATATAGTAATGCAGTAGAAGAATATGCAACAAACGGGTAACGTAATTTAGAAATATACTCGAAAACTAAACACCTACTTCATCACATTTCAAAATCAAGTGCATCATTCATACAAATAAGCAAACAAAAACATATTAACCCATACTGCAACCTATAGGTAACCTAATGTTGCCATATAATGTTGACAACTAAACAACTACGACATCAAATTTAAAAACAAAGTGCATCAATCATACAAATAAGCAAACAAACACATTTTGGCCAAAAACATTCAATTTATTGATACTAGTGATTTCGTAGACAACGAATATTTCCTTCACCTAACCTAATATAAGCTTCATATGCTGCAAAAACATAACCTACTGCATCGCTTCTTTTACAACCACGTAATAAAGCCTTATATACATCAAAACATAATCTACTGCATCTATTATGTATAATACACCAAAAATACTACACGTGACCAAATAAATACTCATAAGATGTGAAAACAAAACCTACTGTATTTCTTCTTTTACAAAAAATGCATTAAGCATTCAAATACACAGTTAAGCACATTACAACCACTAAATCATACTACATGTGACCTAATAAAGCCTCATATGCTGCAAAACATAATCTACTGCATCTCTTATTTTTAAAATACTGCATTAAGTATTTAAATACACAGTTAATTACTATTCGGCAACTAAAAAATAATACGCTTCACCTAATAAAGCCTGATATGCTTAAAAACATAATCTACTGCATCGCTTCTTTTACAACTACTGCATTAATCATTAAAAACACATTTCAAAAACTAAATCTAATTAATCAATACTTAATGAATTTGCTGAATTATGATACGTAAAGAAATTTTAAATCCCAACATAATTTTATTTATGAAAATAAAGATTATCATAAACAGCAAGACTATCAATCCTAGTGCTTCTTGCTTAGTTTGACCATTGTTGATACAAAAGTTAGGCGTTCCTGATTATGGGCTCTTGCTCTCGTACCAATTCGCTTCTTAGTACTTGTAACCTGCGCACTAAGAAAATAAACAACACCGTTAGGCTTATCGTGGGATTGTCTCCCACGATTAGACTCCGGCGTGAGAGTAAGTAATCGATTTAGGGTTCTTGTAAAGAGTTTAGGGTTTGTGAATTATCCCTTGAATGAGAGTTATGTCATTCCTTATATATTCGCAGAATCCTTGTAGGGTTCGTGCTCCTTACGTTTCGCACCCATGGTGCTTATCCGGGTAAGGATATCTATTCCATAGATAGATGATCCTTATCTATACCATGTATAGTTTATTTGTGTTTGGGCTTACGTGAGCCTGTTCCCATTATTGATGCGGCCCAAGTTGCAATAGCCCACGCATGGTGGTTTTGGGCCTTAGTAATGTTTATCATTTGGGCTCGTGGCCCATATATAGACTATACGTCATCATGTCCCCCCAGTCTAGTGTGCGCGGCTCGTAGCCACGGATGCTAGACTAATCTTAACAGCGGTAAGCGTGGAGGGAGATCTTTAAAATATTGCCGCCCATTTTTGGAGTGCAATGTACCTGGTCCTAGATATTTCAAGGAAATACCTCGGAAATTGGGGGTTGTGTCCACGTGGCCCTCGTAAATCGGGAAAAAGTGCATGTACCATTTCGATTCTAGCCACACGTTTTTGTGAGTGGGATCCACGTGGACATCATCTAGGGTTTTTTACCCCTATATAATAGTCACCGCCCCCATTTTTACAAAAATACACAGTAAAACACACACTCACCATTGCTCACTTTCTTGAAAGCTAACTTTTGCAAAGAAAATAATCGTTTCATTAGGTAATTTTGTGTGCGTTTCCCGGTAGAATTATGAAAATGGTTGCCCAGTTAGAGGACTTTCGCTCTGCGATGACAGAGAATGATGTTACTCAGTTTACATCTGACTACTTCATTCCTCTGGATGTGCGTCCAGAGGCTCCAGATGTTGACGCGTATATAGCCGATTTCCCCGAAGGGAAAATAGGATTATACACGAAATTCTTCGAGTACGCGAATTACCGCGTACCGATATCTATTTTTTGAGCGATTTGCTCAACCACTATCGCCTCCACATCTCACAGCTGCACTGTATAGGTGCGGCTAAGGTGTCGAACTTTGAGGTAAACTGCCGTTTACTTGCGATAGAGCCGACCATTGCCTGGTTTCGCTCCTTCTACCACACAACGTGGTCAAATGGATGGGTATCTTTTGCGAAGCGCCTGGGAGCGCTTCAGTGTTACACTGAGAAGGTAGACTCCTTGAGATATTGGAGGGAGCATTTTTTCTGGGTTGATGATGTGGTTTTTCCATCTCCCTTTGAGTTTTATACTCAGGATACTTTGCCAAGGGATGGGCGCCCCGCACCCGGTTCCTATAGGCTGACTGATGCGCAGACTCTTGATGCCAACCGCATACCCATTAACCCTTATCCAGAGGAGTTTTTGGTGCACATGGGGTTGAGTCGCAATTACTTCGGCGCTGCTGATGAGGTGCCAACCTTTATAAATGAGGAAGGCCGGGGTGGGTGTTCGTCCCTTCTACTTCAAATATGTAAGTCTTTTTGTATGCGCACCTTTAATAACTAATCCTTTCTTCTTTGTTGTTTTGTTTATGTGCGCAGAGATGGATCTGTTCGCCGTTGTTAAGCTGGAGATACCGAAGTAGGTGACTGTGGGAGTGCGCCCTCTGAGGGAGGGTGAGCAGCCACTTCTAGAGGCGACCGAGGGTCGTTTGACAGTGCTGCCGGATGTTGGCCCGGAAAATACGCCGCCGCTCCAGGTGACGCCTATTCAGAGCATGGCGCCAGATGTGGAGATGGCGCAGGAGGAGAAGGCGTGTGCTGAATCATATGACAGCGTGGAGATCCTCAAGCTTGAGGAGGTGGTGAAGGAGGAGGTGGCGCAGAATCTTAAGTGCAAAGGGGAGGCTGGGAGTAGTGGCACCAAGAAGAGATGATGCTACCTTATTAGGGATGCGGAGTCGTCCGCGGAGGAGGAGACATCCGCTCCTGGCGCGGATAAGAAGGCTGCTGAGGCCTCTCCATTTCTGTAAGTATCTGCATCTCTACTCTGTTTCTTGTATATTACTTGTCGTAATATGTGTTAACTATCTTCTTCATGTATTGTAGGGATGATGCCATGAAGAATGATGGAGTTTTCGTGGATGTGGTTTCCTCTCCGCAGAATGAAAACAAGGAGGGGAAAGCCATGGTTGATGAGGGTGTAGAGGCGCAGCAGTTGATAGATGAATTGGCTGCGACTGCTGCGCGTCAGGCTGAGCTGGTGGCTCAGTTGAAGAAGAGGTATGTCGGGGAGAGCAGTACTCTCGCCCAGAAGGATGAGGAGATAGCTTGGCTCCGTGCGCAGCTGGCGGAAGCGCAGGCGGAGGTGGAGTCCTCCAGGGTGTACACTGAAAAGGTCACCCATGAGAAGTTGTCCGCACTGGCTGAAGTGGAGCAGGCGCATGGGCAGCTTCATCATTATAAGTCTGACATGACTTGGGCCGTGAGGTTCTTGGAGGAGAAGAAGGTGGAGCACTATGCTAGTATCACCAAATTCAAGAAGAGTATGGAGAAGATCATCCAGGTTCAGGAGAACAAGCTGCGCGGCCTGAGCATTGAGTACGATGAGGAGTTATACCCTCATTTGATGTCGACCATTGCTGAGCGCAGGTACTTCCTTTTTAGTCTTCTTCTTTATAATATTCTGTTTCTATGCCTTTCATTAACACAAATTGTCTTTGTTGATGTAGGTGGTTGATTATTCACGGGCTGCGCCTGGCAGCTATGGGCACTCTGGAGTCCCAAGAGGTGTTGGACGCCTTTGGGAAGGTGGTTCACTGTGCGGTAGCACGTGGGAAGTCGCAGGCTATGGAGGATCTCCATGAGGCCAAGCTTCTGAGCAAAGACTTGGCAGAGGTCCCTGGTTATAATGCGGCTGCATACGATGAGTTGATGCAGGCTATGGCGGGGTTGAAGGTCCTCGAGTTGCCGCACATTGGAAGGTTGGAGCGCGACCAAGACAACCCCATAGATGTAATTATGGCGGGGTTGACTTTGGAGCGCCACCTTTTGGAGGATGCAGAGGCGCAACCAGATTATTTCTTGAAGCCTGATGTGTCGCAGCTGCAGGTTCCCGTGTTCGCGTAGCCTCGCCACATCCTCAACCCGTTTGCTCTTGAAAGGGAGATTCCCTTGAAAGAGGTTCTAGAGCGTCACGCGCAGAGGGCTGCCCAGAATAGGGGCATTCAGGGCAAGGCAGTGTTGTGTGGCATGGGTGCTGCACACATCCCCAGGTCTGATGGGGTTCCCGTGAGTGTTCCTACCGTATCTCCCAAGGACGCTTTGATTCTGAGAAAGCTTCAGGAGGCAGGGAGTTTTGCTGCTCTGGATAATAGCCCTGAGCATCGCCATAGCGTGTAGGCTATTTTTGTATATGTATTATGTAAATAATGAAGTGTATCTTTCCTTGTAATTTTTGTGTAAAAATGTTGAATAAGATACCTTTTTGTTAATTAAGTGCGTAACTTAAGAAATATACTTGCATTGTTTGCTAAGTTTTATCATTTGACCGAGTGTCTTGGCTCGTTAAGTGCGTGACTTTAAGAAATATACTTGCATTGTTTGCTAAGTTTTATTATTTGACCAAGTGTCTTGGCTCGTTATTTGCTAAGCTTGTACGGTGTACTTAATATTTGCGCACCCTTCGTGGGATGCGCACGTGAAACTTACCTCGACGTCTCAAAAGTAAGGCGCTTAGCAAGGATGCGTGATCCAATGTTGATGGGTTTGCAACCCTCTTACTCAACGAGTGAGTTAGTAGGTTTACTCATCCTTTATGCCTTCGTGGGTCTTAATTAGTGCATGCACGCCATGTAGGCGAAAATCTAAGATAACAATATTGACATATATTAGTATGTATGCAATAAAGTGAAATACGCTATGGAGTTAGCTAGAAACCATAACATTTTATTGATACTTGCAAGTTTTTTGAAAAAATAAAAATACAATTCCTAGGAAAGAAAAGGAAAACAAACACTTATTGGGCACCTCTTAGGGTGCAAAGGTGTCTGTGTAATGGCCATAGCCTAAAAGTAACATCTTTTAAGATTGCAGATGTTCCAAGTGCGCGCTAGGTCGTGACCTTCCATATCGCGCAGTCTGTATGCACCGTTGCCGAGCGCATCTGTGACCTCGTAAGGTCCTTCCCATTTTGGTCCGAGCTTGCCTGTGTCTTCTGCGTGGTTCGCATCATTGGCGCGGTAAACAAAGTCTCCTGGCCTGAATGAAGTGTGTTTGACCTTTGCATCATAATACTTCTTCATTTTTGCCTTAGCCTTTGCTTTGCGTATGGCTGCGCGTTTGCGTCTTTCTTCCAGTAAGTCCAAGTCTATGCGCCGCTCCTCGTCATTTGTTGTGACGTTGACCTCTGCTGTTCGTATAGTTGGCATTCCTATCTCAGCTGGTATGACGGCTTCTGTTCCGTAGACAAGGGAAAATGGCGTGTCGCCAGTATTGGTTTTGATTGTTGTGCGATGTGCCCATAAGACATGCGAGAGCTCGTCCACCCACCTTCCTTTGTGTCTGTCAAGACGCGCTTTTATTCCTTCCCCTAGGCTGCGGTTTGCGCGCTCAACTAAGCCATTGGTTTGTGGGTGTGTTACTGAAGCGAAGTGTTGCGTGATGTTCAAATGCGCACACCAATCTTTGAATGGGTTATCACAGAATTGTTTTCCGTTGTCTGATATAATCTCTCCCGGTAGTCCGAAGTGACAGACAATGTTGTCCCAGACAAAGCGTTTGACTTGGTTTCCTGTGATGTTCACCACCGCCTTTGCTTCAATCCACTTCGTAAAGTAGTCTATGGCTACGATGAGGAACTTTACTCCTCCTGCTGCAACTGGAAAGGGTCCCGCGATGTCAATTCCCCATTTATAAAATGGCCATGGTGAGGTAATGGGTGTTAGCTCTTGTTGTGGTCGGCGCGGGATTGGCCTATGTACTTGACAATTGCTGCATTTCTTTATCAGATCGCGTGCGTCGCGGTGCATGGTTGGCCAATAATACCCTGACCGTAGAGCGCTTGCCACCACAGATCGCGGCCCTGAGTGCATGCTACATGATCCAGTGTGGATTTCTCAGAGTACGTAGTCTGCTTGAAGAGGTCCAACACATCTGAGCCAGGGTTGTAAGAAAAAGCTTCGATAGAGTATGTTGTCTCGTAGTTCAAATCGTTGCGCTGTGCGCCTCACTCTTCGAGTGTCCTTATGGTCTTGTGGTAAGATTCCTTTGCTGATGAATTCAATGATAGGTGCCATCCATGTAGGATCTTGTTCATCTATCACTGTGGATATCTCCATTTCCAAGATTGACTTATTTTTTAGGGTTTCTACCAATACCTGTTTTGAGAGGTGCGCGAAGCTTGTGGATGCGATCTTGCTGAGTGCATCAGCTTTCCTATTATCTCCTCTGGGCACCTGTTTTATTGTGAACCTGTCAAAGTTTTTATTTAAGGACTTGGTTTTTTCCAGGTATTGGATCATGTGTTCATCCTTGGCTTCATATTCACCTAGCACATGGTTAGCGACTAGCCGAGAATCTACATTCACTTCCAGGTTGCGTACACCCATTTGGATTGCGATGCGTAGTCCGGCTAGTAGGGCTTCGTATTCTGCCTCATTGTTTGTGGCCGTGAATTCAAAGCGCAGCGCATAGGTAAATTCCATACCTTCTGTGTTTGTAAGAATAAGGCCCGCGCCTGATCCATCTACACATGAGGACCCATCTGTGAACAGAATCCAGGGTTCCTCTAGATCTGTTTTGGTTGCAGATGTTGGACTGTCGGTATCTGGCTTCTCCACGATGAAATCGGCTAAGATTTGTCCTTTGATTGCAGTACGCGGTCTATATGAGATGTTATATTCACTTAACAGTACACTCCATTTTTGTAACCGTCCTGATGCGTCAGGTTTAGAGATAACTTGTTTGATTGGCTGATCGGTGATTACAGCTATTGGATGCGCTTGAAAGTATCTGCGCAGCCTTTTGGCTGCGAATACTAGAGCTAAGACCAGCTTTTCCATAGCGCTGTAATTAGTCTCTGTCTTCTTCAGGGATTTGCTTACAAAGTATATGGGTGTCTGGACGGAATTCCTATCTGTCAATAGCACTGCGCTAATTTCTCCATGAGTTGCCGATAAGTACATGATTAGCTCTTCTCCTGGTCATGGTGCGACAAGTTTGGGAAGAGATGCCAGATGGTGTTTTAGTTGTTGGAAAGCTTCTTCTGCTTCTTCGGTCCAGCGAAAGTCTCCCTTTTTAGTGCACTTCGTGAGTGTTTTAAAGAGAGGAAGGGATTTGTCTGCTGACTTAGATAAGAAACGGTTTAGCCCTGCTAACTTTCCGTTCAATGACTGGACTTCTTTGAGTGTGCGCGGTGAGGGGAGATCAATAACAGCCTTTGTTTTTTCTGGACAAGGCTTGATTCCATCGGGTTCTATTAAGTATCCAAGGAACATGCCTTCGGTTGCGCCAAAGGTGCACTTCTTAGGATTTAACTTCATGTTTATTCATCCCAATGTTCTGAACGTTTCCTCGATGTCGTGCACCAATTCATCCTCTGTGTGGCTTTTGATGACAAGGTCGTCAACGTAGACCTCCTAGTTGCGGCCTACTTGTTTCTCGAAAGCTGTGTCCACCAGTAGTTGGTATGTTGCGCCTGCATTTTTTAAGCCAAAAGGCATTTTTGTGTTGAAGTACACTCCTTGACTGGTGTGGAAAGCTATTTTTTCTTCATCTTCGACTGCCATCTGAATTTGATAATACCCTTTGTATGCGTCTAGGAAGCATTTGAAAGGGTATCCGCACAGGGATTCTACCTTCCAGTCCATTTCTGGCAGTGGATAGCAGTCCTGTGGACATGCTTTGTTAAGGTCCGTGAAGTCCACACACATTCTCCAACTGCCATTGCTCTTTTTTACCATAATTGGGTTAGAGAGCCAGTCGTGGTAGTACACTTCGCGCATGATGCCTGCGTCTACGAGTTTATGTACTTCTTCCAGAATAGCCTTTGCACGATCTGGAGCCTGGCCGCGCTTCTTCTGTCGTATTGGGGGATATCCTTGTCAGATTTGTAGCTTATGCTCTGTGATAGAGCGTGGCACTCCTGTCATGTGTTTTGGTTCCCATGCGAAGATGTCCAGGTTCTTTTGCAAGAGTGCGCACACGGCTGCTTTACCTTTGTTAGATAAAGATCCACCAATCGAAACTTGTTGGTCCGGGTAGTCAGGATGAATAGCGACCTTTAGGTTTGTTGTTTTGTCTGTGCGCTGTTCTGGAATATTCTCTACTTCAGTTGTTACCCGCGTTGCATTCCCTTGGTGGTACTGTTGTGTTATAGAGGGTGACAACTCCTCCTTCCACTGGAAACTTAAGCATTCCGTGCGCTGTGGATGGTACAGCGCGCATGGATGATATTCCAGGTCTCCCAATGATACCATTGTATGGTGAGGGAGACTTTATTACCATGAAATTTATCCATGTTGCGGTTGAGTGTTGTTCATCTCCTACGACCACCAGCAAGCGTAACTGCCCCATGGGCCAGATCTTTTCTCCTGTGAATCCAGTCAATGACGTTGTTGCTGGTATCAATTGACTTTGGATTTCAGGTCGCAGTCTTTTGAAACAATGATCATACAGGATGTCTGCGGATGCTCCTCCGTCAATGTACATGCGGTGGATATCATGTCCTCCCGTATGTATTTCAATAGTTAGAGGTTCTACAACTGCGTTGTCCGCAGCTAGAGTAGGGAAAGATATCTCTTTTTCTGGAGAGAATTTTTGGCTGACTTTTTGCTTTATCTTACGCTGCCATGACTGTATCATGTATATGGTATCAGCTTTTTCTTTGGGGGGTTCTTTCTTACCCCCGTTCCTTTGTTTGTCTTTTCCGTCTTTGATGTTTTTTACAAGGTGGTCCATTCTGCCTTCTCTTACTAACTTTTCAATTAGTTGTTTTAGCTGGACGCACTCGTTAGTTGTATAGCCTTTTTGACCATGGTACTCGCAGTATCCATTCCCTATGCGCTTTTCCTCTGCGGTGCGCATTGGTGGCGGTTTTGGGAAGTTTGCACCTTCTGTTACAAATATTTCCCTCGGAGTTTTTGTGAGAGGGGTATACTTGTCATTGTCTCTTCCGCTGCGGTAATTCCTGCGGCGGTTGTTATTCTGATCGTTGGATTGTCTCCTAGGCTGCTCTTGCTGCCTATAGTTCGAATAACCCTTTTTGCTGTCCGCAGCAGCTGCTTCTCCTTGTATAAAGGATCTGGTGCGCTTTGTTAGCTCATCGAAAGTCTGGGGAACTTTGTCATTTAGCTTTCAGATAAGTTCTGGGTTATTAATCCCATTCATGAACCCTGAAATTTTTAGGATTTCAGGACATGCTTTGACTTGTATGCACTCATCCTTGAAGCGTTCCATAAAAGCGCTGGTTGATTCCCCTTGGCGCTGTTTCACTCTTGCTAGCTCAACAGGGTTTTTAGCGCACTTCTTTCTCTGGGTAAAGTTGAGACGAAATGCTTTCCGTAATTCCTCGAACCCACTGATGCTCCTACGTGGGAGTTTGCTAAACCATGTGCGCGCGTTCCCTACTAACGTAGAATTAAACATGTGGCACCACACAGGCTGTGGCCAGTTTTCGATAGTGGCGGCTGATTTGAAAACTTTTAGATGATCATCCGGATCACCTGTCCAATCATATGTTTTCACATTAGTGGGCATGCGCCTGCGTTTGCGATCTGAGTAATTGCTGATGCGTCGTGTAAACGCATCAACTTTCTGGCGACGCCATGGAAGAGACATATCTTCATTCTCTTCTTCGCGACGTCTTCCTCTTGACTTCCAGTGTCCTGTTTCTTTATCCTCGTTGTCCGAGGAGTCACTGGAGGAAGGGTAGTCTCTTTTTCGGTGCTTGCGCCGGCTTCTTTCAGAAGAAGAGATTGAGGGACTTTCACTTGGGGATCTTCTTTTCCCCAATCTGTCGTGAATCCTCTTACTCCCAGGTTTGGAGGATCCTTGGCTTGGCGAATGATGAGGTCTTAATCGGTCTTGTATCCCTCGACTGCCAAGTCTGGAGTGAACATTAGTGCGCCTCTCGCTGTCTTCTGAGTACTGTGAATCAGATGTCGTACCCAGCCTATCGTGGATAGTGGTATGTTCTGCGCGTCTTCCTCGTGGGTGGCGCAGTGGTGATGGTTCGCGTTCAGGACCAAAATTGAGTCAAGCTTGTAGGCTCGTGCTTGCCCTTCTCCTTGCTTCTTCTTGCATGAGTGCGGTTAAGGTTTCATAATTTTGAGATACAAAATTTCCCAACGTTAGATAGGGTGTGTCCTCAGTTGCTGCAAGAATGTCTGCCTCAGTATTAGGCACCCTATCTCGGTTAGGCGTGCCTGGAGGCACAGTGTTGTTCACTGTGGGTACAGTTTGGTGAGGAGTAGTGAAGAGGGTGCGCTGGAGTTCCTCAATGCTTGGGACCACTGGGGTGATTTGGGTAGTCCTTACAGGTAGTTCTACCACTGGAAGAGGTTGGGTTGTCCCTGCCTCATGGTGACCAGGTGCGTTGGTTGTCCCAGCAACCTGCCTAGGGGTCGAATCTTGTTGATTCTTCCTCTGGGGGTCACGTTTTTCTGACTGCGGAGTCCGCTGGCTTGAATTCTTATTCTTTGTCATTCTCGTTCTTAGTTCTTAGTAGGGTCCCACGAATGGCGCCACTTGTTGATACAAAAGTTGGGCGTTCCTGATTATGGGCTCTTGCTCTCGTACCAATTCGCTTCTTAGTACTTGTAACCTGCGCACTAAGAAAATAAACAACACCGTTAGGCTTATCGTGGGATTGTCTCCCACGATTAGACCCCGGCGTGAGAGTAAGTAATCGATTTAGGGTTCTCGTAAAGAGTTTAGGGTTTGTGAATCGTCCCTTGAATGAGAGTTATGTCATTCCTTATATAGGCGCAGAATCCTTGTAGGGTTCGTGCTCCTTACGTTTCGCACCCATGGTGCTTATCCGGGTAAGGATATCTATTCCATAGATAGATGATCCTTATCTATATCGTGTATAGTTTAGTTGGGTTTGAGCTTACGTGAGCCTGTTCCCATTATTGATGCGGCCCAAGTTGCAATAGCCCACGCATGGTGGTTTTGGGCCTTAGTAATGTTTATCATTTGGGCTCATGGCCCATATATAGACTATACGTCATCAACCATCATTGTAGCAAATTCCTTTGAACGCTTCACACTTGCCTGACGTCTGTCATTCAGAAAATCTATTTCCTTCATATCTTCTTGTTGTTCCAACACGAGTAGATCCATATACTCCTTAAACGTACTCCTAGTGCTACCAATCTGCTCCAACTCCATTATCATATCATGTCTTTGCTTAACACGAATATTCACTTGTCCAATCTTCTTTGAATATTCTTTTTCATCAGATCTTCTGCCCTTGTATTCCTTGTCGAAAATAACATGCAGTATCTTTGGCATCTTAGGTGAACGAGCCTCTTTTTTAATTTCATCAAGTATAGGAGTTTTTGATTCCATTTTTTTTCTTTTAATTCCTTGCTGAATATAAAAATGGTTTGTTCTTCATCTATATATATAGATATATAACGTCGCTTATGAAATGTTATGACGGTTATTTTTAAGAAACGATTGTATTAAGTGTTTGGTTAATAAGAGTGACGTTTCAAACCGTCATTTTGTATTCAATCCGTTATATACTTATATTGCGCTTTCTTTTATTTTTTTAGGTCCAACATTATATTTGTTATGGCCCAACAAAATAACAAAATAAACAGTTTTAATGTTTAGGCCCAACAAAGTAAGCATTATCTTTTATTTTTTAGGTCCAACATTATATTTGTTATGGTCCAATATGAATATCATATGTTATGATCTTTAGGTGCAATAAAAACTGCGTGATGCAATAGCCTTTTACATTGCAATGAAGAAAAATCAAAGTTGTTAAAACTTAAGGATTATATTTAGGATTATTAAAGTTGTTAAAAAACCATATATATATAATTATTATTAAAAAGATATAGTTGTTAAAAACAAAATCACATATACATTTTAATTGTGATGCAATAAAAGTTTTCATTGTGATGCAGTATATTTTCATCATTATGTTATAATAAACTATCCTTGTTATCATTAATCAAAGTCCGCCACCATAAACAATGCTAATAAATCATAAAAATCACATAAAACTCACTAAACATAATAACAACAAATACAGTTTCAACAAACACTAAAAAAATGTCATATCAAAAAACATAGTACTTAAAATTTTATACATCCTACACAATCGGGATAACACTGATAATTGAGTGATCATCTTAACACGTTTAGTATTTTTTTTTCAGCAAAGCCTGATTATCATTGAAATTTTCATTTGTGACAAGTTTAGAAGTTTCTTTTTGCTTCTTCGCAAAGGCATTAGCTTCTATTAATATTATTTCCCTTTGATCATGAATATCCAAAAAAAATCATTTTTGTCAAATTCTTTACCAGCAACATGTTAAGTTGTCTTTTAATTCCTTCTTTTTCTTTCTTCAAATCTTGCATAAAAGTGCCATTTCCCAAGTATCAAAAAATGCAACAATTTGTTTTTTGTTTTTACATTGTGATGCAGTAGGATTTATATCCTGATGCAATAACTAATGGGCTGGAGTATAGAATAAAGTATGGGCTGGACTAAATTATAAAGAATGGGCTTGAGTAAACTATTTAATAACGAATGCACAATGATTAATAGCTCTTTTACCAATAAAAAAGCCGGACTATCTCATTTACACCCAAAATTTCATACATAGAATTTCACGAACTATTACACAAACCCTAATGCACTAAATTCAATGATGAAGACGACTAACAAAAAGTTTAAATGTCCTCGTAAGTTCATCTAAACTCTTTATTTTACTGATTAAGCATCAATTTGTTAACTTTATTTTACTGAAGTGATTTTTTATTTTCTATATTTAGCAACTAGACGAAGTAATAGACTAATTGCAGCTGGAGGTTCTAAAAGTAAAAATCAAACAACTCCAGGAAAATCTATTACTATAAAGCAAAGTAAGTTGACTTTTTAAATAATGTTTGATATGAATCATTAGTTAATTATAACGATGATGGAGTAGCATTTTATTAGCAGCAAATGATGATTAAATATTTCTAGCGTAGTGTTTTCATCAAATAATGTCCAAATGATTAATGCAATGGTTCTATATAAGTGATGCAATAGTTTATGATGTTTGATTTGGTCTACCATTTTGTTTTTAGTCATTGATATGTTTTCTGTTGTAATGTTTTCATCATATGAAAGTCTTTCTTTGTGATTGTGAGAGACAGTTGTTTGTTTAAATAGGCTCATAATGTGTTTATGTCTTTATGTGTCATATGAAAGTGTTTAAATAGGCACATAATGTATTTATGTCTTTATATTTCATATGAAATTGTTTAAATAGCCACATAATGTGTTTATGTTTTCATCATATTTCTATTGTACTGTTTTCATCATATATGTTTTTATGTCAAAATTGATGAGCTAGAATGTTGACAACGGAAAATAATTATATATTATATTAGGCTCATAATGTTCTTGAAATGATTTCATGTTGTAAGTGTCCAGTGTTGCAGTAATGTTAATGAAGTGATGCAGTAGTCATTTAGAAACTTTTCAGGCACGTAAATCAACTCCCCTTGCCAACATTTAACCTTATCAGACTTGTCATTGATACACGCCAACACAAATAAACAATCATAAAGAACAAGTAGCTGTTTGTAAGAAAATGTCTCAACCACTAGATAAACTGATACGTGGGAATCGCACCAGGTTTTACCTCTCAAGGGATCTCGAGAAGCTTACAACCCCCACAAGGCAGTGTACCTGATCGTTGTAGTATAGTATAGTGACAAGTACCCGGGGATTGATCGTTCAACTCAGGAATAGTGTCGTTAGGATTAGAAAGCCTCCTAAACTAGGTCTAGAGGTGAGGGATGATTCTTTTTGTATTTTTATATTTTATAAAAGCAATTAAAATCTCGGTTTTGGAAAAGTGGGCGGAATTAGTTGCTAGCCAACTAACCCAATTAACTAAGATGCAATCAAAATAAAATAACATAAATGAAAATAGAACTAATTATACTAATGTGGTGTAAACAATGATGAGGAAAGTTGTGTTTACTTAGGTTTCATTACTCCCTAGATATCTTTTACAGGTTGATAGATTGTTACAATTGCATGGATGACGGGTCATATTCCTTAATACTAGTCGTAGGGCCATGTGCAATATTCCCTAACTCTATAGGATCCTACTTCAATTCTATGTCGAGCCGTTAGAAGCTCCTAACATGGGATCATTAGAATTCTCCTACGCATTAAATACAACCAAAAATCGTAGTACACCTCCGATCATGTTTCTTAAGACGTTCAAGCAAGTTACCAATGGAAGTCTACCAGTTTTCTTAAGCCTAACATCGAATACAATCATCCGTAACAACTATAAACAAACAATCAACCCATAATCAACATCTAGGTTTCACTACATCTAAGCAAACACAAAAGAAATCTAGCCTAGAATGTTAAATAGAAGATAAGCGTAAGATATAATCAAACAACACATAGACATATTGAATGATTTGAAAGAGTACTTATCTCTAATTGAACATGAAAGATTCAAAGGGTTGAAACCCTTGAAAAAGTTGTAAAATTCGGCCTAGGGTTTTTCCCTCAAAGTTGCACCCTAATGAATGAAATTTGGAAAACTATATATAGATTTTACAGGGTGACGGCGTCATGTATTAAGTTGTGACGTCGTCAACTCGCCGCCATAATAGAAATCGTATTGCCTAGATCTGATTTTGACGCCGTCATGTGTAAAATTCCTCTAGGCCGTAACTTGTGTTTTGACCCTGACGGCCTTGGTGACACCGTCAGGTCCTATAGTTAAAAATCCTCTGGACCGTCACGTGTATTTTCAACAACCACCTCTTTTGTAACTCTTGACGCCGTCATTAAGGAAGTTGTGACGCCGTCAGGTACTGTTCCTAACAAGGAAAATTGAGACTTTGCCGTTTTCTTCACTTTTATGCTCCAAAAACGTCCAAAATGCTTCCTTTTCCAGATTTCTCTCCAAAAGTACCTAAAATGACAAAAGGAACGATTTAGGGCAATTTTTGATCAAATAATCACAAATTCGGGCTTAAATGACCCCTTAAAAGTGGTTCACTTTTCACCTCATCAAATACCCTTACACTTGAGATTTGCTTCTCCTCAAGCAAATGCGCTTTTATTCTAATCAAAATGCAAGTTAGGGGTCATTTAACACTAATATAAAAGTAATTACAACAAATAATTGTTCCACTAAAGACCAAAGACAAGCACGGAGGTGATACACTAGCACCTCACAAATAGTGTTTAGATACTCACATCTCTCGGGTGTAATAAAGTATATATCACAATATGGAAATAGAAAACATCTCTCACTACCTATCATAGCAAAATAGATTACCATAGGCTTGGGAAAGGATCAAACCTCCACCACTTGGCGTAAGCACCTAGGATAAACTATCAAAGAGGTCTTTTTAAACGGTTATAACGTTAGGTGTAGGGATATGGAATACACGGTTTTGTTGGATAAAGGCAATATTTACTGGTGGTGAGTTAATCATCTTGGTTAATTACATGTATGATGAGGCGAAAAATGAACCACTTTTAGGGGGTCATTTAAGCCCGAAATTGAATTTATTTGATCAAATATTGCCCTAAATCATTCCTTTTGTGATTTTAGGTACTTTGGGAGTGAATTCTGGAAAAGGAAGCAATTCGGACGTTTTTGGAGCACAAAAGTGAAGAAAATGGCAAAGACTTAATTTTCCATGCTGAGAACAGTACCTGACGGCGTCAAGAGGAAGATCATGACGGCGTCAAGAGTAAAATCCGTGACGACCCAGTGAAAACCTGAAGGCGTCACAACAAGGGCGTCAAGACTAATTTTGGTGACGGCCTACATAAGGGATACACATGACGGCGTCAGACCCAGATCTAGGCAGTCCGAGAAATTATTTGGCGGCGAGATGACGGCGTCAGACTTTTGTTCTTGACGCCGTCACCTATCAAAATCTATATATAGTTTTCTATTTTTAATTCATTAGAGAGGAACTTGTGTGGAGAAAACTAGGGTCGAACTTTGTAAACCCTAGGTCGTATTTTATAGTATTTTCAAGGGTTTTCACCCCTTGAATCCTTTCATGTTCAATTGAGATAAGTCTTCTCTTAATTCAATCAATATGTCTATGTGTTGTTTGAATATATCTTATGCTTGTCTTGATTTCAACATGCTAGGCTAGATCTATCTTGTGTTTGCTTAGATGTAATGAAACCTAGATGTTAATTATGTGTTGATTACTTGTTTATGGTTGTATTGGATGAATGATTTCAATGTTAGGCTTAAGAAAACTGGCAGATCTCCATTGTGTAACATGCTTGAACGTCTTAGGAAACATGAACCGATGTGTACTAGGTTTTATTGGTTGTATTTAATGCATGAGCAAATTCTAGTGATCCCATGTTAGGAGCTTCTTAGCCGGCTCGACATAGGAGTGAAGTAGGCGCTCATAGGATTGGGGAAGTAAGTACGCCACCCCATGAATGGTATTAAGGAATACAATCCGTCATCCACGCAACTATAACAAGTAATTAACGTGTAAAAGATATCTAGGGAGTAGTGAAATCTAAGTAAACACAATTCTCCCATATATTGCTCACAACTCTAGTATAATTAGTTTTATTTTCATTTTTAGTATTTTATTTTGATTGCATTTTAGTATTGGGTTAGTTGACTAGCAACTAATTCCGCCAAACTCCTTCAAACCCGAGATTTTTAATTGCTTTTATAAAAACTAAAAAATACAAAAAGAATCATCCCTCGTCTCTAGACCTAGTCTTTAGGTTTTCTAATCCTAGCGACACTATTCCTAGTTGAACGATCAATCGCTCGGTACTTGTCATTATACTATACTACATCGATCAGGTACACTGCCTGGTGGGGGTTGTAAGCTTCTCAAGATCCCTTGAGAGGTAAAGCCTGGTGCAATCCCTACACATCAAGTTTTTGGCGCCGCAGCTCGGGGAATAGTTATTGTCTAGGTTACAATCTCTTTTTATTAGGTCTACTTGCTAGATTCCTTTCTAGTAAGATTTTATTTTTATTTTTAGGTTCTCTTTAGTCTATCTTATTTCTTCGTGTTTTTGTTCGTAACTCTTCGCCATCCGACATCATGGACGATGGTAACATCTTTGAACCCGTCAACCCACCACTAGATAACCAACCTCTTAGGCCCCGAACCTTAGGAGAGTATTCCCAACCTAGCCACCAAGGCTATCGAAACACCATTGAGCTCACCCAAGGAGCCAATGTGTCTCCCTTGCGATCCGACACCATCCGGTTGGTGCAAAGCGGATGTGCATTCCATGGACTTCGTTCCGAAGATCCAAACCAACATCTCAAGGACTTCCTTAAAATCATAGATTCTATAGACCTTGATGTTAAAACTACGGAGTCAACCCGATTACGCCTATTCCAATTCTCTCTACGTGATCAAGCTAGTCAATGGCTTGAGCGTTTACCCGCGGGATCCATCACCTCATGGGATGATCTCACCACTCATTTCCTTGCTCAATTTTTCCCACCGGGGAGAACTACCATGCTTAGAAATGACATCTTGATGTTTCAACAACATCAAGGTGAAACCTTTTACGAAGCATGGACTCGATACAAAGACCTACTCCGAAAAGTCCCTCATCATGGCATCGAACCATGGCTTCAGATTCAAATCTTTTACGATAAAGTTAACTATCAAACAAGAAGGGCTATAGATTACGCAGCCAAGGGCAGGCTAAATAGACTTAGCATTGACGAATGCTGGAAAGTTCTTGAGGGGTTGGCACAGTACGAAGAAGAAGGATGGGAGGACCCGATGTTTTCAAGTAAGGGGAAACTTGATTACGCACACGCCACCCAAGAACAATTATTAGGAAGTATCGAGAAGCAGGCAAAAGAATTAATGAGAGCTGAAATACCTGCTGCTGAAACCGCAAGGAATCCTAAAATACGTAGGAATGCGGTTATCAAACATGATTTTCCTGAACGTTCACGACAAGAGGAGTTCGAAGGGATAATGGTAACTTTCATGAATAATCAGGAAAAACAAATCCTGCACCTAGAAGCACGCATGAAAAGCACTCGCAATGCTTTTATGGATTTAGCAGACAAATTCATATCAAGGATTAAAGAGAAGATTAAGGAAAAATCCGCACCAAGAAAAATCGAAAAAATCTTTGAGATTTCAACTCCTTTGGTGTTTGACCAATAGGATAACGAGAAATCCTTTCCAAGTGCTTCACCGTCAATCACCTCCTACTTTTGTAAGCATCCTCAGGAAGAGAAGAATTCGCAATTTCGTAACATTTTCGTTGGATGCTTGCAAACCACGCTCCCAAATTTGTGCAAGAGACGTTCCTTTGATTTTAAACCCGGTGTAAAGAGGTTGCACCTCAAAAACACCACAGCTTTGATACCCTCTATGGAACAATACCTCTTTGAACCCACCGTTGACCAATGCGAAGGTTATAACTTAACTAAAATCTCACCCACCCCTTTCACCACACCTCTTTCCTTGACAGTAATGAAACGTTTGACCCTGGTGGATTTCACTAATGGGATAGCTACTCATAGTTTTTACTTGAGTTTAGCTATTCACACTAGTGCAGGGACTGAATGTGGAATTACCACTTTTTATTCCTGATGTGGGCATCTGACGGCGTCAGATGTTAACTCTTGACGCCGTCACCTCGCTATCTCAGCAATAATAACCCAAACTCTATCACTTTCAACTCATACCCCACAAATCTCACCCAAATTGCTGCTCCACCTCCGAGTCTCCATCATCCAATCCGACATCTTCCGTGACTAATCTCCACTTGATAAGTAGTTTTTCCTCACCCTTTTTCGTTCAATTGTCCTTAGGTTCAACCAATTTTGAAAACCCCCTTCATCTGAAACCCCATTTTGACCCATCTTTGATAAATCGTAATGCCTTCCCATTGGTGATTTGTAATCATGAGGTTATCATTAGATGATGTTGTCCTACTTGAATCATGCGTTAATTTAGGAAAAATCTTTCATACCACGGATTTTTTGACCCCCTACCCATGTTTTCCGCTTAAAGGAGTGTTTGGGTAATGGGTTAAGAGTTTGAAAATTGATTTTTCCCTCGTAATTGCATGGTTCGATTTCTGCTTGGTCTGACGGCGTCAGGATCTCCTTCCTGACGGCGTTAGATGTGTCTGACAGCATGAGCCAATAAAATTCTCATTCTAATCGTTTCCGTCCACTCTAACTTTTTCCAGGAAAATGAGCAAGCGATCACGACAACACCGTGGCAGCTCCTCTAGGTCCCAACAAGTTAACTATGGGGAATTGGTCCATAGTTGGGGTGAGTTCGACAATGTTGCCGCTACAACTAAGTATGCAGAGCTTGTTAATCACCACATTGATGCTGGTGCTGTGATTGATTGGGCGTTTCTGAGATCCCAAGGTTTAGAGGCTGAGTTTTTGGAGAGGATCCAAACCGATGGGTTCACAGGTCCTCAATGGGAGAGGTTGTTTAGAATGAGGGAGACTGTGTATAGTGAGTTGGTTAGGGAGTTCTTTGCGACCTTCCACTTTGATTTGGCAGAGGCCAGGACGGATATGGGGGGTACCACTATTTACTTTAGGTTAGGAGGGGAGGTTCGGTCATGTTCGGTTACTGAGTTTGGGTGGAGGATTGGTTTGTACACTAGGGAGGAGGCTGTTGAGGGAGGTTTTATGCAGAGGTTGTTGCATGAGGAGACTGTGAGGAATGATATGAGGTGCGCCACTTATTGGCCGAGCATCGGGAATGGGGTATACACCTCAACTACTGGGTCAGCATCAATAAGGGACCCCGTGATCAGGTTAGCCCACAGGTGCATCACATACAACTTGTCGGAGCGTCATGGCACCACTCACCGTGTCACTGCTTCAGATCTTTTCTACCTATATACCATCTTTTCAGCGGATGTTTACTGCAACATCCCATTTTTGGTAGCTAGCTATTTGAAGACCAGTGTGGGGGAGAGGGATATTGACAAGGTGTATGGGGGGATGTTCGTGACTCGGTTGGCTCGATCTTATGAGTTGCTTGTTCCCCAGATCATGGGATACTTGAGCGACTGCGGGGCTTGTAGGGTAGTGAGGGCTAAATCCTTCAGGCAGATGAGCATCGTGATGCAGCTGGTGGATGGGTCCTATGACTGGTACGAGGCAGGAGGACCTGATGGTGCTGAGGATGATGATGATGATGAGGGAGCACCCCAGCAGCATCAGTTCGAGGATTATGAGGTTGGGTCAGCTGATTACTACCGACACATGGGTCGGGGAGACTGGCAGGCACACCAGGAGGCCTGGATGGGTCAGGTGGACGCGTGGCGGACCACCACTGACCAGCGCTTTGATTGGATGTATGATCATACCATCCGTCAGATGCAGCACCTCTCCACCCGTGATCAGATCGAGCCCCAGCTGCAGATTGACCCCTTCCCCGGTCGTGCGATGGACTACCCTTCCTACGGGTACACTGGGCACCTCCCTCCTGGTTATGACTACCGTTATGGTCCCCCTCCCCAATGATTTGTCTTGTTGTCTGTCATGTTTGAACAATTTATTCTTGGTGATGTAATTTGAAACAATTTGGGATGTAATAGTTTAGGTTGTGGCCTTTGTTGGCCTTGGATAATTTTTATTTTTTATGCGTACGTTAATTTGCAATGTTATGATTTTATTTTGGTTTCACTCTTCCATTGTGTGTGATTTTTATTTTGTTTGTTTGTTATTTGCTTCCGTATGCATGTTTTATTTTATTGTTGGAAGATCATGTTTCAAAACTAAATAGTGGAAATACTTTATTTTGTTGTTTGGCTTTGTCTTAACTTCATCCAAAGGTATTTTTGCAAAATATAAGTGTAAGGGGAAACCCCAAATATGTTTTTAAGAAACAAAACCGATCATGATTCTCCACAATATTAAGTGTGTGGAAAACTAGAAGGGGGGTTGAACAGTTTTCCCTTCTTTTTCAATTTATAAAAACTTTGTTTCAAAATGTTGATTCAAATTTATTCAATTGTTTGTTTGGAAAACTTCAATTAGAGTTTAGTATGAAAACAACATATAATCAATATGATCAATTATATATATAAGCTTTTGGAAAAGCTTAGTTTTATGAATGAAGCTTTGGTCGATCTTTATGTGAATACGTTTTCCTTTTAAAATCTTAAAACGTTTTGTATCAAATTATCTATCAAGTTAAACTTAATATGAGAAGTGTGAATAATAATCTATTTGACCATATCATGCAATTATACACACAATCACAATATTAACTACTATGTTCAACACAATCAATCATCACAACTATATAAGCAACAACTAAGACATGTAGGCAAGTATAGAAGTAAAGCGATAAATGCAAGAACAAATGATAAGAGATAAGAGAAAGGAAATGCAAACCGGACACGATGATTTATAGTGGTTCAGCTACAAGGACACCTTCCTTGTTCCTACTCCACTCCCCGAGTCACCTAATCGAGAGTTTTCTTCACTACTCAACAAGCTCCCTTTTGGCGGAGAAAACCGTACACAACTTTTGCTTACACTATTTAATGACACTAAGCTAAATGTCGAGTTCTAATAGTAGCTAGAACCAATCTCACAACACATCTTCGATCACTACACAACTTCTACACAACTTCACGACTTCACGACTTCATCACAACTTCTTCTAAACTTCTTCACGGCTTCACAACTTCTTCACGTCTTCACGGCTTTACAACTTCATCACAACTTCTTCTAAACTCCACTACTTAATCACACACCTACATCTTCACAACTACATGTCTTCTCCACACTACTACTTCCTCCCACTACTTCTTACTCACTCATTAAATCACTACTAAGTAAGATCATCTTGATCTACTAATTACATATACATAACTCACAACTTCACATAAGCACTAACTAGATCCTAATACATCTTTGGCTTTATGATAAGGAGGATTCTTCTCTTGCACTTTGAGTAATGAGAAATTGGATCACTTGAAACAAAGATTAATAATCTTATGATCAAAGGGTTTTAGAAGGATGTTTAGAGAGAATTGGATCTGAAAATTTTTGTGCAAAAGGTGAGAAAAATTCCAGGTTTGAGGTGGTATTTATAGGGAAAAATTTCTGACCAAATCTGACAGGGGAGCGTGGCCGGTCCCCTTAATTGTGTGTCGGTCCCCTTAAAATTAAGGGGGCCGCCCCTTATAATTAAGGGGGCCGCCCTACTGAAACGGCTAGATTTTCTATCTTTTAGTGGGGAAAGTTTATTTGGTGAAAAACTAACTAATTTTGGTTAAAAGTTTGAAATCATATATTTAGTATGATTAAAACATTTTTCTTTATTACCAAAAGTGTTTTTCAAAAATATATAATATGTTTTTATGATTAAATAAACTTTGTATTAGTTAATTAAATACCCCTTTGATCATGAGATGTATTAAGCACTTGTTTATTCATACCTTAAGTGATTGTTGAGGCAAACTCGAGACATTGAGATGTCAAGGCTTGTTGACGTAAGAATGCATAGAAGAATTGTGATCACAATTAACTTAAGCATTTTACGTTATATGTTGTAACTTACATCTTTGTCATTATCAAAACATGAAGAGGATGTTTAGATTAAATATCGTAATATTCATGCCAACAATCTCCCCCTTTTTGATGATGACAAACTATGTAAACTATAACTTATAGTAAAATGTATAAGTTACTTGTTTACACTTCTTCTCCCCCTTTTGTCGAAGCAAAAAGGTGGACTTCTAAGACGAGACTTCTACTACGCTTGAACACTTGAGATAGAATGTAAAAGGCGAGCTTGCATCATCGTAAGTGAAGCCTTGATGCTATCAACCTCACTGCTCCCCCTTGGTGTATGCTCAAAACTTGTTTTGGCTACCAAAGAATCGAGCGGTGAAGTAATCCTTCAAAACAAAGTTAGTAGACAAGTGCACATATATATAATGATGATAATAGATATATGCATGAAACTAATAGGGGAACGATATATGGACATATTAGGTATATGCACTAAAAGTATGACACATGCAATTATTGTTTTTAAAAACAACAACCTAAATCCAAAAAAAAAAAAAAAAAAGAACCTAATGCAAAGATTAGAACCTAGGAAAATGTAGGAGAATGAGGAGGGATGAGCGTGAATGTAAAGGGAAGGTGATGACAAAGGGTTGACAATTATGGTTTAGATTAATATATCGTTTGACAAGGGTGGATGATAGGGAATCATGGGATTTTTAGGTGTTTTGTTGGTTGACGACCGAAAATGGATATGTGAATGAGGTGGTGATGGCTTGACAACACTTGAAGCATGGATATCTTCTTTGTGTTCTTCACTTGCTAGGAAGTGGAAAAGATGCATTTCATAAAGAAATTTGCTTGACTTTTAGGGGTGTAGATTTAGGAGCGGAAGAGGTTGATTGAGAGTTTGGATGTTGTTCAAGTGATGATGTTTGTTGAGATCTTGTAAGAAGATACTCAATCCAAGTGAAGTGCTCATTCAAGGCAATGGTTTGTTGTTGAAGGAAGATGCAACAAGGGCAATTGTTGACATGCTTCTCAACTTGGTTAATGTTGTGTGGTGATGATGGTGAGCTTGATTGGGTTGGATCCAAATTGCGTTGCGCAAGATGTAATGCTAAAAGAGCACTAAGCTCATGAGCCTCTTTTAGCTCCTCAACGAACTTCAAGTGTTCGGAGGAAGGTGATGATGGTGGAACATGATGGTTGTCTTGGGTGAAGGTTTGAACATGCAACATAGGAATGGCATGTGAGGTTGTAGGATGTGGTGGTGGTACTCTTGGTGGTGGAGACATGGTTGAGCTTGGGTAGTCATGAAAACATGAAATGGGTGAAAGAGGTTCTCCAAGAGTGAGTGGTGTTTTTGTTGAATGAGCAATATGTGAAGTATTAATTGAGAGATTGGGATTGTTGTTTTGGGATTGAGCATGCTCATCATAAGAAGAAGCATGAATGAGGGAATGAGTGGATGATAGGTTGTGAGATGAGTCATTATTGTGGGTTTGAGGTTTAGTAGTTGGTTGACTTGGAACAACATCACTTGAGTTTCCTCCTCCAAACGAGTTTGACGGAGATCCTTGCGGTTCTTGAAATCTTAGGTTTTTGGTTGTTGGGAGATGACATGTTTGGGTGTAAGGTAGGGGAATATATGTGAGTGAGTGTGTTTTCCCTTCCCATTAAATTCGTGCTCATCCGGACATAGAGTTAAGCATGTAAAGGCATACAATCAAATCGCATAGGAGCAAATAAACATCTAGAAACAACATATATGCGATATGCCATAAATCTAGGAATGAAAGAATCTAATGAGAAGCAAAGTTCATAAAAGTAAACTAGCGTTAGGTATATATAGGAAAAACAATTTAATCAAGTTGGAGAATGAGTATGAGACTATTACTAGTGGTGCTCAATTCAGGCTAAACACGACCATTTTTACGGGTTACACACACCCAACTTCTCACATAGAAGCAATTCAACCGTTAGGTTAAATTGAATTTCTAGTCAATAGATTCTCCAGTAGTCATTCTCTTTTTAGAAGAAATTGAGTTCCTAAATTTACCTATCGAAGATTACCAAACATGAAGTTTGCTTGATTCACTAATACTTGGCTTAATGTGACTCAAACATCATGTTTTAATGAAGGTAAATCTAGATGATATATTTTATTCACGATCCTAATAGAGACGTGTTGAATGTTTAGATAAGAGTAAACAAAAAGTTTTAATCTTTTCTTCATGATTTACCGGTTGTTTGGTTTTGATGACATATTACTTGATTTAATAATTGTGCTAAACTTAAGAGTGCACCTTAGCATCTCTTGTGAAATGAATCTCATTAAGATTATTTATCTTAAATGAGTTTGTGATTCTCAAATGATATCAAAACTAGACATTAATATATTTTTAAACAAATATTATTTTCTATGATTTTTGCCAATGTTATATATCATACTTTAACAAGTATTAAAAAAAATTATTTGTTTATGGATTCTGACAAGTTATTTTTCATTTCTAATAACTTATATTATTTCAAAGAGGAAAGTGTAGTGCATTATCTTGTAACACAACCATTCATGCTACAAAGAAAATGAAATACATAGAATATATAGTGTGTATTATTCTTGAATATGTATTTTATCTTGAAGTGACTATTTTAAGTAGTGTGAGCAAAGTTTACACATGTTGTTAGTTTGCTCATGTTTGGTTTTTCGGATATGACACATTTATCCATTGCATTGCAATGTAAATTGCTTGAATATTTCGGACGAAACATCCAAGTTGTCAATCCTACTTCATTGTATATTTTATAAATGTGTTTAAAATGTTATTCTAATATTTGGAACACAATTATTGGACAAGTAGATTCAATATGACATTATCAACACAAGTGTGAGTTATGATCCAATGCACACTCTTTTCATCTACAAAGGATGTAACTATTTTCATATCAATCTAGTGTGATTGAGTATGTAGGTTCAAGACTATATCTTTTGTTGTAATTTGATATAATATTGAAGCTAAACAAATAGCAATCCAATTTCTTGTCCACACTCAAAAACACGTCAATTAGATTTGATGAATATATCAACCATAATTTGAATAATGAATTGATATAATATCAAGATCTTTCTTGACCCTCACGGACACTCATTTGAAATAAATAAACATTTTGATAGTGTGTTCCATTAATCCTAAGATTATTTATTAGTGATTGATTGAAAGTTGACTTATTATTTCATGATTGTTATATGTTTTATTTTTGTGAAAGACTCTTCATTTTTACTTATTATGAACACACTTAGATTTTGAAAATACTTTTTCTTTTATATAACTATTAATGTTTTACAATGATTCAATTTCTCTTATTAAACATCTTAAGGTAAAACAAGCTAATTTGTAGAAAATATTTAAGTGTGTTGTGAAGAGTAGATTAAATTGTTTGAAATGTTTAGGTGACTAGATTGAACTCATTTACAAGATGTTTGAGTAACATTAATCCATCTATACCTATATGCAATGCAAGCATATTATAACAATCCTAACGCAAGAAATCTAGCATAAGATCTAGTTAAGTATAAATCGGCAAACTAGCTATACACTAATAGGACACATATGCATAGATATATACATAGCTAAACTTCAAATAGCAACAATCATTTAATATATTCAATTAAGAAAATAAAATCACAAAGAAGTTCACATAACACATAAAACACTTGTCGTTGTTTTGTGTATTATATACACCAACGTTTACTTAGCTCGAATTTATTTGAAAATAAAATAGTTTCCTCCCATTCTATAATTTAATTAAGATCAATATTTTGAAAACATAAATACTTAATTTTTCAAAAGTATATCAACTAGGAATACCCGACTTGAAGGAAAAGGTAAAACAAAAGTTTTACGTTAAAACGAAACACAAATTTTTGACCACCGTATAGTATTTTGACTTTCTTACTTATTTAAGTTTGTAATGGTTACTTGTAAGTATTTTTAAATGAAAGTAGACTCAATTACCTTTAAAACGCCGGGTGGCACGACTTCTACGGAGTTACGGTTAATTTTATATGATTTTTCAAAGTTTTCGAAAAACTGTCGAACAGACAGGCGGACCCCTTAAATAATTAAGGGGACCGCCCAGTATTTAAGGGGGCCGCCCAGACAATTAAAGGGGGCGCCCATCTGGTACTCAAAATTTCATTTTTTTGTAAAAAATTGTATTCTGACTTTTCGGAAAGGTGTGTAACTTTCTGATTTTGATACCGAACATATAACACTTATTTTAAGCATAATATTATTTCGAGCTAGTATAATTAGTGTATATATCATCAAAACTAATACAAGTCAATCAACAAAACACTTTTCATATTTAATCCTCCTTAATGGGTAATTTGATACATGGATCGTACTCAATTTTTAAAACCATTTGTTTTGAAAACTTGAGCGACGTGGCTCTGATACCAATTGTAGAAAACTAGAAGGGGGGTTGAATAGTTTTCCCTTCTTTTTCATTTTATAAAAACTTTGTTTCAAAATGTTGATTCAAATTTATTCAATTGTTTGTTTGGAAAACTTCAATTAGAGTTTAGTATGAAAACAACATATAATCAATATAATCAATTATATATATAAGCTTTTGGAAAAGCTTAGTTTTATGAATGAAGCTTTGGTCGATCTTTATGTGAATACGTTTTCCTTTTAAAATCTTAAAACGTTTTGTATCAAATTATCTATCAAGTTAAACTTAATATGAGAAGTGTGAATAATAATCTATTTGACCATATCACGCAATTATACACACAATCACAATATTAATTACTATGTTCAACACAATCAATCATCACAACTATATAAGCAACAACTAAGACATGTAGGCAAGTATAGAAGTAAAGTGATAAATGCAAGAACAAATGATAAGAGATAAGAGAAAGGAAATGCAAACCGAACAGGATGATTTATAGTGGTTCGGCTACAAGGACACCTTCCTTGTTCCTACTCCACTCCCCGAGTCACCTACTCGAGAGTTTTCTTCACTACTCAACAAGCTCCCTTTTGGCGGAGAAAACCGTACACAACTTTTGCTTACACCATTTAACGACACTAAGCTAAATGTCGAGTTCTAATAGTAGCTAGAACCAATCTCACAACACAACTTCGATCACTACACAACTTCTACACAACTTCACGACTTCACGACTTCATCACAACTTCTTCTAAACTTCTTCACGGCTTCACAACTTCTTCACGTCTTCACGGCTTCACAACTTCATCACAACTTCTTCTAAACTCCACTACTTAATCACACACCTACATCTTCACAACTACATGTCTTGTCCACACTACTACTTCCTCCCACTACTTCTTACTCACTCATTAAATCACTACTAAGTAAGATCATCTTGATCTACTAATTACATATACATAACTCACAACTTCACATAAGCACTAACTAGATCCTAATACATCTTTGGCTTTATGATAAGGAGGATTCTTCTCTTGCACTTTGAGTGATGAGAAATTGGATCACTTGAAACAAAGATAAATAATCTTATGATCAAAGGGGTTTAGAAGGATGTTTAGAGAGAATTGGATCTGAAAATTTTTGTGCAAAAGGTGAGAAAAATTCCAGGTTTGAGGTGGTATTTATAGGGAAAAATTTCTGACCAAATCTGACAGGGGAGTGTGGCCGGTCCCCTTAATTGTGTGCCGGTCCCCTTAAAATTAAGGGGGCCGCCCCTTATAATTAAGGGGGCCGCCCTACTGAAACAGCCAGATTTTCTGTCTTTTAGTGGGAAAAGTTTATTTGGTGAAAAACTAACTAATTTTGGTTAAAAGTTTGAAATCATATATTTAGTATGATTAAGACATTTTTCTTTATTACCAAAAGTGTTTTTCAAAAATATATAATATGTTTATATAATTAAATAAACTTTGTATTAGTTAATTAAATACCCCTTTGATTATGAGATGTATTAAGCACTTGTTTATTTATACCTTAAGTGATTGTTGAGGCAAACTCGAGACATTGAGATGTCGAGGCTTGTTGACGTAAGAATGCATTGAAGAATTATGATCACAAGTAACTTAAGCATTTTACTTTATATGTTGTAACTTACATCTTTGTCATTATCAAAACATGAAGAGGATGTTTAGATTAAATATCGTAATATTCATGCCAAAAAGTGAACATGTATATTCGTATTTGTTAGAGTCAAATGCTTGTATCGAGTCATAATGATGTTTTGCAGGATTTTCCAGGAAGTAGGACCAAGTTTTTCCAGAAATTTTCCAGAAACTTAACATAAGAATTTCCGCAGGTCACTTCTGACGGCGTCACAAGTTTACTCTTGACGGCGTCACGTGTAAAAATCTGGAAATTTTACCAGTTTTGTTTTTCTAACGGAGTCTTAATGTTTTTGTTGAATATTTAGTTTTATAATCTCCCGGAAATCTACAAACATCATTTCACAAGCATTATATCTTACTTCGTTTTCTAGAATTTATTAGCATATGTAGATTGCCGCCGATTTTATGCGAGGTTGCCTTGTCTGTTTTCTCAGGTTTTACAGGTTATGTATGACAAGAAGATGATTATTATTCTGGAAGGGAAGCTTTGATTGTTCATTTTCTTGATGGAAGATCTAACCTGGCCACCTTATTATCCATACCGAGCGAATCGGGGGAGTATTTGATTTCATTCGTTTTACTTATTTCACTTTTACATTCTTTACTTGAACATTGGGGACAATGTTCATCCTAAGTGTAAGAGGAGGGTAAAATGATGATACCTTATAGATACACTTTCGCTTGAGTTTGTTTGTTTGATGGTAGATGTGTAATAAAACTATGAGAAATACTTGTTAGTGCAATTTTAGCGCCAAATTTAATTTTTTTACAACATTTAGGAGTGAAACTTTAGCCATAGCAAGCGTCTCATTGATAGGAGATTGTATGACTAGCACATAACCGTACTATTCAAAAAATTTTCCACCCAAATATGTGAGGTTCGCCTTTAGATTTGATAGGAAAAGCATTTACTATTAGTGTTTATGAGTGTACCGGAAGCATTTAGATTCTAGAACTTGGGTTAGTGATGCATCCCGAGACCACTAGTGAGACTACATTCGTGTAGTAGGATTTACTACATGATAAGAGGCATTAGGATCACCCTTGTGTTAAACCCGTATCATAATTACTTGACCATTTAAGTCATATTACTTGGCTAGTTAAGTCAATTAATTTTTCCCACACCCTTAGCGTTGTACTCATTTTTAGTACACGAAACCCCTAGTACACCCCTCCGAGCCTATCTTTTCATTTCTAACTTTAAGCATTTGCCTTAGCCTTCCATGTATGCACTCATCTTTAGTGCATTATTGTTATTTGTTAAACCCTTAGTTAATTATATAATTGATTACATGGTTGCTAAGTCGAGTCATATCCTTGTACATATTGTTTTGGGACGATTGGGACTCATGGGTAAAGTACTTATTTTATGGAGTAATGGGGAATAATATATTATTACCCCCGTATGTGCGTTAATCTTAAAAGTACTCCAAGTATTTTGATTATCTTAATTCGAGTCATTAGATTAGTTTATTGTAAAGTATGTAAAAATTCAAGTGTAAGGGGAATTTACATTCCCTATGATGTATTATTTTAGATGGTAGGGTAAGATTGTATGCAAAAAAAATATATATATAATAATAAAAAAAAATCGAAAAAATTAAGAAAAAGAAAAAAAAAAGAAAAAGAAAAAGAAAAAAACATACGGACTACCATCCCTTTTCATTCTATGTTTATTTTATGTTTTTGTTATTTTTCATTTATTAGCTTAAGTCGAGTCGAGTCTTGGCTTAGCAACACCATATTGTACATGTAATTAACCAAGATTGTTAACTCGCCACCAATAAAGACTGCCTATATCCAACAAAACCGTGTATTCCATATCCCTACACCTAACGTTACAACCCTTTAAAAGACCTCTTTGATAGTTTATCCTAGGTGCTTACGCCATGTGGTGGAGGTTTGATCCTTTCCCAAGCCTATGGTAATCTATTTTGCTATGACAGATAGTGAGAGATGTTTTCCATTTCCATATTGTGATATTACTTTATTACACCCGAGAGATGTGAGTATCTAAACACTATTTGTGAGGTGCTAGTATATGACCTCCGTGCTTGTCTTTGGTCTTTAGTGGTACGATTATTTTTTATAATTACTTTTATATTAGTGTTAAATGACCCCTAACTTGTATTTTGATTAGAATAAAAGCGCATTTGCTTGAGGACAAGCAAATCTCAAGTGTAAGGGTATATGATGAGGCGAAAAATAAACCACTTTTAGGGGGTCATTTAAGCCCGAAATTGAATTTATTTGATCAAATATTGCCCTAAATCGTTCCTTTTGTGATTTTAGGTACTTTGGGAGTGAATTCTGGAAAAGGAAGCAATTCTGACATTTTTGGAGCATAAAAGTGAAGAAAACAGCAAAGACTTAATTTTCCATGCTGAGAACAGTACCTGACGGCGTCAAGAGGAAGATCATGACGGCGTCAAGAGTAAAATCCGTGATGACCCAGTGAAAACCTGAAGGCGTCACAACAAGTGCGTCAAGACTAATTTTGGTGACGGCCTACATAAGGAATACACATGACGGCGTCAGACCCAGTCTAGGCAGTCCGAGAAACTATTTGGCGGCGAGATGACGGCGTCAGACTTTTGTTCTTGATGCCGTCACCCATCAAAATCTATATATAGTTTTCTATTTTTCATTCATTAGAGAGGAAATTGTGTGGAGAAAACTAGGGCCGAACTTTGTAAACCCTAGGTTGTATTTTACAGTATTTTCAAGGGTTTTCACCCCTTGAATCCTTTCATGTTCAATTGAGATAAGTCTTCTCTTAATTCAATCAATATGTCTATGTGTTGTTTGAATATATCTTATGCTTGTCTTGATTTCAACATGTTAGGCTAGATCTATCTTGTATTTGCTTAGATGTAATGAAACCTAAATGTTAATTATGTGTTGATTACTTGTTTATAGTTGTAGTGGATGAATGATTTCAATGTTAGGCTTAAGAAAACTGGCAGATCTCCATTGTGTAACATGCTTGAACGTCTTAGGAAACATGAACCGATGTGTACTAGGTTTTATTAGTTGTATTTAATGCATGAGCAAATTCTAGTGAGCCCATGTTAGGAGCTTCTTAGCCGGCTCGACATAGGAGTGAAGTAGGCGCTCATAGGATTGGGGAAGTAAGTACGCCACCTCATGAATGGTATTAAGGAATACAATCCGTCATCCACGCAACTATAACAAGTAATTAACGTGTAAAAGATATCTAGGGAGTAGTGAAATCTAAGTAAACACAATTCGCCCATATATTGCTCACAACTCTAGTATAATTAGTTTTATTTTCATTTTCAGTATTTTATTTTGATTGCATTTTAGTATTGGGTTAGTTGACTAGCAACTAATTCCGCCAAACTCCTTCAAACCCGAGATTTTTAATTGCTTTTATAAAAACTAAAAAAATACAAAAAGAATCATCCCTCATCTCTAGACCTAGTCTTTAGGTTTTCTAATCCTAGCAACACTATTCCTAGCTGAACGATCAATCCCCGGTACCTGTCATTATCCTATACTACATCGATCAGGTACACTGCCTGGTGGGGGTTGTAAGCTTCTCAAGATTCCTTGAGAGGTAAAGCCTGGTGCAATCCCTACGCATCAATGTACAATATGGTGTTGCTAAGCCAAGACTAGACTCGACTTAAGCTAATGAATCAAAAATAACAAAAAAATAAAATAAACATAGAATGAAACGGGATGGTAGTCCGTATGCTTTTCTCTTTTCTTTTTTTTTTTTCAATTTTTTTTCTTTTTCTTGAATTTTTCGATTTTTTTATTTTTTTTTTATTTTTTATTTTTTGCATACGCACTTACCCTACCATCCAAAATAATACATCATAGGGAATGTACATTCCCCTTACACTTGAATTTTTACATACTTTACAATAAACTAATCTAATGACTCGAATTAAGATAATCAAAACACTTGGAGTACTTTTAAGAGTAACGCACATATGGGGGTAATATATGATGTTCTTCCCCATTACTCCATAACACAAGTACTTTACCCATGAGTCCCAAAACAATATGTACAAGGATATGACTCGACTTAGCAACCATGTAATCAAATAGATAATTAACTAAGGGTTTAAACAAATAACAATAATGCACTAAAGATGAGTGCATACACGGAAGGCTAAGGCGATTTGGGTGTACATTTGGGTGGGTTGTAACAAATTCTTCCTTTAAGTAAGATGCTTAAAGTTAGAAACGAAAAGATAGGCTCGGAGGGGTGTACTAGGGGTTTCGTGTACTAAAAATGAGTACAACGCTAAGGTGTGGGAAAATCAATTGACTTTACTAGTCAAGTAGTATGACTTAAATGGTCAAGTAATTATGGTACGGGTTTAACACAAGGGTGATCCTAATGCCTCTTATCATGTAGTAAATCCTACTACACGAATGTAGTCTCACTAGCGGTCTCGGGATGCATCACTAACGCAAGTTCTAGAATCTAAATTCTACCGGTACACTCATAAGCACTAATAATGAATGCTTTTCCTATCAAATCTAAAGGCGAACCTCACATATTTGGGTGGAAAATTTTTCTGAATGGTACGGTTTTGTGCTAGTCAAATAACTCCTATCCATGAGACGTTTGCTAAGGCTAAAGTTTCACTCCTAAATGTTGTAAAAAAATTTAAATTTGGCGCTAAAATTACACTAACAAGTATTTCGCTTAGTTTTATTACACACCTACCATCGAACAAACAAACTCAAGTGCAATAGTATCCTATAAGGTATCATCATTTACCCTCCCCTTACACTTAGGATGAACATTGTCCCCAATATTCAATTAAAGGATGTAAAAGTGAAATAGGTAAAAGAATGAAAACGAATACTCCCCTGATTCGTTCAGTGTGGATAGTGTGGTAACAAGGTTAGATCTTCCTCCAAGAAAATAACATTCAAAGCTTCCCTTCTAGAAAAATAAATCATCTTCTTGTCATATATAACATGTTAAACCTGAGAAAACAAACAAGGCAACCTCGCATAAAATTGGCGGTAATCTATATATACTAAAAAATCCTAGAAAACAATTTAAGATATAATGCTTGTGGAATGAATGTTTGCAGATTTTCTGGAGTTTATAAAACTAAAGAATTAACAAAAACTTTAAGACTACATTAGAAAAACAAAACTTGCAAAATTTCCAGAATTTTACACATGACGCCGTCAGGAGTTAACTCCTGACGCCATCAGAAGTGACCTGCAGAAATCTTTACGTTAAGTTTCCGAAAAATTTCTGGAAAAACTTATGTCCTACTTCCTGGAAAATCCTGCAAAACATCATTATGACTCGATACAAGCATTTGACTCTAACAAGTACTAATACACATGTTCATTTAATATTGTGGCGAATCAAGATCAATTTCATTCTTAGAAACAAATTTGGGGTTCCCCTTACACTTAGCTTTTGCAAAATACCTTTATATGAAGTTATAACGAAGTTAAACAACAAAATAAAGCATTTTCACAAATTAGTTTGAAACATTATCTACCAACAATAAAAACAAAGCATGTATACGGAAGGAAATAACAATCAAACAATTAAAAATCACACAAAACATGGGTTGCCTCCCAATAAGCGCTTTTCTTTATTTTACGAGTCTTGTAGCTAGACTCAAGGTCATAGGCAATTACGTGACCTCATCTTCAAACGTTACATCCTCCTCACTAATCATCTCATTAGTACTTTCTTGATAATGTTTTACACGTTGTATGTTGACAGTGAACTCTCTATTTTCATCGTCCATTAACACAACAACGCCAGTTTTAGAAGAACTTTTCACTGTAAAGGGCCCGTACCATCTAGACTTGAGTTTCCCGGGAAATAACCTTAACCGAGAGTTATACAATAGAACTTTGTCTCCTTCTGAGAACTCCTTAGGTTTCTTAATTCACTGGTCATGCCATCTTTTTGTCATTTCTTTATATGTAACGGAAGATTCATACGCTTCTAGCCTTAGCTCATCAAGCTCATGGAGTTGCAAGAACCTATTCGTCCCCGCGACCGTATAATCCAAATTACATGCCTTAAGTGCCCAATAAGCCTTGTGTTCGAGTTCCACCGGAAGGTGACATGCCTTGCCATAAACCATGCGGAACGGGGTCGTTCCAATAGGTGTCTTGTAGGCCGTTCGGAATGCCCATAAGGCCTCATCAAGTTTAAATGACCAGTCCTTTCTGTTTTGATTAACCGTCTTTTCCAATATTCTTTAAATTGCCCTGTTGATGTTTTTGACTTGACCGTTGGTTTGTGGGTGATAGGCGGTGGAGAACCGGTGAGAAACTCCATATCTCTTCATGACTTTTCCATTTGCGCATTACAAAAGTGGGTCCCCCTATCACTAATGAGAGCTTTAGGAATGCCGAACCTAGCAAACAGCTTTTTCAGAAAATGAATAACTACCCTATCATCGTTGGTCCTAAGGTCTTGTACCTCTACCCATTTCGAAACATAATCAATGTCTACTAAAATGTATTCGTTCCCCCCTGAATATGGAAAGGGTCCCATGAAATCAATTCCCCAAACATCGAAAACCTCACAAACTTGTATAAAATTCTGAGGTGCTTCATCTCTACTTGATATATTCCCGGCCCGTTGACATGCATCGCATGCTTGTATCATCTCTTTTACATCACGAAATATTGTAGGCCAATAGAATCCTGCATCAAAAATCTTTTGTGCGGTGGTGTTTATCCCATGATGACCCCCAGAAGGGCCCGAATGACATTCTTTCAAAATCTTTATTGCCTCTTTTCCTGAAATACAACGCCTGATTATTTGATCAGGACATCTTCAGAATAAGAATGGTTCATCCCAGAAGTAGTATTTTAGTTGGGCAAAGAACCTTTTCTTTTCGTATCTAGTCATGTGTTCCGGAATGAGCCTGCTTGCAAGATAATTAGCATAGTCAGCGTACCAAGGTTCAAAATCCGTCATTGACATAAGCTGTTCATCAGGGAATGAATCTCGAATCTCACTTTTGTCAAGCTCACTAAGGAGGGGATTTTCGAGACGAGAGAGTTGATCAACAACCAAATTTTCTGCCCCCCTTTTATCACGAATTTCAACATCAAATTCTTGTAACAACAAGATCCACCGAGTTAGTCGTGGTTTAGCGTCTTGCTTAGCAAAAAGATATCAGAGAGCCGAATGATCAGTAAAAACGACCGTCTTTGAAAGGACAAGATATTGTCGGAATTTGTCGAAAGCGAACACCATGACTAATAGTTCTTTTTCGGTGGTAGAATAATTCTCTTGAGCGGGATTCATAGTTTTGCTAGTGTAGTATATAGGTTGGAATTGTTTGTTACACCTTTGGCCTAATACTGCCCCAACAGCATAGTCACTAGCATCGCACATGATTTCGAAAGGTAACTCCCAGTTGGGTGTAACCATGATTGGGGCTTGCGTGACTTCCTTTTTCAGGAAATTGAATGCATCCTTGCATTCTTGAGAGAAATCGAAAGGGGCATCTTTTACAAGCAATTGAGTCATTGGCCGAGCTATTTTAGAGAAGTCTTTAATGAATCTCCTGTAGAACCCGGCATGACCCAAGAAGCTGCGTATTGCCATAACAGTCGTGGGATAAGGTAGTTTAGAAAATAGCTTCAACTTTTGCTTGGTCCACCTCAATCCCATTCCCTGAGACCTTATGCTCTATCACAATCCCTTCTTTTACCATAAAATGGCATTTCTCCCAATTTAAGACTAAGTTGGTTTCCTCGCAACATTTGAGCATTTTTTCGAGGTTAACGAGACAGTGATCGAAAGAGTTCCCGAAGACCGAAAAGTCATCCATGAAAACTTCCATGCTATCTTCCGTTAATTCGTGAAAGATTGCGGTCATGCATCGCTGAAAAGTGGCGAGAGCGTTACACAGCCCAAAAGGCATCCTTTTATAAGCGAATGTTCCATAAGGGCAAGTAAACGTGGTTTTTTCTTGGTCCTCAGGTGCTATGAGGATTTGGAAATATCCTGAGAATCCATCCAAGAAACAGTAGTACTCGTGCCCGGATAATCTTTCCAATATTTGGTCAATGAACGGGAGGGGAAAGTGATCTTTCTTGGTGGCATCATTGAGCTTTCTATAATCGATGCATACCCGCCAACAAGTAACCGTTCTCTTGGGTACCATCTCACCGTTGTCATTTTTCACTACAGTCATTCCTCCTTTCTTTGGTACAACCTGTACAGGACTAACCCACGGGCTATCCGAAATTGGGTAAATCAGCCCTGCATCCAAAAGTTTGATAACTTCTTTTTTCATTACCTCCTTAATGTTGGGATTCACCCGCCTCTGGGGTTGCACGGCTGGTTTATAGTTTTCTTCCATAAGAATCTTATGCGTGCAAAAGGTTGAGTCAATCCCCTTAATGTCGGCTACACTCCATGCAAGGACTCCCTTATATTTCTTTAGGACTCCTAAAAGCCTATCATTTTGTTCATGCTCAAGGGAAGAGTTTATGATTACTGGCAGTTGATCCTCTCCCTGGAGGAAGGCATTCTCCAGGTGGTTTGGGAGTTCTTTAAGCTCTAGCTTAGGTAGTTCGATAATAGAGGGCTTTAGCTTGTTTTCGGGTTTACGGAGCTCGAGCTCTTCAGTGGTCTCTTGTCTGGGATAGAAGGAGACTGCGCTAGCGCCCTCCGTCTTCTCCTCCCCCATTATGGGGAGGAAACTCTCATCCCGTAACCAGCCTTTTTTTATTTGTTCATCAACACAGTTGTCAATGACATCTGTTAGTTCATCGACCTCTCCGATGAAATAGAGCCGGTTAGTTGCTTCAAGAGACAAATTCATAGTGTCTTTAATATCGAAGGTCAAGCTATCGGTTCCTACTCGTAAGGTTAACTTGCCATCGTGAACATCAATGACTGCATGAGCGGTAGCAAGAAATAGTCTCCCTAAGATGATGGGCACCAGGTCATCCTCCTCCATCTCTAAGATCACGAAGTCAACCAGAAATTTGAACTTCCCTACTTTGACTAGCACATTCTCGCATATCCTTAGGGGATATTTGACTGATCTATCGGCTAGTTGGATGTTCATACGGGTAGGCTTTAGACCAGAATATCCTAGTTTGAGGAACATCGAGTGGGGCATGAGGTTGATGCTCGCCCCTAAATCGGCAAGAGCATTCTTTATTGATAGAGATCCTATGGAACAGGGCAATGTGAAGCTGCCTGGATTGTCTACCTTTTTTGGTAGCCCACGTTGGGTCACCACCGAACATTCTTCTCCCAGAGTTACAAGACCCTCGAGTTTCTTTCGGTTGGCAAGTAATCTTTTGAAGTATGAGCTATACTTTGGCATGTGATAGCAAGCATCAAGGAGAGGTATGGTGACCACCGAATCTTTTAGATATGACAAGAATCTCTTATTATCATTTTTAGTTTTCTAGTTTTTTAGGCGGGATGGAAATGGGATTCTCATAGGTTAGTTAGGTGGAGTTAGTGGGGATGGGGTCACCAGGGGAGGTTGTTCAGGAGCCTCGTTGCTCACATTACTTTCCTCCTCGTGGGGCTCGTTTGGCTCAATGGTAACAGGATGTGAGCTCGGATAAGGAGGATCCTTAGTTGTTGTTCCAGCTCGAGTAGTTACCGCGAGCAGGGGATCTTTTTGGCTTACTGGTGGCCTGTTATGGCCATCGAGGGTGGAATTAAGCTTATTGAACCATTTTTCCATGTCATTCTATTGCTCAGCGATGAGCTTGTCAAGACCTTTCAATTGTAAGCCTTTTTCCTTAGTAAAGTGACCAAGGTCATCTTCAAAAGTGCTACTGATTTTGTATTCAGGGCCTTCCTCCCCTTCTTTTCTTTTCACCAGATTTCCCCAAAGGGTATAATCATCGTTTTGGTAAAAAGGCAGAAGGGAGGGGTCAGCGTAGATGTCATGTCCCGACAAACACGCATGTTCGGTCGTGGTTTCTCCTCCGCATTCCTCTACCTCATGCGGGCCCCCACAGCAGTCGCAGATCAAGTAAGGATTTGAAAGTTGTTTAGTTGTTCGCGACCCTGCAAGGTATTCCACCCTTTCGTGAATTTTTCTTAGCCGATCTAAGGGTGTTTGTGTGATTTTAGATGTGCTCATAGTCGACTCGGGTTCATCCCAAGTATCGTCCTGGTCTTGAGCATATTCCTCAATCCTATTCCACCCTTCCTCGGCGCTCAGATTAGCTATTTTCCCTTTTCTTGAATTGTTGATTCCATTCTGGTCGTTTGAGGAGACATTGTCGTAGAAGATTTGGACCAGAAGCCAAAGTTCGATGCCATGATGGGGAACTTGTCTTATTAAATCCTTGAATCTAATCCATGATTTATGGATGGGTTCGTCCTTTCCCTTTCGAAAGCGGAGGATCCTATCCCTAAATACCGAGGTTTTTCCTGCTGGGAAGAACTTCTCATAAAACTTGGATATAAGTTGCTCCCATGTAAAGATAGACTCGGAGGGAAGTCTATCATACCACTCTTTGGCTTTTTCATAAAGAGTGAAAGGGAAGAATCGTAATCGGGACGTGTTTCTAGTTGCCCCATCCTTATGGAGGGTGTCCACTATCTTTAAGAAGTCTCTGATGTGTTGAATTGGGTCATCGTTATGTAATCCGCGAAACTTTCACACACTTTGGACAAGCCACACATCGCTTGCACGCAAGACCTCATCGGTGTGTTCGTTTGGGAAGACAATAGCATTTGAGAAGCCACGAGGATTCGGGGAGGAGTAGTCCTTAAGGCGCTTAGGGGTGGGAGTTTCGGGGGTGCTCATATCGTTGTTGGATTGGGGGCTAGAGGGTGTGAGGTGATTATCTGAATCTTCTTCAGAAAGGGCCTCATCAAAGTTGATAGCTATGCTAGATGGTTCGGGTGTTGAGAGAGATTGCTTTAGCTTATGCATTTCCCTTTTAGGTTCTGCATATGGCAAAACGAGATTTCTAACGGAACTACGACTCCTAGTGACTCTAAGGTTAGAGAGATCTTCATTTGCCATGATAGCGGATGGTGATGGTTAAGAACAAAGATACGAAGAAATAAGATAGACTAAAGAAAACCTAAAAATAAAAATAAAAATAAAATCTTACTAGAAAGGAATCTAGCAAGTAGACCTAATAAAAAGAAATCCTAACCTAGACAATAACTATTCCCCGGGCTTCGGCGCCAAAAACTTGATACGTGGGAATCGCACCAGGTTTTACCTCTCAAGGGATCTCGAGAAGCTTACAACCCCCACCAGGCAGTGTACCTGATCGTTGTAGTATAGTATAGTATAGTGACAAGTACCGGGGGATTGATCGTTCAACTCAGGAATAGTGTCGCTAGGATTAGAAAGCCTCCTAAACTAGGTCTAGAGGTGAGGGATGATTCTTTTTGTATTTTTATATTTTATAAAAGCAATTAAAATCTCGATTTTGGAAGAGTGGGCGGAATTAGTTGCTAGCCAACTAACCCAATTAACTAAGATGCAATCAAAATAAAATAACAGAAATGAAAATAGAACTAATTATACTAATGTGGTGTAAACAATGATGAGGAAAGTTGTGTTTACTTAGGTTTCATTACTCCCTAGATATCTTCTACAGGTTGATAGCTTGTTACAATTGCATGGATGACGGGTCATATTCCTTAATACTAGTCGTAGGGACGTGTACAATATTCCCTAACTCTATAGGATCCTACTTCACTCCTATGTTGAGCCGTTAGAAGCTCCTAACATAGGATCATTAGAATTCTCCTACGCATTAAATACAACCAAAAATCGTAGTACACCTCATATCATGTTTCTTAAGACGTTCAAGCAAGTTACCAATGGAAGTCTGCCAGTTTTCTTAAGCCTAACATCGAATACAATCATCCGTAACAACTATAAACAAACAATCAACCCATAATCAACATCTAGGTTTCACTACATCTAAGCAAACACAAAATAAATCTAGCCTAGCATGTTAAATAGAAGACAAGCATAAGATATAATCAAATAACACATGGACGTATTGAATGATTTGAAAGAGTACTTATCTCTAATTGAACATGAAAGATTCAAAGGGTTGAAACCCTTGAAAAAGCTGTAAAATTCGGCCTATGGTTTTTCCCTCAAAGTTGCACCCTAATGAATGAAATTTGGAAAAATATATATAGATTTTACAGGGTGACGGCGTCATGTATTAAGTTGTGACGCCATCAACTCGCCGCCATAATAGAAATCGTATTGCCTAGAACTGATTTTGACGCCGTCATGTGTAAAATTCCTCTGGGCCGTCACTTGTGTTTTGACCCTGACGGCCTTGGTGACGCCGTCAGGTCCTATAGTTAAAAATCCTCTGGACCGTCACGTGTATTTTCCACAACCACCTCTTTTGTAACTCTTGAAGCCGTCATTAAGGAAGTTGTGACGCCGTCAGGTACTGTTCCCAGCAAGGAAAATTGAGACTTTGCCGTTTTCTTAACTTTTGTGCTCCAAAAACGTCCAAAATGCTTCTTTTTCCAGATTTCTCTCCAAAAGTACCTAAAATGACAAAAGGAACGATTTAGGGCAATATTTGATCAAATAGTCACGAATCCGGGCTTAAATGACCCCTTAAAAGTGGTTCACTTTTCGCCTCATCATAAACAAAAACTTCTGAACCCGTTGAAATCAAAATAATTGAATCCTCCACAACTTTTGCAGCAGATATTATACGGTCACTATTTTGTTTCTAAACTTCATCAGAATTTATATCGTCCCCATCAAGAAATGACCAATCTTTTTCCGCAAAATCTTCGAAGTTGAGGACAGAGACTGTTCCTTCAGTTGTTACTACACCACAAGTAGTTAGCTTATACAAAATAGAAAGGAACCGATTATTATTGAAAGTGAAGTGAACCAATTATTATTGAAAGGAGAATGAGATAGGCGTATATAGGGTGTACGAGTATTGTTAGGAGATGATGGTATGCATGACAGGGATGATGTTAATGAGATAGAATTCATGAAGCCTAATATCAATTTATGAGAAAAAAGTGTAGGATAAAAAATGTAGCACACTAGAGATACTAGCTTAATCATGATTGCATTTAACATTTAAGGCACGCTGCTAATCCTGAGAATATTTTGTCAAAAAAACAAAAAAAAAGTTAGTCTTTAGTACCGCATTAATCAAATCTTCCTAACATTCGGCATACTTAAGATAATTCCTATACACCGATATATGAACGGCATTTTTTCTAGGATAAATCACAATTCATGAATGGAAAAGGGAAATACTTTTCTGCTAATAATTTGATAAATAAAGCACTTAATTCGTACATTTCTAGGTGCTTGTCTAAAAGTTTATACAAGCCAGAAACGTAAGCTAGAAATACGCAAAGGCCAAAACACCCCCGGGAAATCTAGTTCAGCCTATGAAAACATATGTCGCAACCAGTGACGGAACCATGGGTATCTGGGGACCCCCATGGATTTTTGTTGCATAATGTTAATTTTGTTTAAAAAGTGGAGCACAATAAGTACATAAGAAATGAGGGTGTTTGGGATTGCTTATTTTTCTTATTTTACTATGAGATAAGGAGATAAAATAACCAATTGTATACAAGAAATACAAGTAATTAATGATTTGGAATAACAAAGATTAAATTAGAAGGTGGAAATTTTACCTCCAGAAAGAAAGGAACCGGTCGCAATGTACTTATACATGTTTTTTGAATGATTAATGCAGTGGTTCTATAGAAGTGATGCAATAGTTTAATTGATTTGGTCTAGCAATGTGTTTTTATATGTGTTTATGTTTTCATCATATTTCTAGTGTACTATTTTGATCATATATATGTTTTATATTTCAAAAGTGATGCAATAGATTGTTGACATCGGAAAATAATTATATATTAGATAAGGCTCATAATGGTCTTGAAATGATTCCATGTTGTATGTGTCTAGTGTTGCAGTAATGTTAATGAACTGATGCAGTAGTCATTCAGAAATTTTACTGTTTTTTCTTGATAATGTTACAGGTAGGACTAATGAAGAAGAAATGGATGTAGAAAAAGAGGTTAATAGTAAAAGTCGAAAAGAAATAAAAAAGAAGGTGAAGAGAAAAGTTGTGGATACAGAAAATGAGGAAAGGGAAAACAGGCCAAAAAAGAAACCAAAGAAACTTATAATCACAAATAAAAAGTGATCTGATGAAAAAGTTGAGATAAAAACTGTGAAGGGAAAAATGATGGTTTCAATTGTTAAAAATAAGGAAGAAAACAGAAAATCAGGAAAGAAGACTAGTAAACCACTAAATCTTTAAACAAGAATTTCGCCAAAAAATTTGCAGAATGTTATTCAAAATTTTACCCCTGGACAGTTTAAGAATTTAGAAGAAATGGGGTTTGGCAATTATTGTGGTGAATTCAAGATTGATTCTACACCCTCAGCTTTAGGATTGTGGTTATGTAAGAATTTTGATGCTAAAAATAGCACATTGGTTTTAAGTGAGAATAGAAAGATTAAGGTCACAGCAGAACTCATTCATGATATTCTTGGAATCCCGATGGGGGATATTAAGGTTGTTGCTCTTCCAGAAAGCACAACTGCAGATGCAACGACAACAAAATGGAGAGCAACACTACCTTTAAGTGTATATGACCCTAATGGAAAAACAAAACAAAAGAAAATTACAATAAGCAAACTAGCAGAATATTTGATGAAGAGTTCAGAAGAAGGTTGGGCTTTTAAAGTGGGATTCTTGGTTGTGTTTTTCTCAATTTTTGCTCATGCGAACAAGGATGGTACGGTTAATCAAAGATTTCTTCCATCAATTGAAAATATCGACAATGTTCAAAGATTAGATTGGTGTAGTTATTGTTTAGAATGTTTGAAAAAAGAATTAAAAAATCTTAAAGCGAAATCCTTCTTCGCCGGACCAGTTCTTCATTTGGCTGTAAGATATTTTTTTTCTTCTACTGCATTTCCCTTTACTTATTACTGCATCTCCCTTTACTTTTTACTATATTAAGCATTGTTACATATTTCTTTTATATCTTTATTTTATAATATCTTTATATTTTTCTAATATGTTGATGCGTGGGAATCGCAACAGGCTTTACCTCTCGAGGGATCTCGAGAAGCTTACAACCCCCACCAGGCAGTGTACCTGATCGTTGTAGTATAGTATAGTGACAAGTACCGGGGGATTGATCGCTCAGCTTAGGAATAGTGTCGCTAGGATTAGAAAACCTAATTACTAGTGCTAAAGGTGAGGGATGATTATTTTTGTGTTTTTATATTTTTTAGAAAGCAATTAAAATCTCGGGTTTGAAGGATTTGGGCGGAATTAGTTGCTAATCAACTAACCCAATACTAAGATGCAATCAAAATAAAATACAAAAAATGAAAATAAACTAATTAAACTAAAGTTGTGAGCAGTAATTGGAGAAAATGTGTTTACTTAGATTTCACTACTTCCTAGACATCTTTCACACGTTAATTACTTGTTATAATTGCATGGATGACGGATCGTATTCCTAAATACCATTCATGGGGTGGCACACATAACTCCCCAATTCTATGAGCTCTTATCTCCTCCTACACCATGCCCAGCACAACTATAGGGATTGTAAACAGTGGCTCATGCATTAAATACAACCAATAAAGACCTAGTGCACCTCGGTTCATGTTTCTTAAGACGTTCAAGCATGTTACCAAGTGGAGATCTACCAGTTTTCTTAAGCCTAACATATAAATCACTCATCCAAGACAAAGATAAACAAGTAATCAACACATAATTAACAGCTAGGTTTCATTAGATCTAAGCAAACACAAGATAGATCTAGCCTAGCATAATGGAATTAAGATAAGAACATGATATAGACAACCAACACATAGACATATTGATTGAATTAAAGGAACACTTATCTCAATTACAATGCAAGGTATCAAGGGTTTGGAACCCTTGAAAAACCTGTAAAAGTTGCACCAAAATCGTACTTAGGGTTTCTCCAAAACTTCTCTCTTTTAATGTGTGAAAATTAGAAAACTATATATAGAAAAATAGGTCTGACGGCGTCAAGAATAAACTTGTGACGCCGTCACCTCGCCGCCAAAACTCTTCTCGGACTGCTTAGATCTACTTCTGATGCCGTCAAGACTTATATACTTCCAGGCCGTCACGACTCTTTTACTCTTGACGCCCTTCCTACGTGACGCCGTCAAATCTGTTCTGGGTCGTCATGGAAATTCATGAAATTTGCTCTTGACGCCGTCAAGGTTTTGCTCTTGACGCCGTCACCTACTGTTCCCAGCATGGAAAATTAAGACTTTGGCGTTTTCTTCACTTTTATGCTCCAAAAACGTCCGAATTGCTTCCTTTTCCAGATTTCTCTCCCAAAGTACCTAAAATCACAAAAGGAACGATTTAGGGCAATATTTGATCAAATAAATTCGGATTCGGGCTTAAATGACCCCCTAAAAACGGATCATTTTTCGCCTCATCATATGTATGTATATATATATATATATATATATATATATATATATATATATATATATATATATATATATATATATATATATATATATATATATATATATATATATATATATTTGAAGCTTACCTACGTCAATTCAACAGTTTTCGAAACTACAATTCCGAATAGGACAGTGCCAGCTTTTAAAGCTTGGAGTACCAAGTTGTTGAAACAGAGGGAAAATGAAGAATATGCTGGTGGTTTTGGTCAACTTCCAATCTTCAAAGGAATGCAATTATTTGAAGCACCGAATAAAACACCAAAGAAGAGTTTGAAAAAAAAAGAAAAACAAGATGCATCAAACAGGTATAGTTTTTAATATAAAATTGTAAATCTTATTGTCATTTAAGGTTCATAAAAATATAAATTAATTTATTACCTTTTGTTGTTTCTTTTTAATACTAACAGAGGAGGTTGCTGCAAACTCATCACTTCAACTTTTTACTTCTCATCTAGATCTAACTCATGGACTGCACGAACTTCAACAGTTTAAGTCAAAATCAATAAATGTATGTAAACATTATGATCTAGTACATATAAAACTATGATTCAATAGATATATTTATATTGATGCAGTAAATTGTTTTACATATACAGGAAATGAGAGATTGTTTAAAAGAAATATTGGTAAAAAGTAAGGAGTTGATGATTCGAACCGATGACAAGCCAAAGATAGCATTGTCAACATACCCAGATAATGAAGAGATGAACAAAATGTTAGAAGAAAGAAATACACTCTATAAAGAGTCGTATAATGAAGGACATAAGGCAAATAAGTTGGTTGAAGATACATATGGAAGTTATGATAATCAACAGTTTTCAGATGCAGGAAATAATGGAGATGATAACGCAGGAGATGATGAAGATACTGATAAAGGTTAGAAAGGTTATCAATTTAATATATGCCTACTTGTATAATAATGAATTTTAATATACTGTATATATATAAATTGATTATCATACAAGGATATTATATATTAAAGGTTTATCAGTATTATATGCCTACTTGTATAATAACCTTTATCATGATAAAAGTTATGATAATCAGCATTTTAATATATGTCTACATGATAAATGTTATGATAATCATCATTTTAATATATTTCTACATGTATAATAATCAATTTACTATATACCTACAGTTGGCGCAAAGATGAATTTCACAAAGATAAGGATGGTGAATATGAAGATGAGGAAAATGATAAACGTGAAGATGGTGAGAATAATGAACAACCAAGAAATATGGTGACAGATTTAGAGCTTTTAAAACACCTCCTTGATATCCTGAAAACAACCGACCTAAACACGTCAACAGCTGTCACTGTGCACCGTAAATTAGAGGAAAAGTTGGATATCAATTTGTCAGATAAGAAAGCTTTTATTTGGAAACAAATTGATTTATATTTTGTAAGGAATTAGTGAAGTCAGTATTTAGCAATGTTGCAAAAATCGTGAATCGGTCCCGAGGCGGTCGAGGGCCGTGTAGCGATTTTTGGCCGATTAATCGCCGATTTCAAGGTCCAAGGCTGATTAATCGGCCGATTACCTTGTAATTCGCTCAAAGGTCCAAGGCCTTTCAGCTTGTAATCACCGATTAATCGGCCTTGTAGGCCGATTTTTGCAACACTGGTATTTAGATACTGCTGAAGATTCTGCTGACAGGTTTCTGCCGAAGCACATACTGGTTTCTGAATTGAAAAGGTGTTTGAGTGTGAGTTATATGACAGAGATTATCTTGTGGCTCTGATACCACTTGTAGGATCTATTCTTGATAGATCTCGAGCCAATAGATCGTTAGTCTACTAATGTAATCACCAGTAAACTAAATAGACAATCTCTGTTAGCTTACACTTATTGCGGAATATAAATATAAACTCGTATGCTAAACTTTGATCCTCTATGGATCGATATTATTCACTAATAATGTTTTTGAAACTCGTACATAATACAATATCATTGGGTTCATTATATACTAGTGGAAACCCTAAATTCTTCTACAAGAAATGTATAACCATAATACTCTAAAAGATATTCTACAAATCTTATCTATAAATAACTAACTTCTATCCACGGATTAACAACATCCGCAGTAACACTATTCTTCAGCAAATACTATACTTCAGCAGAAACCAGTATGTGCTTCGGCAGAAACCTGTCAGCAGAATCTTCAGCAGTATCTAAATACTGACTTCACTAATTCCTTACAATTGGCTCGAGATCTATCAAGAATAGATCCTACATACTTCCAGTCTCTTTATACCCATGGAGATAACAGTGATAAAATGGGTCAGCTGGATAAAGAACTCGAAGGTGATAAAGGAAATGAAGATGTTTAAAATGTAGGTGGGTTCAAAGATCCAATTTTAGTTATGTGTAATAACTTAACAAATAATAACTTAACTATTTGAATATGTGTAATAACTTAACTAATATTAATATAACTATTTGAATTCTGCTATAAAAACTAGAATTCTAATTTTGTATATCTGAGTTTTGATAAAAAATTTTGCATGCATAAATTGTCGGTATGATGAAGTTACTTATTTACTGCATCACATATTTTTTTTACTGCATCACATTTTGTTTTAGTCTGAATAATACAACAGTTCTATAGACAATTTTTTTTATTTATTTTTTTATTATTTATTTTGATAAACAGTATTAATATCCATTTCTTAACTTTAAATCCATCCACAACAATATTCTTATCCATTTCTTATCTTCAAATTTATCCACATCACAGATTCTTATCCATTTCTTATCTTTAAATATACATTCCATGCTAATTCAACACACACATTCTTATATTTTTCTTATCTTCAAATAATATCATATTCATATTTCTATGTTAAAATGCAAACCTTGTAATTGAAGGTGGATACTATTGATTAGCTTATGAAACTATTGAAACAGTTCAAACATACAAACATCGCCCACAACTAGATGATATTCATCTAGTTGCGGGCGTTGTTTGTGATTTAACTGATTCACGAGTTTCAAAAAGCATCTCATAGTTTCCATCTTCCATTCCTGGGGAAAAATTTCAATTACATAGATGAACATAAAGTAGGGCACATCTTTATAATTTGAAATTTTTCAACAGGAATATAAGGTGGATGCTTTTTCATTACCTTATGAATCTATGAAACTGATTCAAACTTCTAACAGCTTCCTGCTTCTGTTCATATTAAAAATTGTTGGTATAATGAATTTAATTATTTACTACATCACATATATTTGTAACTAATAACAGTAAAACTAACGAAACTAAAACAACCTCATTTTTTCCTACGTTTCACATGCAATACAGTTTTTGAGTGTCCTAGACAATAGGCTAAAAAATACAGGAATCTACCTACCTAAAGTACTTAATAAAATTATTATGATGAAGTTACTTATTTACTGCACCACATTTACTTTTTCACTGAATCACATTTACTTTTCTACTGCATCACATTTACTTTTTTACTGCATCACATTTAGTTACTTATTATTATGATGAAGTTACTTATCCATCACATATACTTATCCATTTCTTAAATTTAAATACATCCACATCACACAGATTTTCTAATTACTTTTTTATCTTCAAATCTATCCACATCACATATTCTTATCCACATCACATATACTACATCACATATATTTGTAACTAATAACAGTAAAATTAACGAAACTAAAACAGCCTCATTTTTTCCTACATTTCACACGCAATACAGTTTTTGAGTGTCCTTGACAACAGGCTAAAAAAAAATGCAGGAATCTAACCAACAACCATGTAATATCTTCTCAAGCTCTACTACCAAAAAAATAAGGAAATCTCTAACTACCTAAAGTACTTAATAAAATTATTATGATGAAGTTACTTATTAATTCATCACATTTAATTTTTTACTGCATCACATTTACTTTTCTACTGCATCACATTTACTTTTTTACTGCATCGCATTTAGTTACTTATTATTATGATGAAGTTACTTATCCATCACATATACTTATCCATTTCTTAAACTTAAATACATCCACATCACACATATTTTCTAATTACTTTTTTATCTTCAAATCTATCCACATCACATATTCTTATCCATTTCTTATCTTTAAATATGCAATCCATGCTAATTCAACACACACATTCTTATATTCTTCTTATCTTCAAATAATATCATATTCATATTTTTATGTTGAAATGCTACCCCTATAATTGAAGGTTGATACTATTGATTAGCTTATGAAACTATTGAAACAGTTCAAACATACAAACATTGCCCACAACTAGATGATATTCATCTAGTTGCGAGCGTTGTTTGTGATTTAACTGATTCACGAGTTTCAAAAAGCATCTCATAGATTCCATCTTCCATTCCTGGGGAAAAATTTCAATTACAAAGATAAACATAAAGCAGGGCACATCCTTATAATTTGAAATTTTTCAACAGGAATAGAAGGTGGATGCTTTTTCATTACCTTATGAATCTATGAAACTGATTCAAACTTCTATCAGCATCCTGCTTCTGTTCATATGAAAAATTGTTGGTATAATGAATTTAATTATTTACTGCATCACATATATTTGTAACTAATAACAGTAAAACTAACGAAACTAAAACAGCCTCATTTTTTCCTACGTTTCACATGCAATACAGTTTTTGAGTGTCCTAGACAACAGGCTAAAAAAAATGCAGGAATCTAACTACCTAAAGTACTTAATAAAATTATTATGATGAAGTTACTTATTTACTGCATCACATTTAGTTACTTATTATTATGATGAAGTTACTTATCCATCACATATACTTCTCCATTTCTTAAATTTAAATACATTCACATCACACAGATTTTCTAATTACTTTTTTTATCTTCAAATCTATCCACATCACATATTCTTATCCATTTCTTATCTTTAAATATGCATTCCAAGCTAATTCAACACACACATTCTTATATTTTCTTATCTTCAAATAATATCATATTCATATTTCTATGTTGAAATGCTACCCCTGTAATTAAAGGTTGAAACTAAAACAGCCTCATTTTTGAGTGTCCTGGACAGCACGATAAAAAAATGCAGGAATCTAACCAACAACTATGTAATATCTTCTCAAGCTCTACTACCAAAAAAATTATTATGATGAAGTTATTTATTTACTACATCACATTTACTTTTTTACTGCATCTCATTTACTTTTTTACCGTATCACATTTACTTTTTAAAATGCATCACATTTAGTTACTTATTATTATAATGAAGTTACTTATCCATCACATATACTTATCCATTTCTTAAATTTAAATCCATCAACATCACACAGATTTTCTAATTACTTTTTTATGTTCAAATCTATCCACATTACATGATCTTAACTTTAAATATGCATTCCATTCTAATTCAACACACACATTCTTATACTTTTCTTATCTTCAAATTATATTATATTCATATTTCTATGTTGAAATGCTACCCCTGTAATTGAAGGTGGATACTATTGATTAGCTTATGAAATTATTGAAATAGTTCAAACATACAAACATCACCCACAACTACATGATATTCATCTAGTTGTGGGCGTTGTTTGTCATTTAACTGATTCATGAGTTTCAAAAAGCATTTCATAGTTTCCATCTTCCATTACAATTTATAATTTCAAACTACATAGATAAACATAAAACAGGGCACATCTTTATAATTTGAAAATTTTCAACAGGAATAGAAGGTGGATGCTTTTTCATTACATTATGAATCTATGAAACTGATTCAAACTTCTAACAGCATCCTGCTTCTGTTCTTATGAAAAATTGTGTATAATGAAGTTACTTATTTACTGCATCACATATATTTGTTTACTGCATCTATACTTGTTTAATGCATCCATATACTTGTTTAATGTATCCATATACTTGTTTACTGCATCTATAATTGTTGTATAATAAATTTAACTTGTTATTTGTAACTAATAACAGTAAAAATAACAAAACTAAAACAGCCTCATTTTTTCCTACGTTCCAAATGCAATACAGTTGTTGAGTGTCCTAGACAACAGGCCAAAAGAAATGCAGGAATCTAACCAACAAGCATGTAAGTTACTAAATTTTTTATGATGAAGTTACTTATTTACTGAATCACATTTACTTTTTTACTATATCACATATAATTTTTACTGCACCACTTTTACTTTTTTACTGCATCACATTTCTTAAATTTAAATACATCCACATCACACAGATTTTCTAATTACTTTTTTATCTTCAAATCTATCCACATCACATATTCCATTTTAATTCAACACACGCATTCTTATATTTTTCTTATCTTCAAATAATATCATATTCATATTTCTATGTTGAAATGCTACCCCTATAATTGAAGGTGGATACTATTGATTAGCTTATGAAACTATTGAAACAATTCAAACATACAAACATCGCGAACAACTAGATGATATTCATCTAGTTGCGGACGTTGTTTGTGATTTAACTGATTCACGAGTTTCAAAAAGCATCTCATAGTTTCCATCTTCCATTCCTGGGGAAAAATTTCAATTACATAGACAAACATAAAGCAGGGCACATCGTTATAATTTGAAATTTTTCAACAGGAATAGAAGGTGGATGCTTTTTCATTACCTTATGAATCTATAAAACTGATTCAAACTTCAATTGACATCCTGCTTCTGTTCATATGAAAATTTGTTGGTATAATGAATTTAATTATTTACTGCATCACATATATTTGTAACTAATAACAGTAAAACTAACGAAACTAAAACAACCTTATTTTTGAGTGTCCTGGACAACAGGAAAAAAAATGCAGGAATCTAACCAACAACCATGTAATATCTTCTCAAGCTCTACTACCAAAAAAAAAGGAAATCTCTAACTACCTAAACTACTCAATAAAATTATTATGATGAAGTTACTTATTTACTGCATCACATTTACTTTTTTACTGCATCTCATTTACTTTTTTACTGCATCACATTTACTTTTTTACTGCATCACATTTAGTTACTTATTATTATGATGAAGTTACTTATCCATCACATATACTTATCCATTTCTTAAATTTAAATCCATCAACATCACACAGATTTTCTAATTACTTTTTTATGTTCAAATCTATCCACATTACATATTCTTAACTTTAAATATGCATTCCATACTAATTCAACACACACATTCTTATACTTTTCTTATCTTCAAATTATATTATATTCATATTTCTATGTTGAAATGCTACCCTTGTAATTGAAGGTGGATACTATTGATTAGCTTATGAAATTATTGAAACAGTTCAAACATACAAACATCGTCCACACCTACATGATATTCATCTAGTTGTGGGCGTTGTTTGTGAATTAACTGATTCACGAGTTTCAAAAAGCATCTCATAATTTCCATCTTCCATTCCTGGGGAAAACTTCAACTACATAAATAAACATAAAGTAGGGCACATCTTTATAATTTGAAATTTTTCAACAGGAATAGAAGGTGGATGCTTTTTCATTTACATTATGAATCTATGAAACTGATTCAAAATTCTAACAGCATCTTGCTTCTGTTCTTTTGAAAAATTGTGTATAATGAAGTTACTTATTTACTGCATCACATATATTTGTTTACTGCATCTATACAGAATATACTTGTTTACTGCATCCATATACTTGTTTAATGCATCCATATACTTGTTTCCTGCATTTATAATTGTTGTGTAATAAATTTAAATAGTTATTTGTAACTAATAACAGTAAAAATAACAAAACTAAAACAACCTCATTTTTTCCTACGTTTCAAATGCAATACAGTTGTTGAGTGTCTTGGACAACAAGCCAAAAAAAATGAAGGAATCTAACCAACAACCATTTAAGTTACTAAAATTTTTATGATGAAGTTACTTATTTACTGCATCACATTTACTTTTTTACTGTATCATATTTCTTAAATTTAAATACATCCACATCACACAGATTTTCTAAATACTTTTTTATCTTCAAATCTATCCACATCACATATTCTTATCCATTTCTTATATTCAAATATGCATTCCATTCTAATTCAACACACACATTCTTATATTTTTCTTATCTTCAAATAATATCATATTCATATTTCTATGTTGAAATGCTACACCTGTAATTGAAGGTGGATACTATTGATTAGCTTATGAAACTATTGAAACAAACTCGCCCACAACTAGATGATATTCATCTAGTTGCGGGCGTTGTTTGTGATTTAACTGATTCACGAGTTTCAAAAAGCATCTCATAGTTTCCATCTTCCATTCCTAAGGAAAAATTTCTACTACATAGATAAACATAAAGCAGGGAACATCTTTATAATTTGAAATTTTTCAACAGCAATAGAAGGTGGATGGTTTTTCATTACTTCTAACAGCATCCTGCTTCTTTTCTTATGAAAAATTGTTGTTATAATGAAGTTACTTATTTACTGCATCATATATACTTGTTTACTGCATCTACACAGCATATACTTGTTTACTGCATCCATATACTTGTTTACTACAGCTATATGCTAAAAAACATCTTGCAATGCTAGAAAAATAGACAGAATCCAAAACAGATACCAATGCCTAATAAACGATAATTTTTATAAATAACACCTTCATAGGTAAGTTCATACATAATACATATGATGCGGATACAAAAGTTGCCTAACAGCTATACAAAATTTGCCTAAAGGCAAGCATCATATTACATGTAAAACATACTTAAAAGATAAACATAACTTAAACCCCCTGGCAACTGAAACTAAAAATAGAGATGACCAAAAGATACCACAGTAAAAGTCTATATTTTCTCAAACCTAGCAAGATGATGGCTCTTCTCTTCCCTCCCTTGGCGTACCAAATCCATCAACCCAATTAATCCAGCAAGAATCTTTTTATCTGTTTCCAGCGTCTCCTTCATAAAGCCCAGCCTATCATCACCTTCATCAGTAAAAGGGCAAAAACGCTCTCCTTCTTCAATGAGCTTTTCAAGACGCCTAATTTCATTCACCAAGTCATCACGCCTTTGCCCTAAAAACATAATGAACCCATCAATGTCGTTATATTGTTGGCTGAAAAGCAATAGGAAAACATCATTAAGATCATCGGAATCAGCTATTTGCTTTAATTCTTGGAACTTAGGGGTGGAAGCAGCAGCGTGTGGTGTGGGAGGCGTGGCCATCTTAGCAGAGATAATTTTCAAAGAAAATAGAGAAGGATAATTGTATAATCTGTAACCCTAACTATCCATCCCCTTTATATTAATTAGGTTACCACTGAAAAGGTTGAGTGGGTTAATTACACTTGAATAAAAAAAATAAACACAACCAAAAATGGATGGATACTATGTACTGAATTAATGCATACAATTATATATATATATATATATATATATATATATATATATATATATATATATATATAGACCAAAAAATAAATCAAATAAATATACATTCGTTAAAAAGTATGTAAAAATAAAAGCACACGAAAAAAATGATTAAAAAAAAGAAAAAACAAATGCTTTTACAAAACGCTAAAAATGCTTTACCTTATTTATGCATAACCATATTTATATGAATAAAGTCATATAAACAAATATGTCAATGCAGTTTTTTTTTATACAATTCTTTGTACATTTATACAAAAAAAGTATAAAAAAACTATACTTTTTTTGTATACAATTAAAAAAAATTACGAAGACACACAATGCATATAACCTCGGCCAAAAAACAGGCACGCTAGCAACGCGGTGATCGTCGCCATCCTTGTTATAACAAAAAAACAAAGAAACATGTTTGAAAATATTAACAATCTTGTTTGAGCCAATATATATTTTTAGGCCCAACAAAGAAAGCACTATCAAGCCAATGAATTTCTACAGATTTACATTTTGATGTATTAGAATTTACATAATGATGCAGTAAAATCAAAGTTGTTAAAATCCAAAGTTTATCAAAATCCAAAGTTGTTCAAAGAATAAGATGTTTTGAGTAATATCTTTTGCTAAATCCTTAAGTTACTTTTTACAAATTCTATCTTATTGAGTTTTATATCTTTGTAGTTTTGAATTAATTTTTTTTATTTGTTACAAAAACCATTAAATTTAAAAAAGTATAAAATTTAATTTTTTTTTTAAATGGGCTGGACTATAAAAAGAACAATAATGAATTACCTTTCCCCCATTAAATGAATTTTTGAACGTTTTATTTAGTAAACGTTGCCTGAAAACCAAACGTCATGATTATTCTCTTTCCCCAAACAACACGAATCTCCAGCACACATGTCCCCTATATAAATCACTCTACCCCCATCTTCATCCATATCACTGTTATTCTACAATTTTTATAAAGAATCCGATCATACCCTATTTTACCTAATTTCTTTATCAATGGCAGCATCAAACGGTCCCAACCAACTTGCAAGGCGTGTGATTGATGACCTCATTGCTTTTAGTGGGGAGACTGAAGCGGATGGCTATATGAGTTTCTTCAAACAACAACAAATATCCAACCTCCGCTGCTTTATCAATAGGATGCACGAAGAGACCGCCACAGTGAGGAATGAGATTGCCCTAATTGCTGAGATGGAAGCCCTTCGAGATGAGGAGCATTATGACCATTTAATTGATCTCAGGGCTGATAGGGAGGCTACGAGGAGAAAGCTGGAGGGTCTGGAAGAAGTCATTAGGGATGCTGGGGAGCAAATCGAGATCAAGGAAGAGGAGGTTCAACAATTGACTGGGTGAAGGGTTGGCTGGCTATGGATGCGGTAGTTTAATCTTTTATTTTTTGAATGTCTTTTGTCTTGTTTGTGTATATCTATGAATTATGAACAATGTGGAATGTTATGGTTTCTGAACAATGTATGCAACATCTATTAATCAGTTATCTTTCCTATGTTAATGAAAATTATGGTTGTTGTCTAGAATCTCAGAGGTGTTGAACTGAATTATAATGTATCGAATAGTTACATATACCTTATAGATTAATCTTGCATTAGTAGTTATTGTTATAAATTATTAAATTAAAAAATATATAAAATCAGTTTAATATAAGAAGTGTTTGGGTCTATAGTTTAATCTGTATTATTTATTTATTTTTGTTTTTGGATCTTTAGTTTAATAAAATTAGTAGTTACCGTTTTTAATGTACTAAATCACTCATTATTTGTTGCTGCATCAATCTTTATTTTTAATACATTATTTTTGATGCAGTTGTGGTATTGATTTGATGTTGTAGTTAATGCATAACTTTTATTTGTTACTACATCACTCTTTAGTGCAATATAATCCTAGATCAGTTAGATGTGTAATTCACATGGGAACAAAGATAGATTCTCAAAGTTGGCTTCTTGGTGTTTTTATTAACTTTTTTTTGCACATTGGAACAAAGATTGTACGGTAACCAGAAATTTATTCCATCGATTGAAGCAAGGATGTAACTGCATCACTCTTTGTTTCTAACTGCATCATTGCTTTAAATGTTCTTCTTTAGCATTGGTATTCTGTCAAATTCTTGAAGTGTCAAACAGTAACTTTATTTGTGGTTGTGTGCTTCATACAGTTGTCATAATAATGTGATGCAATAGTTACATGTTTGTGCAATCGAAAAGTGTACATGTTTGTGTTTGTGTGTTTGATGCAGTTGTGATATTGATGCGATACAGTATTTGTAAAGATTTTGGTAATGATGTGGTAATGTTTTGATGCAGTTTTCGTAATGATGTGGTAATGATGTGATGCAGTTGTAATTATAGTTTGAGCGTTAGTAGATATGGTAAATCAATACATGGTAAATTAATACACATAATATGATTTACTGTCTATTTAATACAACAATTCTACAGACAGTTTTTTTTTTTTTTTTTTTTTTTTTTTTTTTTTTTTTTTTTTTTGATAAACAGTATTCTTATCCATCACATATTCTTATCTATTTCTTAACTTTAAATTCATCCACATCACACAGATTTTCAAATTACTTTTTTATCTTCAAATCTATCCACATCACATATTCTTATCCATTTCTTATCTTTAAATATGCATTCCATTCTAATTCAATATACACATTCTTATATTTTTCTTATCTTCAAATAATATCATATTAATATTTCTATGTTGAAATGCTATCCCGGTAATTGAAGGTGGATACTATTGATTAGCTTATGAAACTATTGAAACAGTTCAAACATACAAACATCGCCCACAACTAGATGATATTCATCTAGTTGTGGGCGTTGTTTGTGATTTAACTGATTCACTAATTTCAAAAAGCAACTCATAGTTTCCATCTTCCATTCCTGGGGAAAAATTTTAATTACATAGATAAACATAAAGCAGGGCACATCTTTATAATTTGAAATTTTTTCAACAGGAATAGAAGGTGGATGCTTTTTCATTACCTTATGAATCTATGAAACTGATTAAAACTTCTAACAACATCCTCTTTCTGTTCTTATGAAAAATTGTTGGTATAATGAAGTTACTTATTTACTGCATCACATATACTTGTCTACTGCATCTATACAGCATATTCTTGTTTACTGCATCCATATACTTGTTTACTGCATCCATATAATCCTAGATCAGGTTAGACGTGTAATTCACATGGGAACAAAGATAGAATCTCAAAGTTTCCTTCTTGGTGTTTTTATTTACTTTTTTTTAAACATGGGAACAAGGATTGTATGGTAAACCAGAGATTTATTCCATCGATTGAAACAAGGATGTTACTGCATCAGTCTTTTGTTCTAACTGCATGATTGCTTTAAATGTTCTTCTTTAGCATTGTTTTTCTGTCAATTTCTTGAAGTGTCAAAAAGTAACTTTGTGTGTGGTTGTGTGTTTCATACAGTTGTCATAATAATGTGATGCAATAGTTATATGTTTGTGCAATAAAATGCTAGATTAGGTTAAGCGGAGTGTTTTAGGTGTCAAAAAGTGTACATGTTTTGTATAGATATGGTAATGATGCAGTTGTCGTAATGAAGTGATACAGTATTTGTATTGATATGGTAATTATGTGATGATGTTTTGATTCAGTTGTCGTAATGATTTGGTAATGATGTGATGCAGTTGTGCTTGATAAGGTTGGTATGATGCATTGATGCAGTATAAGTCTGGATTTGGTTAGGCACGCAAGAGTTTTAAGTGTCAAAAAGTGTTTGTCTATATGTTTGATTAGTTGATGCAGTATTTTGTATAGTTTTTATGCAGTAGGTTTTTGTTTGTGACATTTAAGTTAAGTAGTGCATTAACGTTTTTATTTTACTGCATCAATATTTATTTGTTATTGCATCACTATATTTATTCAACTACATCACATTATTATTCCAATATAAACCTAGATTAGTAGTTACTTATTACTAATGCAGTTGTGGTAATTTTGGTCTGATGCATTAGTTACTTATTACTCAAATATAAACCTACATAAGGGTAAACACGTAGTGTTTTAATAGTATGAAATGATAGTTGATGGATGAACTTTCAAAGTAGGTTTCTTGGTCCTTTTCTTAACTTTTTTTTGCACATGGAAACAATGATGGTATAGTAAACCAGAGATTTATTCCATCAATTGAACAAGGATGTTACTGCATCAATCTTTGTTTTTAACAGCATTTGTAACATAAATGTATTTTGCAAGGTGGTGTGGGTTTAAGTATGTTAATTTCATGTTAAAGAATATGAATTGTAAGAGAATGTATTTGCTCATATATCTGAGTTTGTTAATTACTTAGTTTAAAGACATCAATAATGATATATGATCAAACATTTGAGTTTGTCAATCAGGTTTTTTCAATCAAGTTTTGATCAAGTAGTGAATTCTTTTAAGTTGAATCATGATGATTCAAGAGTATTATCTTTCTTATCTTCAATATATTATCCTTTTTACATATGCGATGCAGTAATTTTTACCTTATAATGCATTAACAGTTTAAATAGTGTTGAATTAAAATATCTATCAACATTCAGATATAAGAACAATCTTATCTCAGGTAAGGAATTGAAACATACAATATTATTAAATTCAATAACTAAAAGTATCTCAAGTAAGAAATTTAAACATCCAATAGTAATTCAAACTATCTAAGATAAGAAATTGAAAATTCCAATAGTACTTAACCATCGAAAACTTTTTTCACACGCTCATATATCTTTTCGAACAAAGCTGCAGGTACTTTGATATTTTCATTACTTAAGCGTTTTAAAGTTGTGGGTATCTTCTTCACATATGCTTCTGCTTCTTTCAAAATTTTTCCCTTTTCTTCATTTATGTCCATAAGAACAATCTTAGCTAGGTACTTTGCACGCAAAATCTTTATTTGTACTATTTGTCCAATACCTGCCTTCTTAAATTCATGAAAAAAAGCTCCACGTCCCATGTATGTCTCCATGTACACTCGGTAACGTTCTTAATTGTCCTCCATTCCATTTGTAGTATTTTAGGTTTAGCCTTTAAAAAGTCATCTGACTTAGGGTGCTTTTGTCTTTTCATGTACTCAATAAAAGATTTAATCTGTCCAAAATTATAAATACACAGCAACTCATTAACAAACATAAAAAAAAAATACACTTAGTATAATTAAATAACATAAAAAAAACTTATTGCATCTCAATTCTATAAAATACTGCATAAAACATGTAATATACTCTAATATAAGAACATGGATGGTTATGTGATTTAGGATGATTAAAGATGTAGTTTCTAGTGAGAAGTTAGAGAGAGAAAGTGAAGGAACCTTGAGAGAAACTTGTGATATATTAGATTGCAAATGAAGGTTCAACCCTTTCCCATGGGTGGGAAAGGGTATATATAGTTACAATGGAAACACCCCTTGAAACGAGCTGTAGAGCGGGCTGACAGTGGGTAAGAGACCCGACCCGACTCCACAAGTACTAACTAATACTACTCTATATACTAACTAATATGATAATTACTACGAGCTGCAATATGCTAAACTATACTCGGGGTGACCGAGTCTTCTTATGAATAATTGTATTCCTAACAATCTCCCCCTAAGGGAGGTCACCCCGGAAAATAAATATTGAATCATAGCATTCAAGTCTTTGATGACATCTTTGTAGCTCGTAGCCTTTTGATTCTTCATTGTAGAGATCTTTGTGCTTTAAGTGGAAGACTCTAGATGACACCTTCAATGTGATGGATGATCTTTCGAAATAACATCAGCTGCATCATCCAAAAGAATGTTTGAAAATCATCTTGGAGTAGTGACGTCTCCATGTGATATGAAACTCTTTGTGTTGGTGATTGAGCCTAAACCACCTAACTTATATTGACCAAATAATGGTCAACAAAGTCAAATAGCCTAGGACCAATGCTCCGCGGAAGTATAAGGTTTCCCCGGGTCGTTATGTCCCGACGAGGTGTGAATTGTAAACAAACGGTTTCGTGATCGGGTGAATCTGGATGAGAAAAAGGTTTAAGTGTGATTAAACTAAGGAATTTACAACGAAATAGCTTAAACAAGCTATATAAACAAGACTGGAAAGTTTGAAAACCCAGAAACGTTTAAAACTTAAAAACGCGTACGTTCAGATTAAAGTAATACGAACGTACAAAATAAAACGCGAGTTTTAAAGAAATAAAATACTTACGGGCATGAAAATTACATTTTTACAATCCTAATAATAAAAGAAACTTTTTAGAAAATTAAAATTACTTTTTACACTATTTAATTATTTAATATTAAATAAAAACTATTTAAAACTTATTATTAATACTTAAATAACTAGAATACAATATAATATTCTTTAAATACTAAAAAGGTGAAAATAAAATTCCTAAAATTATAAAATAACTAAAAACAAGTTTTAAAAATAAAAATAAGTGTTTTTGTCTTTTTGTGGTTTTTCTATTAAATAATTACTAATTAATTACTAATTACTAATTAAACTATTTTAAATTATAAAAATTAGCAAATGAACAGTAAAAATTTTAATAAAATTTCTAAAAATATTTTATAACATATAAAAGCTATAAAAAATATAAAAACTTGGTTTTGCTTAAGAAAAACTAATTATGCTATTTTAAACTAATTATTAATTAATAATTAATAAAACTAAAATTAATTCTAATTAATACTAAACAACAAAATAAAAATCTAAGAAAATTATTATAACTACTTTAATATAATAGGAATTTAAGAAAAATATAAAAATGACAAGTACTTAATAAAAATATAAAAATGAAAATTAAAATTAAATAAAATTAAATAGAAACTATCACTTAGAAATAAATTGGTTTTTTGGAAATTTTCTTTTCGAAACTTATTACACTACTGAAAATAACAAACTTTTGTAAGCACAAACTTTTTATAACTTAAAATTAAGCAAAATATAAGCTAATATGGTCAACAGTTGACTTTTGTTGACCAGATGTGGAAATGAGCTAAAATGGCTTAAAGTGGGACCCACAAAGGTGAAATCTGGATCAAATCAGTTAATTGAGCATGTGTGAGCAAGAAAAGCAATGTGTTACCACAGAATAAGCAATAATCTCACAAATAAGCTCAATGAAACTACTTGGCTGCACAGAAGTGGGACAGAAAAGATGGCCTAATCCAGGTGGGACCCAGGGGGACCAAGGTCAAACCAAGGGTCAAAACCCCAAGCCTGGTAGGAGGGGGGATGGAAGAAACAAAAAGTGAGGGTTGTGGACCACTATGGTGGCCAGAAATCCACCACCAAGGTGGTGATGTGGGTATGTGACTGCTGGTGCAGGGGAAGAACTCCCCCTGCAAGTGTTTTTGAGGCCAAGTGGGGCCCAAGGAAAAATTCACAAAAATTTGTGGATTGTGAGAACTTGAAGACTAGCTGGGATACAACAAAATCTGAAAATTACAAAGCTTGAAACACAATACACAATTCAAGAAAATTCGTCCTAGAAATGAAAAATCTGAGAGAGACTAAATTTGACTTTTTTAAATAAACTTGCACTTTGACCTTTTTGAACTTTTGATTGATCTAAATAGCTGAAAACATGTTTATAAGTTAGGTTAAGACCAAAATAAGTTAAAAGAAACACTTGTGTTATGAAATGGTGGGTTATGGAACTCAATGACCACCACAGTTAACTGTGGTGGTTGAAATTGTGGGATGTTGACTTTTTTACAAAACATAACTGACTTTTATGGCTTGAAAGAACCTAATATACCTAATATGAACTATCTGCATCAAATGTAACAACTGATACAGACACTAGTACCCTAGAACAAGTAAAACTAAACACCCCTTCATTTTTTGACTGTTATGCATTTGAGGTGACAATGGCAACTAAAAGCTAACCTAGTAAAATCACTTAAGGCAATAAACCAAGTAGGATAATTACAAGCTATTTAAGACAGAAAATGAGCACAACAACAAACATAATCATAAACAAGTACTTTAAAAGAATGCAAGAACCAAGATAATGATTATTGAATGAGTTTAGGGATCCAAACCTCAACTCAGAAGCTTCAATCTCATAAAAGCTTGTCACCAAGCTGAATGAATCAGAAAGCAACAAAAATACCCTGCTAGATCACCTCACCACACCAATTGATCAAGTGTTGACTTGTGTTGACCAATTATAATTTTTAAGCTTAAACCTATTTCAAACCTTGCTGAGCTTATGAAAGCTTGTGATTAGGCTACTGTGAGCTCAAACTAACAAGAAACAATAACAATTATCCAAATTGAGCAAAGCTATCAATTTTCACTTGAGATTGACAAAAGCTAAATTGAATTTGAGAATTGGAACTGAGGAACTGATGAAAAGCTTTTCATTAACATTAAAGTTTGATACAATCTTGAATTAAAAACAGAATTTTAAAAGTTTACAACATGAAATTAAAGTTTACACTACGAAAATGGTATTCTTCATTTTTTCTTCAACTTTATAGCTCCTGGAGTTTGTCTCTTTCTTTCCCACCTCTTCTGAGCCGTTGGATGAGCTTGGATTAATCCTAGCCATTCAAACTATTTTTTGGCGCGAAAATTTTGTTTGGCAGATGTGGTGTTTGGTGTGGGTAATAAATGAGGGGTGGTGTAATAAATGGAGGGGGATGTATTGGTGAAGGTTTGGTGAGGGATTTGTGGAAAGGAGAGGAGGGGGAGGGAACACAGAAGCGAGGTTTAAGGGAAAGGGGATGATGAACAGTGCTTATGACCGGGGTTGTGGGTTTGACTTTTTGACCGGGTTTATTAGTTTAGGTTTGGTGGGCTTGGGTAGCAATTGGGCTAGGGGTGTTTGTGGTACTGGATCAGATATGGCTTGTTTAGTTTTTGGGTTAAAAGGGTGGGTAGTGGATTAGGTGGTATTAATATTAAGGGTCCATTTGGTAACTTAGTAAATAACAAGGACCAATAATGTAAATTCTGAAAATATGGGGGACTGAAAATGTACATGTTCCAAAGTTATTACAAGGATCAAAATTGACAAGTTTGAAAATTATAAAGACCAAAATTACAATTTTCCAAAATTTAAACCCCGAGGACTAAAATTGACATTTTCCAAAAGTTTAGGGGTTAAACTTGCCATTTTGTAAAAACTTTTATCCAAGGACCAAATTTGAGCATTTTTGAACTTCCAAGGACTAAAAACAATTTTTCATCCAAAATTATCCCATCAGGGACCAAATCTGACAATTTCTGAAACTCCAGGGACTAAACTGTAAATTTCCAAAACTTTCCAATTTTTCACCAAAGGACAAAATATGACAACTTATGATTGTAAAAGGACCTTTGGTGATAATTTTCTATATTTTGAATATCCAGGGACTAGTTTTGTAATTTTATGAAAGTTGAGGGACTGAAACTGCCAATTTTGCAAACTTTGTGCGTTTTTCGTCTGTTTTTGCTCATTTTGCATCTAAAACATATAAAACACAATTTTGAAATATTTTAGTATTTTGATGCATTACTGAGTGTTTTTGTATGTTTTGCAGTTCAGATTAGACAAAAAATGATGAGTGTTTGAGCACTCATCAGTTGGCATGCTCACACTTTTCAAGATCATGATCTTCTTCATCAGAGTTGAGGAAGCACGGTTGAAGCCCATTCAATGATCACGGTTTCTTAGATTGTGATGTTGAAGTGTGAGCATGTGTTGATGGATCAGCATCTTTTCAGCAATCAACCACAACCGTCAGAAATTCCTGCAAGTAGACAGTTAGCAACAAATCATCCGGTACTTATAGGTTTGGAATTAGAGATTGTCAACAGCATAGTGTGAAGACTCCTTCTAATCCTTACCAAGACCGTTCCCAATCGGTAAGCCCTAAGAGGATTTACACGAACTACCTAAGTAGATCAACGAATGGGTAAGTCGATGGAGATCACTCCACGACTGTTGACCATTTGTAACCATCGCGACCACTAAGCGTAATCCACTGGGAATTACCTAAGTGACCTGCTTTCAGAGCTGCTTGTTGTTGACCCTGGCAGGAATTTCCATTCAATCACAGGGAATTACTATAGCAACATCCCTCATAAATGTTCTAGCAGATTACTAAGATCTGCGTAGGACTCATAAGTTTACCACTGGTATCCTTAATGTTGAACAACCAGGGTAGAAGTAGCACGTGTTCCTATGAGATCTTTTTATGTATCTCGAGGCTCTAGACTCAATAAGTGCATTTGGTTTTCCTATGCGGAGATTAGGGAGAGGTCTCCTGCTTCAATATCAACTATCTCTAAGAGATATGTCGATAGATTACACCGGTTCCCCGTGAGAACGAAACAAGTTCTTTTAAGAGAACTTGAGTGGCTAGAAGGTTTAGTGCATTGCGTCACTGGGTCCATGACGTCTTGTCTTTAATACCGATGTCGCCTTAGCAACAATCAGTAGATTATGAATTGAACCCGGTTTCTGCCCTAAGGTTGAATAATTGGAGGGCTATTTCTTTTCACCCTTTCTCAAATCATTTCTTTTTAATTCTTCAACCCCTTCTTTCCCCATTCTCACATTTCTCCTTTTTTCATAATCATACCTACGGACTTCTTAATACTAACTATTTGGTATTGTCCATGGGTAGATCCCTCCGGCTCTGGCGGATCATAGGACGGTTTTCCTAGCCTTAACCACCTTATAGCTCCATGACTATCCTATGTTGCCATTTACCAAATCATTGAAAATTCTCTCAATGTGTTTATGAGTGAGGAACAAATTTTGTTAACACATTGAGAGTTTTGTCATTTTCAAATGCTCCCCCTTAACATGTGCTCATATGTATTGATTTGAAAATTTGCACATGTCGGGAAGAGTTGCACTTTTTGAATTGATCTACCTTAAGTGATCATGACCGGGCATTCGAGACACGCTTACATCACTAGATAAACTAGCTTGAAGTTATTACCCGGGCCGATCAGGTTCACCCAAGGTTTCTCGAAGCGGTACATTCTACTTAAACTAGTCCTCTTCGAGACACGCTTACATCACTGGTTGAACCAGCTTGAAGTTATTACCCGTCCAGGACTAGTCCTTTCGATTCAAGACAATTCTATTTCGTCAATTCATTAGTCAAGTCTGAGATGCACTCATATGAGATGCAAGGATCCTTTTTCACAAATCATTTTGCTCCCCCTCAATATGTGCATTGATATGCGAAAGAGTTTGGCACATAGGAAAGAGCAGATTTTTGTTTTCATGTTCAAAAACATCACTTTTGAATCAGTTTTTCATATTTAAATCACATCTTCTCCCCCGATCAAAAATTTCAAATCAATTTGAGATTTGTGATCCCAAGTGATTTAAATAAGTATAAAGTTTTAGAGAAGGATGTGACATTTTGAAGAATGACTGATTTTGAGACAACAATTAAGCTCCCCCTCAAACCTTGAGGGGGTATGTTATGTAATAGAGATGATGAGTTTATAAATGATTTTGAGTTTAGCGATAAACTCATGAAAAATTCATATACTAACACATAACAATTGCACTGAATCCACTTGAAGTTATGCACAAAGATCATTGTTTTGATGATGTATAGTTTTTGAAATCATTCTCCCCCTCAATCGATGACACATTTGAAAATTAAACATTTTGCTTAAAGTATTAATTTTTTATAGCATCGATTGAGTGGTAAATTTTAAACAACTCTTCAGGTTTGTTTGATCCTCAAAAACCATGGTACCACCAAGTTTGGAGCAAGTACTTTCCCGAAGAATCTTTGAAGGAAAAGTATTTGAGATGTAAAGAAGACTTCTCTTCTTTTACCAGAAATGATGCACTTAAGCGTACATCAGATCGGAAAAGGCACGAATATAAAGTAATTCATGCCTTTGTTAGGAACAGTCGTCTTTTTGGCGATGAACTTTCCCCAATACAAAGACCAGGTTGCTATCTGAAGTAATAGCAAACCATATTGAGAGATTTAACAAAATCAAGAACTCAACCACACATAAGTTCACATGATTATATAGTTACAGACCAACATAGTACCAAATATTACATATCAAAATAATATAAGATTAGATGGTACGTTCCATTAGCCTGTAGTCTCCTTCATGAATTCTCCCACCAACAAAGCATTTCAAACTGCGGAAAATTCGTCTTTCAAGCAAGAGTTTCCTGATGGCGTGAAGAAAGTGCTTGTTTCTTTGGAACATCTCAGCAGTCCAGAAGGTAGTGTACTTAACATCCTTAGCAATTCGGTATTCTTCATCCCTGACATCCAGAGCTGCTTCCACTTGTGTAAGCGTTCCATCACTGAAATGGTGGATTTCATCAAGTCTCATGAGCATTCGAGTGTTGAAGCAGTCAGTAAAGACCACTGCTCTAGGTGACTCAACGATCGAGTAATCTCGCTTGAATTCCATGTCCCTGGCTTCCCATCGAGGTCTAGTGAGATTGAGGTGAGTCTGATAGCTTTCAATACCAAGCTGGAAATCTTTAACTCTTTGTCTGATGACAAGCCCACGAATCCATTGAGTGACTGCAGAAACAAGCGTTCTTCTTTCAAGTGCAGGAAGGTGATCCAATTTTCCTTGGAGATGAAGCAGGAAAAGATCTTCAAAGTCATTAGGGTGAAGATACATAAAGTCACCCTCGGATATGACATGCTCCCAATAACGTGATCTTCTAAGAACAATCCTTTTCAAGTAATTGTATCCACAGGTAGGAAAGATTTCAACACGAATGACACTTAGAATCCTTTTTCTAGAGTAAGCAGCTTTGGGGTCACCAGCAGCTGTGTGTCTTGCGATGTAGAATTCACGCTTTCTGTACCACCAGTGAGAGATACCAAAGGATGCTGCAACATCATACTTGCACTCTTCATCATACCACATTGTATCTGGCACCATTTGTTCCAAACCAACATTAGTGTAGCGAGCAGCTTTCATCTTGTTGATGGATAGTGTTATTTTGTTGCCAGAGCACAGATACTCAAGGTCATTGTTAAAGAAGAAGTCGGCTTGGAGTGTGAGACGACCTGGGGACCCTCCAAGAGGGAGTGGTTTTCCGTGGTTATAATCAAGGATGTTATCTTCAACTTTATCAGTAAGCATCTTGTGGCATTCTTCCATTTGATATTGTAGGTGCACGATATCAGGATGGAAAGCTTTGACTATCTCGTAGGCGAGAGCCTCTAAATCCTTTGTGGTAATTTTGGATATTCCTTGTTTCTTACAGTACCATTGGATGAATGTACCCATATCTCCTATCTAAGCAAGTAGGGAATTAGCGGGAGGAGGGACAAAGTTATCTGCTACAGCATATGCCCAGTTGTTATCAGGAACAGATTGAGTGTCAGAGGTGATCATCCACTCAGGATCAGGTGAAAGAGACTCTTGTTCTGCTTCATTGTGTTTCCACCATGTGCTAATTACATCATCAGTAACCGTTACAGGGGTGGACGGAGACCCGTCTCTTCGTGTGAATGATTTCTACCATTGATCCCGTTTAGGTTCGTGAGGAACCGTGTCTTCATTGTCATCATCTTCCTTTTCAGCAGACGAGGGGTCTTAGTGAGGAGTTCCAGAATCATAACCCAGATCATGTTCTACAGAGATTGAAGGTGTATATCGGGTTTCAGTAGTAGTCCATGCTTTGTAAATGGCATGTTGGGAAGTCTTGGGTTGACCGGATTCAGTGGTGGAGTCAGGCTGACCCTTCTGAGAGGGAGGTTGTGGTGCGTGAGGTGGCTGCATAGATTGGAAGGTACTTGCAACACCAGACGACCCAGGTGCTCCAGCGGATCCTGAAGGTGGAGGAGGAGGAGGTAGATGAGGAGGATCCTCTGATGGTGGTTTAGGGATGCTTTGCTTACGTTTCTTTCTTATTCGTTCATCAGCCAAGTTTTGTTCCAGCTCATTGGCGTCATCGATCTTCATAGACCTTTCCAGTGACTCATACAACTGTTGGTGTGCCACATGTTCCTTGTAATGATCTGTTTCAAATATTCGTTGCTGTAGCAGATCTTTCATGTCATACGTGGATAAGTCTCTGAATCGTGCTTTGAGTGGTGCATCCATGGCCTTTTTAACAGCAAAGGACACCTGTTCTTCAACAGCTTCACGCACCAAAGTATCAACGTTGGTCAGCTCGAGATTAGAGATTCTGGACGCTTGATGGTGGATGACTTGATGCAGGTTGAGCTTTTGGAGATCTTTAAGAACATCTCGATGCTTCTCAAGTGTAGATTTGATGTCTAGAATTTCAACATTTGCCTTTTCAGCAGTAGATAGTGCCTTAACAACTTGAGTTGACAGGTTCTCAATCGTACTAGGTGGGATGGTGGTAGTGTCTGCAGCAGAGGTGGGATTCGGCATGGTCACTGTGGGTATAGTAGACACATACTGTACAATGGGAACATCTACCATAGAGATGACTTCGCTCTCATTGGTAGGTTTAGAGGTCTCCTTCCCTTCAGGATTGTCATCAGCATCGTGATCCCCAAAAGTGTAATCATGATCTAACTGTTTATATGAGGAGAGAGTTCCTGTCGATGTATCGGGTTCAACAATCAACTTTTGTTCGTTAGATTTCATCTTAAGATTCTCTTGAACCCCAGGGTAGATAGATGCAACAAAGTCATCTTGCAGTGTCGAGTGGGGTTCAGTGGAGGGTCCGAATTCTGGTGGAAGCAAGTCCCAGGAAGATGTATCCCCGGTGGTAGTAACAGGCGTCTTATCTTCCTTCTTAGAGACATTAAGATCAGATTCAGAGTCACTGGATTCGATGAGAGGTTCATGACTCTGTAGTTGCTCCAGTGTATCTTCAGAGGAAACCTCTTTAGGTTTAGATGATTCTAGGGACCGTTTCTTGAATTCGTACCGAGGTTCTTTAAGTTTTGAAGCAGCTGATGAAATATGTAGGAGTGTGTGTGCAGCTTGTTCATCAGTAACAACACTCTTTCCTTTCCCGTCAGTATCTGGTAGTTGCTTAAGTTTCTCAGGTTCCGGCTCATTAATGCTGACACCTGTCAATGGTGGACCAGGAAGTGTCTCACTGGTTTTGAGACTTTCTTTGACAGCCCTTTGAATATCAGCAGCTTCAGTTGGGGACAGTATTTCATGTGGATTGTCATCTAAAACTGTAGCTTTAGCTTTCTTGGGTTTCTTGGACCCGGATTTGCTAACAGTTTTGGTTCTTTTGTGTTTCTTTGTGCCACCAGATGCCATCTCAGTGGTTGAGACTTCTTTGCGTTTCTTTGATGTACCTTTGCTTGTGGTGGTCTTGACGGTGGATTGTTTGCGATACAAAGCAACTTTGTTCAGATAGCTCTTGTAGTAAGGTGCTTCAAGGATATTGTTGGAGACAAGAACTTCGGGTATATCCATTCCAAACACTTCATGATCTGTCCCCTTAGCAACAAACTTGAGGTTTCCCACACAGTGTTCATCGGATGCCAGGTGCACTGAGGATTCAGGTCTAGGGTGTAGATTGTGACATTGTTGTAGATGAAGTATGATCAGCTTAGTAAATCTGATACTCGAAATTAGAGACTTGGATTTCCATTTTTTGCTTTCTTTGTAAGCCTCCAGCTTCATCTTGTCATCTAAGAAGGTATTAATGGAGTGAGCAAATTCCTCCCATATACGTTCAGCGAAGTCAATGTCTTTCCCCTTCACAATACCCCACAGTATTTGCAGTGCAGGGGCACGCAGTCTCTCATGTCCCGATGTCTTCCCAGTGAGACATAAGTTGATAAGCGTGATAAGGACTCTCCAGGGTTGGTACATTTCATTAGTGGACATGGATGAAAGTGTGGTGACCTCATTTGGGTACCCTAGATCATTCACAAACTATAGGAGGGCTTCAGGGTTTGGTGGGGATGAGAAAGGTTTGTTTGGAATGATTGGGTTGATCTGGAGAGCATTCCTGAGCGTTTCTTTATTTATTTTGAACCATTGTTCATCGAGTTGACACCGATAAGTGTTGTTTTCCTTGTTATGAGTCATGGTGTTCCAGAATTGTTGGATGTATATGGATGGAATCGATGAGGAAACCGTGAATGCCTTAAAGAAAGATGTGTTTTCAAGATATCCACGACAATCTTGTAGGTGGGATTGTTATGAGGTTTATCTATGTCAATGTAGAGATTGCTCTTCCCAATAGATACCCATTCATTGTGTGGCAATATCTCATCATCTGTGCGAGTGGGAGGTGGTGTAACTGACTCCAACTCAGTAGGAATATTAGCATCCGCCATTTATCTGGACAACCACTATAACACACCACAATAGACACACATGTATAGTTAGTGGTTAGACGGGTCATCAATAAGAGATACTTAAACAATGACAAGAGAGAGCAGCAGAGCATGAAACGTGACTTGTAAGTAGTGCATACAACGATTGAGAATACTAAGCACATATCCCAGATTGATGACACTTGAGTCACAGAATACATACATGCCACTAACCATCACACACCCATTAAGTGCAGCATATTCATAACATGTATATCCACATAACAATGAGACATATCTGGGTAAGACCACAGATAGCAACACATGATTCAAGACAACACGCACTTTGGAATTTCACTCAACTAGCAAACAACCAGAAGAAAAACAAACTCGTATTAACATGCAAGCATTAATATCACTCAATGCGCAATTTATGAAGCAACACGCTGTCACGACTTATGGTCAACTCACTACTCATCAATTGAGATCATCACGCTAATAGGAGTAGAAGTCAACACGCTATCAGTAAAATCTGTCAACTCGCTATTCTGTGTTACATCAACTCGCTAATGGGATAGGAAGTCAACTCGCTATGCAGTGTTTCATCAACACGCTAATGGGATAAGTAGTCAACTCGCTATCCTGAATTGATCCAACTCTCTACCACGAAATCTTATCAACTCGCTAACAAGAAGTCTCATCAACTCGCTACTTAGAAATCTTATCAACTCGCTACCAAGAAATTACACCAACTCGCTATAATGAATATTGGTCAACTCGCTATACTGATGAGTCAGTCAACACGCTACCAGTAATTAGATCAACTCGCTACCAAGAAATCTCATCAACTCGCTACCAAGAAATTTTGCCAACTCGCTATGATGAACTTATACAAATTCCAATCAACATTTCACCTACGCAAACTGTTAGGAATACAAATATTCCTGTAAAAGTCTCGGTCACCTAATGATTGTAATAGCATTAAGTTAGCTCGTAGTTAGTTTATTTATTAGTTAGATTGTTTAGTTTAAGTAACACCGTGGAAGAAGGAACGGGTCTTCACCCACTGTATGCCTGATCCACAGCCCGGGAGTGGGCGTTATATTGTAACTATAAATACCCCTCTCCACATGTGGAGAGGGTTGGACCTTTCATACATTTTTAATCTAACCTTTACCTTTTTCTTTCAAGGTTCCACTCTTTCTCTCCTCTCCTCCATTTCTACGCCTAACTCACCACCACTTGAACATGTTTCCAACTTAATTAGTATTCTACAATTGGTATCAGAGCCAAGGTTTCATCTTAGGGCCTTGTAGAATCGAATTTGATGATTTTTTGAGTGGTTTTGTGAGTTTGGTGCAACTTTCTTGGAAAACATCTTGGTCTCATCCCTCTTGTGTGGTTATACATGTTTGTGATGTCCTTTTATGTTCATTTGTGTTTGTGGAACATTGTAGTGTAGAGTGTATTACAATATCATCAAGATATTTGAAGCTTGGAATTGTTTTTAGGCGAATTTCTAGGTTGCGGTTAAGTCCACTGTTCCATTGCCTGGTTGCGATTAAGTCCTGAAATCTGCGTTTGGATTGCTGCGTTTACTATTTCGGGAATACAAACAAAACGCAACGAAAGTGACAGTTTTGGACTTTTGTCTCTGCGGTTAGATTCTGCGGTTAAGTCTTCCTCAGCTTGCTTATTGCGTCTAGGTTCTGCGGTTAAATATTTTGCGTTTGGTTCTAAGCACTGCGGTTAGTTTCTCTGCGGTTAAGTGTGTTGCGGTCAACTCATTACGGTTAACTTTTCCTGCGGTTAGTTATAATCTGCGGTTAGTGTCTTGCGGTTAGTATTATTGGTCTGCGGTTCGTGTAGGTTGCGGTTAGTTCATATTGCGACTGGATTTTGTTGCGGTTTGGTATAACTTGCGATTAGTACTCTGCGGTTAGTATCTCTGGCCTGCGGTTTGCTCTGGTTGCGGTTAGCTCATACTGCGGTTGGATTGTGTTCTGCGGTTTGGTCAAGTTGTGGTTAAGTTGCGGTTGGTTTTTATTGTGGTTAAGTTGTGGTTAACTTATTTGTGATGTCGACTTCTTCCGATGACATTCAAGCTGCGGGGTCTGACACCCGACCTCCGATGTTGGACAGAACTGACTATGAATCATGGGCTCAAAGGATACGGCTGTACTGTCTAGGTAAAGATAATGGGGTTAACATTCTGAAATCCATTGATGAGGGACCCTTTCAAGTGGGTACTACTAGAGACACGATTTCAGAAGCAACTGATCAATCACCGGCTGTGCTTGGTCCTAATAGATCTCGCACTTACAATGAGCTGTCTGAAGAAGAAAAGAAACGCTATGATGCTGACATTAGAGCATCTAATATCATCATTCAAGGTCTTCCCAAAGATGTCTACAAACTGATCAACTTCAACATTGAAGCAAAGGCGGTCTGGGATAATGTCAAAATGCTTCTTGCAGGGTCTGAGTTAACAAAAGAAGATCGTGAGTCACAGCTTTACGATGAATTTGAGCATTTCAAAATGAATCCAGGGGAAAGTATCACTGACTATTATGTCAGATTTCACAAGCTGGTCAATGACATGAGAGCTATCAAGATGACAATGCCCAACATACAGCTCAATTCAAAATTCGTGAACAACATGGCACCGGAATGGGATAGGTTTGTCACGGCTGTGAAGCTCAACAAGGGTCTCAGGCACACCAATCATGAACAGCTGTATGCGTATCTCCAGCAACATGAGAAACATGCAGCTTATGATCGGGTAATGCGAGAAAAGCTCAATCCGTCTGCAACAAATGAATCTCTTGCCTTTGTCTCCAATGTTCAACAACCTAATCAAACCTCTAAAGATCAAGTTCAACCATCACAATCATCCTCCAGGTCTACCCCAACCATCAGTCAATCATCAACTCCCTCACCATCTACATTGAATACTCAACTTGATTCTGGGTATTCTCACACTGACATGATGATTGATAATCTCTCCAACCAAGTGTCTTTACTGGTCCAACAGTTCAGGGCTGCACTCCCATCTACTAACAACCAGCTCCGAATCTCATCTAATCCACGTAATCAGGCAGTCATTGAAGATGGTCGGGTAGTGGTGCAGAATGTGCAGGGAAGACAGAACTTCAACCAAAGAAATGCTGGTAGAGAGAATGGGCAGTACAGAGTTGGGAATGCTCTTCAAGCACAAGCTAAGCAACCAAAATGCTACAACTGCGGAGGGTTGGGCCACATTGCTAGGAATTGCACTCTCCCAAAACGTCCCCAAAACTCTGAGTACTTCAAAGACAAGATGCTGCTAATGCAGGCACAAGAAAATGGGACTGTGTTGGATGAAGAAGCTTTGCTCTTTCTGGCTGGTAATGATGGGAACACCTTTGACGCTGATGTGGATGATCAACCTGTTCAGGACATGGCTCTTAATGATCCGAATATCTTTCAAGTTGAAGAGTGTGATGCATTTGACTCAGACGTGGATGATGAACCAACTGCTCAAACAATCTTCATGGCTAATCTGTCTGCAGCCGCATCCTCTTCACAGCATCCTGATTCATCCATCACTTCTGCTATCTCTGAGGTACCAACATCTTCTATACATGATCTGAATGATTCTGCACCTGTAAAGGGGGCATGTGGCTCTGTACAACTCAAGAATATTGTCAACACAGACATCACAAATATGGGTAATACCAATAATATCCCATATGAAATGTATGTGAATGACAATGGAACCCAAGTTGTACCGAGTGACATGCCGTCTAGTGATTTTAGTAACCATGAGATGTATGAGCACTCTATATACAACCCTGATGATTCTCTGATCACTAGAATTAACACCCTTAAGGATCAAGTAAACATTTATGAGCAGCGTGCTAAATTTGAGTTGAATGAACGTGAGCAGAAAATGGAATGGCAACTGCGTACTTACATATCTGAAAATAATTCCAAACAAGAATCATTAAAAAGGGAACTAGTTTCTTTAAAGAGCCAATTGAATCAAACAGTCAAACAAAAACTTGAGGTTCAAAAAGGTTTGACTACAATCAAACAAGAATTCAAGGATAAAGAAACTAAACTTCTAAATGACTTCTCAAAATTAAAAACGTTAAAAAATAAATTGGAAGATAAGTTGTACACACAGGGCCAAACCATTCAATCTGCTCAAATGTTGGAAAGCCACAGGAAGTTAAGTGATGAATTTAGTGAACATGATGCCTCCAAACCCAAAGCAAGATTCCTTAAAATAGGTCTAGGTGCACAACCTGCATTATATGATGCAAAAACTATGCTTGAACCTAACCATGCACCTCCCGATACTCGATCCTATGACCACATCAATGAGGCAGAGGATAGAACTAGGGCAAAACTTGCTGAACGGTTAAAGGATCCTAAATGCATTGCTAAGAATCTCGTGTTTCACTATGACTATGCCAATGACAATCACACTGCAATTTTTGTTCCTCAAAAGAGAATTTGTCCTGAAAAAGTGTTTTGGAATATTGATATTGAGAAATTGCAAGCTGAAAGAGTTGTAGGCAACACACGCACTATGTTTAGAATTGCTCACCCAACTACCTATCCCCTGAACACACCTAGTCATCTTGTCCCTCTCACTCTTCCCACACAATGTAATACTCTAATTGGGCTGTATGTACTTGGTCAATTGTTCAATGACTTTGAGAAAACCTGTAAAATAAGAATTACACCTACAGGGATAACAGAAGGGGAAAGGGGTTTTGAGCAAACAAAACAGTGTTACCTAACTGAAGTTATGCCATTTTTTAAACTTCTAAAAGAACATTTTGAGGGACTTAAAAACACCATTAATGATGATGTGAGTCAAATGAAAAAGGTTTTTGATGAAGTGAAAAGTGAGGGTAACCAACTTGCTATTGATCTAAAACACAGTGAAATTGACAGGAAAAACATTCTCATCATGAATGATAATTTGATTGCTAACTGCATTGCTAAAGATGTGTTTTATACTGTTACCGACTCTGCGCTATCTGCTCGACAATTTCATGAAATGTCAGTTACTCTGAATGTCTTCCAAAATCGTGTGATTGAGCTTGAGGGGGAGAATTACAAACTTATTCAAAAAATTCAAAACGATGATCATGATAACATGGTCAGGAATTTCTCAAAACTAGAAGTTGATAACTTGAACCTACAATTAAAATATCAACATCTAGAAGAAAGTATAAAAATATCAAATGCCAAGATATCTTCGGATGTTCCTGAATTTGATACATGTTTTGAATTGGCCAAAAAGGATGAAGTAATTCAAGCTCACTCTAACACGATTCGGAAGTTGAAGGTCCAAATTGCACAATTAAAATCGAACAGAAGCGATGTGATCAATACCAATTACCAGAAGTCTATGGATTCTCAAAATTTTCAAAAACAGGGCATTATCAATGAACTACAACATGAAAATGAGTGGCTTCGTGCTGAAATGTCCAACGCTAAACAACGTTATAAAGAATTGTTTGAGTCAATCAAAACAACACGTGACCAAAACAATGAGAAAGTCACTTCTTTGTTAAATGAAATTGAGAATCTAAAGACCATGGTAAAGGGTAAAATGCCCGTTGTTTCATGTGATCATGCAATGTCCAAGATACCTGCTTGTAATAAATATGCGTGCGATGCTGTGAATGTTTCTCTTCCCCTTAGGAACAATAAGTTAGTTCATAATAACTATCTTAGAAATCTTAAGGATTGTCTGGCCTTACTTAGAGAAACCATTGAAGATGAGAGGATTGCTAAACCACTTGATGATGGTATTATTGGTGCGTGCTTTCTCACTAATAGGGCCCAGGAATTGTTAGAATATACCATAGGATCATGCCCCAAGAATGATACCAAGTCGGATAGAACAACTGCCTTGCACCCTCTCAGTGGCAACAAGCATGTCACAGTTGATTTTCCTCAAATCATGCCTCAATCCTCCATCTTGATCACCAATAAACAAGTAGCTACTAATCAGACTAATGTTCCCATTATTGCTTCTACAGGAGTAAAAGGTGTATCTTATGCTAGCAAGTCACAGCCTAAGAGCAATACAAAGAATGATAGGACTTTGCCAGCTAAGAGCTCACTTGTGAAGGAAGTAGAAGAGTCATCTAGGAACAATAAAGTGTTGCTTAGTAAAAGGAATCGAGTTATTTCAAACTTTTGTGTGAACAATGATGTAACTAATTCGAATTCTGATGCTATTTGTAAGACATGTAACAAATGCTTATTTTATGGTAATCATGATACATGTGCTGTGCCTTTTCTTAAATCTATTATACGATCACCAGATATGAATGTTTCTAGTGTTAAACAAGCAAAACAAGTCTGGAATAAAACAGGAAAAGTGTTCACTAATGTTGGTTATCAATGGAGACCCACTGGAAGGATATTCACTCCGAGGAAAATGTGCCCAGTAACTAGGACTACCAACTCTAGAGATATGCCTATTAGGAAGTGGAGACCTACTGGTAGACTATTTCCTATAGAAGCAATAGATACCACCTCTAGTCCTAGTGCATCAAAATGTGAACACTTCAGTGAGAAACCTGTTACTTATGATAATCCAATATTTGTGTGTTCTAACCAAATGGACCCCAATTGTGTGTGGGGCTCCAGCTTTTTCAGTTATCCACGATTGTCTGGTTTCAAATGCAGGTCGTACAAATCGTCCTTTGGTATTTGGACTCAGGCTGCTCAAAACATATGACTGGTGATCGCTCAAGGCTCAAGAATTTCGTGGAAAAATTTATTGGTACGGTTAGGTTTGGGAATGACCATTTTGGGTCTATAATGGGTTATGGTGATTATGTCTTTGGAGACAGTGTCATATCCAGAGTATACTACGTGGAAGGTCTCGGGCACAATCTATTTTCTGTTGGTCAATTCTGTGACTCAGATCTCGAAGTCGCCTTCAGAAAGCACACCTGTTTTGTTAGAGAATTAGATGGTGTTGATCTTCTCAAGGGGAGTCGGGGCACTAATCTTTACACAATCTCCATCGAAGATATGCTACGGTCCTCTCCAATTTGTCTGCTCTCTAAAGCATCCAAGAACAAGTCATGGTTGTGGCATCGACGTTTAAACCATTTGAACTTCGGTACCATCAATGAACTTACGCGAAAGGATCTTGTTCGAGGCTTGCCCAGACTCAAGTATGAAAAAGATCATCTGTGTTCCGCCTGTCAAATGGGCAAAAGCAAAAAGCATACCCATAAACCCAAAACCGTCAATTCTATCATGGAAGTTCTTCATACCCTTCATATGGATCTTTGTGGACCAATGAGGATTCAAAGTATCAATGGAAAGAAATATGTGCTGGTTATTGTTGATGATCACTCTCGATTCACATGGGTGAAGTTTCTACGATCAAAAGATGAAACTCCTGAAACCATCATCAAACTCATCAAGATGTTGCAAGTCCGTCTCAACAAAATAGTTAGAGTCGTTCGTACTGATAATGGAACAGAATTTGTGAACAGACAACTTACTCTATTTTATGAAGGTGTCGGGATTAGTCATCAAAAGAGCATACCCAGAACTCCTCAACAAAATGGAGTTGTAGAAAGACGCAATCGCACCTTAGTTGAAGCTGCTAGGACCATGCTCATCTTTTCCAAAGCTCCTCTATTTCTTTGGGCTGAGGCAATTGCCACCGCATGTTACACTCAGAACCGATCCTTGATACATCCCCTCCACTGCAAAACTCCCTATGAACTGGTCCATGGCAGAAAACCCGACCTTTCGTTTCTTCGAGTGTTTGGTGCACTATGTTATCCTACGAATGACAGTGAAGACCTTGGGAAACTCAAGGCCAAGGCCGACATTGGTTTCTTCGTTGGCTATGCTCCAGAGCGAAAGGGGTACCGAATCTACAACAAACGTACCAGAGATATAATGGAAACAATCCACGTTACTTTCGATGAGCTGACTGAGCACCCGGTTCCTGGACAATCAAGTTCTGGACCCGTACCTAACCTTTTGTCCCCTGGACCAATTAGTTCCAGGCTTGTACAGAATTCCATTCCTGCTGCTCCTTTTGTACCCCCTACGAGTGAAGTTTGGAAGAAATTGTTTGACCCAATGTTTGATGAATACTTTGAGCCTCAACAGATGAATGCTCCCGAAGCTACAATGGTTCAACCACCAGATGGGGTGGTGAATGATCAAGATTACCTTAACGGTCCATCCACTTCATTGTCATGGGATTCTGAAGCCCCCGCCATCAGTCAATCGGTCAGCACGTCCAATGTCCAACCTTCACTTGCACATCGAGCGGCAAATGTAGATAATTCATCTGAAGTTAATCCTCTTGCTCCACCTAATAATGAGCCATTTGTTAATATCTTTGCCCCAGAACCATCAAATGAAACAACATCCTCTGATGAATCTAATACGGCTACCTCAGTTCCACATCTTCAACCCCATGAATACCTTCGAAAATGGACCAATGATCATCCTATTGACAACATCATTGGGAACCCCTCACGTCCAGTATCAACCCGCAAGCAACTTGCAACTGACGCATTATGGTGTTTCTTCAATTCTGTTCTCTCTAAAGCTGAACCAAAAAGCGTCAAGGATGCAATGTCTAAACACTCATGGTTCACTGCTATGGTGGACGAGATTCATGAATTTGACCGACTGGACGTCTGGGAACTAGTACCACCTCCCGAGTGTGCTATGATCATTGCTCTCAAATGGATATTCAAGGTCAAACTTGATGAGCATGGAGATGTTCTGAAAAACAAAGCTAGGCTCGTGGCAAAAGGATATCGACAAGAAGAAGGTATTGACTTTGAAGAATCCTTCGCCCCAGTTGCTAGAATAGAAGCCATAAGGATCTTTCTCGCTAATGCTGCAAGTCAAAACATGGTGGTTTATCAAATGGATGTCAAGACCGCATTCTTAAATGGGGATCTGAAAGAGGTGGTGTATGTATCTCAACCCGAAGGTTTTGTGGATCCAGAACGCCCTAATCACGTGTATCGATTAAAGAAGGCTTTATATGGGCTTAAACAAGCACCCAGGGCGTGGTACGACACCTTGTCCAAATTTCTTCTGGCCAACAAATTTTCCAAAGGCGTTGTTGATCCTACCCTCTTTACCAGAAAAACAGGCAAACACCTTCTACATGTACAAATCTACGTCGATGACATCATCTTTGCCTCGTCTGATCCCTCAGAATGTGATCGTTTCTCTCAAGAGATGAGCTCCGAATTCCAAATGTCTATGATGGGTCAAATGTCATTCTTTCTAGGACTGCAAATTTCTCAAAACCCCAGTGGCATATTCATCAATCAATCCAAATACGCCAATGAAACGTTGAAGAAATTTGGATTCGACTCCAGTGATTCAGTTGATACTCCTATGATTGAACGTTCAAAGCTTGACGAAGATGATGTAGGAATTCCGGTCGATCAAACCATGTATCGAAGCATGATTGGATCATTAATGTACCTTACTGCAAGCAGACCCGACCTTCTGTTCGCAGTTTGTATTTGTGCCCGGTATCAATCCAAACCCACCAAGAAACATTTGGAAGCTGTCAAGAGAGTCTTTCGATACCTTAAAGGAACTATCCACATGGGCCTTTGGTACCCTAAAGAAACTTCTATGGCTCTCACAGCATATTCGGATGCTGATCATGCTGGATGTCAAGACACTCGTCGCAGTACATCTGGGGGCACGCAGTTTTTAGGAAATAAGTTAGTCAGTTGGTCTTCAAAGAAACAAATGAGTACATCCATCTCCTCCACTGAAGCTGAATACATTGCCATGTCATCATGCTGTGCTCAGATCCTCTGGATGCGATCTCAACTTTCTGACTATGGGCTTATTTGCAATAAGGTTCCTATGTACTGTGACAACAAAAGTGCAATTGCACTCTGCTGCAACAATGTCCAGCATTCAAGAACTAAACACATTGACATTCGACATCACTTCATCAGGGAACAAGTTGAGAAAGGAATTGTGGAACTTTACTTTGTGAGGACTGAGTTCCAACTAGCCGATATCTTCACCAAAGCACTTTCTAGGGAACGATTTCAATTCATCCTCCCACGCCTTGGTATGAAGAGTCTCACACCTGAGGATCTCAAATGTCTACAAGAAGATCAAGAGGAGTAAAGGGGTTGCTTCACATATCCTTGTATAGTATCAATAAAAAAAAAAAAAAAAAAAAAAAAAAAAAATTTACAAAAATTTCAAAAATATTCTTCTCACGACATGTCTCTTGTGTAATCAATAGTATGTACGATTCTAGAAATGTCATTCAACAATGACACGGAATCATACATATGCTTGAGCAAGAGTTTTTCGGTTTCAAATAAAGTTCTTTTCAAAAACATGTCGTGTCTCAAAACATTCTTTAATTATGGCTTGCAGTCATTTCAGGCTGCAACCCGGTCTTAAAAAATTATGGCTTGCAGTCATTTCAGGCTGCAACCCGGTCTTAAAAAATTATGGTTTGTAGTCATTTCAGGCTACAACCCGGACTTAAAATTATGGCTTGCTATTACTTCAGATAGCAACCCGGTTTTCAAAATGAGGAAAACACGTCGCCAAAAAGACGGTTGTTCCTAACAAAGGGTGCCGTTCTTCCGAGCGTGAATTACTTTATATTCATGCACCCTCGATCTAATGTACGCTTCAGTGCATTACTTCTTGATAAAGAAGAGAAATCTTCTTTTTATCGCCAAACACTTTCCCTTCTATGATTTTTCCGGAAAGTGTTTGTGCAAAACTTGGTGGTACCATGAAATTTTGAATGAAAATCAAATTGAACTCAAAGGTTTGATAAAATTTTCACTCAATCAATGACGTTAATAGTTTATGAACTTATTTATGCTTTAACATCCGTCATTGATTGAGGGGGAGAGTGATTTCTCAAAATTTTATGTATCATCAAAACTCCCCACACTTCGTACATAAAACAATGCAACAAAAAGATTTGTGATGGTTATGTGTCAGAATGTGTAAATTTTCAAAGAGTTTTCGTAAAACCTTCGAATATTTTGATAACTCTTCAAATCTGACACATAACAACCTCCCTCATAGTTTGAGGGGGAGCAAGAAAAAGTTCTGTTTATCAGACAATATAAAAAAATTAACCGCATTTCTCTCCCAAACGTTTTCTAACTTATTTAAATCAATTGAGATCAAAAATCTCGAAAGATTTGAAATTTTTGATCGGGGGAGAGAATGTGATTTAAATATGAAATCTGATAATCAAATGTGATCTTTAAGACTCATAAAAGGCTCCCACATATGTGCTAAACACTTTCGAATATCGATGCACATATTAAGGGGGAGCAAAAGGCGTTTGTGGAAGTTATACCAAAGACCGACCATTTATCTTTATGCATGGAGTTATAAGGTTGGTTAAGGTTAGGTATAAGTTCCCATGATCCACCAGAACCGGAAGGATCTTCCCAGGGACAATCCATAGATAGATTAGAAGTCCTTAGGAATGATTATGAAAAAAGGAGCAAAGTGAGAAAGGGAAGAGTGCGGACTGAGATAGAGCTAGGACTGGAACAAACCCAACAAGGTTCTAGTGATGAAGTCTCGGTAAGCACTGAAGGGGTTGAAGAATTAAAAAGAAATGAAATGAGAAAGGGTGAAAAGAAATAGCCCTCCATATATTCAACCTTAGGGCAGAAACCGGGTTCAATTCATAATCTACTGGCGGTTACTAAGGTAACACCGGTATTGAAGACAAGACGTCATGGACCCAGTGACGCACTGCACTAAAACTTCCCAACCACTCAAGTTCTCTTAAAAGAGCTTGTTTCATTCTCACGGGGAACCCTGTGCAATGTATCGACCGCTCATTGCGAGCTATGTTGATACCTAAAACAGGAGACGCCTCCCCAGTCTCCAGGAGCGGATCAAAATGCACTATCGAGTCTAGAGCCAAAGAGATCATCCATAAATCTCGTTAGGACACACTTCCAAATATGCTTATTGTTTCACACAATGTGGAAAATAAGGTAAAATATTTAGAGTCCTACGCATTATCCTTGTGGTATTGCCAGAACATCCGAGTGATATGTAAATATTCACAATGACGATGGAAATCCTTCTAGAGCAAACATCACTCAAGCTCTTGGTAGGTGACATGTGAGATCCATCTTGGATCGATGATCAAGTGACAACTGGAAAGCAACAATGGTGCGATTCATAATTGAATCAAACTTGTTCCAGGATATGGATTGACGGATACTTTTGCCTAAACCTCTCAATGTGCTCACCAACTTATCTTTCGAGCACATTGATTGTGTAACATCTTTCAAACAAAAGTATTTTTGATGGAAATGTGATTCAAAGTATAAAACTCTCGTCGTGTCTTAAAAATGTTTATCACATGACACGCGAGTGATTTCTATAAATCAATTTCTCATCAATCCGTGAATATTTATTCACCGATTCACTCTATCGTGCTGTCTGCTTTGAGACGTTCCGGTATGAGAACATGCTAAGTATGAAGATTCCGAAGTGGATTCTTTGGAAAATTCATTACTACAAGCTGGAAATTCCTGTCAAGGAGAGTCCTCTTTAAAAGAGACTCTACCTGATCACAGGTCGGTTTTCACAAAACCGGAGGGTAGTCTGTCCTCGCAGAACGAATGACAAAGCCATATTCGTTCTCTATCTTTAGTGCTAACTGTTTTAGTTCAGGGACACATATAAAGATGGCGTTGATGGCTCCAGTTTCCAGCTGAATCGGATCAATCCATACCTCATGCTCACACATCCACCACACAATCAATGAAGATGAGAGACTTGCTACAACAAAATGTTGAGAGACTACCAACAACGTTTCCGCAACTCTGATGAAAAAGTCTCCCGATCCACAAATCTAAAGTCAAGTCTCCTGATCTAGAAGGGTGTGAGCATGATGGTCCTTAGTCACTACATCACATGAAGGCAATACAACTATGGATGAGCTTGGAGATTTACTTTGGTTGATGATCTCAAAGGAAGCTCAAAGATCACATATCTCAAAGGAATTCAAAATCACAAGTTCGTTGCTTGAAGTACAAAGTGTGAAGTAAAGTGAAGAATCAGATCCTACGAGCTACAGAGACGTAAGAATGCTTGAAGACCAAAGAGCTTAATTTCAAAGGTGACCTCGCTTAGGGGGAGATTGTTAGGAATATAAATATTCCTGTAAAAGTCTCGGTCACCTAATGATTGTAATAGCATTAAGTTAGCTCGTAGTTAGTTTATTTATTAGTTAGATTGTTTAGTTTAAGTAACACCGTGGAAGAAGGAACGGGTCTTCACCCACTGTATGCCTGATCCACAGCCCGGGAGTGGGCGTTATATTGTAACTATAAATACCCCTCTCCACATGTGGAGAGGGTTGGACCTTTCATACATTTTTAATCTAACCTTTACCTTTTTCTTTCAAGGTTCCACTCTTTCTCTCCTCTCCTCCATTTCTACGCCTAACTCACCACCACTTGAACATGTTTCCAACTTAATTAGTATTCTACACAAACAATCTAGCTAACAGGATCATCACAAACGTATTCATCACAATATTGACTACATTTTCACCCGCAACACAAATAATTCGAGAGGCACAATATAGGGCAAAATCACTAGGTATACATATACGCAGAGATAATCAAGGAGCAAAATGTGGGATAGTATCATACCAAATAAACAAGTAAAAACCCAGCACAAATCACACAACAACGAGCACACACCACTTAATCACCAATCGCAGGAAGGGGACGACCTAAGTATAAAAATATGACCGCTTAATCAAGTGTTACATGATCAGGTAATAAGTATAACACAAGAATAAGATCAAAACCTGATAGAGCAACACGAAAAGGAATAAAAAAAAGAGCAAGAGGGGGGGGCAGCGGGTTGGAAAGATTGGAGAGACAAACACAACTCGCTTTTAATCTTATAAATATATATACCCCTTTTTAACTTTTAAAAAATGATAAAAACAGACCCTCTACTTAATTGTATTCCTTTTATCTTACACCAAATGACCTATCAGCCCCTCTACTTACAAACGACTCAACTAAAACATATAAGAATAATTTAATCATGACCAGAAACCACGATTGCACAAATAAAATCATGACCAGATATTAACACTACAGATGCATAAATATACCACATATTAACACCACAGATGCATAAGACAAGAACCATGCATATTACAGAAAAATACTCTCCCCCTCAATCAATTACCGTAGTGTAAAACCTACACAGAGGTTGTTGATTGAATGAAGGATGCATGAGTATTAAGTGAAAGAGTGGGTCGCTATCAGAGATAATAGCAAGCCATGATGGCAGGTTTTCAACTTCTGTTCGAACTTCATTTAAGAACCCGTGCCATTATTGAATGACATTTCTAGGACCGTAAATGTTATCGATGCCAGAAGACATGCCAATGAAAAAAAAATTTGAAACCACAAGGGTTTATGGGTAATCTATTACTACATTTATTAGTATATGTATATATATATATATATATATATATATATATATATATATATATATATATATATATATATGTGTGTGTGTGTGTGTGTGTGTGTGTACAAAGGATACCGAGTGAACGAGCTCAGTCGTTCTTACACATCACCATCGCTGAAGTCCGAGTCCTGATTAGAGAGTGACCAGGAGTCATCATGCACTTTTCAACATCCTCTGATTGCCTGAATCCCTGTCTCTGTAGAGAGAAGGCATTTAGGTCGCCAAACTTTGAGGTTCTCTGATGGGGATCCTGCATATGGACCAGAAGACCCTAAACCAACATGACAATAGTGCTTGTTTTGATATGAGTTAGTGTTATTAGAGTCCCGTGCAGTGGTGGTCACATAGTAACCATTGGGGTTTACCATAACCCTCATTGGTATCCAACTACACCTAATCATCTTAAAGATTCTACCAGTAGGAACCCACTTAAGGCAAGTTTTGGAGTGCTTATAATCTGATCTACCAAGTCCACAGGAGGACTGCCGTATAGAGAGTGAACTAAGCCCAATGAGATGTTTGTCTTTCCTGATGGGGTTCTTGTGAAGTGACATAACCTTATGATGACATTGTGAAGTGACTGGTTTTGATAATTCTTGTTTAGTATCAATTTGAGGATCACACCTTGATATATTAACCTTGGATCTATTAGAACGAAAAGCAGACAATTGCCTAGTAGATTTGGGTTTTCTATGTGACAGGTTCAAAGGTGCTTGCACAGTGGAAGAGTTATCAAACTTAGTGTTCATATTTTTCATGTTCAGTTTGCACAATTCATGTTTTAATGTGGTAATCTCGAGATTTTTCTTCTGCTGTTTAGTATTGACCTCATCATTTTGTGCAATCAAAGACTTTGTGTGTGCAACAGTTTTAGATTTCTCATCTTTGATAAATTCATTAAGAGTTTTTCTGTGTCTTTTCAAAGATTCATTTTCATTCTGCAACACTTTTACCTTGTGTACTAGCTCAGCATAATTTTTTGAGTCAGTGTTGATATTGTGTGTGGCATTGACCTTAAGGTTACTACACATGGCATTCATAACATTAATATGTTGCTTGAGGCGGTTGATTGTCTGATCCTTGGTTTCAATTTGAGCTTTTAACTCGTTAATCATGAAATATTCACGAAGTTCAGGTAGTTTTGAATACTTGCGTGGTTGGTTGATTAGAAATTGTTCTTCATTTTGTTACATTGCAATTTCAAGAGAAATGCAGTGCTTTTCTAATTGAGAAAATCTGTTGGACAATTCTTTAAAAACATGCATATCAACCGTTTCATTTGATTTTGTGAGTTTGTTGAAACCAAAGGATTTGACACATCACCTATCGTAGTATCCTGATCACAATTCTCCCAAACAGGATTCGTGTAGATTGAATTAGACGTGACATTATTATCAGTCTCTTTCAGTGGACACGAATCATAGATGGGTAAATCCTGATCAGGATCCTTATCGCAGTTAAAAGCATGAACCTCTGAGGCAGGATGTTGTCCTGTGACCTGTTGATGTGAAGTATTCACCTCATGTGTAGAGAGGATATCGGGAGATTCAATGAAAGTACATTCAGCTGCAGCAGTCTCACTTGTTGATAGGAGGTGTGTACGTTCCTTGATAAACTTCTTGACATTCCCCAAAATCTGAAGTAAAGTGACTCTGAAGGCATCCACATCTAATCCAGTGTGATCAACAAACCATTTACTCGTCATATGAGAGTCATGGTCATACTCCATTGTGAATCTTGAGTCAATGAATGCTTGGAATTACTTAAGAATCACCCCCAATGCAGCAGTACAACTATTACCAGAGAAGTCAGCTTTGTTAATTTGTCGTTGTAGTTGATCTAAGTACAGATTCATGGTGACTGTGAATGATTCAATGTCATGTCCAAAGAGTATCACAAAAGCACGTTGATACCCTCCTGAGTAGCCTGATTTTTCAAAGAGTCTTTCAATGTGGGAGTGAAGTAGCTTGAAGCATTCAGCACCTCCTTCAGAGATTTGAGGTAGTCCAATTGAAATCAGAACAGCATTAGATTGAGTACTTGTCATGATGAGGTGAATAGATAAGACTTAGTAACACAAATTACACAAGTTTGATCAACAACTCGCTACTACTTTCAACAACTCGCTGAACAGGAACCAACTCGCTAGAATGTATCAACTCGCTAATGTGACAACTCGCTAGTAGACAAGTCGCTAATCTGACAAAACGCTGACTGCTCAATTCACTATTCTCAAATCGCTAAAGCCTCAACTCGCTAGAGGTAGTAACTCGCTAATCTGATCAAATCTGTAGTTATGCCAACTCGCTGGTTACTCAACTCGCTAGGCCACAACTCGCTAGACTAATAAGACAGAAACGTAACTATCCAGCATTTTGTCTTAAAGTCCAAAAATAGCAACCCGCCAAACCTCTAACCTCAACTCGCTACAAAAATATGCCAACTCTCTACCAGGAAATACCAACTCGCTAGCAAGAAATAACTTTTGAAATGCCACCAATGTCCACACAAGTGATGAAATGACTAAACCAAGGTAACTACAAGGTGTCTATACTACTTTTAAGCAAGAAAGTACAACAAGAATGCCAAGAGAAACGCCTAACGAGATCAAACAAGTGAGAAAACTACTAAAACCATTCAAACCAAACTAAACTCACAAACCACACTATAAATTCGAGCATACCAACAATCCTAGGATAGAACCATGGCTCTTGATACCAATTGTAATATACTCTAATATAAGAACATGGATGGTTATGTGATTTAGGATGATTAAAGATGTAGTTTCTAGTGAGAAGTTAGAGAGAGAAAGTGAAGGAACCTTGAGAGAAACTTGTGATATATTAGATTGCAAATGAAGGTCCAACCCTTTCCCATGGGTGGGAAAGGGTATATATAGTTACAATGGAAACGCCCCTTGAAACGGGCTGTAGAGCGGGCTGACAGTGGGTAAGAGACCCGACCCGACTCCACAAGTACTAACTAATACTACTCTATATACTAACTAATATGATAATTACTACGAGCTACAATATGCTAAACTATACTCGGGGTGACCGAGTCTTCTTATGAATAATCGTATTCCTAACAAAACAAATAAGCAATAACATGTGTAGTATACTTACCACAAGATTCGCATAAGGACCATATCTTCTGTCTATATCTTCAAGATTGTTATTTATGTTGTCAATGACGTCTATTTCTACTGTCTTCATATTAAAACAGATGAGATAGAAATGATGTGTTTTCTTTCTAATTTGTATCATTGGAAAGAATACCTGAACATATTTTAACAAAATAAACATAGTTTAACAATTTATTATGAACATCACGTAAACAGATGAGGTAGAAATATGAATTCTTACTTACCAAATGAACATCACCTAAATTCTTGAGACGTGCTTGTTGCAAAACAATTTTCATATTCGCATCCATCATTTTTCTTATCCTTTCTTCATCCATTCCAGTTTCAAGCACGCAATGCGGCTGGTTTAATTATTTAACAATTATCAAACATATTATATTTTCAGTTTTCAATTTCTTATAGTGAAGATTTCAATCACTCACCAGCATTGAGGTATTACAATATAGATTTCCAGAACCTGCAAGCTTGTCTCTTTTTAGCTCTTCATAATTTAGTACAACGCTCCAAATGTCAATTAGATTGCAAGCAACTTCAACTCTGGGAAAAAGGCTTTCGAAAAATACCAACTCCATTTCCATGTCTTTTGTTTTAAAAACAATTTCACTAGACAAATAAAAATTTATGTAATAAGAATATAAATTTGATGTAGTTATATTTTTGAAATTTAAAAAATATAAATTTTTTATGCAATAAATTTAAAATATTTCAAGATACCTTCCATCGTTGCTTGTACTCCATATGTATTCAATCACTTTCTTTTCTTCTTCACAAAATTTGATGTTAACATCAACTTTTCTATTGTAAAATGGAGATATAACTAAACTAGAAAACTTTACTTCACGCTTTCCTTCAATATCAATATCTTGTTCCTGAATTCCTACTTTCTTTTTCCCTTTATCAGTTGCTCTTATATCTTGCCCTGATTTACCAGTTGACTTTCTAACCGAAGGTAGTGGAATTTCATTTACTAAAAATTTGTCTCTATATTTTTGTAAAGGCAACCCTTTTTCAGAAGACAATGGCTTTTTGATCAATTTCAACTTCACTTCATTTAATGATTTTGGGATTACTTGATTTTGTTTTTCAGCAACTTTTCTCAAATCACTTACTAAACCTTCTTTTTGCATATTCTCTTGGGTGCACAAAAATGGTCCTTTTCTATTCAATTCATCTTTTGCAGGGGAAAATGGTACTTCCAGAATACTTTTAGCAACTTGATGAACAATACCTTCTAGATCATTTGAAATGGAATCAATTTCTTCTGTAAACATATCATCCAGAATTGCTTCAGCAAACCCAATTTCTGTTTCAAAAGAAATAAGAAAACATATCATTAAGAATATTATGATAACATTCAAAGGAGATGCAGTTTAAATTAAAAGTTGATGCAGTACTTTTAATTGTGATGCAGTAAACAACTACAATAATATGACAACTTTAAAAGAGTTTCAGTTGAAATTTACTGTGATGCAGTAAATAGGTACACTTTTCCCATGTTATGTAGTTGATAATTATTTTATAATTATAAGTTAATATTTTAATACTTGTTTCATAATGTTTTTAACTATGATGCACTAAATAAGTATATGTGATGCAGTATCCAAAAATTAAATTAGAATTCAGGTTATTATAGCAGGATTCAAATTAATGTATTACACATATCCAAAATATGAATTCAAGTTTAGTTAATTTATTACACATATCTACATTTATATCTACACTGATATAAATGTGAATGATGAAGTTTTTGAATTTCATTACTTCCATCATTGGTCCCACCTTGCCCTGTCCCGTTAAGCTCTTGATTTCTACAGTACTATGAAGATCTCTAATTTAAATACAGACTCGGAGCATTGAAGACAACAATGGTAAGATTCTTGTTCTCTACCCAGGCTTTATTTTGCACTCTTTCCTTTTCTTTTGAACGTTTATAAAAAGTTGAAGGAATGATTATTTCTTCTTTTGAAACACTTTTCATGCTGTAAGCACCATCAACAGAATCACCTTCATTATCAACCTCCTTCTCACATTCATAATCGCCTTCAACAACATATCCACTATTATTAACATCATCTTCTAAAATATCAACTTCTCTCTCTGTTTCGGCTTCTGCTTCATTAGTATCAACAACAATATCACCTCCATTATCAACCTCCTTCTCACATTCATAATTTCCTTCAACAACATATCCACTATTATTAACATCATCTTCTAAAATATCAACTTCTCTTTCTGCTTCATCAGTATCTCCATTATTGAAATATTCTCCAAAATTATCTTCATCAGAATCTACTTGAATATCATCCTTCTCACATTTTTCATTTCCTTCAACACAATCTCCATTATTATCTACATTTGAATCTAATTCTGTAAATTTATACAAATCTTTATAGAATGTATTTCTTTCTTCCAGCAACATTTTGATATCCTCAAGATCTGGATATGTTGACAATGCTATCTTCATCCTATCATTAGTATCCAACATCAATTCTTTACTCTTTGCCAAACTATGTGATATATATTCTATCATTTCATGCAGAAAGTAATAATGTGATTATTTTTGTTACTGCGTCATAAACTACTTATATGTCTAACTATGCAGAAAGTATTACCTTTGATGATTTTTTCTTGAACTGTTGAAGTTCTTCATCTTGATTAGTTGTTCCATAAAGTCCATCAGTGAGTTGAAGTTGAGGAGTATAAAGTTGAGGTATTATGTTTTCATCCATCTCCACTGTTAGAATTTTAAGAAAAAAAAATTCAATAACTAATATATTTTTTTATATCATTAATTATTATAAAGATCATATATATATAAGTATACCTGACTGCTGCATCTTGGATTTCTTTTTTTTCAATTTCTTTTTTGGTGTTTCAATAAGTTGCAAACCTTCCAAAATTGGTAGATGTCCAAAACCTACTTTGCTTTCTTCTTTTTCTCTCTTCTTCAACAATTTCGTACTCAATGCTTTAAATGCTGGGACAGTTCTATCCACGATGGTAGTTTCAGAAATCGTTGAATTAACATATATAAGCTACAAAAATCACAAATAAAGAACGAATATTATAATATAAATAAACATAATATAATGATGCTTTGTGGAATAATCAAATAAACTCATAAACTATCAAAAAATACTCTTAAATAATTTGCTTAGTATAACAAACATACCTTTCTGCATATAAAACAGTGATGCAATAAATATATATACAGTGATGCAGTAAATAATCAAATAAACTCATAAACTATCCAAAACTACTTATTCAATAAGTAATATATTAAATCATTTTAAAAGATGTGCTAAGAATTTTTCCCATATAAAACAGTGATGTAGTAAATATATATATACAGTGATGCAATAAATATATATACAGTGATGCAGTAAAAGTTAAACAGTGATGCAGTAAATAATAAACTGTGATTAGGAGGTCATTTAAGCCCGGAATTGACTTTATTTGATCAAATATTCCCTAAATCGTTCCTTTTGTGATTTTAGGTACTTTTGGAGTGAATTCTGGAAAAGGAAGCATTTTGGACGTTTTTGGAGCATAAAAGTGAAGAAAACGGCAAAGTCTTAATTTTCCTTGTTGGGAACAGTACCTGACGGTGTCACAAGATCCTACATGACGGCGTCAAGAGTAAAACAAGAGGTGAAGTGGATAGAGTCCGTGATGATCCAGAGAGTTTTTACACTAGGGGCATGACGGTGTCACCATAGGCCGTCATGGTCCCATTACACGTGACGGCCAGAGAGAATTTACACTTGACGGCGTCAGATCTGGATCTAGGCAATCCGATATTATTATGGGCGGCGAGTTGACGGCGTCAGATATTTCTCCTTGACGCCGTCACGATGGAAAATCTATATATAGTTTTGTAATTTTCATTCATAAGAGAGGACAATTAGAGGGATAACTTGGAGAAACCCTAGCACGATTTTTACTGTATTTTCAAGGGTTTTTACCCTTTGAAATCTTTCATGTTCAATTAAGATAAGTATCCTTTGAATTCGTTCAATATGTCTATGTATTGTTTGAATATATCTTACGCTTGTCTTGATTTTAACATGCTAGGCTATATCTTTTGTGTGTTTGCTTAGATGTAGTGAAACCTAGATGTTGATTATGGGTTGATTGCTTGTTTATAGTTGTTACGGATGAATGATTTCGATGTTAGGCTTAAGAAAACTGGCAGACTTCCATAGGGTAACTTGCTTGAACGTCTTAAGAAGCATGAACCAATGCGTACTAGGTTTTTATGGTTGTATTTAATGCATGAGCGAATTCTAATGATGCCATGTTAGGAGCTTGTTGCAGGCTCGACATAGGAGTGAAGTAGGAGCTTATAGAGTTGGGGAAGTACGTACGCCACCCAACGAATGGTATTAAGGAATACAACCCGTCAATTAAAACAAGGTGTGACAATTCAATAGGTAGAATTGGATAGCTAGCAAGTAGTAACATATCATAGGTAGACATGCTTCACATCCATTGTAGAACCTTAGTTTAGTTTTCTTGCACATTAGTTTAATTAGTTGCTTTTGGGTTAGTTGATTAGCAACTAATTCTGCCCCTCCTTCCAATACCCGAGATTTTTACCTGCTTTTCATAAAATATAAAAACATAAAAAGAATCATCCTTCACCTTTAGACCTAGTTAGATTAATTTCAATCCTAACGACACTATTCCTGCGTTGAACGATCAATCCCCCGGTACTTGTCACTATACTATACTACAACGATCAGGTACACTGCCTGGTGCGGGTTGTAAGCTTCTCGAGATCCCTTGAGAGGTAAAGCCTGGTGCAATTCCCACGCATCAAGTTTATGAGGTGCTAGTGTATGACCTCCGTACTTGTCTTTGGTCTTTAGTTGAATGATTATTTGTTGTAATTACTTTTATATTAGTGTTAAATGACCCCTAACTTGTATTTTGACTAGAATAAAAGTGCATTTGCTTGAGGACAAGCAAATCTCAAGTGTAAGGGTATATGATGAGGCGAAAAATGATCTGTTTTTAGGGGGTCATTTAAGCCCGGAATTGAATTTATTTGATCAAATATTGCCCTAAATCGTTCCTTTTGTGATTTTAGGTACTTTTGGAGTGAATTCTGGAAAAGGAAGCATTTTGAATGTCTTTGGAGCATAAAAGTGAAGAAAATGGCAAAGTCTTAATTTTCCTTGCTGGGAACAGTACCTGACGGCGTCACAAGGTTCTACATGACGGCGTCAAGAGTAAAACAAGAGGTGAAGTGCATAAAGTCTGTGACGGTCCAAAGAGTTTTACACTAAGAGCATGATGGAGTCACCCAAGGCCGTCACTTGTAAAATTAAAGAGTGATGGCCTAGAAGACTTCCTGAAGGCGTCACGTAGGCCGTCACGTGTTAACTTGTCAAAACTGGCGCGCGGAGTAGCTGATATTGTTTTGGTCATAACTTTTGCATACGAACTCGGATTTAGGTGATTCAAAAGCCCACGCGAAGAGGACAATTAGAGGGATAACTTGGAGAAACCCTTGCACGATTTTTACTATATTTTCAAGGGTTTTTACCCTTTGAAACTTTTCATGTTCAATTAAGATAAGTATCCTTTCAATTCATTCAATATGTCTATGTGTTGTTTGAATATATCTTACGCTTGTCTTGATTTTAACATGCCAGGCTAGATCTCTTGTGTGTTTGCTTAGATGTAGTGAAACCTAGATGTTGATTATGGGTTGATTGCTTGTTTATAGTTGTTACGGATGAATGATTTCGATGTTAGGCTTAAGAAAACTGGCAGACTTCCATAGGGTAACTTGCTTGAACGTCTTAAGTAGCATGAACCAATGCGTACTAGGTTTTTATGGTTGTATTTAATGCATGAGCGAATTCTAATGATCCCGTGTTAGGAGATTCTTGCAGGCTCGATATAGGAGTGAAGTAGGAGCTTATAGAGTTGGGGAAGTACGTATGCCACCCCACGATTGGTATTAAGGAATATAACCCGTCATCCACGCAATTGTAACAAACTATCAACCTGTAAAAGATATCTAGGGTGTAATGAAATCTAAGTAAACACAATTTTCCCATTTATTGTTCACACCACTAGTTTAATTAGCTTTATTTACATTTTTGTTATTTTATTTTGATTGCATCTTTAGTTATTGGGTTAGTTGATTAGCAACTAATTCCACCCACTCTTCCAAAACCCGAGATTTTAATTGCTTTTATAAAAATATAAAAATACAAAAAGAATCATCCTTCACCTCTAGACTTAATTTTTAGGCTTTCTAATCCTAGCGACACTATTCCTGAGTTGAACGATCAATCCCCGGTACTTGTCACTATACTATACTACAACGATCAGGTACACTGCCTGGTGGGTGTTGTAAGCTTCTCGAGATCCCTTGAGAGGTAAAGCCTGGTGAAATTCCCACGCATCAAGTTTTTGGCGCCGCAGCCCCGGGAATAGTTATTGCTTAGGTTGGAATTTATTTTGATTATGTCTACTCATTATATTCCTTTTTAGTGATATTTTTATTTTCTTTTTATTAGCTTTCTTGTAGTCTATCTTTTTCTTTGTGCCCTTTGTTTGTAAAACCATTTTCATCTGTCACTATGGCGGATGAAATTCCATTTAGATCATTAACAAATGAGGAACAATTAGTTTACTCGGATAGATTTGCTTCCTGTTGCTCCAATGAATTTTTAATTGATCTTTGATATATACAAGAGGAGATGGGTGTAAAGTTTGATAGGTTTGATGAGTTATGCGCATGTGTGGCCTATATTAAACAATCATTGTTACGATCAATTCCTTTTAGTAAGACCCTTTGGAAAATTTTTGAGGAAAGCCTCCTAACCGTAAACCATGAGTTCAATGAATTGATGGGTTTGTATACATCACAACTTGAAGAAACAATTATGGAGGATTTAGCCAAGCATGATCATATTGAGCAAAAAGACCTAGGTTTTATGATCAATGACTTGGAATCTCAAGGAACACATGATGAGGATATAGATGATATTGAGATAAGGAAGGATGAGGTAAACTTTAGGAATACACACCGCCCGTGACTTACCCGGAAGAAGTAGAAGAAACTTTAGGAATCCCAATGGAGGTAGAACCCTTGGATCAAGCACCACTTAAATAACAATAATGCACTAAAGATGAGTGCATACACGGAAGGCTAAGGCGATTTGGGTGTACATTTAAGTGGGTTGTAACAAATTCTTCCTTTAAGTAAGATGCTTAAAATTAGAAATGAAAAGATAGGCTCGGAGGGGTATACTAGGGGTTTCGTGTACTAAAAATGAGTACAACGCTAAGGTGTGGGAAAAATTAGTTGACTTTACTAGCCAAATAATATGACTTAAATGGTCAAGTAATTATGATACGGGTTTCACAAAAGGGTAATCCTAATTCCTCTTATCATGTAGTAAATCCTACTACACGAATGTAGTCTCACTAGCGGTCTCGAGATGCATCACTAACGCAAGTTCTAGAATCTAAATGCTACCAGTACACTAATAAGCACTAATAGTAAATGTTTTTCCTATCAAATCTAAAGGCGAACCTCACATATTTGGGTGGAAAATTTTTCTGAATAGTACGGTTTTGTGCTAGTCATACAACTCCTATCCATGGGACGCTTGCTAAGGCTAAAGTTTCACTCCTAAATGTTGTAAAAAAATTTAAATTTGGTGCTAAAATTACACTAACAAGTATTTCTCTTAGTTTTATTACACAACTACCATCAAACAAACAAACTCAAGTGCAAGTGTATCCTATAAGGTATCATCATTTACCCTCCCCTTACACTTAGGATGAACATTGTCCCCAATGTTCAATTAAAGAATGTAAAAGTGAAATAGGTAAAAGAATGAAAGCAAATACTCCCCTGATTCGTTCGGTGTGGATAGTGCAGTAACAAGGTTAGATCTTCCTCCAAGAAAATGAACATTCAAAGCTTCCCTTCCATAAATATAAATCATCTTCTTGTCATACATAACCTGTTAAACCTGAGAAAACAAACAAGGCAACCTCGCATAAAATCGGCAGCAATCTATATATACTAACAAATCCTAGAAAACAATGTAAGATATAATGCTTGTGGAATGAATGTTTGCATATTTCCTGGAGTTTATAAAACTAAAGATTTAACAAAAACTTTAAGACTCCGTTAAAAAAAACAAAACTAGCAAACTTTTCAGAATTTTACACATGACGCCGTCAGGAGTTAATTCCTGACGCCGTCAGAAGTGATCTGCAGACATCTTTACGTTAAGTTTCCGGAAAATTTCTGGAAAAACTTATGTCCTACTTCCTGGAAAATCCTGCAAAACATCATTATGACTCGATACAAGCATTTGACTAACAAATACTAATATACATGTCCATTTAAATATTGTGGAGAATCATGATCGATTTTGTTTCTTAAAAACATATTTGGGGTTTCCCCTTACACTTATCTTTTGCGAAATACCTTTGGATGAAGTTAAGACTAAGTCAAACGACAAAATAAAGTATTTTCACCATTTTATTTTTGAAACATGATCTACCAACAATAAAAATAAAGCATGCGTACGGAAACAAATAACAATCAAACAAATAAAAATCACACAAATTAAAAATGAAATCTTAAACAACTCATAATATCAAAATCCTACATGAAAATAAAAATTATCCAGGGCCAACAGGGGCCATACCCTAAACTATTACAAGCCAAATTGTTTCAAATCATACAACCATGAATAAATTGTTCAGAAATCACAAACATCATGACAAATCATTGGGGAGGGGGACCATAGCGGTAGTCATAGCCATGAGGGAGGTGCCCGGTTTACCCATAGGGAGGGTAATCCATCTCGCGACCAGGGAATGGGTCGATCTGTAGCGGGGGCTCAATCTGATCATGGGTGGACAGATGCTGCATCTGGCGGATGGTGTGATCATACATCCAATCAAACCTTTGGTCAGTGGTGGTTCGCCACGCGTCCACCTGACCCATCCAGGCCCCCTGATGTGCCTACCAATCTCCCTGACCCATGTGTCGGTAATAATCCGCAGACCGAACCTCATAATCCCCGTAATGTGGCTGCTGGGGCACACCCTCATCATCAACATCGCCAACACCCGCAGGTCCTCCCACAACGTACCAAGTATAGGAACCATCCCCTAGCTCCATCACAATACTCATCTGCTTGAGGGATTTAGCCCTCCCCACCCTACATGTCCCACAGTCTCTCAGGTACCCCATAATCTCAGGAACAAGGATCCCATAAGAGCGATCCAAACGGGTCACAAACATCCCTCCATACACCTTGTCGATATCCCTCTCCCCTACACTAGTCTTCAAATAACTTGCTACCCAGAATGGGATGTTACAGTATACATCCGCTGAAAACATGGTGTATAGGTAGAACAGATCTGAAGCAGTGACACGGTGCGTGGTGCCATGACGCCCCGACAAACTGTAGGTGATGCACCTGTGGGCTAACCTGATCATGGGGTCCCTGATTGAGGCCGTCCCAGTGGTTGAGGTATATACCCCGTTCCCAATACTCGGCCAAAACATGGAACACCTCAATTTGTTCCTCATCGTCTCCCCATTCAACAACCTCTACATGAAACCTCCCTGAACAGCCTCCTCCTGAGTATATAAACCTAATCTCCACCCAAACTCAGTAACCGAGCACGATCTAAGCTCTCCCCCAATCTAAAGTAAATGGTGGTGCCTCCCATATCTGTCCTAGCCTTAGCCAAATCAAAGCAAAAAGTCGCAAAGAACTCCCTTACTAATTCACTGTAAATTGTCTCCCTCATCCTGAACAATCTTTCCCATTGAGGACCCGTGAATGCATCAGTTTGGATCCTCCCAAGGAAGTCACCCTCAAGACCTTGGGACCTCAAAAATTCCCAATCGATCACTGCCCCAGCATCGATATGGTGACAGAGGAGTTCTGCGTACTTGGTTGTAGCGGCGTCATTATCAAACTCACTCCAACTATGGACCAAGTCACCATAGTTTACACGTTGGGATCTTGACGAACTTCCTCCTTGTTGTCGGGATCGTTTGCTCATTTTCCTGGAAAAAGATGAAATGGAACGAAAATGGTTAGAATGAGAGTTTTACGAAGTCATGCTGTCAGACACATCTGACGCCGTCAGAAGATGAAACCTGACGCCGTCAGATCCAACAAAATTTCATCCATGCAATTACGAGAGAAAAATCAAATTTTAAACTCTAAATCCATGACCCAAACACTCCTTTATGCAGAAAACATGGGTGGGGGGTCAAAAAATCTGTGGTGTGAAATATTTTTCTGCAATTAACTCATGATTCAAATCAACCACTACTACCTAATGATAAACTCATGATTATAAAACACCTAAGGAAGGGCATTATGATTCCTAAAGATGGGTCAATGATAGGGTTTCGGATGATGGGGGTTTTCAAAATTGGTATGTTCTAAGGATAATTTAACGAACAAGGATGAAGAAAAATTACTTATTGATAGTGCGTTTTTGAGTGCGTATCAAATTAATATACAAAGTAGACGTGAGTGGAATTCACGAATCAACCTTTAGGAAAATGAAGACTTGCGAAGACTCGTGAATACAATATATATATGTGATACCGGGTAAGTGATTACCCGGGTCGTGTCCCAACGAGGTGTGAATGGGCAATATCGTAAGATTCGGAGATTAAAATGCTTGTAAGGAATGGTTTTGATTATTTGGAATTGTCGAATTACGCTAAATTTCAAATAACGTATGAAAATTAAAATAGACGAAACTAGAACATGAATTCAAACAAGGAATGAAAAGTTAAACTTAAAATCTACATAAAATACTACGGGAAACATGATAGGGAAATAGGGAACCTCAAAACGTAAGCTAAGTTTAAAAAACGTAAAAGTTACTTTAAAATGAACGCGAGGCGCAAAATAAAAAGTGAATTTAGAGCTACGTAAATCCTACGGGTGCGAAATTAATTTTCCTACGTTCTAAAATGTAAACAAAAATTTTGAGGAATTTTTTTTTTATTTTTTTTTATAATGAATTAAAACTAAAATAGTGAAATAAATGATTTAAAAATAGTAAAACATTTTGCAAAAATATAAAAAATTTATGAAAAATCTATTACTCTAATAAACTACAAAGCTAACTCTATTTTAAATATAAAATAAGAGAAAGCATAACAAGAAAGAATAGCTAGAGCAGATGGGTAAGGGAAGTGTTGGTGTCGTTTGTAATCTGGTGACCAGGGTTCAAACCTGGTCCACCACCTTTTTTTATAAACCAATTTTTTTTCAACTTTTTCTTTTACAAACCACTTAAGCACATAAAAGCAAACTTATTTTATAACTGAAACTTTTTCTGAAAATCAATAAATAAGCAACTAAAAAGGGCATATGGTAACAGTTAACTTGAAAACCAAACTTAAGGGATCTTTTGGATTAAAAGGCTATTAAAAATGAATCTAACAACTAGAATAAGCTACACTAAGGGAGGATTTAAACTAAAGCAACTAAAGGCAATCCTAATAAGTACTAAGGAATGGAAAATAAGCAGTAGCAAAGCCTAAAAAGCACAAAATGGTCTAAACTAATCTAAGGGCTGCAGTAAGAAAATGGGCAGAGGGCCATGTACGAGCTTATGCACAGGCTTGAGAAAAAATCCTAAAAATAAACTAAAAATATAGTCAAATAAACCTACTGGCAAAGATTACTCACACCAAATTTTGGGGCATAAGGTCAAGTAATGAAGAAACAAAAAATACTACACGAAGGGCTGCTGGGCATTAATGTAACAGTATGCAAGTAAGCCAAATTGGGTCAAATGGGTGTTTGCAGCCCAAATTTTTGCTAACACATGAATTGGCAAATGTACTACAAGCTCAAAAACATGCAATCTACACTATGAAATACTTGTAAAACAAAAACCAACCGTTAACTCTAATCCTAACTCACTTAAATTTGCAGAAACAAAAAAAAAAGGAAAGAATTTGGACTGTTGGTTCTGTGACAGATGTTTCCAAATTGCACGAAACAGAGACACAAAGTATCAAGACAGATTAAGACTTATAAACTTTAAGTCCACAGCCCTTTTTCACCAATCCAACAAAATTTACAACAAAAACAGTTTGATGACGCGAAAACTCGACAACTTATTCTATTACTCAGAAGCTTAACGAACCTGCTAAATTCTTACCAAAACGACTAAAGAAACTAAATTAAAACTAATACAAATAAAATTTTTAGCTAAAACTCTTTCCTACTAATAGTTAGCCTAGAATCCAAACACCACTTAGAACCTAACTGATGAGATTTTTAAAGCTATAGACCAACCAATCTGATGAACTCATTAAGAACAGAGTAAGTATGACATAAAAAAAAAGATTTTTAACTAAGATAAATCCTTCATCAAACAGTGACTAGCTAGAATGAAAATTTGGACAAAACTTTAAAATTGAAACTAAGATTTCATTCCACTAAAACTGAGTAATAACGAAATTACAATAAGCTTTTAAACTGAGACTAAAAATTAAAGACTTAAAATAAAAACCTAATAAAATTGACTAAAAACTGACTGCTCTCCAAAATGGGTACAACAACTTCTTTTATACTACTGATAAAAAAAGAGCAAACTTGACTTCTCTCTCTTTGTCTTTTCTTTTTGTGTTTCTTCTGTGAGGGGAGAGTGAGTTTGTGCTTTCTTTGATCACTTCACAACCATGGATATGAAATTGGTCCCCACTTCTTCTCTTCTCAGCCTTTGGATCACTTTTGATCTTGGAGGATTGCCAAGGTGGCATGGGGTATCATGTGACTTGCGTTTGGTATCTCGTGATTCATTTTTGGGAAGGAGACACGGCGCTTTTGAGGAGGCAGGTGGCGTTTTGCAGAAAAGGGAGGTGTGTTTGATATACGGGGTAAAAGGGAGAGTGGGGAGGAAGATGGCATGGAGGTATGCGTTGACTAGGTCAAAAAAAAGGGTGGTATACGTTTTTTTTATAAAACGTTTAGGGTTTGGGTAAAGTTGGTGGTGGGCTGGAAAGGGAATTTGGTGGGCTTGGGGTAAGTTTTGGGCCAAGGGGTTGGATTTTGTTTTGGTTTATAAATAACATGGGATCCCTTTGATATACCAGCTAAACACCACAAGGACCAATCATGTAATACTCTGAAAATTGTGGACTGAATTTGTCGATCATCCAAACTATCACCGAGGTTCAAATTTGCCAAGTCATTAATTCCCAAGGACCATAATTTATAAATTTGCCATTTTAAAAAGCCCGGGGACCTAAATTGCCATTTTGCAAAATTAAGTGACCAAACTTGTAACTTTTTGAAAACTTTTCACCCAAAGATCATTTGTGATGTTTTTTTTTTACTTTTAAAGAGTTTGGGTTGATTTTTCTTAAAAATGACTAACCAGGGACTAGTTTTGTAAAACTTTGAAAGTTAGGGGACTGAAACTGCCAATTATGCAAACTTCGTTCATTTTTCGTTCGTTTTCAATCATTTTGCATTTGAAACATATAAAACACGATCTTTGGGATATTTTCATTATTTGGATGCATTCTTGAGTGTTTTCTCGCGTTTTGGCAGTTAAAATACGGTAAAAATGATGAGTATTTACACACTCATCACTTACCACGTGGAGATTTGTCACGGAAGATGTCGGATTGGATCTTGGAGATTCAGAGGTGGAGCAGCACTTGGGTATGGTTTGTGGGGTATGAGTTGAAAGTGATGGAAATGGGGTTATTATTGCTGAGAATGTGAGGTGACGGCATCCAGAGTAAAATCTAACGCCATCAGATGCCCGTTTTATGAACACTAAGTGGAAATTTCAAATTCAGTCCCTGCACTAATGTTGATAGCTAATCAAAAGTAAAAACTATGAGTAGTCATCCCGTTAGTAAAGTCCACCAGGGTCAAACAATTTGTTACTGTCACGGAGAGAGGCGTGGTTATCAAAAGGGGTGGGCAAAGTTCCAGTTAAGCTGTGATCTTCGCATTGGTCAACGGTGGGTACAAAAAGGAGTCGTTCCATAGAAGTTTTCAAAGCTACGGTGTTTTCGAGGTGCAACCTCTTCACACCAGGTTTAAAACCAAATGAACGTCTCTTGTACAAATTGGGGAGCGTGGTTTGCAAGCTTCCAACGAAGATGTTATGAAATTGCAAGTTCTTTTCCTCCTGAGGACGCTCACAGAAGTAAGGGGTAATTGAGGGTGAAGCACTTGAAAAGGATTTCTCATAATCCTCTTTGTCACACACTAAAGGGATTGGGACTTCAAAGATTTTTTTTATTTTTCTTGGTGTGGATTTTTTCCTGGTCTTTTCCTTAATTCTTGATATGAATTTATCTGCTAAGTCCATAAAAGCATTACAAGTGCTCTCCATGCAAGCTTCTAAGTGTCAAAGTTGTTCTTCCTGATTATTCATGAAGGTTATCATTATCCCTTCGAACTCCTCTTGTCGTGAACGTTCAGGAAAATTGTATTTGCTAATCGCACTCACACATATATCAAGACTCTTTGTGGTTTCAACTGCAGGCATTTCAGCTCTCATCAATTCCTTAACCTGCTTCTCGATATTTCCCAATAGTTGTTCTTGGGTAGCGTTTACGTAATCAAGACTTCCATTACATGAAAACATCGGATCCTCCCATCCTTCTTCTTCGTACTGTGCTAACCCCTCAAGAGTTTTCCAGCATTTATCAATGCTAAGTCTATTTAGCACGCCATTGGCTGCGTAATCTATGGCCCTTCTCATTTGATAATTAACTTTATCGTAAAAGATTTGAATTTGGAGCCATGGTTCAATGCCATGATGAGGGACTTTTTGGAGTAAGTCCTTGTATCGAGTCCATGCTTCATAGAAGGTTTCATCTTGACGTTGTTGGAACATCAAGATATCATTTCTAAGCTTGGTAGTTATCCCCGGTAGGAAAAATTGAGCAAGGAAACGAGTGGTGAGATCATCCCATGAGGTGATGGATCCCGCGGGTAAACGTTCAAGCCATTGACTAGCTTGATCACGTAGAGAGAATTGGAATACGCGTAATCGGGTCGACTCTCTAGTTGTAACATCAAGGTCTATAGAATCTACGATTTTAAGGAAATCCTTGAGATGTTGCTTAGGATCTTCGGAACGAAGTCCATGGAATGCACATCCGCTTTGCACCAACCGGATGGTGTCGGATCGCAAAGGGGACACATTGGCTCCTTGAGTGAGCTCAATAGTGTTTCGATAGCCTTGGTGGCTAGGACGGGAATACTCTCCTAGGGTTCGGGGCCTAAGAGGTTGGTTTGCTAGTGGTGGGTTTTGTGGGTGGCTTTGTTGTGGTGGGTTGATGGGTTCAAAGATGTTACCACCTTCCATGATGTCGGATGGTAAAGATTACGAACAAAGACACGAAGAAAATGACTCGTGTTTATCACTAGGGTTTTTGTGGTATATTGCAAGTGTTGATGAAAGAAGTATGTTGGTGGAATGTTACTTTTATAGGCAAGGAAAGGTATAAGGGTAATTAATGAAGTTCATTGAATTCTACTTGCCTTGGTAGCTTTGGGAATTAATTTGGGAAGGTATTAATTACCACGGGTTGACTTTCAAAGATATTTTGGTCAAACAGTCAACACTAAAGATATTTTGATTGGAAAGTACTTTGTTTAATGTACTGATTGGTTTTACAACTGAAAGTACTGCTCCATATTCTATGGAGAGTACTACTTGGTGATATGAATAAGATACTTCCAATGATTATACTCCCACAGGTGGGTTTCAAACACCTGGAGGAGATGAGGGATTTGAATGTCCTTTGAATAATTATGCTTTGACTAGAAAGTTGGAGAGGATGAAGAAAGCTATGGCTGATCAGACTGCAGAAATCAAGAGTTTAAGAAAGAAGTTCATAAGGTTAAAGAAGTTTGTGTGGCCTCTTGTACAAAATTTTAGGCTTTATGTGAAGGAAAAGAAACAATCTCAAAAGCAAAAGTCTAAATCATCCAAGAAAGCTTTTAAATCCTAGAAAAAGCATAAGCAGTCATCATCTTTCAAATTGGGGAGGAATCAAGATGATAATTTGAATAGAGATGATGCTGGGATTAAATATTCAGAAGATGCTCACCTTTGGCACTATCCAGAAGAACCTTTGAATTTTGTGCCAGAGTAAAAGATTGAAGAGGATGAGCATATTGTACAAGAAGAATTTATTGAGCATGCTGAAGCACAAAATATTCAAAGCACTCACAATCAAAGTACTGATGTTCAAAGTACTGTTGATGAAAGAACTGGTCTGCAAGGTACTGATGAGCAAGGTACTGCTGCTATGAATATTGATGAGATTGGAACTTCTACAGCTGGATTAACAAAGAATTTTGAAGATGAAGCTGGTCCTTCTAATCTCATGCAGCAAGAAGAAGTCAAGGTGCATACAGCAAGTGATGATGAAACTATAGCTCAGATTATGCTTAATTTGGATAGACCTTCAGGAGGTATACATATTTCTGAGCCTGCACAACAAGTTTCTGAATCTTCTTCTGAATCTGAAGAATTAGATCCTAAAGACAAAGGGAAAGGGATCATGAAGCAAAAGAATATTAAGAAGAAAAAGAAGAAATTTACTCTTGCACAGCTTAGAGAAATAAAGATAGCAGAGGATGCAGAGATTGCTAGAAAGCAACAAGCTGAGTATGATGCAGAGTATTTGGAAGAGATAAGTAAGCCAATTACAAGAAAGCCAATGACAATTGCTCAAGAAAGAAACTGGATGATTAGTTTCTTGAAAGGAAGAGGATACAAGAATTTACAAAAATTGAGATATCCAGAAGTGAAAGCTCTATGGGATGAAGTACAAGAGTCTATCAAGAAAGAGTTAGAAAGTTTTTTACCCATGGATGCTGATAAGGAGAAGAAGTTAGAAGATATAAGGAAAGAACAAGTTGAGAAAAGAAAATTGAAGAGGAAGAAAGCAGTTCAAGATGATCAATTGTCAAATAGACTCAAAATGATTCATGAAGATACAATTGATGAACTGAGGAATTATTTCAGAGTGGTTGATTTTGAGAATAAGAAAACAGAAGACTCTGGAAAGAAATCAAAGATTATCTCATTCTCTGTTGTTGAATCAAAAGAAGGGAATTATCTTATGTTCAACAGAGAAGATGGAAGCTTCACAGTATTTAATATGTTATGGGATGTTCTGCATTTTATTACCAGAGAAGATCTATATGATTTATACTTGCAAGTGCAGACATACTATGAAGATATTGAAGCAACAGGAGTGGGATTAATCTTACTTGGAGATTTGATAACCATCTGGGAAACAGAAGAAACAAGTGTTGATACTCTATGGAATGATCAAGAAAATTGGGAAATTACAAGATGGAGATTTTTTGAGTCATCAAGAGTTCATTCACTTGAGATGGAAGATGGTACCATGATTCACATGCTTGCTGAGAGAAGATATCCGTTGATAAGAGAAATTATGCTCAGGATGTTGGATCATGGAATGGAGCTTGAAGATGAATCTAATTTAGCTTTGGATGTGATTAAGCTATTTATCAGGTGGACTAAATCTGAAGAATAATATTGCAAAGTACTGGTATGATTTGTTTTGTATAATAAGTATTTTTTTCAAAGTACTGCAAGACAAACAGTACTTTATCAAAGTACTGCTTGCTGCATAAAACCAGTATAAGTCCTTTGTAAAATAAAATAAAAAGTTTTTGATGTTTAAAGTGAAGTAAATAAAAGGATTTGAAGAGAAACACATGGTGTTAGTATTTATACTGCACAGAAAATGGTAATCAACTCACCATGTTTAACAGACAAGAAAGAGTTTGACTCATCATGAGGGTACGGCTCTGATGTGATAATCAAATCCGTTTTTAGTTGACAATTTACTAAAAATTGTATGGTCTTCAACTCACCATATCTGTAAAAGTGAAGAGTTGGCTAGCCCACAAGAAAAATGGCTTGTGGTAAAGGCTGTGGAAAATCCATTTTTGGTAATTAGTTCACCATGGTTGAGATCAAAGAACTAACTAGTCCAAAAGCAAACGGCTCTTGGTAAAGACTATTCAAATCCGTTGATATCTGATGATTTGCTAAAAATCATATGGTTATCAATGTACCATGGTTGTTCTAACCTAAACATTGGCTACTCCAAAGTTAATGGCTTTGGTAAAGAGACATCAAAATCCATTAATTTTCAATGATTCACCTCTCATAGGTGTTTACACACCTAGAAGTGATGAGAATAGTATGAAACTTTAAAATATTTGATGGACATTTTGCCAAATTGTTGCTGAGTAGCTGTGAAGGTTTATTGCTGAGAAGATATCAACTGATGCTGATAAAGGGTACTTTGACACACATGATAGATAAAAGATAAAGAGATAAAGAAACAATCTTTCTGAATGATTAAGATATTGAAGATCAAAGATAACAAAGAAACTTGAAATCAAGCAAGCGAAGTTCAAGTTAGGGGAGGATTGTTGGGATATAAAAATCAAGGTACTTCTGTATTTTAAAGTACTGATGTGTCAAAGTGCTGCTTGAAGATCAAAGTCAAACATGGTCAAAGTACATTATTCAAAGTACTTCGAAGAGAATAAGGACTTAATTGCAATATTGATTAAAGGATTATTATGTAATATTGTATGAATATTCTAGAATTAGTTAGGGATAATTACTTGTCATTCAAGTATTGTAAATCGACTTAAGGATATCCTTGTGTCTATAAAAGGAGCCTTAAGAAGTATTAGTCGTAATGAGTTTTTTAATATACAAGTTAGAGAAGTCGATATTAGTCAAGTTAGGGTTTGTTAGTGAATCTGTGTAACAAAGCAGGTTCAAGTTTGGTTTAATATAAAAGTTCTTCTTAAGCTTTGTATTAGTAGATTCCGCATACTTTACAAGGCCAAAACAGTGTTTCAATATTAATAGTGTTGAGTTTATTCAATATTGTGAAAAACCTTACAAGCTACAAAGTAGTTTGATCAGAGTATATCGATCCAACACACAACCTTTTTATCCCTCATCGGAATTCCAAGTATTTCAAGAATGAGTTCGCATGTAACCTTAATTTTCCTATTGTTACTTAAGGTCAAAGAGCATTTTTCCAAATCAAAATTTTCTAAAATCCATAACCCTAAAGATGTTGGGGTAGAATTAAATTTGAAATCAGTCTTAAAATTTCCAAATCCCATTTCATCTAAAGCTTTCATTTGAGCATTAGTATTATTATCAATAATCTTTTTCAAATTTTTAGCAGACATTCTTGTTTGTAAACTTTTATTTTCATTGTCATTATTGATATTCTCCACAACAACCATTTTCCCAAGCTTTTTTGGCTTACTGCTTCCTTCACCATTTTTTCAAATCTTTTTAACGAAAAAAACTAATTGACTCTTTTTTTCGTCACGAGAATCAATCTTTTTACCTTTCATGTTCTTAATCATTGGAATTCGTTCTTCATCAGATTTTGTAGTTTCTTCATAACTAGATTCAGTACTCTGAGTATCTATTCTTTTTCCTTTCCTCTTCTTTATAATACTGATTTGTTCTTCTTCAGATTCCGTTGTTTCCTCATAACTAGATTCAGATACAACCTTTTTATTCTTCTTTAAATTCTTCATGTTGATTAGATCAACATGAAAAGATACATGTGAACTAGATTCGGTTGCCTTCAACTTCTTTTTTGGTCTGGTAGATTCTTGAACAGACACACTTGAAGAAATTTTTTTTCTTTTTGATTAACCTTTTTTAGAAATAACTTTTCCTTCTTGCATTTGTTCTTCATCATTCCTTCCTACTCAATCAATGCATTAAACAAACTATATCATTAAATCAAACTATATATATTTACTGAATCACATTCTCCAATAAACTGCATCACTTATTCAAACATACATACAAATACTATTTTATAAAGAGAATATTCAAACACAAATAGTAAATATTCAACTTTTAGTAGCTAACTTCTAAAATGATAAGTGAATATTCAACTTTTAGTACCTGACTTCTAAATTAATAAGTCTATATTCACCTATACACACTGCAATAACATCATAATCATATATACTATTTACTGCATCATATATATACACTATTTGATTATTCAAAAATTGTAACATAGATATACACTATTTACTGCATCATACATTATGTAACATAGGTAATCAAATTCCTACTGCATCACTTTAATAAAATTTACTGCATCATACATTATGTAACATAATCTTCTAGATCATTTAAACACAATTATATCAGCACGAAACAAAATTCCTCATAGATCATTTTATAACAAATAAATCCATTTTACAACAATGTAAAAAATATATAAGAATTTGAACTTACGAAGAACAAACACACATTTATCTATTTAAGATTCAATATTCAACTTGTAATTCCTCACTTCTAAACTAATTAGTCTATATTCACCTATACTGCATCATATATATACACTATTTTGGTTATTCTAATTATGTAACATAGATAATCCATTCAAAAACTTAGGTCATAACATAATCTACTCTTATATTTACTGAATCACTATCATAGCATTTAGTGCATAATTTACTGCATCACTTTAATAAATTATGTTAATCTAATCTTATATTTTTTGCATAAATTTAATACACTATGCTAATCTAATCTTACATTTACTGCATCACTTTTACACATTATGTTAATCTTCTCTTATATTTACCGCATAACTTTCATAATTTAATCTTTATATTTACTGCATCACTTTCATACATTATGTTAATCTACTCTTATATTTACTGCATCACTTTCATACATTACGTTAATCAACTCTTATATTTCCTACTACATCACTTTTATACTATTTTACTGCATCATACATTATGTAACACAAATATTCAGTATTTGATTATTCGAAAAATTTGCGCATAACATTATTTACTTTTACATAATATTAATTGTAAACTTATTGATAATTATTTCAAAAGAACGCGCATAACATAATCTATTCTTACATTATGTTAATTTAATCTTATATTTACTGCATCACTTTCATACATTACGTTAATCTACTCTTATATTTCCTACTGCATCACTTTTATAACATTTACTGCATCACTTTCATGTATTATTTGAAAACTTTTAACATAACATAATTTACTATTATATTTCATAATAATATCAGCAGGAAACAAAATCCTTTTAGAAAATTTTATAACAAATAATTCATTTTACAACAATAAAAAAATAAATAAGAACTTGAACTTACGAGGAGGAAGTTTCAATTTAATCTTCGTCACCATCGTTTTTATGCAGTAGATTTTAAGCGTGTGATTTAGTGGGTGAATTTAGAAGTTTTCTCAATATCGTTTAAACAGATCTAGGGTTTTGATTCTGTGTGATTTTTCTAACCATGTAGAAATTAATCGTGTGATACTAGGTATTGTAGAATTTAATCATGTGATTTAAGCGTGTAGATTTACCATGTAATTTATTAAGTTTTTATAACCATTGGGCCATTAAAATTCTAATATTATAGGCCAAATTTTATTTTATAATCTTACACAATGTAAACTTACCTTTTAGAAACTTTTGAATATAAAAAATTGTTTATATTGGACCATTAGAAAACCCAATGTAATAATTGATTATATTGGACCCGTAAGGGATAAGTAAATAACTTCTAAGTGTTATAACTATTATATTTTAAATAAATTTACATTAAAAAACCTAAAAACGGATAAGCAAGAATAAAATAACAGTAAATTACCTAAAAAAGAGATAAGAAATGGTAATGCAGTAAATGATACATGGTGATGCAGTAAATAACATTGCTATGCTATACCATTTTCACTGCATCATAATTCACATAATCACAAATAATACTATTTCTACCCCATAACAATTAACTGGATCAATCTATTATTATAATACTATGAGAAGAATCACTGAGATATTATTGCATTGTAGTTCATCAAAAACTTATATACGTCTATAAAGAAACTGTAAACTTCTATACTGTTATTATAGAAAAATTCTTTAAAAAATAATGAAATGTTCATTTTTTTTCTCTTGGATGTTCTTAGGCCAGTCCTTGTCTACTCCACTGTTCTCTTAACTTTCTTTGATGGTTGCACCGGTTCTCTTGTACATGTTCTTTTATTATGTCCATCCTTTCTTCCACATATACTACATGTCCTCCTTTTATCACTTTCTTCCTTCTCTACTTCGTTTTTTGACTTCCATCTTGAATGAACACCAGTCCCTTTAGTTACACTCTGATCTGGATTACTTATAATCCTTTTCTTTGGCTCCTTGACTCCAAGCATTGAACTCATAACATCTTTTGAATTGATCTTAGGTAATACTGGAACATCAATTTTAGCTTTAGCCAATAATCCATTCATTTCGTCTTTGTATATCTTTAACTTGTCCATGTTGTTAACCAAACGATCAACCGTAGATTCAAAAATCTCATACAAATCAAAAATTTCACTCTGCAAACTTAAACCTGAATCAACATTAATTCTAGTAACTGCATAATTGAAAGGCTTAGTATTCTTTAACCACCGTTTGTTCAAGTATTTCCGAGGGAATTCTTTAATATTGTTCATTCTTAACACATAAAAGATGTGCCGGCAAAGAAGACCATATGACTCGTAGTGATTACAGCTACACTTAACTTCCATTTCAGATTTATGAAAATCAACCTGAAAAACAATAAATAGAAAAATATTTAAGCCAGTGATGCAGTAAAATAAACTACTGAGCTACACTAAATATTATTTATGTAATAACACATTTAAAAAAAAAACACAAATGTGCTGCACTTAATATTATTGTAATGATGCAGTAAAATAATCTTTAAAAAAATAGATGAATAATAAAAAGAAAATAAATAAAAAATTAGGGATTTCAAGAAATACCTGATAAACCACAAAGTTTTTTTCACCCCTGATTCGGTTCTCAACTTGCATATCACGAATAGAATATTGCTCAACTTCATCTATTTGCAATATATTTACCGACATACAATGTGTATATGAAGAGAAAATCTCATCTTGAACATCGTAGAACACAGTATGGGTATAAAATACACTTGCTTCTTTCTCCATTTGAAGATCCGTTTTCAATACTGGTTTTCTATATCTCGAGTCATGATCATTGTTACACTCAATATATCTTTGATACTCAATAGCAGTATCATGATGACTTAAAAATTCAACAAGAGTCAGATGAGGACTAGTCCATTTACCAAAAAAGTGGTTTTCACTTTCTGACCTAGAAGTAGTACGCATGAGGCCTGCCATAGACACATCACGTAGGTATGCGGGTATCCAACTTTCCCTTATTTCAAACATGTCGCCTAACCACTTATTATCATCAAGTTCAAAGTCGTTAATCATAGATTCCTATTCTTTTTCAAATTCTAAGGGTAAAATCTGATCAGTCCAAACAATATCACATATACGTCTTTTGAATCCTGTTTCATTTTTACAGATTGCAGTCCCTACCTGCATAAAATTGTAAATCAAAATCTAATGAAAATACCAAATGGATTAATTAATATATGAATTTCAATTATAATGTAAACCTTAAAATTATTTTTATATTATTTTTAGTGATTGAGTAAGCAAACTTAAAAATATCACAATGTAAATCTTACAAATAAAAGTAGTATCATTGTACAAATTTTTAAAAAGAATAAAAATACCTTTGTCGTCAATTTTTGCATTATATGCCACATGCACAAACGGTGTCTAGTATCAGGAAAGCATTCTGGAATTGCTATTTTCATAGATGGATCTTGATGGGTTATAACGACATTTGGATCTTTACCAAAAGCATTTTTGAATTCATCAAGCAACCACTTATATGCTCCAACAGTCTCATCAGAAAGTAATCCCGATGCAAAAGTAATACAACGATTGTGATGATTAATTCCGGTAAAAGGAACAAACACCATCTTGTACCTAGATTTTCATAATGTTTAAGTCAAATCAAATGTAATAAAAAAGTAATACTAATAAATCTACTACATCATTGTAAAATCTACTGCATCTCAATGTAAAATCTACTGCATCTCAATGTAAATTCTACTGCATCTAATGTAAATAAATAAATTTATATCTTTTCACACATTCTAATTATCCATAAACATCCTAAATAATTTAAATCTAATGCATCTTAATTTTCTACTGCATCATAATTAATTTTTATCAGAATTAATTTTCTACTGCATCATAATTAATTTTTATCTCAATGCATTCTTATATTTTTATTATCTACAAATATTAATTTAAAAAACACATTTATTCAAGATAAGTATGCACATAATTAATATAAAATATTTAATACAATTAACTCAATTTACACCATCATGCAGTGAATATAGTTAAGAAGACTTTTGATTTTCCCTTATACTCTCTATATATTCCAATAACTTTAACCATTTTCCATCATCCTATACAAATAAAACAACTATAAATTAAATTTAAAGCATGTTCAAGAATGTCTTTAACCAAAAAAAGATCATCTACTGAAGCAGTTTTGGAAATGAATACAGGAAAATGCCCAAAGTATGTTTTATTATTATATTACGTTTCTATAATTACATATTTATGTCATATAATCATTTCTTTCAACTTTTTGCAGAAAAAAGTTTGATGAAGAAAAAAAGTTGAATAAGAATGATATTATTAAAGAGAAAAGTAAGTTTTATCATCATATCTTCATTTCTATATGTTTTTTATTGAATATAACTACAAATAATCTATTTTATAATTTTTGGTAGGAGTTATTGAAGACAAAGCTAATGAAGATTATTTAATGTCAAAAGAAGACGAAGCCTTATATATAAAACAAGAGTACGAATATTATTTATTCTGGAAAGAACAAAAAGATCTATAGAAAGAAAAACAACGTAAGAGACTTCTTGCAGAAGATCATGCAAAGCAACTTGATAATATGCCACGTTTGAATTTATTTGATGATTATTCCAAACATGGTAGTGATGATATTGAACCTGAAGACATTGAAAGTTTTGGTTACGAGACTGCAAATTTAGGATTGTCTCCTGATTCAATTTCTAAAACTCAGTATTGATTTCAAGACTATGTTTAATTAATTTTACTTCATATGTAATTCAATTAATGTTTTTCTTAATTATTAAGTTGAAATTCAAGAATCTATTATGTAAAATATTTTGTTTTTATTTTATTTTTGTTATTTATTTAACTGCATCAGTTCATTAAATTAACTGTATTACTTACTCAAACAAATAAATAATTTATAAAAATAACATACTTGTTTGATCGAAAAGTAGCATCAAAGGAAATGATATCACCAAAAGTTGCATAGTCTTTTATAACATGTTCGTCAGCCCAAAAAAGTCCTACCAACTTATCATCAGCACCTTCAAAAAAACAAAAAAAAAATGTTACGAAACTGATAATATATATAAAGAACTTCAACTGCATCAAATCATGTTTTATAATAAAAATTAACTGCATCACCTGTTTTATAAGACACATAAAATCCCGGCGAATGCATTTTTCTGCTTAAAAGTTTTTCAACAGCCATTTGCGCATCTCTATCCCCAATAAACAAGTTTATTTTCTTCTTTTGATTCTTACAATCAACTTCAGTAGCCCCAACTCTATCAAAACCGCCACACAACTGTTTTAACAAATTAAAACCTATAGAAGGACCAAAATTAGCATTCGATGCTTCAAACAGGAAATGTTGTTTTGTGTATCCCAAATCACGTGAACTCTTCATGAATATTGTTGATATAAATAATGTACAAAAACGTTATTAATATCTTTCGATATCCTTAAGTTTTGACGATCACAAAATATAAGAACATTAAACGCAAAGTTAATACGTAAACAAGTTTTAAGCAAGTTTATATCATCTCATCCAACATAATCACGTAAGGTATGAATAAACAAGTGACTAATACATTTTACGATCAAAGGGATGTTTATTTAAATAATACAAAGTTTATAAAATTAAATAAACTTATTATATATTTTTGAAAAACATTTTTGGTAATAAAGGAAAATGTTTTATTCATAATAAATATATGAATTCAAAATTTTAACCAAAATCAGTTAGTTTTTCACCAAATAAACTTTCCCCAGAAAAAGACAAGAAAATTGCAGTTTTCGTCTAGGCGGCCCCCTTAATTTTAAGGGGGCCGGCACACAATTAAGGGGACCGGCCACGCTCCCCTGTCAGATTCTGTCAGAAATTTTTCCCTATAAATACCACCTTAAATCTAGAATTTTTCCCCACCTCTTGCACGAAAATTTTCAGATCCAAATCTCTCTAAACAACCTCCTAAAAACCCTTTGATCATATAAGTGTTAATCCTTGTTTCAAGTGATTCATTCCCTCACCTCTCATCTCTCAAAGTGCAAGAGAAGAATACTCCTTCAACATCAAGTTGTGAAGTATTGTAGATTTGTGTATATAGTCTAGTTGTTGTGTACATTCATTGTAAAGGTATGATAGTAGTGTAACTAGATAGATCTAGGAGTAGAAGTTATGAATAGAAGTAGTGAGATATAAGTAGTGGTGTGAAGAAGAAGTAGTGGAGTAGTGTGAAGTTGTGAAGCAGTAGTGGTGTGTACAAGTTGTGAAGAAGGTGTACCAAGTTGTGAAGAAGTTGTGTAGAAGGTGTGAATAAGTTGTGACGAAGTTGTGGAGTGTATATTGGTGTGTAAGGTTTCCTCCGCCAAAAGGGAGCTTGTTGACATAGTGAAGAAAACTCTCGAGTAGGTGACTCGAGGAGTAGAGTAGGGCAAGGAAGGTGTCCTTGTAGCCGAACCACTATTATCCTTTGTCTCGCGGTTAGATCTTTCCATATCTTACTTATTATCATGCTTATATCGTTATTACTTTTGTAGACGTAGACGTATATATATAGTTGCTCATATAGTGCTAGTATTTATTTTACTTAAAGATCAAACAAAAGTTTCATTCACAAAACAAAGTTTTTACAATCAAACTAAAAAGGTAACATACATATAATTGATCATTTCGATCAAGTATAGTTTTCATACAAAATATAACTAAGGATTATAAAATAAACGTTTACTTACGTATCTCTCCTATATAGCTATAATTGTTTATATTATGCATGTGTTGATTTCACATACTTAGTTTATATTATTATTATTGTTCATACTTAGATATAGTTGTTCATATTGTTCAAGATCTGAGTTCACATAAGATCGAATCAAAGTTTTAAAAGCAAACAAGGTTTTAAAACTAAACTATGTTTTCATAATAACAACAAAAAGACGTAAAACTATTCAACCCCCCCCCCCCTTCTAGTTTTCCACAATTGGTATCAAAGCCAGGTTAAACAAGATTTTTAAAATATATTGTATTTTAAAACTTGTATCGATCTATGGAATCGGAAAAATATTTAGAAGGGCAATCTATGCAAAGACCACCACTATTGGAAAGTGATGGATTTTTATATTGAAAAAATAGATTCGAAACTTATGTGAAATCGAAAGATCTTGATCTTTGGCATGTCACTACCTTTGGTGATTTTCCCCCTATTCAATATAATTTTGAAACTAAAATGGATGAAATTGTATCTTTTGAAAAACAAAATGATGATTTGAAAAGGAAACTAACAAAAAATAATGAGGCTAAAATGGTTATTTATAATGTGTTACCACGCAAAGAATATGAAAGAATTTTTATGTGTAAAACCGCAAAAGAAATTTGGGATTCTTTACTAATCACTCACCAAGGTAATAGTCAAGTTAAAGATAATAAAATAGATCTTCTTGTTCAACAATATGAACAATTTACAATTCCGGAAGAGGAATCAATAGATAATGCTTTTGCTAGGTTTAACACTATCATCACAAGTTTAAAAGCACTTGATGAGAATTTTTCTAGTAAGAATTTTGTTAGGAAATTTCTTAGGGCTCTTCATCCAAAATGGCGAGCTAAAGTTACGGCGATTGAAGAATCGAAGAACTTGTCAACTCTTCAACTTGATGAGTTGATCAGCAACCTGAAAGTCTATGAAGAAATAATAAAGAAAGACTCCGAGATGGTCAAAGGAAAAAGGGAGCAAAGCAAATCAATTGCGTTGAAAGCTAAAAAGGACTCTAGTGACGAAGAATGCTCAACCTCCAAAAGTGATGAAGAGTATGCTATGGCCGTACGAGATTTCAAGAAATTCTTCATAAGACAAGGAAGATACGTTAGGCAACCATATAATGAAAGAAAGTGTTTTAAGTGTGGAGATCCAAATCATCTTATTGGAGAATGTATGAAATTGTCAAGAAGTCAAAACCACAAGGCCTTTGTAGGAGGAGCATGGAGCGATAGTGATAATGATGAAAAGGAGACAACATAAAATGAAAAGTGTCTCATGGCAAAGGCATCCGATGAGGTACGTTCTAAAACTGAATACTATAGTGATGAACATTTATCTTTAGATGAAAAAGACTTAGATAACGAATATAGTAGATTGTGTAAATTAGGTCAAAAGGTCATAGCTAAAAATAAGTCACTAAAACATATTAATAATAAATTAGAAAATGAAGTACTCGAATTAAAAATTAAACTACAACATTTGGAAAAAGAAAAAGAAGTTTTTATAGAATGTAAAACATGTTTAGAGGTCAAAAATGAAAACGAAAAACTTAAAGATGAAATTTTCAAACTTGACAAGTTTAAAAATAGTAGTAACTCACTTAAGAAAATAATAAGTGTTCAAGAAACTTTGGGAGATAAAACCGGTCTAGGATTCGACTTAACTAATGGTTCAACTAGTGATAATAAAAATGGAAAGTTTGAATGTGAATCTAGTAAACAAAAACCATTAGACTCAAAACCTAAGTATGTACCTATAAAAGATAGAAAAATACCTATTGCGAGTGATGAGGAAGTAAAAAGCTTTTATAAACCATCATTAAAAGCCAAAACCGGATTTTCTAAACTAAAATTAAGATCTAAAACTCCACTTCCAAATAGACCAAATAATCCTCATCCTCGGTCTAAAACCCCTCAACATAGGAGAAATCAAGGCAGACAAAACGTTTCTAATAATAGTCACCCAATATGGATTTATCCACATCAACCAAGCTTTAGCCCATGGGGAATATTTTCACCATACATGCATCCTAGTCAATTGCAAACCATGATTGGTTCAAACAACTTTGGACCAATGAGACCATGGGAACCAAGTGGCTAAGTTGTCACTTTTCGAAACTATTGAAATCTCATCTACAAATGACTTCTATAAGTCAACATGGCAACTTGAAGTTTTTTGAAAAAAATTTATTGAAGACTAAAAGGTACGCATTTCTTTTATGTTTATCGTTAAAATTTATATTCTTAGATTAATAACTAGTTAGAATAATGCTTAGTTATATAGCTAGTAATACTTACTTGCTCACATATTATGAACCCCTCTTAGTTGGCTTTCCTAGGATTTAAATTAAAATTGTTCGTTGTCAAACAACATAGAAAATGGAAATCTTCTATGTCCACTAGTAGAAAACTCATGGTGATGAAGTGAAATGAGTTAAGTGGATTAATCGTTAATATAGAAGTAAGACTAGATCCCTCGTGTAAGAAAACTATGGATGAAACAAGCTCTCGAAAACTATGGCATTAGGTTAGAAAATATTCCTATTATGTGCAATAACAAAGGTGCTATAGAAATACGTCATCACTTTCTTAGGGACATTATACAAAAAGAAAATATAACAATAGAGAAGGTAGCTTTGGAAGGTAACATTGCCGATATAGTCACTAAGCCTCTTAAGCGTGATTTACTTAACTACTTACATTTAGGATTAGGAATGATGGAGCAAATTGATTAAATTCTTGTAATACTTAACATCTTCTGAAAAATCTTCTTTGTCAAATGGGCGGACCCCTTAATTTATAAGGGCGGCCCCCTTAAAATTAAGGGGACCGGCCTCACTTTAAGGGGGCCGGCTATCTGAGCATAAAATTTTAAGTTTTCTTTGTTCTCAAATCTGAGTCTAGGATTCTATTTTGCACAAAATCAAGAATTGAGATATTTTGTTTTGCATAAATATATTCTCAAATAAAATCTCAATTCATTTTGAAATTATTCTCACGTTTAGAAAAACTCATTGTTGAATAATGATAAAAACGTTTTTCTCAAATCATGCACAATAGTCTCACTCTCGTTGTCTATATATATATAATCCAATATATACATATATATGACACTTATAAGTGAGCAAAGCTAAATCAAGGAGATCAAGGATCGTTTCTTAGGAATATTTGCTTAGGAGTCGAAACAATCTTAACTCCGTATTTGTTTCATATAGGCATACACTAGAACAAAATCAAGAATTACACTATCACATTTGTTCCATCACTAGTTTCTCACTAACTAGTTGCCTTACACTAAGATAGGAGTTTTAGGTTGAATGATTTGCTAAATTGCATATTTGTCTTATTGGTTATGCATGCATGCTTAGTTATGACTATTTTATGTGCTTACTTGCTTGCCTATATACTTTTCATCCATATTTCATTAAGATAATATTTGCCTTGTTTCCTAAAGAGTTGGACTTGCCCAAAACCAAACCTCATAACCTTTACACACTCAAACCTCAAAACATTTACACACTCAAACCACATAACCCTTACATACTCAAACCACCAAAGTGAAATGAAAAACCAAGTCATCCCTTCCATCAACATCGCTCTCACCAATCACACCACTTGATACTCATTTCCCATCTTCACCAATAACTCCATCTAGTCATCCTCACAAAAAGATTCAACCATTCCCTACACTCTACAAAATGTGTCATTACCAATACAACTTAACCCATGAAAGTCAAACCATACATCATAATAACAAACCATACATCTCATCACCCAAATACACCTTCATCCTTGCTCCCAAAAATACACCTTCATCTCAATTCACCCAAATACACCTTCAACACACCACACCATAATCTACCATGGATTCACCAAAAACTTCCATTTCCAAAATTTCAAAGAAACAAAAGATCCTCATCATCACTCCTAAATAACTCTTCATTGACGTAACCAATCATGACTTCTCCCAACAAACCAAAGTCAAAAATCCTCATCAATAAATGATGTTGTCTCTAACCAACCAACACCTAAGCCTCCAACTTGCCCAAATGAAACCACCCTTCTACATCAACAAGACAACCTCACAATCACTCTCACCAATAAAATTTCACATTCACCTCACTCACTTCTACCAAATGATCCTTTTGAGGAACATACTCAATTTCCAAACAACAACCATTACCCTCAACAAAACATGAATCACATGCCAAATCACAACTCAACAACACCACCATCACCTTCCTCCGAACAATGAAAGTTCGTTGAAGAGCTCAAAGAAGCTCATGAGCTAAGTACTCTTCTTGTCATGCATCTTGTTCTATGCAACTTGGACCAACCACCTTCATCATCCTACTCAAATTGTCTCCCTCACTCACTCCACTTAAAGCAAGTTGAGCATCATACCACTATTGTCATTGTTGCATTTACCTCCAAAAACAAATCATTCTCTTGGAAGAACACCTCACTTGGTATGAATACCTCCTCACTAGGAAAAACTCAAACCCATCACTCACTCAAGATACCAACAATTCATCAACCGCTCCAAACCCACAACTTACCATTGAAAATACATCCGTAGACATCACCCTTTCATTATCACCCATAACATCCCTTAATGCACACTTCTCCTCATCCCCAATCAACCTACCAAACTTCAATCCTATTCCATGAAGCTCACTTGAAGCCAACTACCATGCTTCCCATCAACAACCACCAAACTCTCCAAACACCATTCCAACAAAAATCTATCTCCACTAAATCCAACTACCATGATTCCCATCTACAAATTAATTCTCCACAAACCTTTTGTGTTCCAAGCAAGTCCAAGAGACCTCAAGTTGGCAACTTAGTATTATCTAGTGTAATTTGCTAGAGAAGCATATATATATATATATATATATATATATATATATATATATATATATATATATATATATATATATATATATATATATATATATATATGCTTATGTATTAATGATTATGTTTTCAACATAATCTATTTAAATTATTCTTGTTAGTTATCTTATATTTGTTCCATGCATATATATATATATATATATATATATATATATATATATATATATATATATATATATATATATATATATATATATATTGCTTGTGCTCTAAATAGTTTTGCAAGCATTCCATATCTCGATTTCTTATGACCTCAAAACGAGGGGGAGTATACTTCAAGGGGGAGCTATACATTCGTCGGGATAACCTTTTCGATGTTAACAAAAAGGGGGAGAAGTGATATAAACTCACACTAAAAACTTGCATATATATTAATTTTTAGTTTAATGAGTTTAAATTTTGTAAACATCAAAAATGAGGAGATTGTTGATATAAATAATGTATAAAAACGTTATTAATATCTTTCGATATCCTTAAGTTTTGACGATCACAAAATATAAGAACATTAAACACAAAGTTAATACGTAAACAAGTTTTAAGCAAGTTTATATCATCTCATCCAACATAATCACTTAAGGTATGAATAAACAAGTGACTAATACATTTTACGATCAAAGGGATGTTTATTTAAATAATACAGTTTATAAAATTAAATAAACTTATTATATATTTTTGAAAAACATTTTTGGTAATAAAGGAAAATGTTTTATTCATAATAAATATATAAATTCAAAATTTTTAACCAAAATCAATTAGTTTTTCACCAAATAAACTTTCCCCAGAAAAAGACAAGAAAACTGCAGTTTTCATCTTGGCGGACCCCTTAATTATAAGGGCGGCCCCCTTAATTTTAAGGGGGCCGGCACAAAAGTAAGGGGACCGGCCACGCTCCCCTGTCAGATTCTGTCAGAAATTTTTCCCTATAAATACCACTTTAAATCTGGAATTTTTCCCCACCTCTTGCACGAAAATTTTCAGATCCAAATCTCTCTAAACATCCTCCTAAAAACCCTTTGATCATATAAGTGTTAATCCTTGTTTCAAGTGATTCATTCCCTCACCTCTCATCTCTCAAAGTGCAAGAGAAGAATACTCCTTCAACATCAAGTTGTGAAGTATTGTAGATTTGTGTATATAGTCTAGTTGTTGTGTACATTCATTGTAAAGGTGTGATAGTAGTGTAACTAGATAGATCTAGGAGTAGAAGTTGTGAATAGAAGTAGTGAGATATAAGTAGTGGTGTGAAGAAGAAGTAGTGGAGTAGTGAGAAGTTGTGAAGTAGCAGTGGTGTGTACAAGTTGTGAAGAAGGTGTGCCAAGTTGTGAAGAAGTTGTGTAGAAGGTGTGAATAAGTTGTGACGAAGTTGTGGTGTGTATATTGGTGTGTAAGGTTTTCTCCGCCATAAGGGAGCTTGTTGACATAGTGAAGAAAACTCTCGAGTAGGTGACTCGAGGAGTGGAGTAGGGCAAGGAAGGTGTCCTTGTAGCCGAACCACTATAAATCCTTTGTCTCGCGGTTAGATCTTTCCATATCTTACTTATTATCTTGCTTATATCGTTATTACTTTTGTAGACGTAGACGTATATATATAGTTGCTCATATAGTGCTAGTATTGATTTTACTTAAAGATCAAACAAAAGTTTCATTTACAAAACAAAGTTTTTACAATCAAACTAAAAAGGTAACATACATATAATTGATCATTTCGATCAAGTATAGTTTTCATACAAAATATAACTAAGGATTATAAAATAAACGTTTACTTACGTATCTCTCGTATATAGCTATAATTGTTTATATTATGCATGTGTTGATTTCACATACTTAGTTTACATTATTATTATTATTATTCATACTTAGATATAGTTGTTCATATTGTTCAAGATCTGAGTTCACATAAGATTGAATCAAAGTTTTAAAAGCAAACAAGGTTTTAAAACTAAACTAAGTTTTCATAATAACAACAAAAAGACGTAAAACTATTCAACCCCCTTCTAGTTTTCCACAAATATCATATCTTTTTCAGCAACAAGAGGATGGTTATGCCCTTCTATAAAAGTATATACTTTGTATAAATTTCCTTCAATCTTCCTAATACGGATTTTAGCTAAACAACCACATCTAAAAGAACCTAGATTTCTTTTCTTCTTTTGTTTTACATTTTCATTAACCTCACTATTTTCAGTAACATCACTATTCTCAGTAACCTCACTATTTTCAGACATCAAAACCTCCCCTTTCTCCCCATTCTTTTCAACATTTTCATTTGTACCTTCTCTCGAGCATAAAAACCACTTCAAATTTGGATCTTCACCAGATTTAGGTTTATAAAGTCCACCCTTTCTAACATCAAAACCTGCCCTTTTTCCATAATCCTTGTAGAAATTATATGCTTGATCTATAGAAACAAACTAACAACCTTTCCTAGGTATGTCACTAATATCAATGTCAGGATACCATGTCCTTTCTCCTTTATCATCACAAGTATAAAACCCTACATGATCCTTGACACGAACAACTTGAACATCTGTATTATATAAAGTCAAATAACATTAGAACAAAAGTACTACTCTTATCCAAAACAAAATCATAAGCTCAACTTTTAATGGAACCTTGTATACTTCCGCAAAAATATTTTTGTTCTACTGCATCAGTATTTAATATCAAAATGTAACCTTTGTGTACTACTTCTTCGAGAATATCTTAAAATCTTATAAAACCTTGCGTACTCTTATTCTATATAAAATCTTCTGCATCTCTATATAAAATCTTATAGAAAGACTAATTTTATCCTAAACATTTCAAAATCTTCATCATCACTATATAATTTAAAAACCACATCAAAAAAGAACAAAACGTTGTGTACTGCATCACTATAAAACATCATTGATAAACACTACTCTTATCCTATATAATATTTTCTGCATCTATAAACAAAATCTTATAGAAATACTACTCTTATCCTAAACATTTCAAAATATTTTTCATCACTATATAAATTCAAAAGCACATCAAGTAAGAATAATACGTTGTGTACTACTGAATCAACATTTTAAATCTACTGTATCACTATATAATATCTGGAAACAACATCTTTATGAAACACTAGTGAATCGACATTTTAAATCTACTGCACCACTTTATTATAAAAAAACCACATTTAGGAACAACATCTTAAACAAACAATAGACTTAACCTAAACACTGCAGATAAGCTCAATGTAACATTGTGTACTACTGAATCAACATTTTTTATTTACTACATTACTATATAATATGAAAACCACATCTTAAAGAAACACTAGACTTAACCTAAACTACTGAATCAACATTTTAAATCTTCTGTATCACTGTATAATATCAAAACCATATCTAGAATCAAAATCTTAAAGAAACACTAGACTTAACATAAACACTGCACATAAGATGAATGTAACCATGAGTACTACTGAATCAACATTTTAAATCTAATGCATCACTGAATAATATCAAAACAACATAAACACTTAGAGAAACACTGGACTTAACATAAACACTGCACATAATCTTTTTTACTACTGAATCAACATTTTAAATCTACCGGATAACTATATAATATGAAAACCACATCTAGTATCAACATCTTAAAGAAACAATAGACTTAACCTAAACACTGGACATAAGCTCAATGTAAACTTGTGTACTACTGAATCAACATTTTAAATCTACTGCATCACTGTATAATAACAAAACTACCTCTAGGATCAACATGTTAAAGAAACACTAGACTTAACCTAAACACTGCACATAAGCTCAATGTAACCTTGTATACTACTGCATCAACTTTTTAAACTACTACATCAATATACAATATCAAAACCACATCTAGGATCAACATCTAAAACAAACTCTAGACTTAACCTAATCACTGTACATAAGCTCAATGTAACCATGTATACTACTGCATCAACTATTTAAACTACTACATCACTGTATAATATCAAAACCACATCTAGGATCAACATCTAAAACAAACTCTAGAATTAACCTAATCACTGCACATAAGCCCAATGTAACCTGGTATATTACTGCATCAACTTTTTAAACTACTACATCAATATACAATATCAAAATCACCTCTAGGATCAACATCTTAAAGAAACACTAGACTTAACCTAAACACTGCACATAAGCTCAATGTAACCTTGTATACTACTGCATCAACTTTTTAAACTACTACATCAATATATAATATCAAAAACACATCTAGGATCAACATCTTAAACAAACTCTAGACTTAACCTAATCACTATACATAAGCTTAATGTAACCATGTGTACTACTTAATCAACATTTTAAATTACTACATCAATATATAATATCAAAACTACATCTAGGATCAACATCTTAAACAAACTCTAGACTTAACCTAATCACTATACATAAGCTCAATGTAACCATGTATACTACTGGATCAACATTTTAAATCTACTGCATCACCGTAAAATATCAAAACCACATCTATGATCAACATCTTAAAGAAACACTAGACTTAACCTAAACACTGCACATAAGCTCAATGTAATCTTGTGTACTACTGAATCAACATTTTAAATCTACTGCATCACTGTATAATATCAAAACCACATCTAGGATCAAGATCTTAAAGAAACATTAGACTTAACCTAAACACTGCACATAAGCTCAATGTAACCTTTTTTACTACTGAATCAACATTTTAAATCTACCGCATCAATTTATAATTTCAAAACCACATCTATGATAAACATCTTAAGCTCAATGTAACCTTGTATACTACTGCATCAACTTTTTAAACTGCTGCATCACTATAAAAAAACACTATACTTAACCTGAACACTACACATAAGCTTAATGTAACCTTGTATACTACTGCATCAACTTTTTAAACTACTGCATCAATATCAAAAAAAAAAAAAAAAAAAAAAAAACTGTTCTAAAGTCGAATTAGATCAAGTATAAAGTGAAACATTAATACAAAAACATTGAAAATATTAATATTTTACCATCATTATCAGTAGATAATGAGTTAGCTGTTGTTGTTGATGATGATGATGAACAGTCATTATTAATTGACGAAGATAACTCAGTCGACATCTTTAAACAATAATATATAGTGATGCAGTAGATTTATATGAGGAGAATCGTGGATATACGGTGGAGAACGGTGAAGAACGGTGGGGAGAAAACCACTCGCAAAACAGAGGAAGAAAGAACGTGAAAGTTGAAAAAAAAGGAGAAAAATTTTATTTATATGTTTTGAACGTAAAAGACCAAAATACCCCTCGCAGTTATAATTAAAAAATTGGTGGGGAGGGGACACATGGCAGCATGTGGTTGCTTCCTAGCCTTCTCATTCTATCCCCACCCTATATATATATATATATATATATATATATATATATATATATATATATATATATATATATATATATATATATATATATAGGAAGAATAGGAAGTAATGTGGACCATTAGATGTATCAAGGATGATCTCATTAGATTTAAATAAATTTGAATGGCATTTTGGTGAATAAAATGAAATGAATGACTAATATTGAAACATCATTCGTTTGACTAACGCCCCTTTCCAATATTCCATACGTTTCGGATCGGTAGTCATTTGAAAATCTATTTTTTTTAACATGTAATATTCTTAAATTTACGTTGCACCAGATCATACTCATGTTGTACCTTGTAGAATATGAAATCAATACGTTCTTTTTTATTTAGTTACGATACACATAGCCATAAGCCTGATACATTAAAGTGTCTGAAGCATTGAGACACAATCTATCGACACACGTAGCTGCTAACATGATACATTAACGATCATATTTTTACTTATTGTTTTGGTTAATTTGTGATAAACAAATTATTAATATACACACATTTGTTCAAATAAAATATTGCTACACATATACCTATTTACATGATCATACAATAATTTTAATATAGAGCTGACTAATCTGTCACAATAAACCATCATATCTATGGTTACAGCGGAGATGAAAAGAGGCACCAATGGCGGCGATTGAGGTTTTCGGAATAATAACCGCGGTCAACGGGTATTGATTAAGATGTGCCCGAGAGGCGACAACCGAAAGAAAGAAGCAGCAGGATCTCACCGGAAAGTGGTTAACCGTCAAAAAAGGGTATGGAAGAAGGTTGCTATGGTGGGAAAAAGCATTGGAGAAAATGACGTATTATTTTTTCTTTATGGATGAGAGAGAATGAACAGAGTTATTTAAGAGATAATACAATACCTAAAACACCCTTTTAGTTATTTAAAATTTTCTTTTTGAGTTAAATGTTTAATTTCCACTTGTCACTTTTATATTGGCTTATATATACACACACACACACACACACACACATATATATATATATATATATATATATATATATATATATATATATATATATATATATATATATATATATATATATATATATATAGTGTTGTATTCTATGCAGTACCAATATTAGATGCAGTACTTTACAGTACCAGTAAAATGAATCCGGGCCATTAGATGAATTTGATCAAAGGTTCAGGTTAGAAGTGCCAAGATGGCAATTGAACAAAACATAAGGGTGCTTTTTTCAATTAAACAAGAGGCTAGAAGGGTATTTGTGGAATTTTGCTTAAAATATTTTTTCATTAACCGTATTTCTCCATCTCTCTCGTATCATTTTCAATTTTATCTCTTTCTTCCACACCCCAAACCCTAGCCGCACACTCCTTATCATCACCACTACCTGTTACAAATCCGAGCAACCAACCACGAGATTTTTTCGCAACCCAATTTTATGAAACATCAAGAAGACAGATCTGTCGTAAACATAGCCACCTCTCTTTATCAATTAAAGAGGTTTGTAGCCGAACAATCCTTCTTCCCCTTTAATTCTTCTTGAGGTTGGCCACATACCCGATTTTATGAAACATCAAGAAGACGGATCTATCGTAAACAATTGCTGTCATTGGTGTTGGTCTTTAGCCGAAACTATATTCCATCGATTTGTGTTTCAAAGACTCATAGCAAGTGATGGTCCACAAAAAGATTGCAAAGAAGTAAGAATTTTCTTTATTTCCATTTGCCAAATTTTATATGTCAACATTCTTGGTGTGATTTGTATAACTGTTTTTAATCTTTGCAAAATAGTGCATTTAGTTTCTTTGGAAAAATTGGACCCACGCAATTTTGATTCATATCATCATTAGAAAACATTTCATTAAGGCCATGTATACATTTCTATTGTTAAATTGTATAAATCAATAGACCAGGTACTATTATGCTATTTGCGAAAGGGGTACACACTAAACGAATCATTTCGGGTCTTATTTGTGCTAATGGTTATTGCCACGTTTGGTAAAGTGCTTCAAATTGTTATTATTACTTAAAAATTTTCCTTATTATCATGATATCATCTATTATGCTATTTGTTAGGTTTATAGTTGGTATAAAAAAAAATCAATGAAATGATGTGCACATGTGTTTTAAGGTTAACATAAAATTAATTGATGGGTGCATATGTGTTTCATGGCGCAGATAAAACTAATAAAAGGGGGTGCATATGTGTTTTAACCTTGATACGCATATATGTTTTAATTTATGCATATGTGTTTACATTTGTGCATATGTAGATTCTAGTTTGTCATTGTCTAATAATGTGCATATATGTTATGTTAGTTGTAATGTTAAAAAAAAGTTTACATAATTTGATATAAGTAAAAAGTGCATATGTGTTTTGTGGCCGGTATAAAATCAATGAAAGTGGTATGCATATATGTTCAACTTGTGTGTATGTGTTTAGATTGTGCATATGTACATTCTAGTTGTTTATAATAAAAATAATAATATTTGTTTTTTAATTTCAGGTATTGAACATGTTTGATAATGATGAGGAGCTATACCAATATAAATAGTGCACATATGGTTTCAACAAGTATATCATTTCCAAAGAACGTGAATAAACGTGCATAAAAAAGTCATGAGTGGTTAATAAGGAGAAAAACATGTACATAAATTTCATTAGCGCGCACATGTATAATCAATAAATTGTATTTTTTTTCTTTTCTTTTAGTAGTGTTTATTTGAATTGTATTTCATATTTTCTGTAATTTATCCATAATATTTATGTTCTTGGTTCAAAATTTTGGATTTTAAATAATTTTACGATAGAAACATATATGCAATTATATTCTTTCGCAAAACCCATTAGAAGTTTTTTACAATATAAAAATATCTAAAACATTTTTCAGAAAAACACATATGCACATTATTTATTTATTTATTTTTCAAATGTAGGCCCAAAAAAAATGCAAAAAAAATCCTAAATTTAAGAGATTTAAAAAACGTTTTTTAAATAAAAAAATTCAAAAAGAAAGTCAAAAAGTGTTTTACCATTATACCTTTTTCAATTAAATAAAAAGCTTTAACAATACTAAATTTTGATTGGTTTAAAAGAGTACTGTAAAGTACTACATCTAAAATGGGTACTGCATATAACGCGCCCCTATATATATATATATATATATATATATATATATATATATATATATATATATATATATATATACACACACACACACACATACAGGGTGGGGTTATAATAAAAAAGATGTTATAATAAAAAGTGTAGGAAAACATCTTAGCCATTGGATCAAAACCATCTAGATCAAAAAGGGCGGTGGCAATTTTGTAAATACTGGAAAGATCAAAGACAATTGTATAACATTCTATTTTACACAACCATTCATTACACACCTGAACAATTCATTCTATCTAATATTCTCTCTCTAAAATTTCACAATTTCTCTCTCAAAAATTTCACACGTCTTCATCATATTTCTATCAAATTGGATCAGTATCAAATCATGTCATCACAATCAAATTATTAAACAAAGTTACCACATCTAAAACATTCTAATCATAATCGAATCGTTACTGCATCATTGTGTTAATGATGTTGAAAATGAATCTACCGCATCGTATACACCTTTGTAATTTGATTTATGAAGCCTAGTTTTGTTAGTTTTGATATACCAAAGTCTTTTTTTTTTATCAATTTAAGTTCGTTATTTTGAATATAATGAAGTAGGCTATCAAATATGTTCAAGAGTGTGTGTATGTATATGTTTATGATTTTTGCATACAAGGTGTTTGATAAAATATCTCAATGAGACTCTATAATTGTGGTGCACAAACTTTACATTCTGATGCACTTGTAATGAAACTGTGATGCACTAATTTTGAATTGAGATGCAGTTGGTGTTCAGTTGTCGCATGTAAGGCTGAAATAGGCTAAACATAGGTTTTTTATGTATGTAAACTTGTTTGTATGTCTGATGCATTGGAATTTGAACTGAGATGCAGTAGGTGTTCAATTTTCACATATAAATGATGAAGTAGGCTAAGCATATGTTGTTTTATTTGTGTAAACTTGTTTATATGCTTGGATGTATGTCTGATGTACTGGAATTTGAAGTGAGATGCATGATGCATAGGGATTGCACCAGGCTTTACCTCTCGAGGGATCTCGAGAAGCTTACAACCCCCACCAGGCAGTGTACCTGATCGATGTAGTATAGTATAATGACAAGTACCGGGGGATTGATCGTTCAGCTAGGAATAGTGTCGCTAGGATTAGAAAACCTAAATACTAGTTCTAGAGATGAGGGATGATTCTTTTTGTATTTTTATATTTTTTTAGAAAGCAAGTAAATATCTCGGGTTTGAAGGATTTGAGCGGAATTAGTTGCTAATCAACTAACCCAATACTAAAGATGCAATCAAAATAAAATACTAAAAATGAAAATAAAACTAAATTAAACTAAGGTTGTGAGCAATAAGTGGAGAAATGTGTTTACTTAGATTTCACTACTCCCTAGATATCTTTTACATGTTAATTACTTGTTATAGTTGCGTAGATGACGGATTGTATTCCTTAATACCATTCATGGGGTGGCGTACTTAACTCCCCAATCTTATGAGTGCCTACTTCACTCCTATGTCGAGCCGGCTAAGAAGCTCCTAACATGGGTTCATAAGAATTTACTCATGCATTAAATACAGCCAATAAAACCTAGTACACATCGGTTCATGATTCCTAAGACGTTCAAGCATGTTACCAATTGGAGATCTGCCAGTTTTCTTAAGCCTAACATTGAAATCATTCATCCAATACAACCATAAACAAGTAATCAACACATAATCAACATCTAGGTTTCATTAGATCTAAGCAAACACAAGATAAATCTAGCCTAGCATGGTGGAATCAAGACAAGCACAAGATATAGACAACCAACACATAGACATATTGATTGAATTAAAAGAATACTTATCTCAATAGCACATGTAAGGGTTCAAGGGCTGAAAACCCTTGAAAAAGCTGTAAAATACGTATATGGTTCGGCCTTAGGGTTTCTCCAAACTTGTTCCTCCCAATGAATGAAAATTAGAAAACTATATATAGATATAGGAGACTGACGGCGTCAAGAACAACCTTGTGACGCCGTCATCTCGCCGCTAAAATAATCCTCGGACTGCCTTGATCTACATCTGACGCCGTCATGTTGTCTACTTTTGCAGGCCGTCACACATTTAACTCTTGACGCTCTACTTTGTGACGCCTTCATTTCTGTAATGGGTCGTCATGATCTTTACTCTTGACGTCGTCAGGAAAGTACTCTTGACGCCGTCACACACTGTTCCCAGCTTGGAAAATTAAGTCTTTGGCGTTTTCTTCACTTTTATGCTCCAAAAATGTCTGAATTGCTTCCTTTTCCAGATTTCACTCCCAAAGTACCTAAAATCACAAAAGGAACGATTTAGGGTAATATTTGATCAAATAAATTCAATTCCGGGCTTAAATGACTCCCTAAAAGTGGTTCATTTTTTGCCTCATCATATACCCTTACACTTGAGATTTGCTTGTCCTCAAGCAAATGCGCTTTTATTCTAGTCAAAATACAAGTTAGGGGTCATTTAACACTAATATAAAAGTAATTACAACAAATAATCGTTCCACAAAAGACCAAAGACAAGCACGGAGGTCATACACAAGCACCTCACAAATAGTGTTTAGATACTCACATCTCTCGGGTGTAATAAAGTGTAAATTACAATATGGAAACTGAAGATATCTCTCACTACCTGTCATAGCAAAATAGATTACCATAGGCTTGGGAAAGGATCAAACCTCCACCACATGGCGTAAGCACCTAGGATAAACTATCAAAGAGGTCTTTCAAAGGGTTGTAACGTTAGGTGTAGGGATATGAAATACACGGTTTTGTTGGATATAGGCAGTCTTTATTTGTGGCGAGTTAACAATCTTGGTTAATTACATGTATAATATGGCGTTGCTAAGCCAAGACTAGACTCGACTTAAGCTAATAAATGGAAAATAACAAAAACATAAAATAAACATAGAATGAAACGGGATGGTAGTCCGTAATGTTTTTTCTCTTTTCTTTTTCTATTTTTTTTTTCTTTTTCTTGATTTTTTTGATTTTTTTTTTTTTTTTTTTTTTTTTTTTTGCATACACTCTTACCCTACCATCCAAAATAATACATCATAGGGAATGAAAATTCCCCTTACACTTGAATTTTTACATACTTTACAATAAACTAATCTAATGACTCAAATTAAGAAAATCAAAACACTTGGAGCACTTTTAAGATTAACGTACATATGGGGGTAATAAATGATGTTCTTCCCCATTACTCCATAAAATAAGTACTTTACCCATGAGTCCCAATCGTCCCAAAACAATATGTACAAGGATATAACTCGACTTAGCAACCATGTAATCAATTAGATAGTTAACTTAGGGTTTAACAAATAACAATAATGCACTAAAAATGAGTGCATACACGGAAGGCTAAGGCGATTTGGTTGTACATTTAAGTGGGGTGTAACAAATTCTTCCTTTAAGTAAAATGCTTAAAGTTAGAAACGAAAAGATAGGCTCGGAGGGGTGTACTAGGGGTTTCGTGTACTAAAAATGAGTACAACGCTAAGGTGTGGGAAAAATTAGTTGACTTAACTAGCCAAATAATATGACTTAAATGGTCAAGTAATTATGATACGGATTTAACACAAGGGTGATCCTAATGCCTCTTATCATGTAGTAAATCCTACTACACGAATGTAGTCTCACTAGCGGTCTCGGGATGCATCACTAACGCAAGTTCTAGAATCTAAATGCTACCGGTACACTCATAAGCACTAATAGTAAATGCTTTTCCTATCAAATCTAAAGGGGAACCTCACATATTTTGGTGGAAAATTTTTCTGAAAGTACGGTTGTGTGCTAGTCATACAATCTCCTATCCATGAGACGCTTGCTATGGCTAAAGTGTCACTCCTAAATGTTGTAAAAAAAATTAAACTTGGCGCTAAAATTGCACTAACAAGTGTTTCTCATAGTTTTATTACACATCTACTATTAAACAAACAAACTCAAGCGAGAGTGTATCTGTAAGGTATCATCATTTTACCCTCCCCTTACACTTAGGATGAACATTGTCCCCAATGTTCAAGTAAAGAATGTGTAGGACCGTAGAACAACCTATTTCACATATGAATCAAGCCTAAACCTAGAGAGAGAAAGTAAGTAGAGAGAGAGAGAGAGTGGGAACTCTAGTGTGTGTAAATGAATAACCTTGATATTACTAAGATAACCACTAAGAGAACCAACCTCTCAAATGAGGTTTACAAGAGTATTTATACATGAAGTCTAGGGCATCATCTATCTTATACATTATTACACTAATGGCCCTTAGACTTTCACAAAACATGAATACTAAGCATAAACTTCATCATAATGATATTCTAAAGCAACCTATAACAATACATTAATGACCGACACTTTTTATAAATAAAATACGATGCTAACAATCTCCCCCTAAGTGTTGGTCATTGAAGGTTGCGCGAAGTCATCATCTTTGTCTTCATACTTTAACATTCATAGCTCTTGACGTCTTTAAGAATCATTATATGAGTTATAGTACTTTGTTCATTGTTCTTTGTTCATCGATGTTGATATGATCCAATGATGTCATCTGCCTTTCGTCACTTCTGTGTTTGTGGTGGTTGTCTGCCATTCCAACATGCTCATACGTCTTAAGTCTTCGTGATACATGCATTTGTTGTTTCCGTTCTTTCACTTTGATCTTTGTCACTTTACTTTGTAGATTCTTCTTTTTGGCGTAGAATCTTTCTTTGGCTGTTGCTATCCTTTGATCTTTGTGAGAACTTTCCTTTGACTTTGTGATGCATGTATGAGCATGTGGAATCTTTCGCCATGGAGGTAATGTGTAGCTGCATAAAAACAGTTAGCAATAAATCAACCGGTACTTATAGATAAGGAATTAGAGATCGTCAACAGCATAGTGTGAAGACTCCTTCTAATCCTTACCAAGGCCGTTCCCATGTCAGATACTCCTGAAAGAGCTTACGAGACCTACTAAGTAGCTCAATGACTGGGTGAGTCGCTGGGGATCACTCCACGACTGTAGACCATTTGAAACCACTGCGAACACTAAGCGTAATCCATAAAGAATTACCGAAGTGACCTGCTGTCAGGGCTGTTTGATGTTGACCCTGGCAGGAATTTCCGTTCAATCATTGAGAAATACATTTGTAAATTCTCTCATAAACGTTCTCGGCAGATTGCTAAGATCTGCGAAGGACTCTTAGGTTTACATCTGGTGTCCTTAATGATGAACAACCAGTGTAGAAATATCATGTGTTCCTATGAGATCTTTTGATGAATCTCGGGGCTCTAGCCTCGATAAGTGCACATTTGGTTTCCTATGCGGAGATTAGGGAGAGGTCTCCTGCTTCAATATCAACCATCTCTAAGAGACAGATCGATAGATTACATCGGTTCCCCGTGAGAATGAAACAAGCTCTTTTAAGAGAACTTGAGTGGCTAGAAGGTTTAGTGCAGTGCGTCACTGGGTCCATGACGTCTTTATCTTCAATACCGGTGTCACCTTAGTAACAACCAGTAGCATATGAATTGAACCCGGTGTCTGCCCTAAGGTTGAACGTATGGAGGGCTATTTCTTTTCACCCTTTTTCATAACTTTTCTTTTTAATTCTTCAACCCCTTCTTTCTCCTTTCTCATTTTCTCCTTTTTTCAATCATACCTAAGGACTTCTAATTCTAATCTATTGGAATTGTCCTTGGGTAGATCCCTTCGGCTCTGGCGGATCATAGGACGGTTTTTCCTAACCTTAGTCACCTTATAACTCCATGAATCCTATAATTGCCATGAAACCTTTGATTGAAAATCTCTCAAAGTGTTTATGAATATAAACACGTTTTTGTTGACACTTTGAGAGTTTTTGTTTCTTTTGAAGGACTCCCCCTTCACATGTGCTCATGAATTTTTTAAGAAATTTGCACATGCGTGAGGAGTTTGCACTTTTTGAATTGATCTACTTTCAGTGAACATGACCGATTCGAGACACGCTTACATCACTAGTTAGACTAGCTTGAAGTTATTACCCGTCCTGGTCAAGTCCAAAGAAAGTCTCTCGATACGGTACATTCTACTCAGACAAGTCCTATTCGAGACACGCTTACATCACTAGTTGGACTAGCTTGAAATTATTACCCGTCCAGGACAAGTCTTTTCGATTACTGAGATATTAAGTTTCGTCAATTCATTGGTACTTTCTGAGTCCAGCTCTTTTAAGATTCAGTCACAAGCTTTAAACATCTTTGATCACATTTTAATCATGTCTTCTCCCCCTCAAAAATAGCATAACGTGATATTTTTTATATCAACTGATTAAGAAAAAGCTTTTTGGAGAGAAAGACAGATTTCATTTTGCATGAATTCGGAACAATTTGTTTTTATGAAATACTCCCCCCCAAAACTCGCATATGTTTTTGAGAAATGTTAAACTTTTTAAAGTTTTAGAGGGAAGGAGTCGTCTTGAAGCAAAATTCTGAAAGAGAAAGAAGTTTCAGATTTATTGAATTTTGCATCAAGGTTTTTTCGAAAAACAAAGACTTCTCTTTGTTTGAATAGGAATGACGCACTGAGGCGTACAACAGTGTCCATTTTTAGGATAAGTGCACTTTGTTGATGAAAATCATTTTTTCGTAGCACTTTCCTTTCTTTGAAAACTTGAGTTGTGCACTGTAAAGTGTACACAAGTCATTTTGATGATGAGCACCGATTTTGATAGATTTTGAAAATCTTTTTGAAAAATCTTGAAAAGGTGGTGCTCAAAATGTAAGAGAATTTTGAAAATCTAGTTTATCATTAGATCAACAATCATAGTCTTGAGCTTAAAGATTTTGAAAGTTTTTCTAAAGAAAACTCAAGCCAGATAAGTGTTTGGTTTTTGTTTTAGGATAGGTGCTCGAGAAAAAAAATTTGAAATCTTTGTTTTGATTAAGCACTTTCCTTTCTTTGAAGCACGGGTCCTGAACTGATATGTCCAAAAGCCATTTGATTAAGTCCTTATTTGAAATCTTTTCGAGTTGTTATACCCGGACTTAAGTTTTGAAAAGATTTCACGTTGAAGCACGGGTTGTAAGCTGAAGTACTTACAAGCCATTGTGAAGAAACTTTTGAGAAACGACATGTTTTAGAAAAACATTTTAAAGAACTCCCGTTCAAGCATCTGTAAATGTCCGTGTCATTGTTTGAAAGACATTTCTAGACACGTACAGAATATTGATTTATACGAGAGACATGTCGTGAGAAGAATATTTTTGGATTTTTGAATTTTGTTTTTGTTTTTATAAAAGAAATGGAAAATCAAAAATAGAAGATTGAAAGAATGATTTTATAGAATTTACAGAATTTGAACCCTCTGAAGAACTGGGTTCTGAGATAGTTGAAGCACTTGCAACCAAAGACAAAGAGGTTTCACAAATAACAGTGTTAGAAGTACATGAATCATCACTTTGCGGGTGTTGACTATCAACGGTTGTAATGGTTTCTACTTCCTTATCCTAATGATTATCACTATTATTTGTCTTGGTGCAACTATCAAAAATCTTTCCTGTGGGAATCCACCTAAGACCAACTGTTTTAAAAACTTTCCCTGTAGGAATCCACCTAAGGTAAGATCTAGATGTAGTTTTCTTATCAGATGCAGCGGAAGTCTCAGTCTTGGAAAAACTACATTCTTTAGATATCCACCTATTAGGTTTCTTAACCTCTTGCTTCTTATCAATGGGTTTGTTTTGATTTGGTGTCTTAGTAGATTGGGTCTTGACACTTGATTTGGAATTCTTTGTGTTGCATTCTACTTTCCTAGCATTCTTATTTGTGCCACTACTCTTAGATGCAAGCCAATCCCTAGTATTTTGTTGAAAGTTCCTAGGTAATGGTTTACTACTACTAGCGGTGCTTTGGAATCTTGTAGAATTCATCACACTAGGTTTTGCACCTAAAATTCCGTTTTTTCGATGTTGTGCCTTTTTTCTAGCTTCTTCTAGATGATGATTGAGGACCATGTCATTAGAACCAACAGACTCATTAACAATTTTTGTTGTCTTGTTTGGTGTACTATACTTAGAAGAGCCAGGTGAAATCACAATTTTGTTTCTTTCAACAAACAAATTTTGTTTTTCAACAATCTTTTCCATTACCTTTTCCTTGGGCAAGGTTGGTGGAGTGACTGGTTTTGACAAATCCTTTTTCTCATCGACTTTTGGAGCAAACCGTGAAATTGACATTTTTGGTTTTAGAACCGTGTTTGAAACATTTGGTTTCTCCGAAGTTGATGGTTTTTCAAACTTAGTTTCCACACCCTTCCCTTTTAGACGTTCAAGCTGAGCCCTCAAAAGATCATTTTGCTCTTTCATGTTCTTGAAGGCACGCTCATACGACAATTTGTCATACTTGCATTCTTCATTTTTTTCGATCAAGTTGTTTAAAACATGACACATTTTCTTTTTCAAGCTTTATAAGAGCATTTTCATATTTTGAAACAATTTCGGAGGTCTCAGCTCTCAGTCTTTCATCGTCTTGAACAGAGTATGTTTGTAAAATGATGGACATAATATAAGTGGTCATAACAGCTTCGAAGAGAGAATCATTTAACCTTTCCAAAACATTCATGTTTTCACGAGTATCATTAGCTTCGTTTACCAGGGATTTGTGGTCCTTGACAAACTCGGCCGTTTCTTTTAAGAAAGCACGTTCAAAAAGGATTACCCTCGCACTGATGTTATTCAGTGGGATAGTAATTTCGTTTTCAAAAACTTTTTTCTGCTCAATATGAAAACTGGAATGCCAGTTGTTAATATCGATTGTTGTTTTAGAAGCAATAATATTTTGAAGTTCTTGAATTCCCTTTTTAACGTCATCCATAATGTTTCTAGCTTCACTTGTATTAAAAGTGTTGTTAGAAGACATTTGTTCCATTTTTGAAAGAGATTTGGAAACAATTACTTTCTTAGAAAAGAATTTCGCGAATGGACGTTTTATGGAAAACACAGAAGGTTCTTTTTGTGGAACAAAAGTAATTCCCGAAAGTTTGTTCAATTTGTTGTAATCAATGGGTTTCAAATCCTTTTGTTTCATTTTATTTATGCTCTCTTCGACATGTTCTATCGTTTGCACAGAATCCCGAACGACGGGAGGATCATGTTTAGTGTAAATCACATTACCATTATACAAAACATTCTGTTCTTGCTGAGCTTTCTTGAGATTACTGGGGGTGTTGTTACCAAGAGCCACTTTATGTTTCGTATGGTAAATCGGATTAGTTTGATTTGAAATCATTTTCATTGTTTGACTTGACTGACCCGACTTAACCACTAATTCTTCTAAATGAGCAATCATGTGTTCTGACTCTACGATTTCTTTCAAAAGTTTGTCTTCTTTCTTTGCAAAATCCTTTTTCAACTCATCCCTTTCTTTTTCAAGATTGGTATAAGCTGTTTTTTGTTTAGAAAGTTGGTTTTGTAGATCGGAAATTTCCGCGTTTAAAGATTTTATCTTTTTGAAAGAATTAACATCAAGTGTATCAAACTTGAGTTGCAATTGTTTTTCCCTTGAAACGGAATTTTGATAACCAGTTTCTAATTCAGACAATCTTTCGTTATGAAACTCAAAAGCTTTAACGTGTTTCTTGTAACTCTCAAGCTCAGCGGTCAATTTGACATTCGCGGCCTTAACATCGCGATTGACCTTTTTCACTTTTTCAATTTCAATGCTGCAATTATTCAATAATGATTCAAAGAAAGCACGGGTTTCCTCATCATTAGCACCATTTTGTGCAACTTGAACTCCATTGGGATCCATATCTGGAGTTTCATAGTTAACATTGCTATTAACTTGTTCCCCCACATATGTATCATAATTAGGTTCAGATGGCACAGAATGTGGCTTCTCATGAGCAAACGGATTAGCATCATTACCATTATTTGGTACCTCATGGAATGGATCTGAATCGTAAGTAGGAGGAAGATCAGAATCACTGCGTGATGTTGTTGCCTGCTGATTTGCCATAAAGTTGTAGGTTTCATTAAGATCTGCTGAGTTTTCATTAACTCTTGCTGTAGCTCTAAACTCATGTTCATCAGCAGTCAATGGTATTCCCGATTCTTCGTTATTGGCTAGCATCAACAAGTACTTGATCTTTTCAACCCTCGTCATTGCATTGACATTGTTTTTGCTGTGACTTGTTGATGGAGGTTTCTGAATCGAAGTCATGAAACAATCAATCCCATTTTGATTAATCACATTCTGATTCACAATCTGATCCATCTGATTTCCTACATACTGCCCTGCATATTGCATCTGATTCCCCATCTGTAAACTCGAAGCATATCCTTGCTGATTGTTGTTGTGTCGTTGGATGTTTAATGCATTGAAGACTGATGCAAAACCATTGGACAAAGTACTCGCGATACTGTCATGGTGAGATGCCATTGATTCAATTCAAAATGAAACGTTGTTCTGAGGATCTTTTGAAAGATAACAAAGGATGTTGTTATAGATTAGATGGTTTGGTGAAGATGAAAAACGTTCTCGGTTGAATTTTTTGTGATTTCAAATTTTCCCTCCAAAAATAAAATTTGAAAATTTTCTTTCTCAAAATTTGAAAATCACAAAGAAATACAATTCTAAGGTTACCAGAAAAATTTGAGTTTTGAAAAAAATTTCGCCAAATTTTACTGAAAATTTTTGAATTTTGGCCTAAAAATTTGAATTTTCGGCCGAAATTTTCAACGTTATACCAAAATTTAAATCTCGCGTAAAAATTGAACGTTTAGTCTCGTGTGAAAAATAAATTGAACGTTATACTCAAATTTGAATTTTTTTTTTCTTTTTTTTTTTTTTTTTTTTTTTTTTTTTTGGTCTAACTCGATAATACTTGAAAGTTCTAACTCGGTAACCTCAGAAAACTTGTAACTCGATATGATAAGATGTTGTATTCAAACTCAGTATGTCAATTTCAAACTCGGTATGTCAATTTGTCTTCTAACTCGATAAGTGCATGTAGGGTTCCTAACTCGATAAGTATCCTAACTCGATAGAGGTACTTGAGTTGGGCAGAGTTTCCCCTTAGTTAGAGTCACAATATGCCTAACTCGATAAACGATTAGGAATTGAAAGGCTAACTCGCCAAGATATCAAACTCGATAAGTGAAACTTAACACCTAACTCGATAGTAGTAACCCTAACTCGATAGATTTTTTGGCACCTAACTCGATAGACCTTAAGGCTTAACTCGATAGAACTTAAGACTTACCCCTAACTCGATAGAATTGATCACTTAACTTGAAAACCTTTTCTAACTCGATAACTTTTTTCACCAAACTCGAAAAAAAAGAAAAAATTTCTAACTCGAAATTTTTCACTTAACTCGAAAACAAACTGATGAACAGTAACCGAATGTTGCAAAATTCACTTTTATACCAAGTTTTTCAACCAAATCAAACATAAAACAACCTATATTATCCCTAGGCGATTGATACCACTTGTAGGACCGTAGAACAACCTATTTCACATATGAATCAAGCCTAAACCTAGAGAGAGAAAGTAAGTAGAGAGAGAGAGAGAGAGTGGGAACTCTAGTGTGTGTAAATGAATAACCTTGATATTACTAAGATAACCACTAAGAGAATCAACCTCTCAAATGAGGTTTACAAGAGTATTTATACATGAAGTCTAGGGCATCATCTATCTTATACATTATTACACTAATGGCCCTTAGACTTTCACAAAACATGAATACTAAGCATAAACTTCATCATAATGATATTCTAAAGCAACCTATAACAATACGTTAATGACCGACACTTTTTATAAATAAAATACGATGCTAACAGAATGTAAAAGTGAAATAAGTAAAACAAATGAAATCAAATACTCCCCTGATTCGCTCGGTATGGATAATAAGGTGGCTAGGTTAAATCTTCCTCCAAGAAAATGAACAATCAAAGCTTCCCTTCCAGAATATAAATCATCTTCTTGTCATACATAACCTGTAAATCCTGAGAAAACAGACAAAGCAAACTCACATAAAATCGGCGGCAATCTACATAAGTTACTAAATCCTAGAAAACAAAATAAGATATAATGCTTGTGGAATGAAGTTTGCAGATTTCCTGGAGATTATAAAACTTAATAATTCAGCAAAAACTTTAAGACTCCGTTAGAAAAACAAAACTGGTAAAATTTCCAGATTTTCACACGTGACGCCATTAAGAGCAAGCTCATGACGCCGTCAGAAGTGACCTGTAGAAATTCTTATGTTAAGTTTCCGAAAAATTTCTGGAAAAACTTGGTCCTACTTCCTGGAAAATCCTGCAAAACTTCATTATGACTCGATACAGGCATTTGACTCTAACAAATGCGAATATACATGTTCACTTAATATTGTGGAGAATCATGATCGGTTTGTTTTTTAAAAACATATTTGGGGTTTCCCTTTACACTTATCTTTTGCAAAAATATCTTTAGGTGAAGTTAAGACTAGGCCAAAACAACAAAGTAAAGTATTTCCACTATTTAGTTTAGAAACATGATCTACCAACAATAAAAATAAAGCATGCATACGGAAGCAAATAACAAACAAACAAAATAAAATCACACAAAGCATTGGTTGCCTCCCAAGAAGCGTTTTTCTTTATTTACGAGTCTTGTAGCTAGACTCAAGGTCATGGGTTACTACGTGACCTCATCGTTGGTTTCACTTTCTGATTGTAAATGTTCTTTGTAGAAACCAATAACCTTTTTCTCAATCGCTCCTATAATCCTATGGGCAAATTCCTTATCGACTTTATACTTTGGTCCTAGAGCCAAGCAATCTTTGTAGAAAAGACTCCTCTTTTCCCATACATAATCCATGCCCTTTTTCTTATCCTCTTCATTGATGTCCTCAAAAGCACCAACGTTATCCTTATCAAATCAGGATATAAAGCGAAATTCTTTCATTCTATTAGGCATCCTATAAGTGATCCTATCGGTGTTACTTGCAAATCGGATTGTCCCTTCTATCTCATCATATTCTAACTTTGACTCCTCAACAAACGGTTTGCCAAACACAACATTGGACAATCGACAATCAATAACATTAGCAAGATCTTCCACAATCATAAAGTCGGTAACAAAAGTGAAATTCCCGACAAAGACATGTAGACCTTTAACTCTCCCGACAAAGTTACAAACTCCACCGGGGTATTTGGGATCTCTTCTAGGTTCAAGTCTTGTTTTCACTATATCATTATAAACATTTGAGGACATAATGTTGATTGGGGATATAAAGTCAATGTAAGCATTGTCAACGTGTCTATACCCAATCATACATGGTATCTTAGCATTCTTAGGATCGCCTCTCTTTATCTTAGGTTCGATTATAGTGAAAGGAGATCGCGGGTTATCAATAAGATTATTATAATATGCAATCTCCTCCTTAGTGGGGTATAGATTAAAATAATCATTTAGCTCGGATCTATTTCCCCCTCTTCAAGTTCCTCAACGACATTCACAAAATCATTAGGCCCTAGGTCCTCATTTGAATACAAGGCGGTTTCTAGGTCACTAAATGCATGGTCGAGCTCAACCTTAATCAACCTATTAAGCTCCCTAAGTTCCCTAATCTCACTCTCAATTTGTTCACGTAACACAGCCACTTCTCTAGGGGAAAGGGGTGGATTCGCGTTTTCCATAATGGTCAACGGAATAGTCAATGAATTTAATTTACTAACAAAGGCACGAAGAAAAAGATAGACTAAAGAGAACCTAAAAATAAAAATAAAATCTTACTAGAAAGAAATCTAGCAAGTAGACCTAATAAAAAGAGATTCTAACCTAGACAATAACTATTCCCCGGGTTGCGGTGCCAAAAACTTGATGCGTAGGGATTGCACCAGGCTTTACCTCTCGAGGGATCTCGAGAAGCTTACAACCCCCACCAGGCAGTGTACCTGATCGATATAGTATAGTATAATGACAAGTACCGAGGGATTGATCGTTCAGCTAGGAATAGTGTCGCTAGGATTAGAAAACCTAAATACTAGTTCTAGAGATGAGGGATGATTCTTTTTGTATTTTTATATTTTTTTAGAAAGCAAGTAAATATCTCGGGTTTGAAGGATTTGGGTGAAATTAGTTGCTAGTCAACTAATCCAATACTAAAGATGCAATCAAAATAAAATACGAAAAATGAAAATAAAACTAAATTAAACTAAGGTTGTGAGCAATAAGTGGAGAAATGTGTTTACATAGATTTTACTACTCCCTAGATATCTTTTACATGTTAATTACTTGTTATAGTTGCGTGGATGACGGATTGTATTCCTTAATACCATTCATGGGGTGGCGTACTTAACTCCCCAATCCTATGAGTGCCTACTTCACTCCTATGTCGAGCCGGCTAAGAAGCTCCTAACATGGGATCATTAGAATTTACTCATGCATTAAATACAACCAATAAAACCTAGTACACATCGGTTCATGTTTCCTAAGACGTTCAAGCATGTTACCAATTGGAGATCTGCCAGTTTTCTTAAGCCTAACATTGAAATCATTCATCCAATACTGTTAGCCTCGCTTTTTTTTATAAAGATAACGTCACACATGTGAATTGGACTAGATTAGTAACATGTAGTACCCGTAGGGACTACTATCGTACACTAGGCAAAGTAATGTTGTGATGAGCCTATAAATACCCCTCATGACTCTCCATGAGGGGTGTGGGAAATTGTGTATCTTTACTTTCATTTTTAATATACTCCATTTTCTTCACCCTCTCACTACTTTCTCTCTCTAAAACTAAATATGGATTTCATCTATAATCATCAACCTCGACCTCCCGAACCACACGAATCATACATACTTTCGGTCCTACAATTGGCATCAGAGCCACGGTGTTTGTTTTCTTGATTTTTGTGGTTCGAAGATTGTGTTATTGAAGCTGTTTTTACTTTCTTTTTCAGTTCTGGAATTTTTTTTCCATGCGTTGTGGTTAACAGTTTCAATAACAGTATTCATGTATCTTTATGGTAAAAAATGCGTCTCATGTGCTTTATCAGATTTACAAAGGCTGTTATTGTGTCATTTTTTTGTGCATAACAGTTTTTATATTAAAGACATCAACTTTATGACTTGTTTTGTACCGTGAAAAGTGGTCAAGAAAAAGGTCGAAAGTCTTCGGAAACTGGGCAAAAAGGGTGGCCGGAAGTTTTGGTCGGAATAATCGCTGGAAAAAGTCGGAATTTCTTGTATAAGAAATTTTCGAAAAGTTCATACCCTATTTTTTCGAAAAGTTATTTTTCGAGAATTTCAAGCCCTGAAATATCGAGAAGTTACATTTTCGAAAAGTTCAATAAAATTATCGAAATCAGGTTCTCGATAACCGAAGATCTCGAAAACTAAGGATCTCGATAAGTCAAGTTTTCGATAAGTTCAAAAATTTCGAAAAGTTACAAAAAAATATCGAGAACTTTTTGGACAAAAACTTTCGGAAAGTTTTGAAATATTTTCGAGAAATGAAGATGAAGAGACTTAGACCACGACTACAAAACCAAAATATCATAACTCTCAAACGTGACCTCAGTTCAGTAACCATCATCAGTCCAAAATAACAAACCAATATGAATAGACATCTAAAATCCTCACTACCTAAACTCATCCATGACAACATCACATCTGCTTATCCCATCTCTAAGAGTACACAAGATCTCAGCTTATTCTTTTCGTGTGATACAAATCATATCAGACATCATACACGAATGAATATCATCACTGATCATATTATTGAAGCGTAGCTTCATTAATATCCGAACACATAAAGATAAGGATTCTAACAACTCTGTTATACCTTTTCTTTGGTTCGTTCATAGACCACAAACAACAACGAAAATAACAATAGTCGAACCTACCCGAGACCCCTTAACGGATCTTGAAGCAAACAACAAGCAGGAACTTAATCTTCCTTGGGTATCGTGAATCCGTGGTAATTGGGTTGTATTTGAGGTTCGGTTATCATTATTGAAGGATGCATATGAGATCAGTCTTAGATGAGGTTTTTCATTTTGATGATGGGAGCTGCGTAGTGAGAGAGTTTAGGGTGATGGGGGCGAAAATTACAATGAAATGTGTTTTTTTAGGGTTAGGTCAAATGTGTTGAATGAGTAGTTATAAAACACTAAACTGGTATGCTGCTTATATCATTTGGTAAATGGATCGTGTTATCCTTTCTGTTGGCGCATATACTATGGATCAGTTATTTCATTGGATTTGGGCTTGCGTGATCTACTCAAATTGGACTGGGCCGAATGACTAATCTCTTTTGCAATGGGCCGTTTGGTTTGTGATGGATCGATATATGATGGACTGATTGGTTGGAGTTGGCGAGTTGCACAAAAAATTAATATCCGAATATTTCTCATACAAAATCATTGGATACGTTTTGATAAATATTTGGTACAAAGTGTGGTATTTTGGTTGTTAAAAATTTCATGGGGATACATAATTTCACGGCTAGAATTGGTTCGTTTAACAAAATGACTACGGGGTTCTTGCACGGTATTGTCGATTTGATTTTGAAGTGGCATTTCACAAATTGTACTTATTTATCTCAAAGTCTAGGGGTGGTTGGATGCACGACTGTTGAAGATAACTTGTCTGCGCAAATTAAAAATTCAGTCTTGACAATCTAGTTATTACTGATGTAAGGAGTTACGTTGTAGTGCTCACAGTATAACTATCACTTAAAGGAGTTACGTTGTAGTACTCAGTGTCACACGAAGTAGTGGATTGTTCAAGTGGCGAATATTTCGTGCAACCTCATACTTAAAGGAGTTACATTGTAGTGCTCAGTATAGGTATTAAGTCACATCTATCGTACAAGCATTAAGTCACAAGATGGGATGATTACTTCTTTTTCAAGCTGGTCATATCGGGCAGTCTCCATATGTGGTCATTACTAGTAGCCGGTGAATTCAAAGGAGGTTTGATTACAGGCTGATTTGAGAGACAAGTATTGAGAGTATTTTTTCGACATATTCTCACAAATTATGCTTACACGGTCTATCTATATTGCATTAGAAGTGTAAAGTACGGGTAATTTTGGCATGTACACACAATAGTATGATGATTTCGATACATCGCAACCATCAGGAGGGAGAAGAACATGCCAAAAGAAGTAGTGTTTCATCTCTAGTACGTTGGTTGTTCGAGGGAATTGTGCTTACACTGGAACCGAAGAAGTACTAATGATGTGTACATCGGAGCGTATTACCAACCTTCTGTGCAATGTTATGTGAGTTATATTGTCATGATGCTCCCTGAACGACAACCATGTGCCTACACTTTTGAATCTACTTTATCCGCTGCGTGATGAAAGAGGTTGTCGGTTTAGGAGGGAGCAGGTAAAAAAATAAAGGCTCACTAGTTAGGAGGGACTAATAACCTAACTAGACCATTACAGTTGAAGTTCAGAGCTACAAAGACCTTTGCAGTCAGTACGCCGAGATCGTCGGAAGAGAGAACTTCAAGTCTGCCTCAGTATCTAGACTACAGAGACTCTGCGCTTCAACAACGTCAACATAGTTTACTATTGTTGTAATTTTACATTGTTAATGTATTTATAGGTCTCATTGTAACCATTCACGTGTGACGATATCTTGGAGGGAGATTGTTAGCCTCGCTTTTTTTTATAAAGATAACGTCACACATGTGAATTGGACTAGATTAGTAACATGTAGTACCCGTAGGGACTACTATCGTACACTAGGCAAAGTAATGTTGTGATGAGCCTATAAATACCCCTCATGACTCTCCATGAGGGGTGTGGGAAATTGTGTATCTTTACTTTCATTTTTAATATACTCCATTTTCTTCACCCTCTCACTACTTTCTCTCTCTAAAACTAAATATGGATTTCATCTATAATCATCAACCTCGACCTCCCGAACCACACGAATCATACATACTTTCGGTCCTACAAATACAATCATAAACAAGTAATCAACACATAATCAACATCTAGGTTTCATTAGATCTAAGCAAACACAAGATAAATCTAGCCTAGCATGGTGGAATCAAGACAAGCACAAGATATAGACAACCAACACATAGACATATTGATTGAATTAAAAGAATACTTATCTCAATAGCACATGTAAGGCTTCAAGGGCTGAAAACCCTTGAAAAACCTGTAAAATACATATATGGTTCGGCCTTAGGGTTTCTCCAAACTTGTTCCTCCCAATGAATGAAAATTAGAAAACTATATATAGATATAGGAGGCTGACATCGTCAAGAACAACCTTGTGACGCCGTCATCTAGCCGCCAAAATAATCCTCGGACTGCCTTGATCTACATCTGACGCCGTCATGTTGTCCACTTTTGCAGGCCGTCACACATTTAACTCTTGACGCTCTACTTTGTGACGCCTTCATTTTTGTACTGGGTCGTCATGATCTTTACTCTTGACGCCGTCAGGAAAGTACTCTTGACGCCGTCACACACTGTTCCCAGCTTGCAAAATTAAGTTTTTGGCGTTTTCTTCACTTTTATGCTCCAAAAACGTCCGAATTGCTTCCTTTTCCAGATTTCACTCCCAAAGTACCTAAAATCACAAAAGGAGCGATTTAGGGTAATATTTGATCAAATAAATTCAATTCCGAGCTTAAATAACCCCCTAAAAGTGGTTCATTTTTCGCCTCATCAATGCAGTAGGTGTTCAGTTGTCGCATGTAAGGATGAAAAAGGCTAAGCGTAGGTTGGTTTATGTGTGTAAACTTGTTTGAATGATTGGTTGTATGTTTGATGCATTGGATATCGAACTGATATGCAATAGGTGTTTAGTTGTTGCATTTAAAGGATGAAGTAGGCTACACGTAGGTTGTTTTATGTATGTAAATGTGTTTGTAGTCTTAGTTGTATGTATGATGCATTGGAGTTTGAACTGAGATGTAGTAGGTGTTTAGTTGTCGCGTGTAATGATGAAGTAGGCTAAGTATAGGTTGTTTTATGTGTGTAAACTTATTTGTATGCTTACTTGTATGTATGATGCACTGGAATTTGAATTGAGATGCAGTAGGTTGTGGAAAACTAGAAGGGGGTTGAAAAGTTTTACGTCAATTTTTACTATAAAAACTTTGTTTTCAAAAACTTCGATTCTTGTTTATGTGAAATTCAACACTTGCACTATATGAACAATTTAATCAAACTAACTAAACAAATATAATGTAAATATGAAAGTAAAGAAAAGATAGAGATAGAAAGATCAAACCACAACACAAGGATTTATAGTGGTTCGGCTACGAAGCACCTCTTCGCCGTACTCTACTCCCCGAGTCTCGTACTCGAGAGTTTTCTTCACTATGTCAACAAACTCCCTTGTGGCGGAGAAACCTTACACAACTTTTGCTTACACCAATTTACGACACTAAGCTAAATGTCGAGTTCTAATAATAGCTAGAACCAATCTCACGAGTTAGCACACCTTCTTCACAACTTGTACACACCACAACTACTTCACTACTTCACTACTTTTTCTTCACACCACTACTCCTACTATACTTAATTACACACCAACCTAAAACTACTTATTACAAGCACTACACAACTTTACAATTAATTTACACAAGCTATACAACTAATCTTCAAAACTTCTTAATTTGAAATGAAAGGAGTATTCTTCTCTTGCACTATGAATGGTGAGGGATTGGATCACTTGAAACAAGAACTAATAAACTTATGATCAAAGGTTTTAGGAAGATGATTTGAGAGGATTTGGACAGAAAGTATTAGTGCAAAAGGTGAGAAAAAAATGCAGGATTGAACCAATATTTATAGGCAAAGATTTCTGACAACAGGAGCGTGCTAGCCCCCTTAAATGGTCGCCGGCCCTCTTAAAATTAAGGGGGGCGCCCCTTATAATTAAGGGGGCTGCCCTCCTGTAACGGCCAGAAATCTTTGTCTTTTCTGGGGAAAGTTTATTTGGTGAAAATTTAACTGATTTTGGTTAAAATTTTGAATTCATATATTTATTATGAATTAAACATTTTCCTTTAATTACCAAAAGTGTTTTTCTAAATATATAAAATGTTTATACCATTTTATATAATTTGTAATAATTAAATAAACCTTCCTTTGATCATAAAATGTATTAGGAAATTGTTTATTCATACCTTAAATGATTAAGTTGGATATAATGATATTTTGTCACTAAATACTTGTTTACGTAATGATTTTACATTTAATGATTTAAGATTTTTTTATCGTCAAAACGTAGGGATATCGAGAAATATTAATAACGTTTTTACGCATTATTTATATCAACAATCTCCCCCTTATTGATGATTACAAAATCTAAACTCATTAAATCAAAAATTAATATGCATACAAGTATTTAGTGAGTTTATATCATTTCTCCCCCTTTTTGTTAGCATCAAAAAGGTTATGCCGACGATGTTAGAGCTCCCCCTCGACATGTACTCCCCCTCGTTTTAAGGTTATAAGACAATTCGAGATATGGAATGCATGCAAAAATATTTAGAATACACAATATATATGATGCATGCAACAAATATATATGTATATAAATAAAACAAGCAAGTAGAGCATAAAAATATCATTTCTACTAAATGATAATATGGTTACAAGCAAAATGCATCCATGATGCATAAACAAGATATCCAATAAACTAATGCCCTATGGGCTTACAAGCATACAAAATAACATAAACAAACTAGCAACCAAAACTATAATAGAAATGTTTTTCCTAGAGCTTTCCATCAAAATGGTTGAAACAATTTTATTTTCCAAACATTAGACATGCTTAGTTTGGGGGAAGCAATGTTGTAGGTGGAGATGATGGTGTTGATGAAGGTGTGTTTGATGTTGGTGGAGGTGGAGGTGTGGTTGATGTTGGTGGTGGAGGTGTGGATGTTGTTGGTGGAGGTTGAGGGAACAAGCTTTCAATATATGAAAACATGTAGTGTATTTCATCTCTTAGGCCAAAGATGATGGTACGGTTATGGATGCAAGAAAGGAAAATATCACCATGAGCTTCAAGTAGGCTCCATGGGATGGGGTTGAAGTTTGGTGGGTTGAGTGGTGATGGTGAAAATTGTGCATCAAGAGGTGTGATGGGTGATAATGAAAGGGTGATGTCTAAAGATGCATTTTCAATAGGTGGTGGTGGTGGTATTCTTGGTGGAGGTGATAAGTGAGTGTTGATGTAGTCATTGATTGATGATGATGATGACGATGATGGTATGGAGGAGGTAGAGGTTCCATGAGTTGATGGTGTTTTGGATGGTGCATTGGGAGCACTAGGAGATGAACATTGAGGTGGTGGTGATGGAGTGGTATTATCTTCATTTGTGAGATCAATGAAGAGTTGTTTTGGTGGTATGATGACAAGTTTTTGTTTCTTGGCTTTGTTGGAGGTGGTGGTTTTTGGTGATGATATGATGAATTGGTTAAGTTTGATAAGTGTGATGATGATGGAGTGTGGATGAAAGGTGTATAAGGATTTTATAGCATGAAAGCATGTTTAGAAATGGAATTAATTTGAAAATACATGGTTAGATTCCAAAATCAGTTTAGTTTTTAAGGGAAATGGTAGCTGGGACTAGCAAAAGGAGTCACAAGGTGCAAAAGAAAACAGCGTAAAAACAGTTCCAGATGACCGGTCCCCTTAATTCATGGCCGGACCCCTTAAAATTAAAGGGGCCGCCCTTTATGATTAAGGGGGCCGCCCATCTGGTAATTTTCCAGGCGATCAAATTTCAAAAATTTTTTAAAAGTGGTTTATTTTTGTTTTGTGTTTGCAGCAAGCTCTATTGGAAAAATTCATATTAGTTTTGGTCTATTAGAAAAGCAAGTAATTCATATATAATCATATCTTAATCATGCAATCATATAATAGATATAAAGAGACATGCATGCATATTAGTAGAACAACTAATAATAATAATAATAAGTCATCAAAGTTATAGTTCTAAGGTACCAAAATCCATAGCAACACATAACTATTTCCGAATACATATCGGAAATATAGCACATAAGTAATAATTATTCAACAAACATAATATACCAATAGTTCAACAAACATAAATATCCAAAGCAAATATAACACTCCCCATCACTTCTTCTTTCGGAACAATCCTCCAAGCGTCTTGGCAATAGACTTGAAGCCTCCTCGCATCTCCTCATGCATCCTTTGGTGTTGGTTGAGCAACTTGGTTTGTCGTTCAAATAGTACTTGGTTGGTTTGAGTGGAAGGAGATGGTACTTGGTACTCGGTATAGTCAAGATCCTCCAAGTCATCAACAAACGTATTTGGAGAGGGGGCACGATGAATGTATTCATCCTCTTCGTCATCCTCTTGACGAGATGATGAACCATGGAAACTGTGACGACGAGATTTACCCTTATCACTGCGAGGTTTACGGGCTTGTTTAAGAACGAGAGGACGCAAATTTGGATAGATGGGTTGATAAATACTACCATCAAGATCAAGATAGTTTTGAAGGACATGCTGATAAAGACGAGTGAGGAACATACCATATGGAAGATTAGCCTTAGGAGTAGCTCTTGCATATTCAATACGCTTGATAAAGAAATAAGTCAAAATGTAAGGTTGTTCGGCAACCACACAATACAACATGTGAGCGAGGCATGCCGGAGATGGTCATGGTGGCCTCCGGTACCAAACGCATTCTCGCGAATGAGTTCTTCCCAACGCTTCATGTCGGGGCTTAATTCTTTGAGTAGAATTTGGTTTTTAGAAATATCGAAATTTTTGGACTTGATTTTGCGAGTGGTAGTTTCACGGGCTAACCCGAGCATTTGACGAATTTCTCCGGGAGAAGGAATTTCGGAGAAATAGGGACAAAAAGTTGGACGACAACGTTGAAGAGCACCAAGATCCCATTCGTTGGTGAAAACGGATTGACCGGAAAAAGGAATTTGGAGGATTTGCCCAAATTGTGCAAGAGATAGAGTAATGAATTCATGTTGGATCATGAATGAGATGAGAATGGAACCAAATTCATCGGTTTGGACCGTGACTTAGCTATAGAAATCGAGAATGAAACGGGGAATGACGGGTTCATTGATTTGGTAAAGACATTCGAATCAAATGTTTGAAAATAAACGTTCAAAGAAATCGGATTGATAGTAAGCTTGTTCTACAACACGACCTTCATGAATGTTTCTATCCTCAATTTGACGATAGATACGAGCAATGGAAGGAGAGGTGGTGGGAAGTTGAGAGACTTTAGGAATATAGTTTTTGGTTTGGGAAATATCTTCGGTAATGACTTTGGCCATGTTTACCTAGACACGATAACAAAAAAAAATTACAATAAAGTTAACAAAACAAAACAAAAATATAATGCATATGTTATTATGACATATGTGGAATGTAAACATACTTCGACTCTAAGACCTTAAATTTAAGAAGTAATTTACTATGTTCCTTATTTTTATTTTAACTCGTTCTAGATATATTTTACGATGTTTAGAAAGTTGTCATGGAATAAACCAAACACTCCTTTAAGCATCTTAATATATCTTGAAACTTTGCTACATATACATTAGATTGTATAACTAGCTATTTCTTACGAGTTTCTTATGCAAGTGATTTGTTTTGAGAAATATAATTTAGATTTTGATTCAAAAATATAGTTTTCTAATTTAAACCAAACGCTCCCTTATTAAAAAAATTGCTACTAAAATTTCAATATATATATGAATTATATATCTTGACGACTCTAAATTACTAGTTTTATGTTTATAATCTTGACATTGTGTTATAAAAATTATATTGACTTAATTTTGATAACTTTTGGACATAATCCAAACAACCTCTTTTGTTTATATAAAATTATTTTCAATGTATTGAAACTTATATTTTTATGATTAACAAGTTGTAAAAACACAATGTGATTAGTTTTAACAAATTTTTATAGCATTATTCAAAAATGTGTTTAAGAAAAATTACGAAAACTAGTGTACGAACTTTTTCAAAAATTTTAGTAAGAGGGGTTGTGATTATTGGGTTTTAATGTTAATTAAGCATTGTAATCCTATGGGGAGCATTTAGTTATGGAAATCCTAGACTAAATTGAAAGAAAAAAAAATGAAATTGAAGAAATTGAAATAAAATGCATAATCTTGATTAAGACCAAATTTGAGGAAATTAGATGAAATGTGGTATGAAAAACTTACAATACTTGTTGCTAATCGTGTTATAGGTATTTACCCTTTGTGAAACAAGATTAATTTGGTGATTTGGAGGTGTATTTTTGATGGTTTTGGGTTTGGGTTTCGTTTACAGCAGGTACAAGAGAGGGAGAGGTGAAATTTTTGAGTGTTTGGTAATGAGTTTAAGTGGGAGAAGCGGGGAGAGAGAAAACGCTGGCCGGCCCCCTTAAACATTAAGGGGGCGGCCCGCCCAAAACTTTGAGTTATTTTTCGCGGCGTTGTTACTGAAAAAAATATGTATATATATATATATATATATATATATATATATATATATATATATATATATATATATATATATATATATATATATAATCAAAAATACGTTGGAGGGTATTCACACGAAAGGAAATACTTGACACTTTAATTTGACATTTCGTCAACTAAAATTTCTTGATAATTTTGGATAAAATAAATCAAGCCGTCAAGTCAACGAGGGAATTGTAAGGTATATATGAATGTGTGTGTGTGTGTGTGTATGTATATATATATATATATATATATATATATATATATATATATATATATATATATATATATATATATATATATATATATATATATATATATATATATATATATTGTTTCATCCATAGATTGATCAACTCACTTCTCTACATCAACATGAGTATTATGATCATCGAAGATTTTCAAGTTGAACGTTGTAGTTCAATAGGGCCAAGGGGGAAAAGAAAAGGTTCGTAAACGAACAATTTCTAGTTCTAGAAAATCAACTAATGAGTTTTCTTGGTTATAAGTACATATAGTGTGTATATATATATATATATATATATATATATATATATATATATATATATATATATATATATATATATATATATATATATATATATATATCTGTGTGTGTGTATAAATAATATCTACGAAAAATTACAAAACAAGTTACAACATATATAAACTAGATTTTAAACTAAGCATGCAATCTTGACATAAAAATTAAAAGAGATGTGTACCTTTTTGTCTTCATTCTTCAATGTCTTCAAAAGGATGGTATGAACTAACGGAACCGGATAAATAACCAAGTTTGCCGAATTATGACGAAACTATCTTGTTGGTCCCCATTGTCTCACTTGGCTAATGTTGCTTGGTCCAAACATGTTTTGCATTTGACTTGGGTGTATATATGGTGGAATCATTCCCCAAGGATTGAAGTTCTATATTTGATGAACGTTTCGTCTATTTTGGTTTACTCTAGGTTGAGGGGTTTTAGACCTAGGATGAGGACTACTTGGTTTTCAAGGTGGTGGAGTCTTAGATCTTGTTTTTGGTTTAAGGGGTTCGACTTCGGGTTTCAAAGATGATTTATGATAGCTTTCAATTTCTTCATCACTTACGATAGGTACTAATCTATCTTTCAAAAGTATATACTTTGGGTTTGACTCTAAAGATTTTAGTTCACTAGTTTCACCTTCAAACTTTACATTTTTAACTTTACTTGTTGATGCTTTGGTTGAGTCGTATCCTAAACCGGTTTTATCATTTGATATTCTTTGAGTACTAATTATTTTGCTAAGTGATTGACTACTATTTTCAAATTTCTCAAATCTAGTAATTTCTTCCTTAAGTTGTTCATTCTCATTTTTAATAACTAAGACATTTTTTACATTCAATAAGACTTTCTTTACCCTTTTCTAAGTTATGTAGCTTAATTTTTAATTCAAGTATTTCATCTTTTAATTGATTGTTAGTGCGTTTTAGTAGTTTATTATTAGCCGTGACTTTATGTCCTAGTTTGCATAATTTACTATATTCGCTATCTAAGTCTTTTTCATCTAACGATAAATTATCATCACTATAGTATTCGGTTTCGGAACGTACCTCATCGGATGCCTTTGCTACAAGACACTTTTCTTCTCTTGTTGTCTCCTTTTCTTCATGGTCACTATCGCTCAATGCTCGTCCTATAAAGGCCTTTTGGTTTTGACTTCTTGACAATTTCGTACATTCTCCAATAAAATTATTTGTATCTCCACACTTGAAGCACTTTCTTTTATTCTTGTTACTCTTATCGTCCTTGTTTCTTTGGAATATTTTTCTTTCATCATATGGTTGTCTAACGTGTCTTCCTCGTCTTTTAAAGAATTTCTTGAAGTCTCTTACGGCCATAGCATATTCTTCGTCGTCGCTTTCGGAGGTTGAGAATTCTCGTCACTATAATCCTTTTTAGCTTTTAAAGCAATTGATTTGCTTTGCTCCCTTTTTCCTTTGACCATTTCGGAGTCTTTCTTTATTATTACTTCATACACTTTCAAATTTCCAATAAGTTCGTCTAGTTGTAAAGTTGATAAATTCTTTGATTCCTCAATAGCCGTCACCTTTGCACGCCACTTCAGATGGAGAGCCCTAAGAAATTTCCTTACAAAATTCTTGCTAGAAAAGTTCTCATCAAGTGCTTTTAAACTTGTGATGATTGTGTTAAATCTAGCGAAAGCATTATCAATTGATTCCTCTTCCGGAATCGTAAATTGTTCATATTGTTGTACAAGAAGATCTATTTTATTATCTTTGACTTGACTATTACCTTGGTGAGCGATTAGTAAAGAATTCTAAATTTCTTTTGCGGTTTTACACATAAAAATTCTTTCATATTCTTTGCGTGGTAACGCATTATAAATTACCATTTTAGCCTCATTGTTTTTAGCAAGTTTCTTTTTTAAATCATCGTTTTGTTTTTCAAAATGTACAATTTCATCCCTTTTAGTTTCGGGATTATTTTGTATAGGAGGAAAATCACCATTAGTAATAACATGTCAAAGATTTAGATCCTTTGATTTCACATAAGTTTCAAATCGATTTTTCCAATAAAGAAAACCATCACTTTCAAATAGTAGTGGTCTTTGCATAGATTGACCTTCTAAATATTTTTCAGATTCCATAGATCGTTTCAAGTTTTAAAATACAGTTTATTTTAAAAGATCTTGTTTAACGTAGCTCTGATACCAATTGTGGAAAACTAGAAAGAGGGGTTGAATAGTTTTACGTCAATTTTTATTATAAAAACTTTGTTTTCAAAAACTTCGATTCTTGTTTATGTGAAATTCAACACTTGCACTATATGAACAATTTAATCTAACTAACTAAACAAATATAATGTGAATATGAAAGTAAAGAAAAAATAAAGATTGAAAGATCAAACCACAACACAAGGATTTATAGTGGTTCGGCTACGAAGCACCTCTTCGCCCTACTTCACTCCCCGAGTCTCGTACTCGAGAGTTTTCTTCACTATGTCAACAAACTCCCTTGTGGCGGAGAAACCTTATACAACTTTTTCTTACACCAATTTACGACACTAAGCTAAATGTCGAGTTCTAATAATAGCTAGAACCAATCTCACGACTTCTTCACGACTTGGCACACCTTCTTCACAACTTGTACACACCACAACTACTTCACAACTATTCACTACTTCACTACTTCTTCTTCAGACCACTACTCCTACTATACTTAATTAAACACTAACCTAAAACTACTTATTACAAGCACTACACAACTTTACAATTAATTTACACAAGCTATACAACTAATCTTCAAAACTTCTTGATTTGAAATGAAAGGAGTATTCTTCTCTTGCACTATGAATGGTGAGGGATTGGATCACTTGAAACAAGAAGTAATAAAATTATGATCAAAGGTTTTAGGAAGATGATTTGAGAGGATTTGGACAGAAAGTATTAGTGCAAAAGGTGAGGAAAAATGCAGGATTGAACCAGTATTTATAGGCAAAGATTTCTGACAACAGGAGCATGCCGGCCCCCTTAAAAGGTGGCCGACCCCCTTAAAATTAAGGCGGCCGCCCCTTATAATTAAGGGGGCCGCCCTCTTGTAACGGCCAGAAATCTTTGTCTTTTCCGGGGAAAGTTTATTTGGAGAGAATTTAACTGATTTTGGTTAAAAAATTTAATTCATATATTTATTATGAATTAAACATTTTTCTTTAATTACCAAAAGTGTTTTTCTAAATATATAAAATGTTTATACCATTTTACATAATTTGTAATGATTAAATAAACCTTCCTTTGATCATAAAATGTATTAGGCAATTGTTTATTCATACCTTAAGTGATTAAGTTGGATATAATGATATTTTGTCACTAAATACTTGTTTACGTAATGATTTTACGTTTAATGATTTAAGATTTTGTGATCGTCAAAACATAGGGATATCGAGAAATATTAATAACGTTTTTACGCATTATTTATATCAACATAGGTGTTCAGTTATCGCGTGTAAAGGATGAAGTAGGCTGCATAGGTTGTTTTATGTGTGTAAATGTGTTTGTATGCTTGGTTGTATATGTGATGCACTGGAATTTGAACTGAGATGCAATAGGTGTTCAGTTATCGCGTGTAAAGGATGAAGTAGGCTAAGCGTAGGTTGTTTTATATGTGTAAATGTGTTTGTATGCTTGGTTGTATATGTGATGCAATGGAATTTTAACTAAGATGCAGTAGGTGTTCAGTTATCACGTGTAAAGGATGAAGTAGGCTAAGCGTAGGTTGTTTTATGTGTCCAAATGTGTTTGTATGCTTGGTTGTATATGTGATGCACTGGAATTTGAACTGAGATGCAATAGGTGTTCATATGTTTTAGAATGATGAAGTGATGCAGTAGGTTCTTATATGTGGCATATAAGGTTAGATTAGGCTACGCATAGGGTGTATTACTTGTCAAAAATTGTTTATAAGTGTGTTTTTATGGATGATGCATTTGTGTCATGAAGTGATGCAGTACTTACATGTTTGTGGCATATAAGGTTAGATTAAGGTGTATTGCGCGCAGAGTGTTTTATGTGTCAAGAAGTGTCTGTGTGTATCTCCTTATGCATGATGTAGTTGGTGTGATGAAATGATGCAATAGGTACTTGTTTGTGGCATGTGAGGTTAGATTAGTTTACACGCAGTGTGTTTTATTTATCAAAAAGTTGGAATGAAACTGATATTTTTCTTTCAGTGAGATTGTTTTCATGGGTAAAGGCATATAAGTAGAAAGGGTGATGGTGTTTTGAGGATGAATTAAAGAAAGAAGGTGCGGGTCAAAAAGGACAAATCTAACTGTTGCGAGCTTAGTACACGGCGAAAATAATTCTTACAATCATGAATAAGAAAAGGGAAGAAATATTGGTAGCCGCAGAGGCATAAAACAAGTTGCAAAAAGAGAATTCCAAATCTCTAGTACCAGAAGATTGAATCCAATTGAAACACGGATTTCATAAAAGGATTCTTGAACACGTAGCAAAGATTCTCGGATGATACTTGTTGATCATTAAAAATAAAATGTTTCGTTACTATTGATTTACTTTTCACTGTATGATGTACCTAAAAACTTATGTCTGCATCACAGTGTTATGTTTGAAGCATTTGTGACATTTATAATTGAACTACTTTTAAATACATGCTCTGTATCGAATGCTCCTTTTAAATATTTCTAAAATTCTACTGCATCATAATATTGTTATACTGCATCAGAATGTTATCATATTACATCATCATAGTGTTATCACACTGCTAAAATACAATATAGTTTTACTGCATCACTATGTTACTCTATTGCATCACAATGTTAATTTACCACTAGATCACAATGATTTACATAATTCTGCTTGTCAATGTTATCATATTGCTACATCAAAATAATACTTTATTGCATCACTATGTTATTCAACTACATCACATTATATATTTTATTGCATTACAATGTAAATTTTAGTGCATCACAATGTATATTTTACTACTTCATAATATACTAAACAAATAACATAATGCAGTAACTATTATGCATAAATAGAAACACACTGAATATATTTATTAAAAGCTGAGATACTATTATATTGATTTTTGGTAATAAATGCTATACATCTTAGAACCGAAAACATGTCTTTTAAGTATTGCTTTAATATCTATACAGTACTTATTGCGAATTTAAAAAAATAATACTTAAATAATGCTTTAAGGTGGTGCGGGTAGATCCTTTAAGACTAGCTCTTGTTGGCTATACTAGTTTCTTGCTTTTCTTTGATGGTGGCAATTTCAATGGACGTGTTCTGGAATTATGGCATTCCTTTTCTCCACATACACGACATATCCTCCTCTTATTACTTTCTTCTTTTTCCGGTTCAGCTCTTTACTTTGATCACTGAACGAGGTGGCTTTCGTCCATCATCAACAAACATTTTGTCTAAACTGGTGTCTTGTAAGGATACACGAGTCATTTCTAACATGTTAATCTCTGCATGATTTGTGAATATGAAAACCGGCAATGACTGCAAACCACACCCAATACATATTGGATTAGAAATCAGCCACGTTATAATTTTCAAAAAATATAATATCCACACTCTTAAATCTAGTCATCAAATAGAAACATGTTACATGTTATATTGTGATTCACTGGATAAAAAACTATGATGCAGTAGATTCAGACAATGTGATGAACTGGATATGACAGTGTAAAATTACTGCATCACAGTGTAAAAACCTGGTGCATCATAATGTTTATTTCTAGTGCATCACAGTGTAAAACCCTTGTGCATCACAGTGTATAATATAAAACTGTGAAAAAATAATATAAAAAATTAAATAGAGAAAATGATGAAGTATGCTAAAAACTTGTGTTTTTGTTACATACCTGATAAAATCATTGCTGTGAAAAACTAATATAAAGAATACCATAGGAGAAACATTATCTACTCATTACATTATAAAAAAAAAAGAAAAAAAGAAAAAAAAAAAAAAGCTTTTAGATACATATTTGCCGAAAACAAAAACCTACGGCATTCGTATTTCATAACAACCAAATCACACACACAACTATATATAGAAGCATTTTCTACTAAAATAGTGACCAAAACAATTAAAAGTTAAAAGCTTATGCATCATAGTGTAAACTTAATACATCAGATGTAAAATGATGTAAAAGTTAAACACTTATTTTAAACTATTTCTGATATAAGTGTGTAAGCGAAATTCAGAAGCTAAACACTCGTCGCAAAAAAACTCTTAACTAAGCACAATGTATAGCATCTTTACAGTAAAGGCATGATCCATTCAGATATAGATACAAACACTTTTCCACAAGTAAAACACACTACAAGTATCCTAATCGAACATTATTTGCCACATAACATAACCTATTGCATCACTTCCATTATATCAA